>OZ024856.1:18764155-18869155 GCA_964017155.1 Oasisia sp. SBJ-2009
TTGTTTGAATTTTTGTGAGCACATATGTAGTGTGGAGTTATTAGAAATGATGTTTTTGTGCAGCGTGACATCAGATCTGTCAAATTATGACAGCTGTCAGTCGGTGCATTTCTGCGTATTAATACAGTTGTCATTTTGCTTGGTGATGTAATCAGGGGCAATCCGTGAGTGGTTCAAGCAGAAATGGAGGGGTGTAAGGTTGGAAAGAAGTTTGTGGGAGCCTGAGGTATTAAAAGTTCACGAATTTTACACTGAACCTCTGTCTATGGAGGGTAAATATTCTGTGAAATTGTCAATAACAGATCTCATCAAGATTAGTAGGAAATGAAGGAAACGTTATAATAGTCGCCTATGGAAAATGCAAATGTGGTCTCATTCCATCTGTTTCTAGTCGATCTACACACGCCTGTCATTATCTGATCGCCAAATGACCATCTGTTGTCCAAACCGATTCATCAACTTGCGTCGGTTTCAAAAACGTAGTGATGTTCGCTGTAATAATTCACCCCAAGCGAAAGTGCCGGTTTAACGAACGATAACAACCGTATTAATGAAACAACATTCGCGGCATCCGACCACCGCACGGAGAAAGGATCGGTCGGAACATTGCACGGGAAGCCGCGTAATTGCAGCCGATTGTCACATTAATTTTCGCCGCGAAGATATCGCGTTTCGACACAATAGAAAACATATCGTTAAACACCGTCGAAGGCTGTTAATCGCGGAGTACCACGGCGTGGAATCCAATATAGGAGCGAGTGGGCGCCATTCGTCAAGGGACAGGTCAGATGGAACATGGATGTTTAATGGGACGAGGCAATACCGCTCTTCCGCGATCTATTCAAATTCACGACTTTATCACTTTTGTCGTTAATGCGTGCTTGTTTTATCATGTATAAAATATCGACACACGCACACGCGCGGTGAGGTAATGTAGATCTACGGCAACGTACCACAAAGGGTAACCTCTATGTCGAAGACAGGGCAGAGCGCCTTGATTGTATCGCCTTCAAAGAGGAGATAGCGTAGAAATAGTTTGCAGGGTTCCGGATCGCGTCGGCAGCGTAACCAACTCGGCTAGCCGAGGCGTCCACAATGAAATAGTCGCGTCGGCGGGAAACCTTGGACACGTGGGGAAGTTTTGCCGAGGCATCCAATCTTGTGTTGCCGAGGCAACCACAACGCCGCCGACGAGTCCAAAATATATTTCGCCGACGTTTCCAAGGATTTCGCCGACGCATCCAAAATATTTCCACGACGCGTCTAAGGATTTTGCCGATGTGTCCAGAGATTTCACCGCCGACGTGGTAATGCTGCCGACGCGACCAGTTACCGTTTGTAGTACCATGGAAACATGTGGTGTCTCGCACGCGAAATAACACATTTGTTCAAATCATTAGACAGGACTATAGGGTACAGCGGGTCAGACAGTGCAACCAACACATGGGCAATATTGGAACACAAGAGACATTTGAACAACACATTTCGTGATGCAGAGAAAAACTGGGAAAATAACTCCGGGCTACATTGGAACAGTCACCGGTGGATGAATATACAATACATTTACGCACGCAAAACCGTTGTCTACTTTGTGAATATAATATAGATCAAATTAAAGTGCCCCAACGATTATGTTAAATAATACAAAGCGTTAAGAATAAACTGGACGGGGGTTGGACTGCGGGGGCAGTTGAGATGACCGAGTGGTCAGACGAAATAATTGAATAATGCCCCCGTTTTATATGTTAAAAAACTTCGACGCACAGTCACTAATTATTAATAATAGTAACATAGTTGTTACTTAGTAACGTAATCACTTTACAATAGTTATTCAGTTTAAATTAAAGTTGTTAAATTAAACAAAAATTATTCCAGACAGTAACCGGAATAGTTGTAATTATATATGGAACTTTACGAATTACATATCCAGTTTTGCAAGGAACTTTACGAATGATTCCCTGTCTGACTGGTTCATTCGAAGACAAAATGAACTTATTTGAGCCTCGGCGCAATTGTCACACGCTCGGCTTAGATGCTACACCTGTAGATTCGTGTACACAACATAATGAACTAATACAACACAAAGAGAACATAATTCCGCTTTGAACCAACGACAACCGACATGTAAACCTTGCCCCGTTGGGCGTTTCCTACTCAGTTATGTCACAATTAACTACTATTAGTGAAAATCGGCATTCCTTGCTCCGTCGCGAGAGGCCAGAACACGTCCACGGTGTCACTGAGGTATCGACTTCACAAGGCGTGCGTTTTTTAACCGACGGCCCTTTTTCCTGCGGTCGTATAAATACTCCCCGGATGTTCTCACGCAGCCTGTTGCCGGCGGAAAGGTGGGTGCTTGTTCGCGGTGTCTCCTACTACACATTCCGCGGTAGTGCGTAAAGTGGATCGTCCCTGTCCATCGCGCTACTCCCGTTGTTCGCTCGCTCGCGGCGGCAACGCCGGTGTAGCGCTTCCATTTTTCCGGTCGTCATAAACTTTCCGATTGGCCATTTCTGCGCATGCGCAATAAATGTAAAATCGTCAATGTTCAGCGAATCGACAAAGCATTATTGGTATAAATGCCACGGGCTGTTCGTTAATCTCCTGTGATGATTACTGTGAAGAGTTGCTAAAATGTCGTTCAATACAATAAAATATTACGTTTTTTTTTTATAAATCACTGTCACCAATTATGGCGCGCTATAGTCACGTGATTTACGCTTGCTATCAAAACATGCCTCAAAACTTGTTTGCCTCATGTTAATTTGCGCTAAATAACGTTGAGGTTATATACATCCTAACGAACAACCCGTAGTATTTATACCATGATTTGTCCTTTCGCTGCACATTAAAGATTTTACATTTATCGAGCATGCGCAGAAACGTCAATCGGAACGTTTATAACGCCGGAAAAATGTAAGCGCTACAACGCTACTCCCGTTGCTCGCTGGCTCGCATACCTAACAGATCATATAGAGCTGGTTCTCTTCGGACCCGCGCCATGTTGGATATCGACGGCTCCTCACTCGGATTGAACCAGTTTGATTTGCTCAAGTTGTGTTGTAAAACTAATTTACTTACTGTATTACTTTCGATTATATTTGCAAATAAAATAACTTATGATCACTAGAAAAGGAACGTCACTAGGAGATAAAACTTCTGCCACAGATAGGCTGAAAACTGATGACGTCACGGTTTGCTTCCGTCACAATCAAAATTATGCGCGATAATTTTATTTACTCAGGTTATATACTCCACTTACATTTTAATAATCTATTAATTTTTACTAAATATTCTATTTTACTAAATGTCTTATAATTTATTTCTTCCAACACTTTAATCTGATAATATGTATAAAAATTCATATTATAAGCCAGCTTTATTACCATACTTTTTGTCGTCTATAATTTTACTAGATATTTTTATTAGTGACAATTTCATATAATTATGCTTTCATATATATATATATATGAATTGTTTTATCTGTCATAATGTCTTAGTGTACTTTTCAGTCGCTATGGCTACTATGGAATAAACTTTATTATTATTTAAAAGATACCTGCGTCGTGTTTTGCCTTTTGCTAGAAATGTTGATTACAGTTAAATATATGAATATTTTACATTTCTACTGTCCTAGAACAAACAATTGTACAAAACCTTACTCTTGTAAATGTTGTTCACGCTATAGTTTTTCGTTGACTAAATGCCGCTAATCGACGAGACGTCCGAGATTTTGCGAGATCTGAGAGCGAGATAGAACGCGACTGGTTCCATCGGGGGAGGGCGCTGTAATTTTCAAAATGGCGCCTCCGTGTTTAAATCCCAGAATGCACCGGCTCCCTATCCATTAGCTCTGTCTCTCCCTGCCTCTCACGTGCGCGAGCTCCTGTAGATCCCATTAGCGATTGCCGTTTGGTAATCTCCCGTGCCGGGTTATCGCCCGGTCGTAGACGCGGCAATTAGGATCCGACCTCTGCAAGGTCGAACCGTAAATCGACATTGCGTGATTCGTTTAGCTTAGTTAATCATTCGCTACACTTTTTGCACTTGTCCCGTCGTCTCTCGTTCTGTCCGTCGCTCTCTATTTCAGGCCCCGATGCGCAGGTGCAGTGGGCCGTGTAAATGACTACCTGGAAGTTGTAATGATATGATGAATTGTCGTCGACGCCGGAGTGAATGAAGACGTCTGGAAGGACGACTACACTGGGATCGTTTTACCTTATGTAAGGGTGGCGGATGCTGTTTGGTGCGCGGTGGTGCAGTGTAGTCGTGGGTAGAACGACGGGTATCCAGTATATATCTGTATGTCTGTCTGTCTGTCTGTCTGTCTCTGTCTGTCTGTCTGTCTCCCTCTCTCTCTCTCTCTCTCTCTCTCTCTCCCTCTCTCTCTCTCTCACACACACACACACACACACCACACACACACACACACACACACACACACACACACACACACACACACACACACACACACACTCACTCACTCACTCACTCACTCATTCATTCATTCATTCATTCATTCATCGATAGTATATAGCTTAACAAGAAACGTAATTATATGTATAATTACCTGCATCAACTATCTCTCTTCTTTACTCTCTGCTCTCTCCTCTCTCTCTCCTCTCTCTCCCCCTTCTCTCTTTCTAACTCTCTCTCTCTCGTTTACCTCTCCCTCTCGCTCTTGCTCTCTCTCTTCCTCTCGAACTTCATTTCTCCCCCTCTCTCTATCTCTCCCTCTAACTCCTCTATCTCTCCTCTGTTCTATCTCCCCTTTCTCCCCCCTGTCTCTACCTCTCTCTTTTTCTCCTCCATCCCCTCTCTCATCTCTCTCTTTCTCTCTGGTGGACACACGATGCAAAAAGAAAAGGGAACTTTTGAACGCAATATGTTTACACATGCTCTAGAGATCTCCCGGAGCCACGACCGATACACAATCGCACGCGGAAGTTGGAGTTCGAGGCACTGAGACTAGCGCCGTCCCGAGGGTTGGACCGGGCGTGTGATGCGATCCGTGCCCCGCGAGGGACAACGGGGAGACGCCACGCGTAACTGATCACCTTCGAGCACTTTAATCCCACCCACCCCTCCCTCCCTCCTTCCCTCCTTCCCTCCCTCCCAGCCCTGGATCCCTTCCAGAGCCTTTATTGGCGCCACATACCGGAACGCATCTTCCCTCTCCCTCCTCCCCCCATCAGCCCATGTGTCCCGGCTTAGCGCGTCTCTGGGGCTAATTGTTTAATTTCCCGGTTAACATGTGGTTGCGTCTGCAACGCTTCGGCTGCCGCCAAGCCCGTGACGTGACGCGGCGTGGCTGCCAGTCACTCTCCGGGGGCAGGCATCGTGGGAACAAACGCGTCCGGGGCAAGGCGTCTGGATTCCGCGAATCGTCCCTGCCACCGCGCCTCTTCACGCAATCCCCGTTTCCCGGTCGCTGGAAGACAGACACCTGGCTAGCGGGGAAGGGTGGGTCGGCTGTCGGGAACTCGAGATACTACGACACGACACAATGTCTAACTGTCTGTTACGTTGTCCTTCACTTTGCAGTTCACTCAGCTATATGAAATGAATGAGTACCAGGCTGTAGACAGTGGTGGATATTGTGGACGAATAATAGTCTTTGCTGTCAAGAAGTCGAGTTCACCAAGTTGCGTAAACTTACACGAGAAGCAAACAATTACATTCGATGTTGTAAGCCCGACATATAACAGCATGCGTATAACAGTATGCAATGATGATGTTGTTGTTGATGATGATGATGATGATGATGATGATGATGATGATTATGATGATTATGACGATTATGACGATGACAATGACAATTCGTGAGTTGGATATGACTACATACAGATACTAAAAATAAATCCAAATTCAAAAATAATACAAACTAAACAATTTTGCTATACATTATTCTCTTTTATAAATTTTCATACTGAACGCAAGCGGTCCCAGCTCCGCGTAACTTGACGACAGTAGAGCAAATTGGCGACCTCCAAACGCGGGAGCGATCTGTCCTCTCCATAATCACGACATAGGTATAGTCTGACAAGTCTAATTACTCCACGTCAAGTGCCTAGATAGAAGACTTTCCTACAGGAACGGCACAAAACAAGGCGCAACGTCTTCCGGAACGACGAAACGCCTATTCGGCGGCACGGCGCGTAATCTATGGCATCGCGCGCAAAACGAGCAGACGACATTTCCCCGGACGGTCGTTTTCGGGGCCTGGCGCTGATGAAGGAATTAGACGGATTTCGTCGCCTCTCCACTGTCGCTGTCGTTCCATCGATCAGCGGTGACACACATTCCTGGTCGCGTGCCGCTGATGCGTTTACCCGCGCCGAGTTCTTAGCGCGATTAAGATTATTTCGCGGAATAACGTATTCCGCTCAAGAGCAAGCGTCGGGCGCGTCGCGTGCGTTTGTCTGTCGTCTGCCTCGCACCCGCCAGACGGGCGCCGATTGGCGGGTGAAACATGTGTCACGTCGTGATGATTTCCCGTCGAAACTAGACACCGCGACTGGCTGGATTGTATAAGGTTTTAAAGTGGCGTTGTGATATCGGCCTACATTTTAATGCTAAATATAATGTCTAGTGAATCAGATAAAGTCGATAATTGTGGAAGCTATACTACATACTTGTTAATGGTTTTAAAGTGCTTTACACTTTACTTAATACAATAAATGCGACTACCTGGCTATAGACAGTGGTGGATATGTGTACGATCAGCCTTCGCGCATTAATTGCAGCACATGGCTGGATGCTTTCCCAGAGAAGCCGAGATGGTGTCTGAGTGAAAAGGTCTGTCAGGGAAGTAAAGTGTAAAGGGCTTTGAGCGGTCCTGAGGACTGGATACTGCGCTATATAAG
Source organism: Oasisia sp. SBJ-2009 (assembly GCA_964017155.1). Lineage (NCBI taxonomy): Eukaryota > Metazoa > Annelida > Polychaeta > Sabellida > Siboglinidae > Oasisia > Oasisia sp. SBJ-2009. The sequence continues at coordinate 18,771,022 of OZ024856.1, forward strand.
AACTTGCCTTTACTTTTTTTTAATAGTAATTTTTTGAAAAATTTGATTTGAGTGATGTATTTGATATTGTTAAAGTTATTTTTATAAGGATCAGATGTCTCATCGCGACTTATTACTGTCTTAGAGGAGTCTCGTGACCTTATTTTTAGTATTTCAATGTCATATAGTGCCATTGACACAATAAGTTTACGTATAATTTGTATTATTTTTGTAATTTTTGACATGGATTTATTGTATTATGTATGGGTCAAATAAAAGCAAATTCGTCTTTTTCTTCAACATATCCCTTATGCTATGCACCACTTTCCTCAAACCATACAATTTGTATTCACAAATTCACATTGTCTACAAAGTTACGATACAACTTTGCAAATATATATATACTTGGTGTCATACGTCAATTTCCCGCTAGTGTGATCGGTATTATGCATTTGTTCCCGCTAGCGTGACCTTAAGTTCGGTATTATGCATTTGTTCCCGCTAGCGTGACCTTACGTTCGGCATTATGCATTTGTTCCTGCTAGCGTGACCTGACGTTCGGCATTATGCATTTGTTCCTGCTAGCGTGACCTGACGTTCGGCATTATGCATTTGTTCCTGCTAGCGTGACCTGACGTTCGGCATTATGTATTTGTTCCTGCTAGCGTGACCTGACGTTCGGCATTATGCATTTGTTCCTGCTAGCGTGACCTGACGTTCGGCATTATGCATTTGTTCCTGCTAGCGTGACCTGACGTTCGGCATTATGCATTTGTTCCTGCTAGCGTGACCTGACGTTCGGCATTATGTATTTGTTCCTGCTAGCGTGACCTGACGTTCGGTATTATGCATGTGTTCCCGCTAGCGTGACCTTACGTTCGGTATTATGCATTTGCTGCAAAGCATAATACCGAAAGCCAGGTCACGCTAGCGGATAAATGTACATATGATATGATGTAAGCACTAGTAAGCACTATGATAACAATTTTAACTATTACACATTGCTTACACGAGGTATGAACGTCTTAAAAAACATAACAATTGTAGATTACCTAAATGCAAATTTAACACGTGCTTGTTTCAAATGAAAAGTCGGCGACACACTGCAATTTTTCTTAATGTTCATCTCATAAGTATAAGGCTATAACAAAGCTTCTAGTGGTCAAAGAGAAATTGTGTTTTGACTAGTAGATTCCCGATAATACCTATACCCTGTGTGGGTTAGCGTATGTATGCATATTTCATAACGACATTCGAAAGGCACAGGAATGTTCTAATTATAGCACACCCGTCGAGGTATCTTTACTCTACCATTAATAACTGAAAACCACACGCAATTAATATAGCGTCTTTATATAGATCCCGAGTCTATATTCACCAGCAGCAAACGAGCTCGCGTTTCCGCCGCTGCGCTTCAGCAGAATGTCAATTACACAATGAGATATTTCGCTGTTTCCGTCGACAACGATAAATCATCAGTCATTTCGTAGCTTTCTCTGTTTCAGTCATCCTCTGGCATATATCAAATATTTATAATTCATACGTGCTTCGGGGGGGGGGGGGGGGGTCAAACGGCAACAACTGTCTTAAGTAGATACTTCACAGATGCAAGATGGCGGTATAGCGACTTCCGGTCGACAGTGGGGTTAGTACTGGATCTACCGGCTGCTAATTGCAGTTTCCGTACGTGGTTATTCAACATGTGATATATAGGTCGCCACGAGGATACACGATATAGGCTTAATTTATAAAGTTGCAAGTTTATCACGTTGTCAATTTAGTAGACATGACAGTTAATTCGCAAAAGGAATCAACTTCGTAAATTGTAGAGCCTGCACTTATATGTAGTATATACGGACGTTTAATAATAATAATAATAATAATAATAATAATAATAATAATAATAATAATAATAATAATAATAATAATAATAATAATAATAATAATAATAATAATAATAATAATAATAATAATAATAATAATAATAATAATAATAATAATAATAATAATAATAATAATAATAATAATAATAATAATAATAATAATAATAATAATAATAATAATAATAATAATAATAATAATAATAATAATAATAATAATAATAATAATAATAATAATAATAATAATAATAATAATAATAATAATAATAATAATAATAATAATAATAATAATAATAATAATAGTGTACCTTCGATCACACATAAATCCTATAATTTGTAGATTTTTCTCGATGAATGACTACTTGTGACGTAATATGGCGTCACTCTCGTCACAGAACTTGTGACGTAACATGACGTCACAAAATGATGAACTAACAGACTGCTATGATTAAACTGTTGATTTCGTTTAAATATTTTCTACCGTATCTAATATCACTACCAATAGCCAAATAAAGACCAAAAATAAACATGCAGCATAATGTCCTAATGTGAATACTTATAGCCCTGTAGGGCCTGTCAAAACCTCGTAAAATCACACGGAAACGGTATTCAGCGCCTCAGGCAGATAACGGGGGCTGAAAGTACAAGGTAAGATATTGCACGTGTGACCGCACACATTGTGCATACTTCCTAGAATACAAACAGGTATCTAAGTTGGTAACAAAACTAAGTAAACAAGTTGTGATGAACGTGTACGTCTGACACGCCACAGGAACGGTCTGTCAGGGGCGGACACTGTTCGTGATCCCGCGAAGATCGCACGGACTCTAGATCGAGGGGGCTACATACGTCACTGCTCACCGACGGTTGGTATTTTAACATTCCTAACATTTCGTTTGTATACGTAATATTTGTGAAATCCAAAACCACATCGACCTTCCAGAGGCCACGTACAGTACACTGCCCGTTTTTGTTTAGACAGAACACATTTTTAATTCTTCACCGTGGTGTATAATTTCCGACGACATTTTTGTTATGAACGTATTCAACTACGTTTATGTTCAACTTGATTTCTCACATGTTGCATTACCGTAATTACAGCAGTCAACGTATCAAATGTATACGTCAACTCAAGTATGCACTCACGCACGCACGCACGCACGCACGCAGTACCCACGCACGCATTACGCATGCACGCACGCACGCACGCAGACAGAAAAAATAACTCGCCAGACCCCGTCCGCCACAACGCTTTCTCTCTCTCTCTCTCTCTCTCTCTCTCTCTCTCTCTCTCTCTCTCTCTCTCTCTCGCTCGCTCGCTCGCTCGCTCGCTCGCTCGGCCTCTCTCTCTGTTCTCTTCTCTTCTCTCCCCCCTCTCTCTCTCTGTCTCTTTCGGCCTCTCTCTCTCTCTCCCCCTCTCTCTTTCTCTCTCGCTCGCTGGCTCTCCCTCTCTCTCTTTCTCTCTCTTTCTCTCTCTCGCCCCCCTCTCTCTGTCTATATATCTTCTATCTATCTATCTTCTATCTATATACCTATTTCAAACATACACACTTTCAAACATACATGTTCCAAATACAATTGTATCAAACATTCCTGTCACCGTATCATGATACCTTTAACTTCACAAAATCTACAACGACGACAAATCAGCTAAAACGAACAGTTTCAAAATCTATTGGCCGGTCTACGATGACGTCACCTTGTCGGTTGCTCAACAAAAAACCACACCGGTCACTTCGCATTAGCGGGTACGACCTGACTGCCGTTACGGCAGGGTTGATCTGTCGGAGGGGGGCGTCGATTTACGCTGCGCGGGGTTCATTAGTAGGCGAGGGAATTAAGATCAACAGCAATATGCCATGTCGATGTCACTACAGGAATGCACGGCCCCCGGCTTCGATTCCGTAGTAAATAAGTTGCATAGAGGACACCGATCGCTGGGCACAAACAAATCAGAAGTAATAATTGTACTTAAAATGTATGTGTCTAGGAGTGGCGGTCAATCCAGAACGACATGTCACGTTGACACCTGGGTCATAAGTGCATGCGATAAGATACGAGAGAGAGAGAGAGAGAGAGGGGGGGGGGGGGAGAGATAGAGAGAGAGAGAGAGAGGGGAGGGAGGGAGAGACAGGGCGTGCTGGCGGACGGGGGCTGACAGGTTATTTTTTCTGTTTTTGTGCATGCGTGCGTGCGTGCGTATGTGCGTGCGTGCGTGCGTGCGTGCGTGAGTGCATACTTGGAACGACTGTTACAAAGAAGTCCGATTTGTATCAAGTGTAGAGTATTTCAATCACATCGAACGCATTGTGATGCCCAACAGAGAAGTTAACCGGAAGTAGGCCAAAGTCGAACATTACAGTAAGAAAAACATTCCACGCCACATAAAATCTCTACAACGTAGTGTAAAATCTTACTCCTTCCTCCTTTACATTAACGCAAAAATTACGTTGGAACGCAACGAGACAAACACCCGGACTGTGGAGGGATATTTAAATATGTAATGTGGTCCCAAAAGACGACCAACTTTTTCACTGGCATCCGTGTCCTTGTGCTTAATTAGGTGCCTAATGATGCTGGGGACGCGATAAATCAAGTTTTGCAACATATCGTTTCAAAGCGCATCCACTTCAACATCAACTGTGTAATACAAACAATATCTCCCACGTCTACATTTCTACTTCACACATCCTCCCATGCAATCCCATTTAGTCCCATATAGTCTCCCAGTCTTCCCCTTTCATAAATATTCTTCCCAGCTTCCCAGCCTTCCCTTTTGTTCCATTTTATTCCCACTTCTCGTCCCATTTCTACGATTTCTCGTAAATAATCCAGAAGTGGCCAACGTCCTCTTCCAAATCCGATCAGTTGCGCCATTTCACGTGACCGGAAACAGACGAAACGATGGACGACATTCGACCCTGGATTTGTGCGCGCTCGCGCGCAAGACGAAATCGGCCACGTCGATAACGATCGTCAAACCGTTCGTCTCGCTAAACCCGGAATTCGACATAACTGGCCATAAACCGCGCCTTCCGGTCTCACGGTTTCCTCTGCGGCTTACCGGTCGATGGGGAGTGAAACATAAAGCAAATCCAAGAGTCCGAAGCCATCCGTCAACTACGTGACGTGAGTTTATATCGCGTCTGGTTGTCTTCGTGGTGTTTGCGAGCAGCGAGTTATTTTGCAAATTGAAACAGCGAGAACGTAACTAGTACTGTCTAGTTGGTCTAACGCTGTTGGAGTTGTAAGCTTTGAGTGTCTTTCACGATCGCATCTTGGATATGGTGGGCACTTAGCCATTGTCAACATTAAATAATAGGCATTGGAACAAAGGACGCAGGAGAAACGGAAAAAATGATCCCCGATGTAATGAGTGCAGGAAAGTGACGCCCGTTTAGCGCCCTTCCCTAAATTTCGGCAACTTTGTTGGAGCTTACTTAATCACAACGGGAGTGTAGTTGGATGGTGTCAATGTGATGTACCAACGGGAGTGTAGTTGGATGGTGTCATTGTGATGTACCAACGGGAGTGTAGTTGGATGGTGTCAGTGTGATGTACCAACGGGAGTGCAGTTGAATGGTGTCAGTGTGATGTACCAACGGGAGTGTAGTTGGATGGTGTCAGTGTGATGTACCAACGGGAGTGCAGTTGAATGGTGTCAGTGTGATGTACCAACGGGAGTGTAGTTGGATGGTGTCAGTGTGATGTACCAACGGGAGTGCAGTTGAATGGTGTCAGTGTGATGTACCAATGGGAGTGTAGTTGGACGGTGTCAGTGTGATGTACCAACGGGAGTGCAGTTGAATGGTGTTAGTGTGATATACGTTCAAATATATTTCACGTTCCGAAGCCTACGAGAAAGAATTAACGACGACAAGCACTGTCGTTTGCTGATGACATTGGTGGTCTGGCGGGAGATAAACTACCACAGACGACTCTAGTCGGCCCATCGATGAAACCGCTCCGGGGCAGTGATGAATGCAGAAAAAATACAATCACGACTAACACCACAACGGTATAAACAAACGGATAACCGCCAATAAGAAAGATCGGTTTTGGCCTTACAACGCATAGTGTGAATGGGCATAGAAGCCAAGCAATATATTTTTAACATATCACTCGGGGTGTGTATATCAATAGTTCACCTATTCGACATTACACCGACCCTGATTTTTGCATTTTACTAAACACCATAGCGGAACAAAACAACGTGTCAACACTGACAGATCTACGCAGATTTAAAGTGCCTCTATCTAATCGCTCCGTATACTTTTTTATTCGCGAGAACACTCGCAGTCAAAGCACGTTTACAGTCACAACGGGGCGGTCCTTACGATCAACAACAGCGGAACACATTCGCGTGCGACACCGCTGGCCAATATTCCCGCCACAGCGCGGTCGTCTGCTCGCGTCGGAAACGAATTAATAAACGTCGTTTATTGTTATTATTCTCCAGCGACCGACCGAGATATCAACACGGGTTTCACTCAGGATAACAATCGTCGCTTGTCTGACGCGTCGGCGCTATTTCTCGCCAGAAATCCCGATTGAGCGGCGATACGCTTATCGGCGATTGCCTTTCTGGCGTTGGTCTGGATTCGGTCTCCCTCGTGAATTAGACGGTTTGCCTACACTCGCTGTCTAAACCTCGGTCGAAGAGACGCCATAACGTCTGATCTATTGTCGAAGTCGGTGCCACACATGATGTTATGTCATTTATCAAATGCAGGTCAATCTCCGAATATAAACTCAAAAACAATGTAATACCCCGGCGTCTGGTTTTTCCTCTTACGCGCGAGCTATTTCTTCTAAGCAGGACCCAGCATGTACGCCAGTAGTACAGTAAGGTGTAGTACAGTACAGTACAGTACAGTACAGTACAGCACAGCACAGCACAGCACAGCACAGCACAGCACAGCACAGCACAGCACAGCACAGCACAGCACAGCACAGCACAGCACAGCACAGCACAGCACAGCACAGCACAGCACAGCACAGCACAGCACAGCACAGCACAGCACAGCACAGCACAGCACAGCACAGCACAGCACAGCACAGCACAGCACAGCACAGCACAGCACAGCACAGCACAGCACAGCACAGCACAGCACAGCACAGCACAGCACAGCACAGCACAATGCAGCACACAGTACAGCACAGCATAGTACAGTGCAGCACATAGTACAGCACATCATAGTACAGTGCAACACACAGTACAGCACAGCATAGTACAGTGCAGCACACAGTACAGCACATCATAGTACAGTGCAGTACACAGTACAGCACAGCATAGTACAGTGCAGCACATAGTACACCACAACATAGTACAGTACAGCACACAGTACAGCACAGCACAGAGTACTGTCTGCACAGTACATTGCACGGTGTCTGAATAATAATACCAATACATTAATTTAAGTTAGGTTTCATTTTCAACGGTACAACAAAACGCATTTTCACATCGATTTAAAACTATAGAATTACCGTATTTTATGACTCTCGTATCCGCATTATCAAACAGCTCCCGTACCACAGGTTAATGTAACAATATTTGAGGTGTATGAAGTATTCAACCACGCTGCAAATACTACACAAAATATCAATTTACCGAGTGAACTGGGAAGAATTGTATTGTTTGGGATTGGACTGGATGTATTTGTACTTCTCATTAATCGTTTTATAAACCGGCCACCTGTTACCACTGCATTACATCACTGTTTAGGAACATTTATTGGAGACAAACAACAATTAGGTTGCCGATGTTTGTTTTCATTTGTTGTCTTTTAAATGTATTTTGTAGCACTTTAATCATATAACGATATGAAACGAATGAAAAACACACAACGAGACATGAATATTCCCAAACAAGATATTCCCCAATTTCAACACAGTCCGGTGACTGGTTACGCTATGTTTAATACGTTCGTGTTAACGCTTTCATTCAGTAAGCGCGTATTACAATTACCGGTGAGCAAAGATATTGCCTTAACGTAATTCATAAACATAAATCCTTTCAAAAACATTTAGCATGAACTTGAATGAACTACACTATTTCGATATAATACATAGACCGTTATCCAGTTAATTTTAATGTTTCACCCTAACCTCCGCTATCGCACATTGCTCGGTACGAGCGTAATTGATAAGTAGTCAGTGATCAAACTGTTATTTATTTCACCAGTTGATTAATTGAAACTCATTACGGAGATCAAGATAAGATATCAGAACGCTTAATGGCGGTTTTATAAACTGTTGTGGCGTTTTAACAAAACGATAACACTACAGCGGTTTGTGTTATTTATGAGAATTGGTGGACTTTGGTCCAGTTTGTGTTTTTATGAGGATTGAATGAATGAATGAATGAATGAATGAATATTTATTTTTTGGAATCGTACAAAGCAAACAGCTATTACCAGTTGGTTTATATAATAATAATTATTATGAAATCATTTCTCATAAATTAAACTGGTCGCTGCAAACGCTACTTTTTTGGTGGACTTTGATCCAGTTTGTGTTATTTATGAGGATTAGTGGACTTTGGTCCAGTCACCGTCGCGTGATTCGAAAGAACCGGAACGATCTCACTAGATCGGATATTACTCGTCGTTTGCCGAGCCGGCCAGGTGGCTTCTGACATATTAGACGGTGCACGCTCGATTGTGTTTATCACATACTAGGCCTAGATCTATAGGCCGTACCATCCGACAGAAAGGACAGGCTGACATGTGTCTGTAGCACCCAAATCCCACCTGCGATTTTGGGTTTACGACCCAATATATTGAGCGACTACACCTCCCACGAATCTCACAGTCACCATTTATTCATGGGGGAAAATCTCACCAATGCGAAGCACCAATCTTGCACCTTCCTAATCCCAGTCGTACAACCCATTTCCCCTTGAGACGATACGAATTAAGCCTCCTTGTTGCTGACCCAGATTCTGTGCGACACGTCGCAAATTTGGGCTACTGCGCGACGACATTTGAATGCGGAGCAAAAGGCGACTGACCTCTCGAGACAGTGTCGTGGTCTGCCCGGAGACAAAGCTAATAAGTCGTCTACTTAATTACTCCGGCCGAGTTGCTCTCTGTCAGTATCGCTCGCATTACGTCGTGCCTAGATGTTACGTTGTCGCGCTTACATTTATCCGGTCGTTAAAAACGTTACGATTGACGTTTCTGCGCATGCGCAATAAATGTAAAATCATCGATATCCAGCGAAACAACAAAGTATTTTCGGTATAAATGCCACGAGCCGTTCGTTAACTCTTCTGTGGTGATTACTGTGAAGAGTTTCTTAAAATGTCGTTCAATGCAGTAAAATATTACGTTTTTTATAAATCAATGTCACTGATTATGGTGGCGCACTACTGTCACGTGATTTACGCTTGCTCTCAAAATATGTCTCAAAACTTGTTTGCCTCCTGTTAATTTGCGACAAATAGCTGAGAGGTTGTATACATCCTGACGAACAACCCGTGGTATTTATACAACAAGCTTTGTCTTTTCGCTCCACATTGATGATTTTACATATATCACGCATGCGCAGAAACGTCAATCGGATCGGAAATACGCCGGAAACATGTAAGCGCTACAACATTTCTCCTCATGCGCAAAAAAACGTAAGTCAATGTGCAGCTAAACGCGTTAAATAATGCCAGGGTGACTTTTCTGCTCATGCTCATTATTAAACGTATTCAATGTGCATCAAAACGCACAGAATTATTTATAGTATAAATACAAGTGGCTGTTAGCTACCTTTCATATGGCGCGATAAATGTAAGCTTATCAGTGTACCGCAAAAAGCAAAGCGTTTATAGTATAAATGGCACGGGTTGTTATTATGCCAATGTGGCATTTATAGTATAAATGCCACAGTGATTAATTAGTGTGAAGAGTTGCTTAATATTTCATTCGATAAATTTAAATATTACGTTTATTTACATCAGTGTAACGGATTATGACGCACGACTGTCACGTGATTTGCATTTGTTAGCAAACAAAATGTTTCAAAAACCTGTGTTTGCCGTGTTAATTCCAGACAGATAACTTTGTTGAAAATTTAAACACGTCCTTTTGCCCAAAGTGACCGATATATAATTATATATCAAACCAAAGATGTATTTAATATGAGATGCAACAGGAAGCGTTAACATAATTAATGGTAACTAATAACGACTGACTCGCGCTTGCGCAGAAACGTCACCCTTCTTTGCCGGTAGCGTCTGCGTTACGTCGTGCCTAGATAAAATGTTACATCTCTTGCATTGGCAACTAGGAGGCTATAGTCTGTCACACAGTCGCTAGATGGCAGTACTTTCGCTGCCATTCAATGCTGCTCTGTGGCTTCATTCAAGAGTGCAAACAGTGCGTCTTCAAATGTGGATATTCTTATGTTTAGTGCGGTCTCTCGGCCAATTTACACTGACTACCTACGCGTGTTGCGCTCATCTGAACACATATATTGCCGCCAACAAGGAATTCCGCCTCGCTAAATTATTTATAGGTGTTTCCTGTTCGCCTTTTCGCCCACTTCTCGTAACGTTTGCATTTAACGAGACGCCATTTTGAATGCATTATGACTTCAAGGTTTGTTCCAGTATCGCGGTACGGTGACACAACGGTCCAGTTGCTTTGTTACTCGCGCAGACAATCAGAATATACGGCATATCGATTTCGGAGTCTGTAGTAAGATTACAATAAATAAGTCGTTTTCAGTCGTGTCTTCTCGTGACCAGTTTTACTGCGCACACGCGCATAAAATGGCGACAAATTGCAGCATTGATCGTTGGTACATTAACGTAAATTGTCTGGGTCCAGGCACAATTACGACTTACGTAATAGGTACGGTTGTAAACAGTTTACAGTGTTATCGGCTTAATTTTAACGCATCCGCTCTTTAGCCAAGAAAACTCGCACAACTATCAGGAAAAGGACAACATTAATGCATCCGAAACGGCAGACGTCTACAATATCGAAACTATTAGGAACCTTGTTAAAAGGCAATACACGCGTACAATAAACACGTTATTCTTATAGGCTTGTTTGGCATATGTATAGTTTTAGCACGTGTAATTTATCTATATATTATATAATAATTACAATTGGTGTCAGCAGTTGGAATTAAAAAAAAATTGTCATAAATTTGTCACGTTTAAATATTAACGGCTCATTTTATTTTTACAAGGCTTTTTTTGTCAATGAAACATAGTATAGGCAGGTGATCAGATATATCACTATATAATAAGTCAAAATGTACACATGAGGTTGTATAGCGTACATATTATGTTGTCAATAAGGGTAGCGGATGTATGCGTGATACGCATTGGTTTGGTAATTGTTGGAAAGCTGTTAGCAGCTAGGTGTAAGTGAAGTAAGTCGTAAGAAGATTTATATGAGTCCATTTTGAAGTAGTCGAAACTTTGATCAGTCCCAATTATGACTTCATGGTTTGTGCGTTGAATCTCGTTTAATATAGTATCTCATATCTTTGGAGATATGAAGACACATTTGAGTTAGGTATCCGGTATATTTCACCAACAATTGAGGTGTGACCATTAATGCAGGTTTCAATAAATATAGATTCAAATGCTCCCTCTACAAAAATACCAAAGTCTTCACGATGATTAAACTTAATATTGTCACGTACATACATGGTGACACCAGCTTTAGAGGTAAATGTCCTGTTCTTGTAAATAAATTAGGGTAATATTAGATTGTGAGAACATCCATTCTAATCAATTCTAAATGACACAATTTGTTGAAATATTATAACATTGCAATTTGTCATCCCAGCAAACACAACTTGTTTGTATTGTTGCTGTTACGATAACGTTGCTATTATGATTGATCATACAAATATAAAAGAATTACCGAATTAACGGCGGTGCCCGTGAATAATGTTATCTTTTGCGCTAAAAACTTTTGAAAATTCTGTCAGTTCGAAATCCCCAACGTCCTGGACAAATTGCAAACATAATCTAACTCTAAACACAATCCCTAAGGGCCTGCCAGATCACACACAAATGTCAACCCGACGCGTGCAAAATTTACCGAAATAAGTGCCATTTAAAATTGGATAGAATTTTTAATTAGATCAAATTCTCAACCTAGAAAACTAAGCCCTGGGCCCTGGAATTTTCTTCTAACTTGAGTGGAGTCCTATGAGTTGTCGTTCCTTGGTTTTATTTACGGGAACTCGGGGCCTTGGGTTTCGGGCCCCATATTCCGCTAAGGTAATACGCTACTTGCATCCCCTGGTGCTCGGGTGGTCGCTTACGTCAACTAGCGGCCTGATATTGGTGCACGACATTGCCAGGAAATTGCGCACTGCGCAGGTGCGGATGTATCAACAGTTGGAGATTATGTTACAGTCTACATAACCAGTTATATGTAAGAGATGCATAAGGTAAAATAGATCCGCGACATGACCTGCTTCCTGTTTACTTCTGTTTTGCGTTTTTCTTCTGCATCATCATCTTATTATTATAACCGTTACAGTTATTGTTGTTCTTATTATTGCTTTGGAAATGTGGGACCGATCTGGTTGATAAAGACAACCATTGCATTTGTGTGTAACAATTTAATAACAATCGTGTACTAAAGAGAGGCGTGGCAACTAAGGACCCTGTGACACATGCCCCGGCATATCTCACCTGCCCGCACGCTCCGTAGGTCATACACATCTTTTATTTTAAGCACTGTGTTTATCGTAAACAGGTTTGTAATGCAATTTTCACATATAAACATTCCTAGCATATTTTCTGTGCAATTCCAACCGTATTTCTTTATTCGGAGGTCTCGTAATGTTGTTACAAAATGCACAACAAGACTCTGGTTAACACGAATTTAATGCAGTGTGATTAAATCAAAGTTGTGTTACTCAGTATGAGTTGCCTCAAACGGTCTCACCCTTCAAACCAATGTGTCTGCTTTAATTTATTTACCTAACCTACTGCATTGTTGTTCTTGCATCCAATCATTCATTTCATTGCGCTGTGACTAATTGCAACCAAAATAAAAACCTAAACATGTTCTGAAAAAGGCGAACTACTGCTCCATCGCTAACAGTGTAACTAATTGGAGATCAGTCACGCGTGAAGCACCGTGCCATGGTTACCCAAAATAGCCGACGAACGTGACGCAACGATTTGTGCCTCAGACTATTCGCACAACTAGAATTCACTGATATGATCAACAGTGACTGGCATCAGATGAACAGGTTTGCTATCTATGCGGAAAACCTTTGGCTGACGTTTCGACAAGGAAGTTACTTTCTTATCTCTAGATCGGTCAGTAATTTCCCAAAATTGAGCACTGGGACCGTCTTAAGGTATATTTATTGATGATGGAATTTGTCTGTTGATGTATTTTGTTGTATTTTCCGTTTGTTTTTATCCGGTTTGCATAATCTAAGTTGATTAATTTGAATAATTGTTCTGGGCGACGTCCCCAATCTCTACGGAGGCTGGACTCAAGTTGGTTTAATGTCCAGGCTTGAAGTAGTGGCGTCTGTAGTCTGTTGCACTCGGGGTTTGTAGTTTTTCCCTGTGCCCTCTTGTGATACCAGTGGCTTTTTAAACATCAGCTTTGATGGACACTGTACATCTGCAGTCCTGGTTGACCAAGTTCCTTTGATAATTTTGAAAGTCTGGATTATGTCCGTTCTCTGTTTTCTGTAGTTCAGGCGTTTTTTGCGTTTTAGTACTATTGTACGATAATCCCTTTGTTTTTGGCACAAGTTTCTGGTAGGGGCTATATGTAGTAGGTGTAAAGAAATACTGTAAGCTATTTATTTAGGCGTTAGTGCCATGTAGCAGCTGACTGTTTGTTATGGGAGAACTAACGCTCGAATGACATCGACACACCCTGCATCATTACTCCCGTTAACATTATAACGGTTAGTTGACGATTATGCGACTTTGTGCCACATCAACGAGCTTACACTTCGCGCTAACTAGAGCTATTTGTGGCCCGATCATTAGACAAAGACCATGTCGCTTCGAATGGTTGTACATGCGACGTCATTGGCACTTGGTACGAGAATACGTGGTGGCCAGAGATAACTATTCAAAGACACATTGCTAAACATGATATGAAGAAAGGCCAAATTGACATCAGTGCCTGGTAACTTATAGCTGCGGACCGTCCTCCTTGGCACCGGTCATACACCAGACAACGGCCAAATTTGAGACAAACCGTCTTCTTCACGAGGCGAAGAAACGGCAGAGGAGAAATGAGAGGGAGATGCCTCAACATCTTCACGTCTCCCTTCCATCTGGCACCTCGTGCCCACACTCGTAATTTGTTCGTATTGTGAAAATCCATGTCTCCTGCTGGTAATGTATTAACAGACGGAAATGGCCCGGATGTTCTTTTGAAAGAAGAGTGATCCGAAGACAGCACCGGTGTAACGGTAAGCAATTGTCCCTTCTGATCCCTGCCCCCCTCCCCCCGGAATATTACACCAGAACAAGCCGGTGGTGGTGGTGGTGGTGGTGGTGGTGGTGGTGGTGGTGGTGGTGGTGGTGGTGGTGGTGGTGGTGGTGGTGGTGGTGGTGGTGGTGGTGGTGGTGGTGGTGCATGGTGGTGGTGGTGGTGGTGGTGCATGGTGGTGGTGGGGGGGGGGGGGGGGCAATATAATAATAATAATAATAGTAACTTCTTTTGCGCCAATATCCTCGAAAATCAAGCTCAGTGGCGCGACAAAACCAGGGGATTAATCAATCTCATAATCGAAAGCAATGCGTGAGTCGTCAACGGATGGATGAAGAAGCTAGGAGGCTAAGGAGGATAGGCAGCATTAAAGAGATAGGTTTTTAGATGTCGGCGGAATGAAACTATATTACCTTGTGAGTTAACACTGGCAGGAAGCGAATTCCACACCGTTGGTGCTGCAACCGAGAAAGCTCGGGTCCCGGCTTTCGTTTTCACCCGAGGGATGTAAAGAGGGTTACTACTGGTTGAGCGTAGCTGTCTGGAATTTCTTGTTGGAGTTAGCATTGAATTTAGATATGCTGGTTGTGTAGATGAGAGTGCTTGATAGGCTATTGTACAAATTGTGAAAATGATGCGATAGTGCACAAGTAGCCAATGCAGTGATTTTAGAAGCGGCACTGAGCGAGAAAAACGAGGAGAACGCGTGACTACCCTTGCTAAACAATTTTGGACACGCTGAAGTTTTGCTATGTCCTTGTTAGCGGTATTGTAAAGGAGGGAATTGCAGTAGTCGAGTCTGCTACTTACTAGAGCTGTGGCGATGGTTTTAGCAACGGAAAGTGATAAAAACCGGCGGATACGGCGAAGATCACGGATATGGTAAAAACAGCAACGGCATGTTTTCGAGATATGTTGTTTGAAATTGAAGTTTTCATCAAACGTTACTCCGAGATTTAAAACTGAGGTGGCTGGTGTGATACTCTGACTCAGAATATGTGTCGGGAAAAAGCCATTGAGTTTTGCCCGCTGCGTTGAGGTACCAATGATGAGAAATTCAGTCTTATCTGCATTTAGTTTTAATTTACTATTTTTCATCCAGAGGGAGACATCTTGGAGACAATCCTTGAGCTGGTTTAGGGAGCGACAAGTATCTGGTGTGGTCAGAGAAACATAGATTTGTGTGTCATCTGCATAAAGGTGATGATCCAGGTTGTGACTCTGGATAACTGAGCTTAATGGTGTTGTGTACAGAGTGAAAAGCAACGGACCCAAAACAGAACCCTGGGGGACACCACAAGAGGTGGGCAGCATGTCTGAGAAGCAGTGACCTATTTTAATGGCTTGCCGTCTGTCAGTAAGGTATGAAGTAAACCAGCTCAAGGCTGTGCCAGATATCCCGTACCACGTTGATAAGCGTGTAATGAGAATGTCGTGGTCAATGGTGTCGAAAGCGGCGGATAGGTCAAGCAGGGTCAGTGCAGTAACTTTGCCATTATCAATGTTAAGGTTTATGTCATTGTGTACTTTTGAAAGAGCAGTTTCTGTTGAGTGAAATTGTTTGTACGCAGACTGTGATGCATTGGTTAAACCATTTATGTTGATGTGAGAAGTAAGTCGATTTGCAACAACCTTTTCGAGTATTTTGGAAATGAAGCTAAGGTTAGAAATAGGCCTGTAGCTGTTTAGATCTTCTTTTGACAGAGTTGTCTTCTTAAGAATTGGATTTACGTGTGCACATTTAAAGTCTTCAGGGAATAAGCCGGAGCAGAGTGATGCATTTATTATATCTGTTATTGGTTTAATTAAAACGTCAAGGCATGCTTTCAGTAGTATGGTCGGAAGTGGGTCAAGATCACAGGATTTATTTGGGGATGACATGATTATTTTTTCCACTTCAGTAGTTGTGGCTGGTTCAAACGATGTGAGTTTAGAATTTAGTTGTGGAGAGTCGGCATTTATAGTGTCTGAGGTGTGATCTGTGAAGGCTGAATGTATCAGGCTGATTTTGTCTTTAAAATGACTTGAGAAAGAGTTACACAGTGACTTGATTGATGCATGGGTTGGTAGGGAAGGAGCAGGCCTCCTGTGTAAAATCTGATTGATGCATTTCCATAGTTGTTTTGGTGTAGCAGAGTTATTTGCGACCATGTTTTCGTAATAATACGACTTTGCTTTGGACATTTGTTGGTTACATAGATGACATTGCCGTGTGTAGCGTGACCTGTCTAAGGATGAACGAGATTTACGCCAAACACGTTCCAGATAGCGACGGCGCCGTTTAGATTGGATTATTTCCGGGGTCATCCAAGGAGCTGGCGGCTTTTGTGACACAGATTTGGATTTAGCGGGTGCATGTTTGTCAAGCAATGTCTTCAGTATTTCACGGTACTGTTTGTATAGGTCTGATACATGTTCTTTAGGATGTGTGACAAGGTCGGATGTAATTATATCAGTCATAAATGATGCAATGTTGATACTGTGTATGGCTCTGTAGAACATGTTGTGTTTGGACACGGCTGGGGCTATAGGAACTTTAAGATCTGCAATTACTGTGTTATGGTCCGATAAGCCATCTACAACTGTGGGTGTCTGAATGTGTTTACAAGAGGAACGAGTTATCAAGATGTCAAGCCAATGTCCATGTATGTGTGTTGGGAAATTGACATGTTGTTTTGTGTCAAATGATGCCAGGATATCATTAAACGTGGTAGTTGTTGCAGATGGTGTATCCAGGTGAAGATTAAAATCGCCCACAATGTAAAATTCTGTATGCATGGTTGCAACATTTTCAAAAAGATCCTGGAATTCTTCAAAGAAGTTAGCTGGATGACATGGAGGGCGATAAATACAAATGAAAACCCCACAGAAGCACGAATTAGATATGTTAAGACAGATAGATTCAAATGTGGTATAGTCCGGGCTGGTGTACGGGGTTACGTTAAATAGTTTTGAAATAAGGAAACCGACACCTCCGCCTCGTCCAACTGGACGTGGTCGATGGTGGAAGGTATAGCCAGGAGGGGAGATGTCGGCAATACATGCATCTGTGTCATGCGGTCTGAGTCAGGTCTCAGTCACAGCGAGAATGTCTATTGTTTTGGAAATTATAAGATCCGTGAGAGAGGCAGTTTTTTCACGAATTGAACGAATGTTAGTGGTGGCCAGGCGGATGTTATGCCTGACCACAGGTCCAGGATTAAGACTAACATCTCCCGCTAGCAGTAAGATCAAGGCCAATTTAAATGTTGGCCTGGAACGGGGTATAGGTAGTAATTTTCGGTTGAAACACAGATTAAGGCATGGCAGACTGTGTAAGTATGTCAAGGATTCTTGTGTGGTCATGTATTTGGAAGGTGTTGAAGTTACATCCGACCATTGTGCCAGAGTGTTACACAAGGTGAAATCATAGCTTCTAGAAGCTGCAGAACAGGATAAAAATAAAACACACAGTGAGAACAATGGTGACATTTGACAAAATCTGCTCAAGTGATAAAATTAATGTATCATAAAATAATTAGTGACTGAGTGGTCACTAAAATAATGTAAATGTTTGGCATGGGTCAACAGCACCAACACTTAATAAATAACATGTAATAAATAAGTATATGAGAGTATAAGATCACACTAATTCTAAAATTACAGTAGTTTCTCAGATGTAAGACTAATAAATCTAGCGAGAAAAATAAATAAATAAATAAATAATGTGTTATAAAATAAATATTACATAGACATAATCAAGTGGTATTTAAAATTATTAATAAACTAAATCAGTAGTTTCAAATGAGTTTGTAAAGTGCTAAATTATACTGGTATAAAACTGCCCCCGGTATTATACTGGCCTCTTTGGTATATGCAGTCCCCATGTTTAACGGTATATGCTGATTGGTAAGTGATCATTGCACACACACCATAATGGGACACACTGGAGCAGATCAAATGGAAACGAACCCTGGCCGAAAAACCGGCACTGGTGTGCTGACATAGCCACAGCTCCCAGGAGAAGAGGCTAAGACAAACATGACTGGCGGGACCGTGTCCGAGTCTTATGACCACGCCCACCCACCCTGTTGTTATAATACCCAATCTGGGTTGCATGTTACAACAGACCTATATAGAAACGAAATATTTCGTCTGACACAAGACCAGAGAATGGGAAACAAAAGAGACGGGATACACCAGGAGAGAGATGGAGAGGATGGCCACGGACAGAAAACGGTGGCTTTCTTTGGTCGATGGCCTATACTGCCAGCGAGCAAACAGGCATCAGTAAGTAAGGCTACATTTGACTTCATTTCCTATCAAATTTGAATAGGTCTGTTATCGAAAATTTCACAGCGTATTTAACAGCGTATAGACCACCTGTGGTCTTACACAGCTGGGCTGTCTTGGTATTCATTTATACCTTGACCGCCAGCAGACAGCAGAGACACCAAGACTTTTAATTAGTCGCATTCAACGGACGGATAATGACCGACAGGAAACAACAGAATCACAAAGACGGACGCATCAGCGAATCTGAACGTATAGTGGGCCCGCCAGGTAGTAAGGCCTACTACTAGCAAACCGTATGTTTGCTTCGGGCAGAGTTAATTGTGTTGTTATATCAGCACGAAAAGAATGCGACAAAATCGAGATAATCAGCGATTCGACATATGTACATGTTTGGCAGGGGGTTGTGTGAATGTGTAATCTTCTCCGTAGCCGAGTAGACTAAGTGCGCCCTGACTCTGTGGTTAAGATATAACTGCGCCACGCTGCAAGAATGTCTATTGTTCCGATTGTTCGATTACGCTCAATTGTTTGTTTAGTGTGTCGTACGCCAATTATAATGCAAACGATAACTGTCGGTAACATTACGATATGACTATCTACAAAATCAATACCTAGGGCTAGGGCAACAACACATGCACCTGCACGGGACTATACCATAGTTTTCATCATGTCTACTTGCTGCAATATATAGCAACCTTTCTCTATACGAACTACGCAAAAGTATCCAGGGTTCATATATTGGCGACATGCACGTGCCACGTACGCGCGTGTATATGCGTGGGATCGTAGGTAACATTAGAATTAAACAGTGTAATGCTCAATAAAGTACCACGGATTACTGGCGCGGAAATATGCAAGCACGAATATCTGAACAACAATCGACGTTGTATTCGAGCAAACAGGTCAGCCCACTGAAACGTGTAACCAAATGTACGAACATTTGAAGCACTGAATATTGCACTAGAAGTTACCTTTTCTACACGTGGAAGACAACGCTGAGACGGTGCCTGTGTCACATATGATAATTCGTGATTAGTGAGGAATGTTCTTCCCCCGCAAGATAAAGAAGACACCCATACGAAAAATAATCCGAAACCGTGGCCAACTTCCGGGTATGTTAAATGATGTAGCGCGCACGCAAGCACGTAAAACTGGCGCCACAGTTTTGTCAGGTTATTAAGAATAACAATTATGCTATTAACTTGCTGACGCTATTATCTATGCAATTAGATGACTATGTTTGTCAACACATGAAGCGTTCAGAAGGCACACAACTGTAGCATGACTGAATTTTAATAGTAGTCTAGTCAACGCGCGGTACACATTTGATGTCACATTACTGTCGAGACAGAGCCGTAACTCAAAATCCGGACAACTCCCGGTGCACTTATAAAAAACCATGGCTCTCAGCACTGGGAATTGCCCATCCTTGTTGACACCGGGATCATGTCAATGTCAATCCCGTCTAAAATTTGGTAAAAACCCGCCCATGACGATAAGGACCTTACCAGGGACAACCCCCAGGGTCTGCGGAAAAGGTCCGTTTAGCAATAGCGTACTGGGCACAGGTAGTCAGTTGAACAACGCTTCACTTGATTACAACCGGAGATTACTAACAACAGTCCGACTAATAAAACATTATCGACTGCTGCAAACACATAGGAAATGTCCACTTACCTAAGACTCCACGATGTCTAACTCAACGTACCGACGTCTATAGTGGTAACTCAACGCCAAGAACGTAACGACGCCGTGCAGGTGAAACCCCGTCACACATTCACGCAGTCGTAGCCGCCAGTTATTGTCGACTAATCGAGAAAAACTTCGCCGAAACCACAGCGGGTTGACATCGAAATCAGTGATGCGTGTAATGAGCGCGTGTGTTACTTGTAACCGCGTTAGGACGGGAGATTGGCGGGGCACCGTGCTAGCGACAGGGTGGCGGCCTTGTTATCCAAACTCCCACGGCAAGCGGTGTCAGCGTGCAGCGATATACGCCTGTGGCCGCACGCAACCGTCGATAATAACCAGACTCAACCGGCCTTTGTTCGCCTCAGAAAACCCTTAGAAAGTCACCCGCCGTCGTTACGGCATTCACCGACTGCATCAATGGAGCTCGGGTAGCAGAGACGCTGGTCGGGATCGTTTCTATTTGACTGTTATGTACTGATTTGGGGGAGCGTGTATAGGGGGAACCGGGGGCATGGCGGATATGTGTGTTTCCTGAGTGATGTAACAGGTAGCCTTCCGTGCCGTCTGAAGACCCGCGAGGGTGTAAATTGGAGTACCTGTGATCGTCAAACATTTTGAATGTCGCTGCGGAAATGTTGGACAGTGTTCCACACTCCATAGTTACACACACGCGCACGCACGCACGCTCGCACGCACACACACCACACACACCACACACACCACATACACCACCCACCCACCCACCCACCCACCCACCCACCCACCCACCCACCCACCCACCCACCCACCCACCCACCCACACACACACACACACACACACACACACACACACACACACACACACACACACACACACGTCATACACACATACACACACACACGTACACACACGCACGCACGCATACACACACGTACATACACACACACGTACGCGTACGCGCACGCGCACACGCACACGCACACGCACACGCACACGCACACGCACACGCACACGCACACGCACACGCACACGCACACGCACACGCACACGCACACGCACACGCACACGCACACGCACACGCACACGCACACGCACACGCACACAGCCCCGTGTTGGCGCATGCGTACATACTGCCACGACACAGCCAGGAAGTTGCGTAGTGCACAGTTGCGGATGCATAAACAATTGGCGATTACGTCGTCTTTTCTGCATAACAACCAAAACGTAGATGACGTCGCAATGGTTTCGAAAGGTGGTCCAATGATTTTTGACATTTTTAGAAAGAACTTCATTTCATTCATCTATATTTTCTGATCATTTTTATTTATTGTCGCAGTATTCAGGCACGATGACCTTAACATGTGGACCACAGGCAACCTGCAAGCGCCCGACACGGCGAATGGAACTTGAACAAGAATTGCTCGCGAACTACGACCGAAGGAGATGAGACGTCTGACGTAGACGTTACGGTTAACGAAACGAGGCATACGTGGATTGTGAGGTCTACATTAGTAGTAACTACCGAACGTTAAATGATAAGGCGTTAAACAAGTTTGGATTGTTGTCATTTATTTTAGGTAACTATGGTCGGGAGGAGAGAAAACTCCTTTCGCTGTTGACGCACTGGGAAATCAGACGTCCTCCTCCCCGACAGGGGTTGGCGGTTGGATGGTCGGCTTGTAGATTCTTTCCATGGCCTTCAATTGTCAGTCATATAACATGTGTCGTGTTCCCAGTATAACTGTATATTTGTCGTGTCACATTAAGTAGCCCAATGAGGTGGAAAGTTGCCTGCCGTTGTCTGCACCACAATGATTATCTCTGATATCTCAAAGGGCCAACGAGTCTCCTATGTGAACGTTCTTCATAATGACCCATTAAATGACTAACGCCCTAAACATTGCCTGTAACACAAGCAGCGTATCGATAAAATCACCGAAATATTATATCACATGACCTGATGCCGACCATACTCCTCGTGGGCGATTGCATTGGTGAACATTAAAGGGGGTGTGCCAGAGATAGGAAGGGCTGGTGTTGACGGAATCAGCCGCAGCGATCCCTGGCACGCCACGATGCACGGAACCTACATGCGAGCAAATGTACAAACCGACACATTTAACCTGCCAAACAGAAAAAGCAACATGGAAGTAAATATTTCGAACAAACCCTTCCTGGAGCAACAGGTATCTTTGAGAACACTCGTAATTATTATTTCATGTTTATTCATTCTGTATTCACCATGTCACCTCTGTATAACAACAACGTTAATCATTCTATTAAAGCACTACAGGGCTACATTATTTTCGTGTTTAGAAAAACATTCGTATTTACTTCCAGATAAAATGGCAGTCTGCCTCACAAAGAGAAACCGCAAAAACCGCCATACGAGCTGTCAAAACCGCCAAACCGCAAGCTTAGTTAGAGACACGTCACAATTGGCACACGGCCTTGCGTGCCAAAATACTCGACCAGCTAACATGTTTATGAGTTCATAAGCTCAAATACGCGCTTTAAAAGCGATTGCTTGTCAACATCGCAGACCAGACTAGGTGACCCAGTAACTACAATGCCCAAAAATGTCAAATACGCAAATGTAGATCGCAATTTGAAATCGAAAAAAGGGCAAGAAGTATGTGTCACTTATAACATTTGCTCAATTAGAAAATTAAAAATATTAAATGATGCAACATTTGACTTGACTAAAACATACCATTTATTAATGAAATATATATTACAACGACCACTTAGTAAGTGATTTTATTTTGTAATAGGTAAACAATATTATCAGTGTATTTTTAAACAATTAATTTGTGTAGAACATAATTAATTAAACATTATCCTCATGTGAGCAAAACTATTTTTAATAAGTGGGTTTTATCTAGCTGCATATACAAGATTTTACAAAGTAAAGTATTCATTGCCAGCAAGTTGCTATTTGCCTTTGACCTATAATAAGTGCAGTTCATAATTGAACAATGTAATTGATATTTTCAAGTTTTTTCGTAATTCAGTGAAATGAGAAATAGTGTGACCCAACGTCGTAGCTCTACAATTTTAACGCAACCACTTTCTAGTAGCAATGCTAAACAATTTAAAGTAGTGGTATGTACAAAGGAAAGAAGGAATGATAGTGTGTGTAAAAGCATTCCATGTCTGTCACTGAAAAACTAGGTCTATGCATTACCGGACAGCTGTATAAAAGTGGACATTTTATCACAGATACATTTTTTCTATGTAAGTTTACTACCTTCGCCATTCCAAGCCACAGCTGTGGGTAAATAGTAACTCCGATCCCGAGCCCGTGAGGAAGAAGGGGTTGGCGTCAGGACGTGCACCCGGCCGTAAAACACAAGCCAAATCAAATGAATAGTGTGCTCCCTTCATACAGCGATGAATGCTCGGCTCGATGGCTGCTACACAGGTATGCTCAGGATGTTGTTCAACGTTACATGGAGGGATAGGGTCAGGAATGAGGTCCTCGATGGAGATCTCCCTCGAATCACTACACAAATCAGGAAGAGAAGATTTCGAATGGTAGCACAGTGTGTCCGACACCCTGAACTGGCTGCAAGCAACCTCGTTCTATGGGAACCGACGCAGGGACGAGCTTCACGAGGCGGCCAGTCTTTCACTTTTATCGACCAGCTCCTGCGAGACACTAGTCTCAAAACAGCAGCAGATATCAGAACATGTATGGAGGACCGTAATGTTTGGCGTGTCATCGTGGCCCGAGGAGACTCGACCAGACGATGATGGCGTTCCTAATAAGCGACGCAGTTCACACTCGCCCGAGTGGACAGCATAAACGAGAGGAGACCAACGTCGCCCAGAGCCACTGGAACGCCCAACGAAGACGAGGAAACAGCGCATCAGAGAGGACACGAGGGAGGGAGGGATCATTATGGATATGGCCCTAGATCGCAAGGAGTGGGGGAGGAGGACTAGGCCGACCGCTTGTAGATAGGGATATAGGGCCTTCAACGTGACGTGAGCAAATGTATTACCTATGAAAACTTTAAATTCAGCGGTTAAACTTATTTGTTTGCCTTTATTTATTTGTATAAAGACATTTCTGATTGATACCAAGGAACACATCATTTGTCTTTGATATTACATATATATATATATATATATATATATATATATATATATATATATATATATATATATAATATCAAAGACAAATGATATGCTCTTTTTCATAGGCAATACATTTGCTAACGTCAACTTGCAATATATATGTATATATATATATATATATATATATATATATATATATATATATATATATATATATATATATATATATATACGTATGGTATGTGTATCTATGTCTTTGAGAGTGCGTGCATGTGTGTCTGTTTACTTAAAACCATACATATAACTTTTTCAGTGCAATGCAATATTTTTCAACCTGACAAGTTCACATACATCATCATTATGGTAAACTTGTCAAGTATATTGGTGTCTCCAGCAAACAAGATTACCATAAAGATGTCAATCTATGTCAAATTGTCCATACAGCCGAACTTGTGATGACAATGTCGCGGTAACGCACTGTAATACGTTCCACAAACTTAGCGGCACATTCTGTTTAGTAATATTGTTCACATGAGCCGACCGTTTCTAAGAATCGACGACGGAACATCAATAATTGTATGGTCGTCTACTTCCTTGTCACACAGAGACGACTGGTGTAGTCCCTTCATACAGTTTGTATTTGATAAAATAAACCTTTGACGAATAACCAGAATAGGAATAAATGTACTGCGTGAAAAGAACGTGAATCAGCTCGACTACTATCGACTCTTATTAACCATTTTCTGACACAGTACGTTGCTTTGCGTAATCATATTGATGTACTAAAATGGTGGCCCAAACCTACCCCATGTTAATGGATATTGTTTTGAG
Organism: Oasisia sp. SBJ-2009; assembly: GCA_964017155.1. NCBI lineage: Eukaryota > Metazoa > Annelida > Polychaeta > Sabellida > Siboglinidae > Oasisia > Oasisia sp. SBJ-2009. Next base: position 18,796,179 of record OZ024856.1, read on the forward strand.
AAGGGTATAATATATTAGCCCTCGGGGCGCAAGACCGGGGCTAGTTGTAACAAAAACAACATGATAGGTGATAAGTCCTATTATACACGACTTGCTCAAATCTATTGATGAACATGCTCTCGTCTTGCAGAATAATTTGCATTAGCAGTTTTGTCTGTTACAACTTACTCGTGTTAAAACTAGCCCCGGTCTCCCCTACTTAACGATCAAGCATGATAGTAACCCGAGTAATGGTGTGAATCAGGACTTCCTCTTTGGCGACCGTGAGACAGTCTAGTCTGTCAATATTCGTCAAAAGAACGACTGTAACGTTGTCTGAAAGATATTATCCGTATTGACAACAAAGCCATAAACCTTCACCCTTTGAATTTGCATGAAGATAAAAGCCTGAGACACGCAATGTAAGCGACTACTTAGGTTATCTTTTTAAACGACTAAAATGCAATGTCACCATTGAATTGACATAACGTATCGGTCCTAAATGCATCGTCAAGAATCGTGACAAACATATATTCTGTATCTATTCGCATTGGATATTTATATTAGATAAGAATGAATATCCTATTGAACAAACAACGACACAGGGTTTCGCCTCTGCTCAGAATTGGCAGAGCACTAATTTGTAACGTGGATTTTGCTGTCCAGAACGTGGGAAAGGGCATTGCAGTGAACTCTGCTCACATCGGCATTATTGTCAATATTATTTAGAAATTGGATATTTTTTTACCAGTTGCAGGCGGAGTTTGTTGCAGGCAATTTTCCCAAGTACGACATTTTTTTTCAAAATTAATAAAGTAACTAAACACAAGTTGTAAACCTTTAGCGTGCGTTTTGTATTCATAAGAACGTAATATTAAATAAAACATAGGAGCAGACACCCTCGCTTTAATATTTATTCGTTTTGTGATACCCGAGTTTGCTAGTCGTACTGGTCAATATATTGCACTGACAATCTCAGGTTGTTTACGGTCAAACTAGGCTGGTTATGTCTTACTGCATCAACCTCGAGCTTTACTCGTTGCTCAGAAAAAGCAGATATAAAACAGTTTTATATCTCTGGAAAAAGTGGCGAATAATAAAACAAAATCCACTCAGGACATAACCACCTCAGAGAAAATCCCCTTATTAAAATTTTCAATTCACCTAACCCTAACCCCAGCATCTAACCCCCCAACCTAACCCTAACCCCAACATCTAACCCTGAGTGAATGAAGGGGATTTTGTCCGAGGTGATTTTGACCGAGGGGAGAGGATTCTGTCCGGCTATGAAAAGACATACATTCTCCAAGATGCTAACATTTCACAAAATACTGCAACACATTATATACGATACTAATTTTATTACAAAATCGTAACATTTATAAACATACACCATATAGAAACGTAACTATTCATTACTCGGCGTAACGGAATGTAGGTTATATTTCACGTTATAATTAAAATAACCTGTCAAAACCGTTTAGCTGCACCGGAAATACATCAAATTTTCTGATGCTTTTTGAATCTAAGTAGTAAGCTTGGATGCATCCTGCCACAAACAAAATATGACATAAGTAGTTTTCTGTTTTTCTACAGAGAAACATACTGTGTGCTTGTTAGTTCTGTTAATAACATATTGTATTGGTTGTGCTGCATTTCGTAGTGGTAAGAAGACAGTGGAATACACTCTTTGTAGGCCAGATGACATTGGCACGGATTGCAGCGATCAAGTCTGTCTCTATTACTTGTCAACATAGTAAATGAACCGGCAACACATATCAGCTTACAAACTGATGCAAACACTCGTACGAAAGAGAAAACTGTCACACTAAATGCAAACGCTGTCATATTCATGCAAGAACTATCATACCAATAGCACACTCATCACACAAATGTGACAACTGTCGTATCAACATGACAACTGCAACAACAATATGTCAACCTTTGTTTAAATGTGTCAGCCATCATATGAATGTGACAACCTTCAAATCAATGTGACATCAGCCATACTAATATGACAACTATCACATCAACACGATGGCAGCAGTCGTCGTGTATCAACGTGACAACTGACATGTAGAACAAAAAATTTAATGTCTGTTCTACAGTCATGACATTTACACAAGACTTTGATGTAAATAGCTGTAGGTGAACTGTTGAACTGTTGACCTGTATACTGCCTTCAGCTCACGAGACCTGCAAGAAATAAATGTCCACTGTAAGTATTTAAAAATCAAATGTAGTCACAAATGTGCAGACAACGGCCAGAAATACAGTAGGATAAAACCAGACAATTGGCAGGTCATCCGTTGGTCTTCAACCCAAACTAAATCTGCCTGTCATGTTTTTTGAAAAAGCAATAAACACACCCATCATCATCACAGATCACAGAAATACATACGTAGCCACATTTTTCATTCCCGTGAAGACTTCAGTTTTTCAATATTGAAACCACAAAAAGAATTGACAAATTGAAAATATGGCTCACATGACACGTGTAGGCTTACTTTATTGCAAAATTTATTTAAGATGAAACTAATGGAAAGAAACAAATTGCACAGGCTCCGTTAAGTGCACCTCTGCCGTGAACCATGTGATGTCTCAACTGTGTTCCCAAGAGGCTTGTGTTGAGTTGCAGAAACATTAATATTGTATGAGGCAAACGTGTCGGCACAACTTCAGGAGAATCACTACATCCAAATGTTTGATTCTATATGGACATATTTTGTGTAGCATGATCATAGCTTCTTCCAGACGGCATTTTCACTAAATTTAAACTGTCTTTACCTAGTTTACTAGAATTGTTTACCTACAGTAAAGACCTGAACCATAGTTGTATAGGTAATGGTTTTGATGAAATAAACTGCCCTGAAAATATTATTATAGTATTTACACATTTACAAAGTACTATTTTGAATTATTCAAATGGCTCGGGTATTTTTTCAATGCAATTTTTTCACATATAAAAGCTACACTCTTGACCAAAAATATGTATTACAATAGTATTAAAATAAATATGCAAATAACGTTCTGGCAATCACCAACATGTGAATGTGATGTTCTATATTTTACAGGCCACAGACAAATCGTGGAAAACCCGAAATTTCTTGAATGAGAGCAAATCCTTTTGAAACACACAACACTAAAATACAACACAAAGTGCCTGCCACAAACTTACCTAAATAGTCGTCCATTAGTGTCCCTATGGCAAACTGAAACACAGTCAACATTTGATGTAATTTAAAAAACTAATCGCACCCAGCCGTCAGAACATGCATTAACGGAATAGTGCCACCCCCACACTCAAACTCTCGTTACCGCGCTGTTTGATGAGTGTTTTCTCTGAACAGTTCAATTCACACGACATCGTCATTTGCCGCAACACCTATCACGACACTTTAAAGTCAACGTAAATAATTAAATCCACAGAAAACGCAAAAAGGTCTTATATAGTAAAAGCCATCAGAAGTGTTTATCGCAGGCAACTCTTTAATTCTGTCAGTTCGCATTGGTGAAGATTTACATGAGACACCAGATCAGAGGGAGAAGTCAGTGAGGCTTAAGGAGACGTCCTTAGTTGTGTCGGCTCGTGTTCCCACGGTAAGCGTGGCTTGCGGTAAATCAGATTTGTAAGCAATTGGCTTATATTACATTTCTGTCAGTCAAATGAATACTTTTTGGAGGCCATTTGTACCGTTATAAATGCAATAAACACAAGTGCATTGAAACAAGTATTTTTTTAAATAATGATTCTTATTTGAATGTATGTATGACATTGTATGTATATAGTTGTGTACAATTAAAGACATTTTACGAATACCCGTAGAAAAATAGACTATGACATTTATTTTTCAGTGACAAAATTTGTATTGGGCAATACAGTAAACATATTCATAATATATTAGTTAGAGTATATTTCTTCTGTTTCTTGACTGTGGTTTGAGTGGCAAAAAGTCTGACAGACATATGAAATATTATTTAGACAAATATTTTTTTTTCTTTGATATGTGTTTATTATGATAAGTCACTCATGTGTACAAAGTAAAAATTCGTAACTATCAAATAAACCACAAAAAAAAAAAACAAGGAACACAAAAGTGTTCAATGAGTCTTAGCATATGCTTAAATGCCTGCGAAAGACCTTGAATATATACCTGGTGTAACACATGAAACAATACAAGAGAAACCAGAAAAAAAATTAACAATTTTTTTATATAAACAATTTTTTTTTTCTTCCAAAAAACTCTCTTTCAGGTATATTTTTTATCTATACTCCGCTACGACCGCTACACACACAGTTTATGCATGTCAATTTTAAACCTTAAATTATTAACACTGGCACAAATCTTGGCTGGCACTGTCAAAGATGTGGGTTAGAATAGAATAAGGTGGCCCTACAGTCTGTAAAGCTTTATTATTATTATTATAAACCTCATGCTAAGCTGGTATGCCTATTTCACACCAATGTAACAAACCGGTTTGTTATATTATTATTACTACAGATAAAATTCAGATTAATTATTTCAAAATTTATTCTGAACATACATTAAGTTGTTATAAATTTCAAACTATAATGAACGTTTCTAGTTATGGGAAATACAGTGGCTCCCTCTGCCGAGTGACAAGTTTAGAGGCGCCACCTTGTGATTAACGTTGATATTAGCAGTTCAGGCCACCCTCTCTCTAAAGTGCATACAGAGGGCTTTTGTGACAGTTAAAAATGCTATTAATTAATTTAAATGCTAAAACGGAAGTCGAGATTCCTGTCCAATAACAAAAAAAAATATTTACTGAGTTATTGACAGATATTGCTATTAATTCCACTGAGGCATCCTGAATTTCAAACTACATCCAAATGTTGCCCTATTTTTTTCAATGTTACCAAGCACGCTGTTAACTAAAAATGAACACTTACAATATCTGATGCGTCGACTCGCGTTCCAACAATCTTGAGTCTGATCTCATCATCTTGTTGAATGACAATATCCTGGCAGACAAACAAAGTATCAGATTATTTGAAAATGTTATATACATCGACAAACAAATAGCTTAGTTTCTAACAACCACAGAAAATGTTTTGGATAATACATGGGTTGTTCCACATCCAGTCACAGGATTTTTTTTAGATACTCCAACTGGATTCAGATCCCATAAGTGGTTTTATCAGATAATCCAGTTTTCCATCAGCTGGATGTGGATTTGAACTCTAATCCTGTGAACTAACAGTTTGGGATGCCTTCCAGCTAACTACCTCACCATTCAGCCTACGTGACTTAGCATTCATAGAAACTGATAACTGTATGGTGGGCAGAAATAAAGTCACTGGAAGCGAATAACAGAAATAAAGTCACAGGATGAAAGTATATTGGAAATAATTACAGAATAATTATATTTTATTGTGCAATGTTTTAAGTATATTTTAATAATATACCAATTTATGATTTTCAAATGCATATTGCAGTATAATGATTAGCATTAATTGTATATTGGTATATATTAAAAGTGGTGATTTGTTTCCTCGTTGTGCTTTATTTCCTGTAACTTTATTTCCATGACTTTTTCCTGTGTTTTTATTTCCTGTAACTTTATTTCCAGGAATTTTTCCTGTGACTTTATTTCCTACATTCAACATTCCACCTCCACACTACACTGCGGCTCCCGCTCACCTCGTCCTTCGTCTTGTAGCATGGAGGGTTTGAGTTCGGGTCAAAGTCCATATCTGCGGGAATTGACTGGAACCAAAGCAACACCAGACATTCAGAAAGCAGACCTCTGTATGTCAAACATACAATGCTGTTGTTACAAGTCAACAAACCTCAGTATTCAACCTGCGTTCCATTAGATAAATAGGATAGGTTTTGGGTGAACTAGGTATGTAAAACCGCTTCACTTGAACACAAGTGTTTTGTACATGCAATGGTTTTGTACATACAGATTAAACATGTTAGTCTCTTCATATAATCTCACATTATATGTGAACAGAGCTACAGTTTTATATCTTGGCTACATTTTGTCTAATGTTGTTATATGTTGACTGAATGTTGACTGAATGTTGACTGAATGTTGACTGAATGTTGACTGAATGTTGACTGAATGTTGACTGAATGTTGACTGAATGTTGACTGAATGTTGACTGAATGTTGACTGAATGTTGACTGAATGTTGACTGAATGTTGACTGAATGTTGACTGAATGTTGACTGAATGTTGACTGAATGTTGACTGAATGTTGACTGAATGTTGACTGAATGTTGCTTGACTGTTGACTGAATGTTGACTGAATGTTGACTGAATGTTGACTGAATGTAGACTGAATGTTGACTGAATGTAGACTGAATGTAGACTGAATGTAGACTGAATGTTGACTACTCACATGTCTTGAGATGAAGCAGGACAGCGGACCAATCTCTGTGAAAAGTCCAACCTGGAATGAAACAAAAAGTATGGACAGGGGTAGAAATAATGGTAGTCCGGTAGTCCGAGGATACCAGAAACTTGGTCGGACTACCAAAGATGATGACAGCAGTAGTCTGAAGGACTATCACACAATTTGGGAATATTTTTCAAGTTTTGTGTTTGTCGTGTTATTTTGCTTAAATCTGGGCCATATAACTACCACATATATCTGAGGACTACCAGATTTCCCAACTAAGTAGTCCTGCTGACTACCAGAAATGTTGGAGTTATTTCTACCCCTGATGGATTCAACACAAAGAATACCAATAATGTAACCATATTAATTATGTTTATTCTGGTAAACAAACCACGTTAAGTTATCAACAAATCACAATGTGCAGTGATATGACGTCCGTTCCACTTTCCTTTAATAATTTTTACTGTTTACTGTCTAGGAACTGTACCAAGTTTCTATATCATAAAGACCTTTTTAATATCTTTATAAAAATCCCAAACTAATTTGTTAAATACGAAAAACTGAATATTACAATGTAAGTTCAAGAACAATATCCTCACAAGCCAAGGAAGCAAGCACTGCACTACGCTACAGTACCCTTGGCTGATTATCTCTGCAAACGAAGTAACAGAGTTGAAAAATAAAATCATAGCAATAGATCTCGCCAGTTGCTACTGCGTTGCCCGTGGGAACGGTGCAAATACATGCCCCAATTTGAATACGGATACAAGACTGGTGGGAATTCCAATATAATGACCCATTCGCATTTTAAATATTGCAATGATCGCATGTAACATGAGCAGCACATGGCTGAAATCACCCAAAATTATATCGCATGCCCACAGGCCTATCACTGCTATCATACTCATCATGAGCGATTTCACTGGCTGAGGGTAAAAGAGAAGTTTTGTAAAGGGATGTGTCAGGGGTACTGTAGGCTGGTACATGGCTTTATGTAGAGATCCGTCCACCTGTCATTTGGCAGGGTAAAAAACGAATATGGACGGGTAGAAATATGGGTGGACGGGTGGTGGATGGGTAACAAAATGAAGGAGCAAAAAAAGGTCTTCCAAAAGCATATATATTGTTAGTTATGCCTTGAAAGTGAGTGTAAATGGTGCCAGATGTGTGTTTGTATGTAGCCCATTTGAAAGTGTGTAAACTAGCTTAACAGTTAACATCCATGTGTCCACCAAAAGACATGTGTGACTGGCAATAATGTTATCCTGCATAAAGCCCTGGGCTGGTACCACGGCCACTGCCGGTGCATGATGAAGAAGACCAACAAGAAGCTTAGGGGTCACATGACATACCTTGTTCACCTGCGTCACCACAGCATCAAGGACTTCTCCCTTGAATGGTCGGAACACAATCGCCTTGTACTTCACCGGATACAAGACAAAGCCACGACTAGGCTGAATCATACCAGCGCCTATGTTGTCTATGGTCGTCACGGCTATCACAAAGCCATACCTGCAAAGTGAGTTATGGTTGCTTAAAAACATTAGGTCTATGCAAACTGCGTTAACAACTACCTTGATCTGCCATAAAGCAGAAAATACATTATTTGGCTATGATACAAAACATTTCAGCTTCAGGATATAACAATAACTGGTAGAGAAAAACAAAACAAAGTTTAACAAATATCTAGTATTCTTCTTTGATAGCAACATACAATGTATATCAACCAGTTTCAGCTTATAAAATTCCCCATTATATATATTTGTTACAATAAATACAGCAATAGATATAAAAATATAAAAATTAATAACACTATATTAATTTAAATGAACTATATGATCAAGCATTATTAGAATTTGATTTTGTTTAATTAAATCCTAAATCAGTTAAACAATGAAAATCATGATAGATTAATTTAAACTGTACATGATATGAAAGATATTTCTCATTGACTTTCCTTTTTGTAGATCTGTACATACTTTCCTGTGCAGGTTCCCTCGACTTCTGTAAACAGTTTCTGCTTGACGATATTGAGCAGGTTTGGTCCAAAATATCGGGGGTGCAACATGATTTCATGTTCGAGAGACACCTGTTGAAAAACACAAAAAGTCACAGACATTGTACAGATTTGATCATGGTTCAGGTCCTAGATGCACACTTAGGCTCCCATACTTTCAAGGTACAGAGCCCCAGTTTAAATTGGAGGTATTTAGTGACATGATTAATCCAACTAAGACAATGCTCTAAACAATCTATAAAAAATGTATAACACAAAGCCCCTGACCCTGTACAAATCATCAGACTGTTTCAGACATGACAGGTAGAGAACAATCCTATGAATGGCCCTACCTACCTGTCAAACAGTAACATTTGTTAACTAAACCCTTTGTATTCTTTTTATCATCAATCATATGCTAATTCCAGGATTGCACCAACAAAGTTACATGCTGGACCGGGGAACACCAACTAATTATTTTGACTCGAGTTAATTGCCGATCAAAACTACAGCCAAAACAATTATGGAATTCAGGAAACTCAGTCAAAGTTAAATGTCCAGGACTCAATTTAATGGTTTTATATACATATATATATATTTAGGTTTTACTGTATATATATATATACATACATATATACATACATACACACACATAGTAAAACCTGTCTTGGGTGATCACCCCTCCAGCTCAGCAAAAGCAATCGCTCAAGACAGGTGGTCGCTTATAACAGGTTGCACACAAAATCATGTCGGCATAATTATGAATGTGTACATGCATGTGTGCAGAGGCAGACAGGCAAGCATTGTACTAGTATAACAAAACAAATAAATGGTTAGTAATACATTTTTGTAATTATGATTATGTATAACACAAGGTACAAACTCATTGAGATATAGGTTAATATTGTATTATGTTCAACATTGTTAATATCAGATTTACATTTCTGTCCACTAGAAATTCGTTGAGCACTGACACTGTTCACCTAGCTAAAATTATCACTTAAAACGCATCTATAGTTGTCTGTTTAAAGCAATTTGGTTTGCATTACACAGTTTCAAGCATTTTTTCTGCCTGGAAAATCTAAGCAGTGAACTGGGACTGATTTGTGAACAAGCCGAAGTCGCGCAGTGACCGAAGATGCCCGCTGCCTGCTGAAATGTGAGCGGCACCGGTGCCGGCTGTGATAAAATCTCATCCTCGTTGTCTCCCTCATGCTCGCACACTTTAGTATACTAATAAAGTAATTCGACCAATCAGATAAATCGACGATACAGATATTTAGTGTACTCGAACCCGACGAGAGTAGTATATTAAGACTAAGTCTAACTCTAACTCAGGCCGTGATCATGTTGTGAAAGCCGAAACTGAATCATGAAACGTTGCTGCGCAAACTTGAGTCAAAGGCCATCAGCGATCATGTACACTGTCTCGACATGATACATTTATGACTGATTAAGCCCATTTTTCACATATGTGTAACTTACATGATAAAACATAATTCCAGCTCTATGAGAGATGTACAAACGTTAAAAATTGAAATAAACTATAACATATTATCGTTCACCAACTCGTTAGAAATCAGAAAGCTCAAAAGATGCATCGGATGCACACATGTTTGTACTTACCCGTTTAACCGAACTGACAAGTCGCACAAGTTTACTTTTTGCCGCTAAACAGTAGGCGTACACTAGGTAGACTTTGAAGATAAATAATTCCATAAAATAGACTAAAGCCCAAATAATTTCATTACATTTTTCTATGATTTTACATCTGAACATTGTGATGCCTGTCTATGCCAAAACAAACTATTTGTAGTAATTTGATCTGGAAGTTTTTATTTTTCAACAAATAAAAATAATGTAATTATTTCCGAGTATTCTGATTACTGGATATGTTATTTTTAAACACACCACGATGAACAATTTGCATTACAAATAAATAACTATAATTATTATGACATTGAAGTAAGAGTGAATTAATTGTATACTTTGTCCTAATTTTCAGGAGCATGAAAATTAGTCAAGAACCTCACATTTGTAAATGCTATATATAACAAGCAATAAGTATCAATTGAGAATTTTTTTTAATTAATGGTTTGTTTACAATTTGATCAATGCTGCTTCAACTTTTAGAGAGTGTATGCACTTTTGGACTTATTAAATAAAAAACTTTCTAACTCTTATTCATGCAGCTCTTTATTCAACTTCACCGCATATAGTTCAAAATGCAAACAACATACAGTATTGCAATTCAGATGGACACACATAGTTTCTAAGTAGAGCTGTGATTATGCACATTCATTGTTTTAATTTTGCATAAACTATTATTCATTTGTACAGGTGTCACATTTACATAACATAATTTTTATAGTTTGTCTACTATTTACGATATATATACACACCACGACAGTAACATAATCAAAACAAAATAATCAATAACAAGCATAACAATGGAATATGATGACATACTCTATAATCATATTTTGTTCACACTAACACCTATCATAGAAATACTGTTTGGATACACCTGGTTGTTGATTTAAATATTGCAACAGTGAAAGCCACTTTGTCATCAATGGCAGCGATAAGATATAATAAACAACGATTTTATTCTTTGACAGTACCCGTAGTAGCTGTAATTAAATCATCCAGCAAATAAACTATTATATATTCAACATTGCCACAAATCAAGGCACTGGTTCATTGACAAAATCGGGCATTCGAGTATGATTCAATTTCAGTGAATGTCCATGAGAATTGTTAAATCTGCTAACTGCTGGTGTCAAATATTTCAACAGTTCAAAGATTGTGCCACTGCACGACAAATAAATATGGTGCAGAATGTCTTTGTTCTGTGACCAGGGTTTGGAATGACATCAGTCTTCATCGGACGTCACATCGGTCGTGGCCTGTGAAATTCTACTTGCCGACATGTCTACAGAACAAACAACAACATTGATAAAATTATGGGATGGGATAAGCAGAATTTACAATGGGAATTAAGGTACAACATCTTATATTTTTTACTGTAAAGTACTGTATTGTTCGGTATTACATTTGTAACACTGTAGTATGAAGTGTTGTGCACAGCTGAATATCTGTTACGACAAAACTGCTTACAGGTGTATTATTAATACAACATTATTCTATGATGAAGATCATAATTTAACTCACGTATCCCATACAATTATATAAAAAACATATTTTGCATTTTCATTCTGATAACTATTAATTTATAACTGCATTTACAAAAAATAACATACATATGTAACATGAAGATAAATAAAAAATAACAACATTATTTAATCATAACATATTTCCCAGCAAGCAACAGGACATACCATGCGCAGCAGACGGCGACTTGCTTGGTGCAGCTAGAGACCTGCAAACACAAGTAAAATAAGTTACAAAAGCCTGGACTTTTTTGATAGATATTGTAATACGATACTACTAAAATCATTTATACTTCAGCTATGGTTAAATAATGGAATTTGTATGCGTTTTTAGTGAAATGGTGCGTATATGTTATATACAATATAAAAACAAAGCAATCTAGCCATTATATTATAATGTCAACACAAATTTTCATTACAAGAGAATCCAGGATGCTGCTAAATGAAAATTTAATGTTTGTACAAAATGGAAATAGATGTAAATTATATTACATTTCCATTATTATTGCAATCAGACTAGAATTTGCCTCAACTCTAATCATATACAATTGGACATCACTCCTGTAAAATATCCCACCAATATCTACTAGAAGTGCTGCGAACAAAGCTTGTCAGTTTTGGTGATCGTTCCTTCAATGTGATTGGACCTTGACTGTTCATATAAAGTGTAGTGGATGTTCAATGTTCAAATAGACTCTAAATAAACTTATGTTCAAAGCAGAATACTGCTGACATTTTCTTTTCTTTGGGCCTTGACTGCTCAACTCATACTTTATTTATCTACACTCTGTTGCAAATGTGTAAATAAAAAAATATTATATACAGTGTTATTCATTTATTTTATTTTAATGAAGTTATTTAAATGATTTGATGTTTTTATAATTATTATACAAATTATCATATTTTTATTTTATTTTCGAATATGGAATTCGCTGCTTCATATAAAGTGTAGAGTGGAACCCTACCAATGTTCAAACAGACTCTAAAGACATATGTTTAAAGCAGAATACTGGTGACATTTACATTCTTTGATCTGTACTGCTCAACTCTACTTCATTTATCTACACATTATTACATATGTGTATATATTATAATATTTAAATACAGTTTATACTCATTTATTTTATTTTAATGAAGTGATTTAAATGATTTGACTGTTTTATAATTATTATATAAGATTTTTATATTTACTAAGCTTATATATCTGCTACATTGAATGTTTAGGTTTTAATCTTATACAGCGCTTTGAGCATTTTATTAGAAATTGCGCTTCATAAAAAATTATATTATTATTATATGATGAAGGCTCACTCCTTAGTGGCGATTGAGGGAGGCTTATCCTCATCCGCCCTTTCTTCCTCCTCCGTATCCGCTCCCAGGGGTGTCAGGGTGATGGGGTTGAACTGGCTCAGTCTCTCCCCAATGATGCCAATCCTGGGAAAAATGACGTCCCAGTTTCACAGGTGTTTTTGCTAATTTATCTGCAATTTCGCAGTAATCAAGCCAATGGGAAATCATCGAGTGTAGAAGTTGGTGAATATGTATGCTATAATTAACATATGAATTATTTAATGGTGTAATGTATTCAAGGAAATATATCACAATATTGAAAGAAATGTTTTGGCCGAAATCATCTTAAATTGATACAAAATTGTATTGGTTGGGACTAATTTAATAAGTAAAGTTTATTTTATTTTAGGTGTATAACATTTCATAATGTTTCTGAAGTGGGTTTATTGAAGAGACTGCTTTTTAAGAGACTGCATCTACATTATTTGAATACAAAACATACACAGTGATTTAATATATACATGTATAATTAATTATAATTTAGTGGCCCCTTTGAGAAACAAAATAAAATAAACATAATTCTGTATAACGACAAAACCTATAATTTCACAGAAAGGTCTATGTCCATGACAGCACAACATGAATAAAAGAAAATGGTATGTACCTCAGATAGAAGGAACAATGGGCAACAATGTAGAAAGTTGTTCAAAAATCATGCTTTTTAATTGGCCACATATTTAATAAACCCAAGAAGACTTACTTCAGTTTCTTGGGATCCATTTTGAAGTGCACAGGGTGTGTGTGAAGTTTGCCTTGCCTGCTCGACTTTGGCACCCTAAACATTACGATGAACACCAAATTAAGAGCAAATGTTTTATCAATTCAGGCATTATTAAAGGTACACAATGACATTTCACATAAAAAACATCATGTCGGTCATTTATTAAGTTTATTCTCAACACTTTCTACTGATATAATTATCAGGAATTAATAAAACTGTAGAATGCTTTCAATAAAACTGATCATTCCTAAACATTTCTAAGGGATAATTTAAACAGTACAACAGATACAAAAATTATGTTTCCAACTTCAAATAGTAACACCAGATAACATGGTCAATAAAATATTGTTAGAATTAATCCAAGCATTTATGAACCAAACATATTGTCTAACAATGGCTGCCATTTTATCTGTTATCTAAATGTAATTTGTTATTGATTAATGCAACTAGTGGTACAAACTACCTGGTATTCCATGTTCATGTACTCATTTATGAAAATGTAAATTTTAAACATTTATTGGGCACAGAGATTTGTAAGTCAGCTCTGTAGTGTATGCATTTGGATATTAAGTTGTAAAAACATACCCGGGAGTCTTCTGTTTAAAGAGCCAGGGTGATTCCTCCTTAGGTGTAGGCATAATGGCGACCAGGACAGGAGACCGTTGACTGCAACCAATCACAGCACGCCACACATACAGCATATTTTTGTGAAGAAATGAACTGTATCATCCAAAAGGCATAAACATTTCACATTTGTTTAAAACACCAATATGTGGTGTGGAGTGTAATGTTTTGTGCAGTAAAAAATAGCTTCAAAAGGCGGTCTCTTCTCATATCCATATAAGTGTCAAAGGTCTTCTCAATAGGTTGCATGCGACAAATAATTGTCAGCATGATCACTTAATCAAAAAGCAAATAATGAGGTTGATGTTTGATAATCGCAGATAAGAACATTTTGTCATAAAGTATTTATGACAAAACAAAACCCCCCCATTGACATCAGTTGGGGAAACATTGCATAATTAAAACAATGAACTAATACTGAATGAAGAAACAGTACAACTCACGTTACAATAGATTTAATGGCCGGCCGGGTTCTGAAATAAATTAAGTAAATTCTGTTAGACATTTCAACAAGCCACATATTTCAGTATACTTAGTATTTACAATAATATGAATAATGCATTATGCAGTAGTTGTGTAAGTGTCTGTTATGGATGTTATTTAAGTGTTGGTTTTTTCCTTTGATGTGTGGAAATAGGAGAGGAAAAAAATGGTACGGAAGCTAGTGACTGATATAGATGCAAATGACTGAGTGTTGAGCCATTTTTAACTTACACAAACACAAAAATAACACTGAATATTAATACAACAATAATAGTTGCATATATACAAATAAATATTTCACTAAATTCCGTGCTTCTGTTAAAAAGTAAAAACTATTAACTTAAACTGTGGTGCTGTACAATAATTGCAACTGAAGGAGATGGTGCTATCCAATGAAATGTAACTACTCACCCGAACCGCCTCCTGTATTCTGCAGGAGACACTGTCATGGCTTCAGATCTGGTCAATGACAAACCAGAACGCTTGGTCTCTGAAATAAACAATGACCTTCTTTGTTGACATATGTATTTCATATATTTATTTCAGGTCAAATGCATGCAAATGGGCACTAACAATAAATAAGGTTATCAATTTAAATAAGACAAAATATATATTATATACACACACACACACATATATATATATATATATATATATATATATATATATACCTCAAAACATTATTATATGTGATCAGTGACTATATAAATTATATAACAAAACACACTGTATGTATATATATATATATATATATATATATTATTTATATAATTATTTATCATTATATATGTGTATATATATATATATATATATATATATATATATATATATATATGTATATAGATATATATAATTATTATATATAACTATGAACAGATAGGCAGGCATAACTAATAATATTTGACAAAGTCCTTAAATCAAATGTATGTGGCATTTCTTACATTTGAATGTTCATTTCTAATTTAACGTTATTTTGTCAAAATTCTAACCGGTTTTTTGGCACTTTTTGTTAATGATATTGCAATGATTTTATCATGCTTCATGTTTCATGACTGTTCTTTTTTATTTACTATCAGTCACTGCCAATTGTTAACGGCAGCATTGTCCCATAGACCTGTTTACTGATATCCGTCACATGACACATGTTGACACATGATATATGTCACATGATATATGTCACATGATATATGTCACATGATATATGTCACATGATATATGTCACATGATATATGTCACATGATATATGTCACATGATATATGTCACATGATATATGTCACATGATATATGTCACATGATATATGTCACATGATATATGTCACATGATATATGTCACATGATATATGTCACATGATATATGTCACATGATATATGTCACATGATATATGTCACATGATATATGTCACATGATATATGTCACATGATATATGTCACATGATATATGTCACATGATATATGTCACATGATATATGTCACTTGATATATGTCACATGATATATGTCACATGATATATGTCACATGATATATGTCACATGATATATGTCACATGATATATGTCACATGATATATGCCACATGATATATGTCACATGATATATGTCACATGATATATGACCCACATAGAGGTTACACTCGTCACTGACCTGTGTGACCTACTGAGACACTCTTTGGATGAGTTGCAGTGTTGAATGTTGATGACCGTAGCATTCTGAAAATAACAGTACTTAGTTGATTAAAAGGATTTATTTACATATAAATGATGCTCTCGGACAACAGGAAAGTGGGTTATAGTGGGGGGACCAAGTGAATGGGCACAGGACTTGATATCAGTCGAATGGATTTAGTACATATAGTTAGTGTTGCTATGGTAACCAGGTACCTCGGTGGCTGGTCCAGGAACCTTTTGCCTGAGAACATTCGTCAATCAGACACTCTAATTAGATTCTAGACTGTCATCAAGACACATTTATTTAAACTGGCTTACCTCCTCTGAGGAACTGCCCTGTATAACACTCTCACAACCATGTATTTTATTAATTATTATTATATCTATATATTTTAACTAATTCATTATTATTTTATTAGTCTAATTTTGTATTATATAATAATTTCAATTTATAATTTGCTTTAATTATTATTATTATTCTATGTTAAAGGACAAAAAAAGGCTACGGCTTCGTGTCATACACCTAATAGAGTTTATACAAAGTAACAATTTCCACATATACTCAATTTTTTAACACCAGCGGTTTACTCAGAATGTGACTTTAAAGTCTAAAATTCTAACGAAATCCACGATGGGCTGGACGCCGCCATAGGTGAAGGGTTAATTTGGCTTGGCCATTCAGCACGCAGCATTCTATATCTCAGATAGCTTCCGGCGATGCTTTTAAGGGTCAACAACTTTGAGTCTTCGACAGTTTGTTCAGTTGGCGTGACATCTAGCAGCTGCTTATAGACGTATTTCTAAATCTGTGGTTAAATCTATGGTAAACTTTAGTAATTATGCCTTCGTGTTCGGCATACGGTTGCAATAATAGTTGAAAAAACCGGTAGTATTGAAGCAATGGATTCACGTTGGTGATTTGCGGGCGTACTGTTTGGCACTTTGCTCGGTCCATTTTGAGGAGAAATGCTTTGATCTAAACATGTATCATCAGTTGATGGGATGATTTCAGCGATAACAATAATAGACAACTTTATATTTACCGTCATCAGTATCAGTATGTTACGCGCGTTGCCGAGTTGCAGCCATTTCATGACAACAGCCAAACCCTATGCAGGGAATCTACGTGGAGAGCGCCTCGATCACCGTCGTGACGTCATTCTTCGTCTAAGATGGGGTAGCGCACAGAATTTGGATGGCTGGGTGTTAACAAATATTTTTCTGGTAAACCGCTGGCGTTAAAAAATTGAGTATATGTAGAAATTGTTAGTTTATATTAATTCTATTAGGTGTATGCCACGTAAAAGTTAACTTTGTTTTGCCTTTAATATAACCAGTTCCTAGCAGTAGCCAAAGAAATTAACGTTTACTATTTTTATTCTGAGAAACTTAAACATAAATACTTGCCATTCGATTGTATATATATATATATATATATATATATATATATATAAACAAAGAAAAATAATTATGTTTATATTGAACTGTGTGAAAATTAAGGTACTAAACAATTACAATTTAAAAAAACTTTTAGGGTGTCCAAAACATAGTGTCTTACATATAGAGTAATTATGGCAGTATAAATCATGTTGCAATGGTTTAGGGCTGCTATTATAAGCACACACACTCAGCTGGTGCAGTAAGTTGGGAAGAAATATGGATGAAAGGCTGGCCCACCTCCCTAATTCAACCGTGATGGCTTCGTAGTCCTCCTTCCGCCGAAATGCTATCCACACAATGAATGCACACACTGCGTAGAACGTCTGAAAATACAAAAGATATAACTATAATCTGTCATTAACAAAGATTGCCATGGCAACTGTGATATGCCATAGAATGATACTTTCAGACAGGCTGGTTAGAGTATGCAGTGCATTTTACTCAGACATTGAGTCATTGCATGAATTCTGGTATATGTGTGGATTGCAATTGGTTCTGCAATGATTAACGTAAAACAGACAGATTTAGAGTTTATATTTCCTAATGTACTGATGTTGTAATTTTGTGATAATCTATGTTAATCAGGAGCCCCTGTTCTGTTTTCACATTGTGTTAACTCCTTTAACAGAACAAGTATTTTGTACGTACAAATGAAAATACCTTTACTTTTCCCTCATGGAGATATAATATTCTCTTGTGGTGATCGAGAGATAAACTAATTAATAAATAAAGTATATTGTACAAGTGAGTACAATATAAACAAATTCTAAGAATTATATATGATTAAAAATACTTCAAGTAAAAGCAATTGTTATGAAATAACATTTACTTATGACAGCAAGAGCATTTTTCATCATCACATATCTAAAAGGAAATCCAAAGTGAAAATAATAATACTTTATCCCATTCATATTTTGCCATTATAATGACAAAGGTGTGATGTCAGAGCCTGTGTTAGTCTACGTAGATCAAGACTGTTAATTGGCCCTGTAAGTTCGTTGTCTCTGCCTCTCTGCAAGGGATCATTTATTTCTCCTGGCACTGACATTGGGTAGAAGTCACCCATGTCTTTTGGTGTATCTTACAAATACCAGTATAAAATGCAGTGGCAGAAACTGGCCAAAGTTTCTAAATGACAACATCTACACACACTTTAACCTGATTCACAACTCAATGTTTTGTTTTTGTTTATTACCAGATTGCCTCATTAAAATGGTTGAATAATTATTGTGTATTACGATACAGTAGAATAAAGACACCCACCTCATACATGCTCCTGTCTCTGTATGTCGCTGACACCCGCGAACTGAACACAACAACATTATCTTTGTCATAAGGGGCCATCTCTGAATGTCAATGCAATATCTGGGAAAATCACTTTCATTTGACAGAAGGGCTTAGAGGTGATTTCATCTGGCATCGGATATTGATATTTTATATGGACCAATTATGTAAATATACCGATATCATCACATCAATATTTATATATACAAGACAGGGGAGGTGGCTAGCAGAGAAGTATAAACCTATCTAGCTGGGAGCCAATTAAATCACTCTTACATTGTACTCAAATAAACATAATATTACACATATAAATGTTATCCAGTGCTTCAATTGCAATAGCTTCAGGTTAATGACTTATTACAGGTGTATGTAAATTAACACCAGAGATGCTGCACCAACACAAGATATCCATAAATCACAACTGAATTCCTTACAACACATAATTAGTTCTGAACTTTAATTAAGCACATATATAGAGCTCCTTGGTCAACAATAACAAATATTCAGTGTTTTCAAATGTTTAGATAGGTAGAAGAAGAGCAAAAGGAGTGACAAATGTTAGTGAAGGTAAACTTATTGAGATGATAGATCGAGTCAAGATAATAATAGTACCGGTAATCTGAATATGATAAATCTGGCAATAATAACCATTCATTATAGCACTATAAAGATTTCCGTTAAAAAGGTTAAAATAGAAGTACATTTGTAAAATAAATTAATCATTATAAATAAATACTATTACTCATAGTACTAAAATAAACCAATACTAATAAATACGAGTTAATTATACTACAAGTTAAAAATAAAAAAGTAAATAAATAAGTTAGTAAATAAATAATAAATACTAATAAAACAGCTGATAAATAGTAGATATTAAAACGCTCAGATTAAAAAAATGTTCATTCAAAATAAAAGCGCTGCTTTTTGAAAGAATTGTGACAGTCTGTGGCATGCATGGCATGTGGCAGATTGTTCCAGAGGCATGGAGCAGCACTTGAGAAGATTTTGTCCCCCTGAGTAGGTGGGTGTGGTGCCCTTACCTTCCACAACGCATGTGGTGCACGGGCTCCAGCCCTATTCCCAGCACTAGGATCCCGTACGCCTGCCCCAGTAACTTCCTCGCTTCGTCCAGTTTGCTCACCATGTCTGCTATCAGCATCTTCTCCGCCCGGCTCGGCTCTCTAGTACAACAACACTCACATCTCACTACCCA
The DNA here is from genome assembly GCA_964017155.1 of Oasisia sp. SBJ-2009. Classification (NCBI taxonomy): domain Eukaryota; kingdom Metazoa; phylum Annelida; class Polychaeta; order Sabellida; family Siboglinidae; genus Oasisia; species Oasisia sp. SBJ-2009. The sequence goes on from OZ024856.1 coordinate 18,816,477, forward strand.
ATAGTATGAATTAATGCTTTTTTATTAATTAAATTTATTTATTTAATAAGTGTATTGTTGTTTGTATAATAATTATAATGTTTTGATATTTTAGTATACCATAACTATTTATGTATCCTATTTTTGAAGTGTATAGTTTTTATTTTAATGTAATATCATATATATATATATATGTATATATGTATATATGTATATATGTATATATGTATATATGTATATATGTATATATGTATATATGTATATATGTATATATGTATATATGTATATATGTATATATGTATATATGTATATATATATATATATATATATATATATACATATACATATACATATACATATACATATACATATACATATACATATACATATACATATACATATACATATACATATACATATACATATACATATACATATACATATACATATACATATACATATACATATACATATACATATACATATATATATATATATACCAAAGGTGTTAATTAATTAATCCTATAATATTTTAACCTTATACTCACAACATTGACGCCATTTCCAGAGTGGACTACTTAATTCTACTCAGAGAAAGGCCCTCTATGAAAGCATGTCACATCACAAAAAAACTAAAAAACATTAGCAAACTAACATATTATACTAGTTGCAGTTACAGTACATCAAGTATTTGGGAACCACAACAGACAGTAACTTACATGTTCATAGGATTTGGTTTCTTCTCGAACGCTCTCTTCTCAAAGAAGCAGGCGTAGTAGTTGAGTAGATACACGAGGAAGTTGTCAAATTGTTCTGTCCTGCAGCAAACACAACAATTTGGTAAAACTTTCAAATCTGCTGAGACTATCCATTCTGTTATAGTCTGTTTAGCATCGCAGTCGTGTTAAACTTGGATGACATTTAGTTGAATAAATGTAATGCACTGTAATTACTATATTTTCAATCTACAAAATTATTACTTGATTGCTTTGCATTAATCATTTTATGGCTTAATTACATCAGAACACAGTACAGTACAGTACAGTACAGTACAGTACAGTACAGTACAGTACAGTACAGTACAGTACAGTACAGTACAGTACAGTACAGTACAGTACAGTACAGTACAGTACAGTACAGTACAGTACAGTACAGTACAGTACAGTACAGTACAGTACAGTACAGTACAGTACAGTACAGTACAGTACAGTACAGTACAGTACAGTACAGTACAGTACAGTACAGTACAGTACAGTACAGTACAGTACAGTACAGTACAGTACAGTACAGTACAGTACAGTACAGTACAGTACAGTACAGTACAGTACAGTACAGTACAGTACAGTACAGTACAGTACAGTACAGTACAGTACAGTACAGTACAGTACAGTACAGTACAGTACAGTACAGTACAGTACAGTACAGTACAGTACAGTACAGTACAGTACAGTACAGTACAGTACAGTACAGTACAGTACAGTACAGTACAGTACAGTACAGTACAGTACAGTACAGTACAGTACAGTACAGTACAGTACAGTACAGTACAGTACAGTACAGTACAGTACAGTACAGTACAGTACAGTACAGTACAGTACAGTACAGTACAGTACAGTACAGTACAGTACAGTACAGTACAGTACAGTACAGTACAGTACAGTACAGTACAGTACAGTACAGTACAGTACAGTACAGTACAGTACAGTACAGTACAGTACAGTACAGTACAGTACAGTACAGTACAGTTCAATATAACTTTATTCATCCCTGTATGGGCACTTACATTTCGTTCAGACGGGCAATGTATATAACTTGTGTTAAAAAATATGATTATATATATATATAGATATATATATATATCTATATATATATATATAAAACATTGTATACACTAACACATTAAAGAGACTAATGGCAAAAGGGATAAAAGATGACTTTTGCAGCTAGTTTTGCACACGGGACACCTAAAATGATGTCCTAATGGCATAGCATGAAACATTGGAATCAGGATACGATTTTCATCAACTAAAATAGAGCGAGTCTTCCTAAAACAGTGTTACTGTGTAGTATAGTTTGTTCTTCTAGATTCACCTGTATGTATAAATGTTATAACGATTGCCTAGGTAATAATACTTACTGACACAAATCTTCAAATGTGGAGTCTATATTCACAGAAGCTGAGAGCATTTGCAGTGCTATCGCTGCAAGATAAAAAACCATCAGCAACGAGTACAATTTATGAAATATTACGCATAAAACAGTTATCAGCATAATGAAATACAGAGCATAGGCACATATTCGGAACTAAATTCAAACATATCATCAACATATTTCTCTAACACCCTAGAAAGTGTATCTCATATTTCCATGTGACTGAACAAGTCAAGACTATACATTATAAGACAATAAAAATATAAACATTATAAGAACGAGTCTCATCATTATTAAGTATAAGGATCCACTATGCCTCATGCAGCAAGTTTTCATTGCCAATATGACATCTGATGGTATTGACTTGTTTGCTTCAAATGCACAGGCAAAGTATGTCATATTATCTTCACATAAATAATTTAATGAATGACAACAATTAAAAAGAAATATTTTTGTTTTATATTAGACAAATTCTCAACAACATATTAGTACATCTTGACATTAAATAATTTCTGGCAAAACTTAGTAACAATATTTATGAAGGATTTACTTACATATATAGGTAGTTATTATGATACACTGTACTTAGTTAGAACGGGATCACTACAAACCAGTCATAATCCGATAAAATCACTACATAGATGTATACACATTATACATGAACACATAAGTGAAAACTACAGAATTAAACCAAAACAATGCGACACATTGCAAAGCAAAGGCATCCATATTACATTACGAAATACAACAGATGTGACAACACATGGACTACCACTGACATACATTTCACGTCGTCCAGTGTGACCATGGTGTGTCCCCCCTTCTTCCCTCTTCCCACGGGTGACTTCCCTGACACTCCCACGCCGCCTCCTGGTGTCTTCCCCAAGGTCGCACCCAGACCAGCTTGTCTGTTGAAAAAGGGAATCAACTATGAAATCAATTTTCCGTTCACCGTCACCTTAAAGGTAAAAGGAACAAATTTTTTTAAGCAACTGATTGTGTTTACAATAACAGCAAAACTAACATTGATAATGTTTAAAAATGTGCTTTTTTAAGAACCTTCGTTCAATGAAATAGTAATAGATATCATTATATGTAAAACTGGGGTTGCAGCACTCTATTTCTGGCAGGTTTAACATTCAGTGATATTGCTAAGCCAGCACTTTGCATCTGTTCTAATTTGCATTTTATGTATTAGCAATTTGAATAAAATTGATATTTTTCAAACATGACCTTTGACCTTTAAATCTTCATGTACAATAACATTTTACACATGCAAATTTATTTAATTTTATCATGCGAAGAACATTAAAAGGAGTCTAGTGCAAGTTTGACATGTTTATAGTGTAACCTAAACAAGCAAGTGTTTTACATATTGTTTTGTTATATTTCTACTGTTAAAATTAACACATTAAATTTTCAATATTGGGTCAATTATGTATGTTTCTTTGCCAGACATACTTTTATACTGCAAATACAAATAGCTAGTGGGAACAAAATTATGTTTCTTCATGTAATGTTTCTTCATGTAATGTTTGCATTCATGGTTATTTAGAGTATGTAACTGGTATGTTTTAAAACTTACTAGGTGATTCTTATTGTTGTATAAAGCATATAAACACATGCAAATGGTTGCAAATATATTTCTCTATGCAATGTGTAATTTGTAATTTGTAACTGTGGGTCGCTGTGACATAATTCTACCTTTGATCACCCTGACCCGTCTCCCTCAGGTCTCAACACCGAATATGGAAACATGGCACTTTTGTGGAATATCTGGTCCAAGTTATAGTCTACATATCTACCTCTCAAGTGCTGCTTTTCCATGTTCCTTTGCCAATTTCCTGTTCTTGGCTCGTTCTTTTTTGTCAGCCATAGGATTATTACTGTAAAGAATACATCACTGTCAACATCTTCCTCCCACTATTTGACTAGCAGGTGTGCAGAATACAGTGGCCATTTCCATTATACCGATAGCAAATAAATAGATTTGCATAAAAAGGCAAAACGTTTGTTGACGACATACAGAAGTAATGTGTAAAAGGTTAATTAGCTTCTCATACATCTCTTAATTGCCCTACATTTCACCTGTGCAGCCTATCATCAATTCAGAATCTAGGTACTATTCAGCCTTAGCATACTAGTTATTAAATACTGCACAAAGGCTATTCAATCATGCAATCTTCCATTGACCATAGCCAACTACTCATTTGTATATACATGTTTGTGTATGTGTCTCACTTCTTCACTAAGACAACTACAATCTAAATGAACACAATTTAAAACTTATCCATAATTATGTGCACAAATAATGTATCATACATTTCAAGTTTGCAACCATGAAGGTCCATCAACTGCAAAATCAATAATCTATTATTTTTTCTCTAATACACAACTGCTTAGTAGCTTGTAAATCATCCTTACCTAACAAATTCAAGGGTGTTTCCTTCATCTTTCCAAATCCAGTGTCCAACAGGCATATTAATCTATAAGACATAGAACATACTTCACATGCCTGACGCATATGACACATCTTCATATGATAATAATTGTACCAATTTATTACAAACAATTTACATTGGTAAAAACAATTTATACGTTATTTAAATATATTATTCTCAACACTACATTTGATCAGTAGTAAAACTGTTTTCTCACTCTATCATTCACCTTTCTCTCATGCATGGATTTGTGAATTGCCACATATACAACATCGTTGGAGTGGAACTGAGCATATGGAAGAGGAATTAATAGGCAACAAAATTACTGAATGTTCTCAGAATAAATGGCCTGAGTGAGACAGTGATTTGGGAATGAGCTAGCTAGAAAAATATAATCTATAATGAAAAACTCGAGGTGAAAGGCCATGCAGGCACAAATTCTGTGCAATGCAGTTAAATATATAATTTGTGACTGTCTAAATTAAAATAGAAATATTCAAACTAACAATTATCTACCAGGCTTGTTGATCAATTGTCTGTCACTGATAAATAAAGTGATACTTTGATGGCTAGACCTACTTAAATTAAGGCATTAAAACCAGGCAGTCTAGACTATATATTTTGTATTATAATATAGATATGACCACCGTATTTTAATTTAATTTACCACTGGCCACCCCATGCCATGGGCCATGGCACTGCGCATTGAGTCCAGGCACTGATACAACTCAAAGTATGATTGTCACTCTCAGAGAGGCTGGCACTTATGCAGAATTCGGACCCACCTCAGTTTTGCCGTGATAACTGTATATTTGCCGATATTGGATACCTCACACAACCTCTGATCCTAAACATGATCAATCAGCATTCCCAGGCATATTTATGTTTCACAAATATTGCATTTTGAGACCAAAATAGCGCTCCAATTTGTGCCAGTCGCAAGCGCAGCGGTGCATGCGTCACTGCGCCGTGCACATGGAATGAGTGATAAACCAGTTTGTTTATGCTGACCGCACTGTCTTTTCGACCTCAAAAGTCTGCTAAGACACACGGTTTATAAAACATAACTACCCGGAAATAATATATGCACAAGATGGTGTTAAATGATTGAATTATCAAAATCAATTATCAAATGTTGGCAAAGATAGTTATAATGGCAAAATTTAGTTGGGGGCCGAATTCTACATAAGTGCCTACAGTGAGTCACACTGTGTGATTAGTGATTACCACTCATACTACTGTCAGACAGTGACACTGGCGATGACAGTGAGTGACACTGACACTGACACTGACAAGCTGTCACTCAGTGAGTGACTGACAGTGTCACTGCCACTGGCTACTCTAGCCAAACCAGAGGCTAATCATGAAGTAAGACATATTTAATTAGTTACCACATCGCTGTTGAAGACGGAGGAAGTTGCGGCCTTGGAAGTCATTTTGAGGAAGCAACTGTTTAAACGTATTTCCAAAATACTGAAAAATAAACCTCAGGTTTCACTTGACTTCCATGTTGATTACTGTCATGGCAACTCTGTACAGAAATAATACCCGCTATGAATAGAATAATAAGTTAATAAAATACTTCTTATAGGTAAACAGATATATACAAACAAGACAACTTCGTAATGCACATTGATACTATGTAATTTTGTTAATGTATTTTTATTCAATAGTTAGGCACCTGGATTATAATTTTAATTAACATCTCATTGTAGAGAAATACATTTCGTCAGTGACAACTTACCACGGAAAGCTGCCGGTAGACGGCGCTGTGTAGCTCTGCGGCGCTCGTTTAAAAGTTCGTGAAAGAGGTTTGTAAATATTATTATGAAATATAGCTACAGTAACTTTGGGGAATGGTTAGTTAGAATCTCCAAGTTATAATTATTCATTTAATGCCTAATATAATAATTATAAGTGGCAAACACAGTCGTATTTCGCGTTGATCGTCACCGATAGTTTCCAACCCCCAGACAAAAATTGAAACATGTCACCGCTTGCTCGGCCTGTAAACAAATGTCTGTTATGCCATTTATATCTATGCTTCGTATTATTCCGTTGCTGTTATCATATGACGTGGTAGACGAATTCAGACGCTTCTGTTGTGGCTTCTTCACCTTATTGTAAGTGCGATACACTTATTGTCCGCCACCTTAAAATACTACATTCAAACATTATTATGATTATAATTATTGTCTTTTTTGACATCAGATTCAGACTGTTAAACACTTGATAGTTGATTACTTTTGACTTGAATGAATTGGATTGGCGCAACATCAACACACTATGCTAAGGATGATACATTGCAGAGTAATGGCTGAGGCGTGCCGACACATTTACACAATGATTGCGACTGGCGGGGCCCCAGCAGCATCAGTCTGTCCATAATGATACAACAGCTGAAATGGCAGTCCCTGGCCTAGAGCACTGAGTATGATGTGTAATATTGTTTAAATGGCTTCACCTTCGTACACATCTCAGTAAGAACACACATACACCCAGCCAGTAGAAGATATTCTTTCCAATTAATGATCCAGTGTATAACTTGCACTGCTCTGCTCTCCGAATAGCCAGAGGGATATGCCAAACTCCCCGCAGTTGGAGTCAGTGCTACCTGGACTGTGACAGGGGCAGTACACACAGATGTATAGTAATACGACAAATAGGGTGAACATGAAGTAGAAATTACTTGCAAGAAATAAAAAGTAACCTATTTCAATGTATTTGTTATTACACGGGTACATGCACATGTGTGCACAGTTATAGCTTACTGTACGCCCAGCAATTGTGAACATCATTTACATGACCACCCATTACCTGCAACGTTCTGTGTTCATAATCAACAAATAATTTGTAACAAATATGTAATCCACCACACATCTTGTTTCACAGACTTGGTAATGCCAGAATCTGTTCACTGATAGCCCAATGGCAGCGATTAATTTTGCATTTTGGAGCAGTAAAAAAAAAAAAACTTGTGACTCTCTTGATCAGCTGCAGTGAGAAATTCATATTGTGTTCAATGTGTGCACATTTATCATTGCATGTTATCGATGGATGTAGATACGCGACAATACAATGGAAGACATTGTGTTTACTGAAGATGAAATCAGAGAGCAGCTCGAGCAATTTGGCTACCACAATGTTCCCGTTGAGAGACTGAAGGAATTCAAACGAGGTAATTATTTGTTTAAATTACTTTCGTTTTGCAAGTGTTCCAACAGATTAACAATTAGTGTGCTAGTTTCACATATTCATACATTTACAACCTACCATAAACATATTAGTACTACATTTTTTCCTAAAATCCATATAGCATGTTCTGGTAGGCAACTTTAAATTCCAACTAGTTAACAATAAATTGTAAAACATTATAGATGCAGTTTTACACCAATGGAACATTTATGAAATAATTTGGTTTTGGACAAGACAGGATGCACTAATGTGATATCATGACGTGTGGTTGAGGCTGTGATTATTTGCTGTCTTTCAGACTTGGAGCAGTTGGTCATTCACGAGAGAGACATCAGCTCATCTGTTATATCCGATTCAAGTCCAGGCTCAGGTACGTGTCCTGGCAAGCTGTCCAGTCGTGTGGTCAGTGGTCACTTACACCACTGTCAAGTTCTGTCATACAACAGTCGACTGTACATAGTGTACAATGACATCATCGAACACATTTATCAACTGTATTCAGACGAGACAGCTGTATTTGCTGACCTTGAGAAGAGAGCAAACAGTCAATCAGCCAGTCCAGTGTGGTGTTTTAGAAATGTAGATGTCATAGACTCATACTGTAATTAAGTAGGACAGGTACAGCGTCAAATGTGTAGGTCTTCAAGAGCCAAAGGATGTCTCCTAACTGTTCACAGTGGTGCAGAACCGGAACATGTGGCCCAAACAGATTTTGATGATTAATGTATGTGTGATAAATAAATATAATCAACGTTTTTATATGAGCTGTGTGTATATTTTAATGATATTTGTATGTACACATCACTGCATGTTTTTGTGGGCAAACAGTTTTGTTGCAATTATGTTTATATGGTATACTGTCTTTCCTGTGATGAGACAGCATAGTTAACTTGGTAAGGTACTGCACTGATGAAAATGACAATGAACCAGAATGCATGCAATTTTCTAAACGTCTTATTTATCAGTCTTCTGCCAGCCTAGCAGTAGCTGGAAATGGGACAGAGCTGTTAGCATATGATGCTCATAAATTATACAGCTTTACTGATCATATAAATATATCTGCATCCCTAGATTTTTTTAATATGTTATTTTCTCCCTGTTGTCTTTTATTTAATGCTTACACAACTAACATTGTTCTCATGTAGATGCTGCCCCCTGTTGGCGATCACAAGAACCATCAGCGTCTCATTATCGCCCACCGTTGGAAGGCGTAAATGCCGAGACAAATGGTGCAGTGAATCCTACCACAGTAAGTTAACTGTTTACAAGTTTAACAGACACGTTTACATGTAATTTGTAATTTATTTCTCCAGTGTATGCCAGGCAATAACTTTAAGGGATTCTTTTAAAAAGCTAAGCTATTTGTAATATATTCAGTTTTTTAATCCTTTCAACACAATTGTTTCATATAATTCTGTGCCCACATTTCGTTATAAATCTGTTTTATTAATCACTTATAACCCTAAAAATATATTGAAAAAATAACTGTACATGGGGTTTATAATTTGGACTCCGCCTATTCTGTCCATATAAGGCTATATATTTAGTTTGGGTCACCAGAGTGGTTTTATCTGACACGTTCACAGCGCTTAAGGTTAACAGTCATTGCATGGTTCATGAATATTCATTTATAATCAGTTTGCAAAATTTATCATCGACATGATAGTAAGCTCAATGCGATTCACAAACACAGTTATGTGTGAGCATATTGTTCAGATAGCACCTGAGTTATGTATTCATTTCCTAGGCAAAGGTAGCAGAGAAAGTACTTATGAGAAGAGGTCATGTTTGATACAATACACCTCAAATGCATATAGCGTAAGAAAAATCCCATTAAGACACACTTCATAGTCAGGGCTTTATGCAGGATAAAATTATTGCCAGTCACATATGTTTTGGTGGACACATGGATGTTAACTGTTAAGCTAATTTACAAACTTTTAAATGTGCCTGATGACTTGAAATGGGCTACAAACACACATATGGCATCAATTACACTCACTTTCAAGGCATAACTAACAATATCTATGGTTTTGGAAGACTTTATTTTAACCCGTCCACCACCCGTCCACCCATATTTCTACCCGTCCATATTTGTTTTTACCCGTCCAAATGACGGGTGGACGGGTCTCTACATAAAGTTATGTTTCATAGAAACATTTACAATGCGTTTTTTTTGACTTCCTAAAACCTGTCGCTTGAACACGTGTGATTCTCACATTCCAGTTTGGCCACCGGCAGTATGGCAAGGAAAACACCCTGTCACGGGGGTTGTGTGGACTGCCCTACTATGCCACCGACACGTCACGTCCCGACATGTCGTCACGTCCTGACACAGCGCCACACTGTCAGTCGTCCGCCGCCGTACCGCTTCACTCTAAACCCACAGGGCCTGTGTACATCAGCAGACCAGTGATTGGTCGAGACATTTCTGACAGCCTCCTGCAGAGGGCGAATGTTAGTTTGTGCAGCTCCCACCAGGGGGCGTGTGGGGGCGGGGGCGTGGGGGAGCAGCAGACAGTCACGGACACGAGCCTCAATACAACGACCAGCTCCGAGCGACGGATGATAAAAAGAAAAGTTCTCCGGTGAGTTCTTCTTAACCCATTAAACCCCAGTTGTTTAAATTGACTTGTGCTCCTGTTCCCCAAGCTACAGCCACTGATTTCGCCAATTCGGGGTGCTTGCACATTTTAAGCTGTATCTTCAAAACTACAAATTTTCTGTAATTGCAAGTTGTGTTTATTTTGTTGTTCATTTAATTATCTTTAAAATGGTGTAACTTTGGTGTGTGTTGGTAAAACATGTTTTTACTATGTAGGTGACAAACATAGAACATTACTATTCTGGACAACAATACAGTAGAATATCATGTTTTATTCACATAAAATGTATTATACTGTTATATTTACACATGCTCTGCCTTGTTTAGACATGGTACTATGTAAATCAGTTCATTTCGTCTGGATATGCACAGGAAACACAGCTTTGCAAGACTTCTATCTTGGTTGTCATCATCCTATATGTGACTTCTGTGTCATACCAATGTGTATATTGACATTGTGATCACTGGTATTTTGACAGCAACAAAGTTTGACGGTCTGTGTGGTGACTGTGGTCTTTTCATCTAAATCTTGTTCTTTTCCATTTGTAAAAATCCAAAGATGACAGCTGGAGTGAATATTAATTTGGGAATCGCGTGATCGTCAATTTTCTGTTTGGCACAGCTAAGAAGATACGTTTTTTTCTACTGTAGATTGTTGGACAGTCTCTTTGACCTATCATTCTTCTGCTCATAATTATGTTCTGATAGAAGGCAGCCATAGATTGTAGAAGACAGAGGAAACAGTATGTACTATGCCTTTCATTCAAATTGTGTGCAGCAGGGTACAAATAAAAAAAGCGATGTTCTTTAAAAAAATCTATTTTTTATACAGGTTGATAGAATTATAAATACATAGATGTCAGTATATGACACTGCATTGTGTTGTGTTGATGCTCACCTTCTCACTGATGATATCAGGTGGTAACAAGTTGATATTTTTGTCATCAGACGGAGGGACGGTCACACACAGGTGTTTGACGAGATGACAGAAAGTGAGATCGGAGACACAGGTGAGTAACTCAGATCACATGATCCTATGTTAACATAACTCTTCAGATCACATGATCCTATGTTAACATAACTCTTTGAAGGTATTGTTTACCTTTCCATTGGGAAGTTTCTATCTACTGCAGAAATTCTCGGCCTTGGATAAAACGGCAGCACACGCCATACGAACCTAAACAGTGTATTGATTACATTTTCTATGGTTCACTAAAATGGTAGTTTCTGAATGGTGGCTGTTTTCCCTCAACAGTTGTTTTGTGGAATGTTCATGAGTAATTATATGTGTTTAATTGTAATAATAAATAATTCTTATGAAACCAGACTCGGGAGGTGTAACAAACTAGAGCAGTTATACAGTACGGTACGGTATAGTAAAACGTTATTATCCCAGAAGGGTAATTCGTTTGCAACATTTGTAAAAAAAAATGCATGAGTAAAAAAGTAAACAAAATACAGATGAATACAAACCTTAATCATGATAAAATAAAAAGTTATGTGTCATATCCTGATTACCAAAAAATCACATTTAGATGATTGTGGTATGTTTTATCTCACAACTTTTTAAAGGCATACATTAGAACAGGAAAGCCATTTAGATAGTAGCAATTGTGGAAAGGGAAATATTTGTGGATTTTGTCGTGACAGATATCTCAAGTCTTCAGGAGAGGCTCAGCAACCTGCCTATATCTGTGGTGATCAGTAAGAAGCGGCCCCAGTCGGCACCTGCGAGACGCACAGACAAGGGACAGAGGAGACCCTTGTCAGCCAGGGAAGATGTATGTGGTTGCTTTAATTACACAGATTTATATGTAAAATAAAAATCGAAAACAAATCATAAAATGTCTGTCGTAATTTTTGTTTTTAATATAACAATTGTTTGTTTTAATTAGCTTTATCCTTTTACAAATGTTGTCACGTTTTATTTCAGCCATGCTACAGACTTCCCGCAGACTTTGATGGCCCAAAAGCATGTAAGTGGTACATTTGTTACTATATACAAATGGGCTGAAAACACACAGCACTATTTAATTTATCCTGATAAAAGGCCACATTATTATTAGCCTACTCCATTATGTCACCATAGTGAACATAATTTTTTTTGGGAAATTTATAAAGCAGATAAATTAAACAGATCAGTTTAAGGGGGTGATATGACACTTGATTATTTTTGTAATACATGCTTTCTAATGCCTTGTTTTGTTTTATTCATTGTTAAATTGAATATTTTATATTAGTTGACATGATATTGTGGAAACATTCTTAGCAAGTTAATACAAATTTTCTTGAATAAAACTAAATAATTATGCTAAAAAGATAGACAACAAATTGCTTAATCTGTTAATACTTCAGACTTTGGCAGTATGAACAGTTATGTCTTGGAACTTGGTTCTGATATACGCCCTGTTGTACCATAAAGCCAGACAAGTCAAGTGAATGGTGTTTTCTAACAAATTTACCCCGCCAGATTATAACAGCTTCATATGTTTACTATAAGTAATATGATTATGCTGTCCTAATAAGGTTTCGTATGTTGCTTTCAGCATATTCTGCTCTGTGCAGACCCTTGTTTAAATCATAAATATTTTGACAGATGCATCAGTAGTTCTAGTAAAAACACATTTTTCAGTACACTTATAAACACCTGAAAACAACATTTGCAAAGGCTCTCGCTGTTGCCCAATAGAATGTATACTGGACATGGATTGTCAATAGTACTAATCATAAGTGACCCCGGCTGACCAAATGAGTGATAAGTCGGGATTTGACATTTGGCGTGAGTGCCGTCTAAAGCCAGATGGCATGATTTTGAGAGTTGTATGGAAAATAAATTCAACGCGTCTGTTTTAACACTTCCAGCCATCCTGCACTATTTATGCAAAATAAAATGTGTATTTTAACGCAATATAGTGCGAGCCCTCTTGATTAACTAGCACAAAATGCAAACGGTTTTCAACAGTTTTACTTTTTAACTCCTACCATTCCTAATGTGACATAACTTCACCAATTTCTGTAGTAGAGTCATAATTTATGAAACACTGTAAAGTGCTATATCTCCTCTTTCCAAATATGTAAAAGCAGATCAACACATTTCCTACTTATCACTCATTTGGTCAGTTGGGGTCATATATGTTATGTATTCAATAAATAATTGCAGTGCTATCACACCTGTCGTATGTACCGTACCCCCTGTTCTCTCCTTCTTATGGTTAGCCCATCACTCTATGTTACCCACATGTTTGTGACTAGAGTATTGTCGAGCTTGGTTTTCAGAGTTGTCCTCTAGAATTAGTGAGTCCACTACAGGTTACACATTTACCCCCTGTGTGGGATCTTTTACTTCCCCTGGCATAGACACCAGATAGAAGGGACCACCGACTTTTAGCGTCTCTTCCGAAAGACACAGGCAAATGTGGGGTGAACAAAATTGCCTAAGTTTCGACACAGCAGTAGGAGGGATTGAACCACCGTCCCCTCGATTGACAGTCCGGCGCTCTACCACGCAACCACCACTCCCCACACTCTACCCCCATTGACGGTACCCCCTGTGTTGCAGTGATCCGTCCCATGACGGCTGAGCCCCACTGGCGCAGCATCAAGAAGTGTGACCCCGTGACCCGGGGTGAGTTGTACCGCAGGAGTTGGCAGACGCACCGAGCCCCGGGGGAGAAGAACCACAACGGACTGAGGTGGAGTGTGAGGGAACACATGCTGCAACAGGACGTCGTCGTCGAGAAGGTATGTCTGTCTTCTCACTGTCAAGACGGTGACGATAACAAAGGCGTTGGAGTTTTTAACAAGAAATCCAGATTTGTTTATACGTATATGTATTACATTTTTCTCGCTATCAAAGATTGTAGATTTATTAACATTTTATAACCGGTGTTGCTTTTACTCTGTATCAAAGATTGCAGATTTATTTAAAAAATTATAACCCTTGTTACTTGTTATACATATCAAAGATTGCAGGATTATTGTATTAACTAGAGTTTTCTTAGGTAAGATTAATTAGTATCACCCATTGTTAATAGTCACATACTTTAATTATTTATGCAAATTGTAAACTTGTTCCTCATCGAGTTATAATTACAGTATCTATTAATACTACTATATTTATTTTGATGTTATGTGACTACACAGGTTTGTTTTTTCTCAGAAAGTGGTGCTCAAAGATGTCTGTTTAATTATCTTTAAAATGATGTGTCTGGTGTCGAATGGTTATCGATATATTGCCACCTGTAAGTGACTATTGATATTCTGGACAACTATAGAGTGAACATTACACTTTATGCAAGGAACAACACGGACCCAAGCGTAGATATGAAAGAGGCCAAATTATGACGTTTGTTTATTATAGGGATTAAACAGTGCCTTATTTGGCACACCAAAATAGTTAAACTAAAGAAATGTGGACTCAGCCTCCCGAGGCCCGGTTGATGACCTGAGTACATACGAGTCTCCTGGCCTCAGGCTGCTAGAGCCCACATTTCAACATATAAAGCAGTAGCGGTATTCCTAGAACAATGGAAAGGAACGACATGTAATCACGCAGTAAATTAGTTCAAAGCCCACATGATTAAGTAAAAGATGGTTTCTGAATACCAGGCTACCTGCTGCCTAAAACACTATGTATACAATTATACTAGTCCCAAATGTGCTTTATTGACGTTATATGCTGCATTCACACAATTTGGCTGTGTTTCTGGTTATCTCATAAGAATAACCAGAGAAAATGCCAACTAGGTGATTACCGTGAGGAGACCAGGCAGTGACTGTGATTCTGCAGAACATATTTCATTTATAATTTATTTATGCTTTTACCCGTCTAAATGGTGGATGGGCAGGTCTCTGCGTAAAGCCGTCATCAGTTGATTGGTTGTTGTAATCGTCTGTTGTTTGTTTCAGCAACCGGGTAAATCGTACGTGCGCAACAGCTACGTGATCCCGTCGGACAAGAAGCGAAAGACGCTGCGGTGGCAGATCAGACAGAAGTTGGCGGAAGGCGCCATGCCGTCAACAGCACTGCACTGATAGGCAGCAGGCACTCCTTGGCAACCTGAACTCAACATTCCTGTGATACCGTCTTTGTGAAAGCATTAACGATCTATTCTTTGTGCGTCTCCAATCGCTACGGTGGAGACAACCCAAAATCATGTTTGTGTGAGATGTCACGTGACTAAATGTTAATCTGTACTGGATATGGTGCATTCAAGTTACTTTTTGTTGCTCTTACATATCTGATTAATTTGTCTTTTATGACTGTATGATAGTTTAACTACATGGATCATAATCATCCCCAAACCCATGCTTGATGAAACACGTTTTCTACATATCATTCACCAAGAGACATATGGAACTAATGTATTATGTCTGTTGTATAGTGTGTCAAAAATACCAAAAGATGTATAGATATGCTCACTATGTGACGAACACAGTCCTGCACTTTTGCAAAAGTATGACGAATGATCATTATATGTATTTATTAAAAAACAATCTTTGCTATGAGATTTTGATAAATGTACTTGAAAATTACCATTTTTTAATAAACACTTATTTGTAAATGTAAACTATTTTCATACTGTTAATAACACAGTTGATATTGTTGCTACCGGTAATAATGTTGACATTAGGTGCAAGTGGACCATTTTTTACTTTATATGCAGATATATCCTTCAAATAAAACTTTGTTCATAGTAGATTGATGTGCAGGTTATACCATTAATAAATATTGACTGAAAACACCACAATTCATGTGAAACAAAATGCTTATATGCTACTTTGTTTGACTAGCAGATGTTTATAGTACATTACTGTGGAGCCGTCTTGCTGAACCATTCCTTAGTGTGGTTGGTGGCATATGAGCTATGCCTACCAACAGTGGATTGTCTGATGCTAGGTTTTTACTGATCATAATATATATATATATATATGCGTGTTTGAATTTGTAGAATGTAGCATCTTTTGTACATATTATGGTACTTCTGCAATAGTTTCTGATGGCTCATATCTGTGTGTGTGTAGAATAAATGTCACAATCTAAGTTTATTTGTGTCTCTACTCCTTAAGTCACCTCTGTTAATTTCCAGTTTCCTGAAGCCGCCAACAACATTCATAACGCTATGAAATTATCTTAGTAAATTCCGAGATTTTTTCCAATAAGTGAACATTACATAAAATTGTACGCAACCACATATGTAACTGCGTCACTTTAAGTACGCTTCGTGAAACCTGCCCCAGGTTAGCCTGACATTTTCTTCCTTCCCCTCACCCTTCCTACACTGCCAATCCCACCTCCCATTTCTGTTCCCATTTATCTTGTGCTGTGGCACAGTGATTGACACAGATAGTCCCAACAATAGATTCTAATTAAGTGTCGAGCATCTTCAAGTTGTAATACAGATGGCTGAATACTTCTAAGACTTATTGGTAAATTGATCACTGAAAAGGTCTTCCAGGAAGTAATGCACAGGGACTGCATAATAATAAGACCTTACTTTCTTCTCTAGCTATTTGATCACCGTGTCGCCGTCTGCCCGGCAGTTCTATGGAACAATTTGCCGTCTTTGATCAGGACTGCCACAACAGTAAACAGTTTTAAGACACTTCTAAAAACTCATTTATTTAGGCAAGCTTTTTCGTAATTTAACTTTTTGTGTTTTAATTGATCATGTTTAAATCAATTAGTGTATTTAAAGTTATTTTACTTTATTTATCTATTTTTATTTTATATTTTTGATTCTGTTCCTATTTGTCAAATGCTACCTTCATGCTTTTAGATACTGTATTTTAGGTATTCTTTACACATTTATTTTTAGGTATGTTTGTAAAGCGCCCGAGAGCAATTTTAATTGATCGGGTGCTATATAAGTATTGTATTATTAAGTATTGTATTATTATTTAGATCTCTATTATGTGATGTACAGTTCAATCATCTGGATGCATTTGTCACGTTTTGTGGAGTCTACTTATGATCACAGTGGAGTCTGTTTATGAACAAAATCACTGCTACTTGCAAAATAACCCAACCTCAAAAAGGAATGGCACAGAACTTGTTCTCTGTTGGCCCTAGGTGGCCGTGTTTAAGTCAGAAATCACACAAAGAAATCCTCAATAATTACAGACTGAATACAGTTTTGCAAAGTAGTCATGACTTGTTTATTCGGTCTTCAGTAATCTGGTTGTTTTGCGATCCACACATTTTGTGTGGGATCTATCTTGATACTGAGTATGATAACGTGTCTCACCCCACATTTCATTTATCCAACCAAAAACCTTGGGAACCAAAGTATGTGAATAAGAGATATTAAATTTAAAAAAATTACCTATCAAGAAACTTTTTTGTTTTCTTCCGTATATATACATTCGAATAAACGAGACATTGTATTTGCACCAGACTTAGGAGAAAGCTTAGGTACACTATCGTTTGCAATGTTACATTTGCTTTCTCCAGTTGATCCAGACACAAACTGTCCATGGGTCATTTATGCAACAGGGAACTATAACCTTCAAATGTCTGCAGAAACGATAATACACTAATAGGGTAGATTGTGTAAATACAACGGTGTTAGTGTTTGTTTTATGGGGGTTACAGACGAACCCACGAAAGTGTGACGTTAGGGTAAGTTTGACCATCTACAGAAGGTTGTGACATGACAAACATAGACTGCACACATACAATCTTACTTGTTTATTCATGAAACAATTATACGGTTTCATGGTGATTACCATATACTCTACTATAACAGTCCAAATTTCTTTTTGTGTCACAACCACTCCACTGATACTGTTCAAGATCACGTTGAAAATTTGCTGAATTTCTTCTCGCGATGGTCGGCCTTGTGCATTTGTAGGAGCAGTTTCTCTTCAATCTTCTCGAGGGCTGGCAGCGAGAGCACAAGAGTCTCATGTTTGAGCATACTGTAGACGTTCAGTCCTGCATCACAACAACAAATTTGGATAATTTTTTAGATGCATTACTTTCACCTACATGGAAGATTGAACTTATATATAACTACCACTTCTTTTTTATCTATATGAAGAGTTGAAGAATTACTGTATTAACCAGTGTTTTCTTAGATAAAATATATAAGTAGTACACTGTAGCAGGAATTTTTCATAATTATGTGTGTAATGTACAGGAATTATGTATGCAGATTGTAAACTAGTTCCTCAATGAATCGTGATTACTGCTATCTATTAGTACTACTAAGTTGATAAGGGTACAATTATATAATTATTAGTCATGTTCAAAAATTGCTACTCAAAGTGTTCTATGTGATCGAAAATAATCATACGTACTAGTGTTAAAGAGACTTCATGACAAAACATATTCACGGTATTCAGGTAGACTGCTAAATGAATATATTTATATAGAAATGTTATAATCAAGACTTACCATAGACAGGCATGATGCTGTATGGTTTTATCTGGTCGGTGGCCAGGGCAATATTCCGGGGCACTATGTCCGTGCTGGAACAAGAAATATACAATTTAAAAATGCTAATACCTGTTAATAAAATGATGGCTGCGTAAAAACGCATTTAAAAAATACGTCTAGATATGGCCAAATGAAGTTTCAATTTGTGAAAAGAAGCTTATTTGGATGAAAAAAACCGAGCTTAGTAAGAGTGCAAATAATGACATTTAACACACACCCAAGCTGTGAAGGTAGCTACTCAACCAGGTGCACTATTATTGTTACTTACTCGTCAACAAACAGGCAAGACAAGCCCCAGCCTCGTGATTCGACCAGTTCCCGGAGATACTAAAACACACAGAATAAATATAATATATATATATCGTTTATGTGTGATCATACACATCAAACAATAAATCTGTAATTGTGTAAATAATTAAAACTAATTATTATAATTAAATAAATAAAATTAAACATCAAGTAAAAGTTCTTGCATAGTGAATATATGTAAACATTTATATATTAATGTATTAAAAATAAATTATTAAAATGAATCACCAATTGGCAGATCAGTGGTGAATGGTCTAAGGACATGAATGGACACAGAATTAAACAATAGAACCTCATCACTTGGGGGAGACACACATAGTTTTTACATACACTGCCCCTAAGTTTAGTAAGTTAGCTTATTAATATAAATATATATATATATATATACAAAAACTAAAACTCTTCCAAGAGGAATGCTGTTGCACTTACATCCGGTTCGTCTGTCGGCAGATCCAGCGAATCAACAATGTGGAGATTATCCTGAGCGTACTTGATAGACAAAGCCGATCGCAGACCATTCGCACGGTCCATCTTGGACATCATATAGAAGTACGACTTTGGTCCACGTGGGCCAAACGTCTTACCACCTAAAGCAGTGAAACAGTTTGATTAGCCGACGGATCCAGAAACATAAATCATTCTACAGAACAGAACACTACCAAATGTTTTTCTGAAATATGTCACAGTCTATGTCACTGCCTAGTGTCTACTATATTGATAACTGACTTTGCAGAGAGAGAGGGAGAGGGGGAGAGAGGGAGAGAGGGAGAGAGGGAGAGGGGGAGAGAGGGAGAGAGGGAGAGAGGGAGAGAGGGAGAGGGGGAGAGAGGGAGAGAGGGAGAGAGGGAGAGAGGGAGAGGGGGAGAGAGGGGGAGAGAGGGAGAGAGAGGGAGAGAGGGAGAGGGGGAGAGAGGGAGAGAGGGAGAGAGGGAGAGGGGGAGAGAGGGAGAGAGGGAGAGAGGGAGAGAGGGAGAGGGGGAGAGAGGGAGAGAGGGAGAGAGGTAGAGGGGGAGAGAGGGAGAGAGGGAGAGAGGGAGAGAGGGAGAGAGGGAGAGAGGGAGAGAGGGGGAGAGAGGGAGAGAGGGAGAGAGGGAGAGAGAGGGGGAGAGAGGGAGAGAGAGGGGGAGAGAGGGGGAGAGAGGGGGAGAGAGGGAGGGAGAGAGAGAGAGGTAGAGGTAGAGAGAGAGGTAGAGGTAGAGAGAGAGGTAGAGAGAGAGGTAGAGGTAGAGAGAGAGAGGTAGAGGTAGAGGTAGAGAGAGAGAGGGAGAGAGGGAGAGGGAGAGAGGGAGAGAGGGAGAGAGGGAGAGAGGGAGAGGGAGAGAGGGAGAGAGGGAGAGAGATCTAGACATTAAATGTGATCTCACATAGTACTGCAGCAGGGAATAATTGAACATGTAGTGACATGAATGGGGGAGGGGTGATGTCATCAATGAGGTGTGATGTAATCATGTGAGTTCATGAGTGGAGTGTGACTGATGTCCTAAATAAGGGTGATGTCATAAATGGTAATGTAATGAATGGGGTGTGTGACTGACTGACTGCACTAACAAGAAGGATATTGATACGCTAGAAAGAGTACAAAGGATAGCAACCAAAATTATACCAAAACTCAGGAATATAAGTGATTAAATGCGTCTAAAAGAATGTGGTTTGAAAATATTGACAGCAATATTTTTTTTACGGTCAGGGAAGAGAGAAGGACTAGAGGACATGGAATTACATCAGCAAAGAAGCAGTGTAGACTAGATATTAGAAAATTTTCATTTTCACAAAGAACAGTAAACAAATGGAACAGATTATCAGCTGATTGTGTAGGTGCTAGTAGTGTTAATATATTTAAAAAAATAAAATCGACATATACCTAAGATGGGCGACTTAGATAGATAGGTTGGACTCTCGATAAGCCAAAGGGCTTCCTAGTCCACCTGCCATCTAGAGTTGAATCTCTAGGTGGCAATCTTGTTAAACCTTGTTAAAACACGGCTAGGACTTTAATCTACAAACATTATGACAATGATCATTTCCCCAAGAGACATTTACACCTTGTTACGATAACAAATAAAATACACCATTATTACAAATAACTAATGTTTAAATTCCAACAAAAAAAACCAGTTAACAATAAGAAGGCATTCAGTCTCACCATTTCCTGATATCTAAAACAAAAACAACACAAAAAGATCAAGTAATCAGGACCGAGTAATCCGCCTACCTCTGATCCACAGGGGGGAGCGTATGCTGCCGTGGCGGGCGCGGCCAGTACCCTTCTGAGCCCAGGGTTTGTGTCCTCCTCCCCTCAACTCCATCCGATTGAACGCAAACCTATAGTCCTACAGGTAGAACACTGTCACATGTCAACTGTCCCTAGAAATCCATTGTAGATAATTTAACTTACTTTGGAGCTTAATGTCGAAGCTGAGTACGACGTTTCGATGCGTCAGCTACAGACCTTGTTCACGTACTGGAGTCACTTGTGTTAATAATAATAATAATTTAGTTGTTGCTGGCATGAACAGAGATCAGGGATACCATCTGCCTGCCATCTACAACCAAACTATCCCACTGAAATCTGAGGCAACACACGTGACACCAGTACGTGAACAAGGTCCGTAGCTGACGGATCGAAACGTCGTACTCATCTTCGACATTAAGCTCCAAAGTAAGTTAAATTATCTACAAAAAAACATTCTTGGAGCCATGAACAATATATTCAATATCCTAGAAATCTAGTTTCATGGTTTTTCAGAGTAACTTGTTGGCACACAATGTTCCAGGTTTTAGGTCAGTTCCATTCCAGAATTAATCCTCAAATCCAAAATTGTTTTAATTGGCAATGATCTGTTTGCAGCAGTAGGCGTAAACCAATGAACTAGATTTACCTGAGCTGTGTAGAATCAACAAGTTATTTTTTTTATATTGTTACATCTGATTAGATATGACATACGTTTTCAAATACAAATAACAACGGTATTAAGAATAACTGGAATCGAATTGTTTGTTTGAAAATGTTTTGCTTTGGAAAACAACACGGAACCAATTACAAGATAAGTACTATTATTCATTGTTCTTTAATAAATGCTTTCTCCCAAAAATCTCATTCCTCTTGTATCCTCTAATTATTGGGTACTTACAATATGTTTGTATAGTTTCTGCCAATATGTATTCCAGAAGAGTAGATCGATCCTGTAATATACAAGTGACAACAAATTATTACATCATTCCTGGTGAGAAACTAACTCAAATCTTTGGTTAGTTTGATACCTACATAAACTTATCTGCAGCACTTTCATTCCCTACATTGACAAGTTACGTTATGCTCAGATATCCTCAGACCCATCTGCAATTTATTTAGTTAAAACAGAAAATTTACGTTGTTTTCTAGAGTAATACCCTCTAGTTTTAGTAAAAAATAACAAGTGTTACTTAAGTTAATATTGTTGAACAAATTGAGACTAAGAAGCCTGCAAATGTGTGAGCAGCCATAGATAGTCAGAACAATTATGTTTTTTCCAAAATATTTTTACAAGTGTTAGCCGTTCAAAGTGGTAGAATTAATTAAAAAACAACCAATCAAACTGTCAAAAGTTGTCAAATCAACTAGCATGCAACAGGTACCAGCATTTTTGCAAAATGATTACAAAACAATTTGCAAACCTTTAATAGTGGAGGTAATTTTAACAAACCAAATCTTTCAGGATATGATCAACATAGGAAACACTGACCTTGGGAAAGTGGCGAAGATGTCAGGATGAAGGTCAATGAGACCGAGTTTCTCGTCATCGATGGTGGCGAGGGACTCGAGCCAGGCCTGCTTTGGGGGTGTGTTGGGAGGAGGAAACGCAATGGTTCGTGACGTCATAAGAGGGAGAGGGGGGCGGACCACAGCCGGCATCTCTGTGTCGACAGCTACAACGTGGAGTCAGCTATAAAGTTATATTACTGCTAACTCTGGATCATTCTAAGTGCATCGGCTCTGATGTACCAAAGTATATTTTTCTCTTTCTATGTTGTTTAACTTCTTTGGACCATTGGCATCTGATCTAGCTCGTAATATCTTACAAGATGAAAACTATTTGGTTATTTACTTAATGTGTTTCTGCTACAATATCCTTTCTGAAGGACCTGAAGTCATCTTAGCTGAGAGAATCAAGTTGTGTTAAATGTATGGTTTAAAGCTGCATTCTGATATCGTCCATATCTTAAATATAAATCTCTACCACTGGATATCAGCATGCCCATAACACTAACATTATGGCATGCACACACATGCTCTGTCACACACACAGTTGCACACACACAACTTCAAATATTTCAATTTTATAAATGTATACTACAAGTTTGCATGGAGATGAACTTCTGAAGACATACATGAATCGCCCAAATCAGAACGTGTTATAAAGAACTATTCGAAAAAGAAGCATTAACTAAATGATATACTGTCACTTACCAGCTATTGGTATTTCAGGAATCATGCCATCTGGTGTCTGCTGCAGGCGAACAGCTGATGTCATAATAGAACACTACAATGACAAGAGTACATTTCAGGAACAGGGTCAAGCTACATTGCACACACTGAAAATAAGAGTGTCTGAGTGACAAAATGTGAAATACTTTGCAAACACAGTGTGTCATATATTGGGTTCGCATCTATGGCAAACAATGGTAGATCTATACCTATCACAGTGTTTCCCTGGGTAAAATGATAGATGAGGCCATCTAGAATTTTTTTTATTATCTTCAGAATGGTGCATTCTGAAGGATGTTTTAACCTATTCCCTGGAAAATAGAGAGGAAAAGGTGTGGGAGTATGCTCAATGCATGGAACTGCCATAACAAAGCTGCCATCTTGCTCAATATTGACATTCTATCGTAGGCCCGCGACGTTCTGGCACTCATAAATATACCTTATTCAATATATTATGCCTTCATACTTGCAGATGAGTTACATAATGTATAGCAATATTAAACTCATAAAGTATCAATTTCACACAAAGCGCATAGATATGTTTTAAGTCCGCTGCAACCCATTCAAGGCGTTCCGGGCAATTGGTCCCGGAAAAAAATAAAGTGGCCACTGCCCTGCATCTTCAAAGATTGGAACAACCTTGAATGGCTGATCAAACATCCTTGCCTTAAAAAGAAAATGGACCGATTTAAATAAATACATGACAAGCCATATTCTCTAACCCAAAAAAAGAAATGAAGCGTAACGAGGGTAAATTTATATGGCTCAACAGCCTTTAATTAAGAACCCGAATATATCCAGGCAAGTAAGTTACAAGTAATATCCAGCCTCCATCTGGCAATGTTTCAAACAATCATCGGTAATCTTATACTTAACTGGCCTAAATTATTACGGCCTTTTAAACCCATTTTTTTCACATTATATCGATGTGTATGTGTTCGCAATGTGATTCTACATCACTTCCGGTACAAAGAATTAAAATTAAAAAAAAATTATTTGTGTTTTAGAACAATTTAAACAGCTCGCGCCTCCGCGGTTCTGGTGCCTCTGGGAGGTGCCTACAGCCCGCGCCATATTTGCAGCGGTGATATCGCGTTGTTTACTTCGACTCGGCATGTTTAAATTGTTCTAAAACACTAATTTAAGCAATTAAATCTGACTTCTTTGTACCGGAAGTGATGTAGAATCACATAATATACAGTTAGTTGACTAATTTTATTTTGTTTTCATATTTCACATTCTCGTGGGCTTAGCCATACCAGACAATTATCAACAAATGAAATTTCCAATGACACCCTAACAGGCCTAACTTCACTTGGGGCAGCTTTGCGATGGCCTGGCCCTGGCCTTCGAGGCCTGGGCGGTTGAAGGGGTCAACACTATGTAGTATGTCTAATCGTTTATTGAACGTAGTCGCAGACGTAGGGCATGGTTTTTGAAACTCCTCAGATAGCCATCCAAATCTACTCACCTGGGCTGTTCGAAAAACAACACATGACGAACGTAAAAGTGGTAAATGTCTAACACAGGCATTGATTATGCTGCCGGGAATCATGTTTTTTGACAGGTCGGCGTGACTCCACCGAACCGGAAATACAGCGATGCTTCGTGAAAACGGTGAAACGATAATGTAGTGTATGTGGTTGGCCTCAAACCGTGTTACCGTACCAATATACTTCAATGCTGCCCTCTACCAGCCTGTATTGATAATTATAATTATGTATAATTATACATGTATGTGTAAAATAAATAAATATTTTTTTCAAACTAAAAGGAAATAGTATGACAAGGGGGCACAAGTCAGTATTAGTTAAGCCATACTGTAGGTTAGATAAACAAAAATTATCCTTCTCCCAGAGAACAATAAATCATTGGAATCAATTAAGTCATGATTGTGTAATGCCAGCAGTGTAAATGTTTAAAAATAAAATTGATAATTATCTGGCAAGGGCGATCTATACCTAGGTTGAACACAATTTTTTTTTAGAAATTATTTGAATACTGATTAAATTATATATTTATTTTAATAAATTTATTATTATAACAAATTGTTATTATTGCAAGACATTTTATGTATTTTTTATGATACTTATGTATTTTTAGAGACAATGTATAATTTTTATTTTACCTATGTATTTTTAGAGACAACATATTTTAATTAATAGCAGTTTAGTGGCATTTTATAATTTTGTATATTTATAATTTTAAGTATAATACTAATTTAGGTACACTTTTATAATTTAGTGAATACTCAATAGGCTTCCTTGTTCACATGCCGTCTGGAGCTTGGCTCTGGATGGCAACTTGTTAAACTTTTGCTAAACCATACGAATAAGCATTGCTTCGATATGTGTTATAATGTCTATTTTTATAACACAAATGTGAAGTCATGCATTTATGGTAAGGCCATCATGCTTGTATCTGTGTGTGCGTGTGTGCATGAACATGTGGATAAATGTGTGATCAACACACAGTTGTACTGACACACTTATCATACGTGTGTAGTGATCAATGCATTAAATCCACAATCTTGTTGAGATACAGAGCTTTTAATACTACCACAAAAACTTGGGGATGCCAAGTGTAAACGGGCAAATATGTGTCAGCTTCATTCGGAAAATATTGTTATATTTGCAAAGTAATCGTAGTAAATGATCCTTCAAAAACAATTCTTTACTGCTACATAGTGACCCTGCATTATCAGTCTTCATGATAGTGGATGATGAGCCATGAACTGGTGTGTTGGTCTTCTTGAATTGATAGAATAGAATAATGTACAGCATACACAACATTTTGTGTTCAACTGCTTTATTTCCCTATGCCACAAATCTGACCAAAAACACCTACATGCAAACACATGCAAACATACATACAATAATACAAATTTTTATAGACATTTCATTTCTGAGTTCTCCCCTTTTTACCCAGGATAATCATAAATACAGCAATTACTTTACCAAAATAAAATTATTGTGCAGCGTTCAAGTACTGTTTTTGGAGGTGATATATATATATATATATATATATATATATATATACATATTCTGTCTCTCAAAATGAAGACGTCTGCTTAAGCTGTGCCTAGGAGTATATCATTTGTATACATCTGCTAATATATGATTGCATACAATCATCAATTGACATCGTTGATATGATTAGTGGCAAGAGATCCAGAAGATACAAATATCAACTGACCTTTCAATCGCAATACTAATTATGCCTTTACTTAACTAATTCCACCATTGACCAATTACCTGGTGACTTGGATAACCATATAAACAAAACTATTCAACGTGTTACCTTAGCTAATACACACCACAGTTAATAAACTCATTCAAAAGTATTAGTAGTATAAAATAAATGACTGGGCACCACCACGTTGATGATATATAACCTTTCACCTGCAGCTTTAAAACAGTACGCATCATGCACATGCCATTATAAAACCATCACAAGTCCTATGGCTTGCTGTAAAACGATAGCTGTGATATCACAATTCTGCAGTGACATCACATTGTTGACGTCAAATGTGTCAGTGACGTGTCATTGGACTTGGACATTTGAGAGGGTGACGTCGCCATGGATACTGAACTTTGTCACGGTTTGGTACGGGATGCGATGCTTGTACTCCAGCAGATGTCGCCCTCCGACTGCCACCTGAAACACATGAGAGAATCTCGCACTGAAATTCAATTCAATATGACTTAGTCAAACAACATTCAACAAACATTACAATTTAAGACTATACAAACATGCTATACACACAATGTTGATTGAAGGGAATACACAAGAAGTTAAAAACTTGTAGTAGTATGTATCCCCGCACACAATATTTGTGTCACAACCATAATATAACAAATAATTATTATAATGTAAATATTGCACACATCCTAAATACACGACTAGGAAAGAAAACAAAACAACATAAACAGAATTAGTGATACGACCCCTAGTTCATTTATCATAAGAGTTCATTAATCTCACTTATACAAAATAAATGGATGCATACAAGGAATTATACTTAAAATTTAGATACATTAGTGATCTGCATCAGTTGCAATGAAAGTTGCAATTATATATATTCATTCATTCATGCACGCCACTTTACAATAATTTTATATGCATGTCTACTGATATAATAATACAATAATTATATAATTTCTTAGCGCCTAAATCCTTTGAAACCATCTCAAGGCATATCAATGCAAATGGGTTAATCGATCTCGGAGTCAATAAACAAATCCAGTTGTTATCAGTCAAGTAATAATAATGGCAATTTCTATAGTGCCGGTATCCGCCACGTAGTGGCGCATTTACATATAAAAACATCATGTTAGAACAATACTAGTAATGCCAATAAAACGACCTTTTTAGACCCGAAAAATTAAAAATTAAATACTATAATTACCATTAAATAAAGTAGCAATAAAACGGTGTAAAGTAAACATTTCTAAAAAATGTATATACAACAATAATAATAATAAAATAATTTTTTAAAAACGAGTCATAAAATATATACAGTACACTGCGTAGTTGCGCGTAAAATTATGCCGTTTATGAAACCGGCCCCCAGAGTCTGAGAAGTACCGTCCACATTGTGTCCTCACCTTAAATTTGTCCTGCTCACACATGATTATGATCTCAAAATTCTCCTGAGCTTTGAAGGGGAAGGTGCTGGTTCGCTCTTCAGGTCCCCAGCTGTCCCCTTCCATCGTGTTACAGACAACGACAGATCCATTCAGTCGTGGGTTGAAATGGAAGGCAATTCCGCCCTCAAACTGCAGGTCAACAACAAATCTGGAAATAGTAATTGAAACAGGGTTTTTGTTTGGCTGTCCTTGGTGTTATTAGACTAAAACATCATCAGGATGTATACATATTTGTGTGTGTATGTGTATTCACACACACACACACATATATATATACATACTGAAGAGTGCAGTGGCTTAGGTCGTAGAGGTTTGGACACTCGACTAAGAGACCCCAGGTTTGAATCCTGTGCTGCTGTGTCAAATCATGGACATGTTTATTTTTTATTCTACATTGTTCCATTTCATTCATGTATGAATGAGTAACTGGCTACTGACAGTGGTGGATATTTGTATGAGCAACCTTCATGCATTAATTTCAGCATGGATTCTTCCCGGAGATGTTCAGAGAAGGTGTTTGATTGAACAGGTCTGCCAGGGAAATGTGAAGTGCGTTTTACAGTCTTGAAAATTGGATATTACGCTAAAAAAGAAGCTGTTTAGTCAAAACGTGTCTTTTTATTGTGTGTGTGTGTGTGTGTGTATGTGTGTATGTGTGTGTATATGTGTGTGTGTATATCTGTATGTGTGTGTGTGTCCATGTAGGTGTCGGTGTGCATGCGCACACAAGCGTGCGCGAGCGAGCGTAAGTGTGTGGTTGCATGTATCAAATAAGTTTTAAATTTGATAACATATCATATATTAAAAAAACCTATTTTGCACTAACTTTCTGTTTAATAAACTTGACTGATACTTGATGATGCAACCTGCGGTGTTTACCTGTCTGGTGACTTCTTTACTTTTCCATTGATGAAGATCATGCCCCCGACCCGCATGCCACCAGGCAGGGGGGAAGAATATGGCACTTTCTGCAACACAACATGTACATAACTTTCAAATTACCTTGAAATGTAGTGCATATAATCTGTCAAGCAACATGAGCACTGAGTTAATATATACAAAACATTCTTTGTTTGTTAAAACATTTTTATGACAATCTAAATAGTCAATCATGTTGATTAGTTAGGAGGAAGAGAAAAACAAACTGACAACTACATTTATGTAAATTTATGTAAGAATAAATTATTTGCAACCACTATAAAACAGTGCACTAGCTAATCATGAAAACATGCTATTAGCTACAGGTTGGTTGCACAACATCCTGCAAATGTGTAATATATGGCAAAAAGTTGACTATAAAATTAGCAAATTCAGTAGTGAGTAAAATATAAATGATTATTATATCCTTATTTGTTAACTACGACAATTTTCAAAACAGCATGATGGAATTAGAGATAACGTAAGCAAATGCAGTTATGCAATTAAATAACTACATATAATACTGGTCACATGTTGTGAACTTGCGACAGTAACTCACAGGGGGTGAAGAAGGGTACACCATTGCCCCCATTCCGAGTGGCATTCCTGGTGCCATCCCTGGGAGTGGTGGCATTCCTGGTGCCATTCCTGGGTGTGGTGGCATTCCTGGTGCCATCCCTGGGTGTGGTGGCATTCCTGGTGCCATCCCTGGGTGTGGTGCCATTCCTGGGTATGGATACGGTGAATATGGAGGGGGCTGGAAAGGAGTTATAAACACCTTGTATTAGTTCTATTTATCATATATAACATACCCGGGAGGTACTTACCTATGGCAAAACCAGTGCTGATTTAATATTAATGTTGATGTGTAACATCTGCTTTAGAAACAAAATGTGTAATTATAAATAAGACACTTATCTGGCTTATGAGATATCAACAATTATTTGCATCAAAATTGTTTTTGTTGGTTTAAGTCAGCTCAGACTTATATATAATATATGAACTATAGTCTGTTAACTATGGCATGTGAACTATGGTGTGTGAATTATAGTCTGTTAACTATGGAACTATGGTGTGTAAACTATGGTGTGCTAACTATGGCGTGTGAACTATAGTATGTAAACAACGGTGTGTGAACAATGGCGTGTCAACCACAGTGTTTGAACTGGGAACATTGGAACTACTAACCGGGGAATTGGCCTGTGGCATGAAGGCAGCCATGCCTATCTGGGGCACCTGTCTGTTTCCCTTGATGCTGATGTTAGCCACGTTGATGTCACCACTAATTGAGATGTAGCTCACAAGGTCCTTGTTGATCCGATGAACAAAGTCACAGAAATGGACGCTGTTGAACGCAATCTGCAGACAGGAATGCATTTATCTAATATCACCAACATAATTCAATTGAACTGCACAAGACAAAACATTTCACACAGGACTGAAAACAACCAATACAGGGTTGTTCAGTGAGAAGAATGTCACTGACTTACTTGTATACATATATAATTCCTTATACTGACTACCATTAGTAGGGCTGATTACTGTGAACAAAAATTAGGATTGCAACTACCTATGCAGTATGCACTGCCAGAGTTGGTGTAGTGATACTGTAGTATCGATAGAACTTTGCTGGCAGTATACTATTGCCAGATTGACTATCACAACTCACAGATAGTTTATGTCTCATTACACCCCTATATATATATATATATATATATATATATTATATATATATATATATATACATATATACATATTATATATATATATATATATATATATATATATATTATATATATATATACATATACATATATACATATTATATATATATATATATACACATATTATATATAATATATATATACATATTATATATATATATATATATTATACACCAAAAATGTTGTTGATTATACGTGGACAAATCAACTCATCCTTACGGAGTCACTAAAGTGCTCACCTTGTAACACTCATTTGTCACAAGAATGCTGCAGTTGAAGGGGGTGCCCGGCATGAGGGGGAAAGAGGGTCCATCCCTCTCCTCATCACCCCAGTTGCCCTGTTTATAATTGTTCCGCACAATGACGAATGTCCCCTCAAAACGTGGATTCACATGCAGCGCAATGTCGCAGTTCGGCAGCGCTGACGTGCTCAGGTTGATGGCGAATCTACATCAGATGGAACGCATTAATTGAGACTAAAAGACTCAGGTTATGTCTAAGATGTCATTTAGATATTGCTTGAGTAGAATATTTATACTGACTGGAATATTTATACATGTTTGACCAGATTATTTACACATGTTCATGAGGAATTAGTTGGGTGACTAGACCACCCACACACAGATGATTGACAGTTGTGAGGAACCATTGGCCTTGTCACTTGTAATAAGTTTGTTGGAACTAGGGTCACTCAGTTGGTCTTGTTGTAGCATACTGCGTATTTCTGACATCACTCACTCACTTAGTAAGACTGCCAGTTACTTACCACTTACTAAGGCATGCACACACACATGCACGCACGCACACACTCATTCTCAACTCTTGACCAACTTTTCTTACAACTTACAGATTAGTGCAGTATCCATTAGCGTCTGTGCATGGTTTCGACCCATCAATTTGTGTACTTAGCAGTTATTCTACAACCATTTTAGTGAGTCTGTGTCTTTCTTGTCTGCCTTTGACTGTACCTTGCATGATATATTGCATGAACTTGCATGTTCTGTTTTGAATTACAGTATTTCGTCAGGATGTCTTCCATGATGGCTTCTGTTATTTTATAGAATTGCTATTTACAGTAGCCAGTAGCATTTATGTCATGGCATTTTCTGGGGAAGTTTCCCACAGGTCTGCCCTTTTGAGTAATACCACTACTGGTTGGCCAATATTTAAACAGGCCTGGAACAACAGAGTGGCCCAATTAATTGAGGAATAATGTCAGTGTGTCACTTACCTCTGCACATTGGGGGATATACTCCCTTGTATCGTAATCAGGGAGTCGACTTTTATGCTTGGGATTTGTCCATTGTATGGAATTGGCTGAAAAGCACAGTACACAGAATCATTAACACAACAGCTGACAATCAATGTGATCAAACAATATAGTAGTACATCATATTACACATGTCGGTATGTTCTGGCTTTCTGGGTAAATTGCAATGATACAAGATGCAACTTTTGAAACTATTTAAAAAATATTTTTAACAAATTTGGTGAACTGGTAGGACAAAACCCCCTCGGACAAAACCCCCTCCATACATAACTCCATCAAGACATAAGCTCTTTCCGGACAAAACCCCCTCGGACAAAACCCCCTCATCATAGATACTAGCCTCAAGAATTATCAAAAGAAGTAAACTTAGCTTGGCTGTATATTTGTGCATACTATATATAATATAGCGGATCGGTGGTGCTGAACAACAATCTTCTCTTCTCCTGAAATTTTAGCTTAACTTAGTTATTGTATAAATATATTAAAAAAAAAAATTGGACTCATTCAATTGTAATTATAATTTTAAATGATATTTTAGTTGTCTTATAATGTATGTCTACTAATGTAAATTATATTTTTTGAAGATAATATATATATATATATATTTAAAAAAATTAAAGGACATTTTATATATATTTATTTATTAACTAGTTTACACCACAATTATTGTTAAATAGATAATCTATTATTTTAATTTTGTCTTTATTTATTTATTATATTAAAATATTATTTTCTGTTTAAAGAACAAATTATGTACAATATATTATAAACAATATATAAATTATGTACAATATATATATTATTTACAATATATATATTATGTATAGTATATTATATATATTTATTTGCCATATTTCATTTTATTGTATATACATATATATATATATAGGCACTATATGAGTCAACGCCAGACTACATTTCAATTCATCATGTAATGCACGTTGAATATGGCAATAAAGCGTTGTTATTATTATTATTATATATATATATATATACAGTATATATATATAATTTGGTATGTAAAAAATGTAAATACATACCAAATATTTTATAATTACTAGCATAATAAAGGTGCTATTCAAGCAAGTTACCCTCTGTCTAGTATCGTTGATGAGGGGGTTTTGTCCGGAAATGGATTTTCTAGAAGGAATTATGTATGGAGGGGGTTTTGTCCAAGGGGGTTTTGTCCGGAAATGGCTTATGTCTAGAGGGAGTTATGTCTAGAGGGAGTTATGTATGGAGGGGGTTTTGCCCGGACGGGGTTTTGTCCGCGCACCACAGTCGGTGTATGGCCTCCCCCTCTAGCATCAGTACATATGGGATACTAGCAGTGAGTCCCAAATAATTTGCCACCCCCTTGTAGAGGGCATAGAACATTACCAAAAGACTGTTAAGTCCACTGGCACATAGCTTTATCTACAGGCCAATCCACCTGTCATTTGGACAGGCTGATAACCATTTGGGCAGGTGGTAATTTCAGCTGACATGGGCCACCCTATTCTAACATGGTTGTCATAAAACAGCAGGGTCACTGGCAGCAAAGGTAATCTTTCAATTTCAACTAAATGCGTCAAAGGGCTAATGATTCCAACTCTCTCCCTCGCCCGTGATAACTATAGTATATAGGTATTAGGTAATGCTAATAATTTAGGTAAATTATGCCCAAGCCAAGGCTTGCATGTGCCCTTGCATGGGCAATTTGGGCATACATATATGCTACCATGATTTTGTGACTGGCAAAAATCTGATGATGCATAAAGGCCTTCACTGGCGCCAATACTAAACTTATGTGATCATTGTTATGTTTCAATTAATGCTACACTTTCCCATGATTTAATCATTGCTACTACAGTACTGCTACTGACAATTAACCATCAATATTGTCACATTCATCTTAACTATGATCATGAGCAGTTGAGTAATATTCGGCTTTTTAATGATCATCATGCAGTCATGATGCAAATGATGTGTATTTTTCATGGTGCAAAAAGTTCTTTTTTTTGTCTGAAAGAGTGATCAATCTAAAATTACTGGCAGCATGTTTATCACCAGTCTGACCCTAACTAAACAGAATGATAGACTGATCTCACCCCTAGATACCCATTCTCCAACCAACCATGCAGCACACCGATATAATCTGCATATGACTATTACTAGCCATAGCCGTAGGGAAAAAGGAAAGTAGTTCAACGTTTCAACAAACTTGTTTTCATTCTTTTCACATGCCAAGCCTAAACAGGGCTTTGCAGCTTACTAACGTGAACAGTGACGGGTTTTGGACATCACAAATCGGTGTATTCTACTGCATGTGGACGTCCGGTGTATTTATTGACTCTGTCAACTGTTATCAACAACCAAATACACCAATCGGTTTTGCCAATCAACGGCAATGTCGGCGCAATACACAACACAGCATTGGCGCATTGTAGCACAGCCACTGGGCACTTCCTAGTTCGGATCGGAGTTTCCCCGACAACTGCCCACTGTTCTCGTGTACTCACCGGGTTTATGATAACGGTTTCTGGTCTGACAGCCATTCCTGGTGCGTTCATCATCATCACAAAAACACACGATCTATTTCAGCGCCCCTTACGATCGGCTTACTGGTGGGTCGAGTGACGTACTTTATTGGCCAACTCAGAGTCACACTCGGTTGAGAGAGCACAAGTCGCTACTCTGGCGGTGATAAGTGAGACTAGGCGGTGACGTCACGTCGTTTACTGTACATGTGTCCACCAGATGGCGACGTTGATTTCGAGAGAATAGCGTACGTTGTTGATATGCCGTTGCTATTTTTGGCATTCTCACTATATTTGCGAGCCAAATATTAATATAAGTAGGCAACGACTGTATTACATATTTAATATGTAAAAACTAAAAATTCATGAAATATATGGCAACAATATATGGTTGATTTCTTTCAAGTGGTATTCCGGTCATAGTGTCCGTATCCATAGTAGTTTCATAGATCTCACTCCTCAAAGTTGTGTCCCACTGCACCTGTGTAATAAAAAACGTGATTTATTATGTCTGAAACTCTGTTTATCATTACTTGCCAGTATAATGGATCAAGAGGAATTAGCTGGCTTCTAGTCATAAAAGTAATTAGTGGATCACCCAATTATACACTTGTCTCGATCGAGTTATATGTCAAGTATATATATATATATATATATATATATATATATATATATATATATATATATATATATATATATATATATATATATATATATATATATATATATATATATATATATATATATATATACATATATACATATATACATATATATATATATATATATATATATATATATATATATATATATATATATATATATATATATATATATATACATATATATACATATATATATATATATATATATATATATATATATATATATATATATATATATATAATCTAAAACATAAACATAAACACTGATTAAAACAAGTCCAAAAAAAGCACAGATTACGACTCGGTGTATATCGAGGTTGGCAATGACACTTACCTGCCGCGGGACTGATCGGAGTGCTGAACATCGCCGGGTGAGTGGTCCTGCCATCTGCTGTCGCCTGCAGGAACACCTGTCCTGGCCCCGCGATGGGGGTGGTGGTCGTAGGGGTGGACACCAGGTACTGGCCCCCAGGAGTGGCCGGGGCACGAATGTCACCCCAGCCCCCTGGGGACCAGCCCCCTGCTGGAGGACTTGCCCGGGAGCAGGGGTCGCTCCCTGGGCTGTGGGAATCATGAATCCACCAGGCGCCTGAACGAACACAGGTTGTTGATTCTGTGGGAATTGTTGTCGATTCTGTGGGAATTGTTGTTGAATCAGCTGGTATTGTTGTTGATTCGGTTGGAATAAATCACCACCAGGTGGCGCAGTGGTGCTCTGAGCTGCAAACAGCGCGAGAAAAGAACACGTAAGTTCTCGTTGTCTCCTCCCTTAGGCATATGTCTATATATTAGTTTGATGTATTTATTGATTTATTTATTTTATTCATCGTCGTTAATTCTATATAATATTTAATTAACAGTTTTAATATGAATAATTTAACGTTTCTACATTTTTGTTTATCTGAAAGTTAATTTTACAGTTGTATTTATTATTATTAATATTAGTTTTAACACATAATAAATAGCTTTATATTTTATTGTACAGCGCTTTGAGCATATTTGGATACTGCGCTTTGTAAATAATAAATAATAATATTATTATTATTATATGTTGTTGTTACAATGTTATGATCCTATGAAGTCTCATTGAACTAATCAGTCTTTTTCACAACATTTACACCAAGCCGACCTTTCTATGTTGGCACTGAGGGTGGTCACTGCAAGGGTACTTGTCGTCCTCAGTGGTTCTTTTATGTCCCAAATTGAGACAGGACTGACATTAACATGATTATCAGATTCACGATGGATACGCAGTCCCCAATGTTGAGAGCCAGGTTTTAACAGCAAATATACCATGCCTGTGCAGCTGTGCTAAAAACTACATGCCCTGCACCTCTCAGTCAAAGCTCCTTTGCAGGTCCTCTTTTACAAAGCTACAACTGTCGTACATTCCATTCTCACAATTACCAAAACCTTCAGGCAACCTACTGCACCCACCTGTAATTTCAACATAACGTCAACTTTTTGAAATCCAATTATATCATGAAAATATGATAATGACAATAATATGAACATCTTTATAGGGCCATTTTCAGCCAAAATTACTCAAAGGCGCTTTGCAGGTTTAATCATTAAAAAAACAAATCACAAATACTAATAGATTAAGATCATTAAAATCGTCATAGACACTAACACATAAAACTGCAGTATTTTTTTAAACTACAGGTGCAACATGTATACAAATTTATATATTTATAAAGCAGTATCAAGAAATACCTCCTACCTCCATTAGGCAAGAGTCCATATTGGGCCCCAGCTGTTGTGACTTGAGGCATGGTTTGGTCATACCCGGGGCCGGCCATAAGTCCTGGCTGGTCAAACCCGAGTTGACCGGCATCAGTCATGTCCACCCCGTAGTGCTGGTCAGCCGGGGGAGGGGCGACTACCTGACCCCCAGCCCCATAGAAAGTAGGCACTGGTCTCCCGGAGGTAGAACTGGGCGGGGGCGGATGGCTGGGCTGGTCCAGGTAGGGAGGGGCCCCCTGAAGGAAAGAACGCAGGTAAGAACAGGTAAGTTCTGCACTCAGCAGGGTGGTCTAGACACACTCAGCAGGGTGGTCTGGTCACACTCAACAGGGCGGTCTAGACGCACTCAGTAGGGTGGTCTAGACGCACTCAGCAGGGTGGTCTAGACGCACTCAGCAGGGTGGTCTAGACACACTCAGCAGGGTGGTCTAGACACACTCAGCAGGGTGGTCTAGACACACTCAGGAGGGTGGTCTAGACACACTCAACAGGGCGGTCTAGACACACTCAACAGGGTGGTCTAGACACACTCAGCAGGGTGGTCTAGACACACTCAGCAGGGGGTCTAGACACACTCAACAGGGCGGTCTAGACACACTCAACAGGGCGGTCTAGACACACTCAGCAGGGCGGTCTAGACACACTCAGCAGGGTGGTCTAGACGCACTCAGCAGGGTGGTCTAGACACACTCAGCAGGGTGGTCTAGACGCACTCAGCAGGGTGGTCTAGACACACTCAACAGGGCGGTCTAGACATACTCAACAGGGCGGTCTAGACACACTCAACAGGGCGGTCTTGACACACTCAACAGGGCGGTCTAGACACACTCAGCAGGGTGGTCTAGACACACTCAGCAGGGTGGTATAGACACACTCAACAGGGCGGTCTAGACACACTCAACAGGGCGGACTAGACACACTCAGCAGGGTGGTCTAGAAACACTCACCAGGGTGGTCTAGACACACTCAGCAGGGTGGTCTAGTTACACTCAGCAGGGTGGTCTAGTCATTAGCTGGTCTGTCTACAGGTAGATTGTGTTTACAATGGTATGATCTCATGAGGTCTCACTAATCAGCCTTTTTCAGAACGTTTACGAAAAGGAATACGGGAACCTTGTGACAATACCTGAACCTTGTTACAATTTGGGAATCTTGTGATGATATGAAAATCTTGTGACGATATAGGAACCTTGTGACAAAATGGGAACCTTGTGACAATATGAGAACCTTGTGACATATGGGAACCTTGTGACATATGGGAACCTTGTGACGATATGGGAACCTTGTTACAATATGGGAATCTTGTGACATATGGGAACCTTGTGACAATATGGGAACCTTGTGACATATGGGAACCTTGTGATAATATGGGAACCTTGTGACATTGATATGTTGCTGTCTCAGGATGAAATATACTGCAGAGAGGTTAACGCAGTGTGTAACACAATGATACATGTATTTACATAAAATAAACAATTTACATAAAGTAGTATGTACATAATTATATAAAATATAAAATGTCCAAGTCTTCCTTCAAGTCTTCAAGTGTTACTGTTATACTGCTTAAAAGTGATATTTCACTATCCGGCAGTTGTGGTTAAAATAAAAGTTTCGGGTAAATTTAGGATTAATAAAAATTAACTTAGGCTTAATTATGGCTACGGTTACTTTAGGGTCAGCATAAAACCGAAATTTGTGAAGGTCGTTTATTTAACGTCGCCTGCGATAATTTACCGATGTAGATCGCGTACGAGTTTGGCGCGAGTCTGTTTTCTTAATTTTATTCTTCACAGGAATGACAATTATTTTATTTGTAAACTAGTATGTGTATATGTACATAGGATATGTGAGGATATGCTTGGCGGCTATAAATAAGACGTTGTTTTCATGGTTAGGTCAGAAAACCAAAAGATCGATGCGTTGTAGGCACGGCCACGGGATGACGCCGTGTCCCGGCAAGACATCCCGATACCCTTCAGTCTTCAGTATTCTAATCATAATTGAAGCCACTGAATATTCATATTCGATTCGATTCTTTTTCGAAATTTCTAGGATATTCGATTCGAATGAAATTACAGATTCGTCCATTCCGCATTTCATCTTTCGCCAAATTGCCGATAACGTGCATTTTTCGTTTCGCCAATCTGTAAAAAAATTAGTGTATGGCGAAAGCCTAGCGCGAACCCAGTAATTACTGGTCCCCCAATTAAGCAGCCCTTAGAGAGGCCCAGTAACACAATACAGATGCCTTGTGCATCCTTGGCTATTAGAAAGTCATGATAAGGAAGATAACAAATCCTGCATGGGTAAATGAACACCTTAAAGAGTATATAATTCTGCTCCGCTTTTACCCACCTTAAATGCAGTGCCGTAACAAGTACTCTAGAAAAGTAACTAAGTAAAAGTAAAAGTAACCCACAAAAAAACTACTTAAGTACAAGTAAAAGTACTCCTAAAAAAAGTTACTTAAGTAAAAGTAACTTTTCAAAAACCTACTTAAGTAAAAGTAGAAAGTAGTTGGCCGGATGCTCAAATTATGAAGTCAATTCCACATAATTTGAATCGTATAAGTGAACGTTCGTTTAAGGTCTTCCAGTTCCTCTGTTGCTGGTCTATACAAAGGTCCTGATAAGTGGAATACACGTTAATGAGAAGTATTGCCTTTGATCCTCTGCAGTTTCACTTGCCAGTGTGCAATGTAACAAGATTCACAGCCAAAATCATACATCTACAAAAGTAACATCACTGTTTTATTGTCGAACAAACCCAACATTATAATTTTATATACATACATATATCACAAATAGAAACCCGACACCAATTCACAGTTCATAAATGCATTGCACATTCACATGTAAAAACAGAAAATCTCAGAAATATATATACAAAAGCAATCATAATTATTATAATGGTGGAGGCAATCACATAAAGTGATACCAAATATATTGAAAAAAATTACTTTGGAAAAACATTTCCTGAAAATAGCTAAAGTACTACATATAGCCACAACATTTCATTGGAAAACATATTGTACACAAAAATCAAACAAAAGTATTTAAATAAAGCCAGTAATGAATAATAATAACATTTACCATGGTAAAGTTAATCAAACGGCATGTTGCAATATACTACATGCATTCAAAAATTATTGCACAAGACACTTCTTGAAGAAACAATCAAACAGAAGTATATAAAAAAAAACTGTCAATAAAAGTCAAAGCTCCAAACAAATGCAATCCAAAAACATGTTGCAATTCACTACATGCAGTCAAACATTATTATTGCACAAGACACTTCCTGAAGAAACAATCAAACAGAAGTATTTAAATAAAGCCTGTCAATAAAAATCACATCTACCATGGTAAAGTCACATCTACCAAGTTTAGTCGAGGAATGCTTTATTCAGCTTCAGCAGAAGTTGGTCCTCGAATGTGCTGTCACCTATGCAGGCACGTCTTGGCGTAAATATCAGGCCTGCCGCACTGAACAGACGCTCGCAGGCTGCGCTAGCAGGCAGTGGCGTGTTCATCTCGACAAACAGTGCCTTCAGCTGCGGCCAGGCATCCAGTGCTGACAGGTGCCTTTGGGGTGCGAGCCTACCTGCAGACAGGTACTGGTCCAGCTGTTCCGTTGTTGTTTGTGTCCTCCGGTGGCAAGGGGCGAAGAACTGGTCCTCGTCGTCCTCTTCACTGACGGAGAGGTCTCTGTCCGGCTGCGCTTCCTCACACAACTTCTGCTGGATGTACTGCAGCCCTACAACCAGAATACCCGAAATAAATGGACAAACTCAAATCAAACGAAACTATGAAAAAAGTGTAGCCACAATTCTCCATTCTTTCTCCTACAAACAAACAAACAAACAAACAAACAAACAAACAAACAAACAAACAAACAAACAAACAAACAAACAAACAAACAAACAAACAAACAAACAAACAAACAAACAAACAAACAAACAAACAAACAAACAAACAAACAAACAAACAAACAAACAAACAAACAAACAAACAAACATTCACGGTGCTGGTTCACGTCCGCGCGGACAGCCAGTCGCTGCCACGTCCCACGAACGTCGCCCGGTACAAAATTACGCAACATGTACGGGAGTGTAAGCGACCGATGTCGCTTCGATCAGCGCAGCAACTTGTATCTTGCCGCATCTATTCACGCCTCGAAGTGCTGACCCAGGGAATATCATCGGGCAACCGGAACGTGTTTATAAACACGCCGAACGCTCTGTGTGTGTGTGTGTGTGTGTGTGTGTGTGTGTGTGTGTGTGTGTGTGTGTGTGTGTGTGTGTGTGTGTGTGTGTGTGTGTGTGTGTGTGTGTGTGTGTGTGTGTGTGTGTGTGTGTGTGTGTGTGTGTGTGTGTGTGTGTGTGTGTGTGTGTGTGTGTGTGTGTGTGTGTGTGTGTGTGTGTGTGTGTGTGTGTGTGTGTGTGTGTGTGTGTGTGTGTGTGTGTGTGTGTGTGTGTGTGTGTGTGTGTGTGTGTGTGTGTGTGTGTGTGTGTGTGTGTGTGTGTGTGTGTGTGTGTGTGTGTGTGTGTGTGTGTGTGTGTGTGTTGAGGTCAGCTTAGAATTTAGAATATGTTGAGGACTGCAGTAATGATATTAAGAAGTCAAGGGGTAAGTAAGGCCCATATTCCAGTGTTGCACTGTTGTACGCGTTTAATGAACTGTATCAACAAAGTAATGTTTGCCATTTATGAAATGTTTTGACAATTATGTTTCAATAAATTTGAATCTTTCTTCCAAGGGAGTGGAATTGTTTTTGTGTAAATAACACGTGAACGTTCACAGCAGAGAGTCTAGAGAATAAATATAAAACGATATAGTAATATGTTACGGTTGATCTAATTTCTTAGTTACTCTATGTTACATAGAAATTAGAAAAATCCATATAAATGAAACCATGACCATACATTCTGAAAACCGACATGTGCATAATTCTTACTTCACTACACCCACTCACTCTTCTAGCTATATATATATATATATATATATATATATATATATATATATATATATATATATATATATATATATATATATAT
Source organism: Oasisia sp. SBJ-2009 (assembly GCA_964017155.1). Lineage (NCBI taxonomy): Eukaryota > Metazoa > Annelida > Polychaeta > Sabellida > Siboglinidae > Oasisia > Oasisia sp. SBJ-2009. Next base: position 18,858,606 of record OZ024856.1, read on the forward strand.
ATATATATATATATATATATATATATATATATATATATATATATATATATATATATATATATATATATATATATATATATATATATATATATATATACTCCTAAAGGCAGCTTATGTCGACCGATTATGCACAAGGACCGGCTTATGTAGACCGCTGTTTTATGTAGACCCTCTCTCTTTATATATATATATATATATATATATATATATATATATATATATATATATATATATATATATATATATATATATATATATATATATATATATATATATATATATATATATATATATATATATATATATATATATATATATATATATATATATATATAATACACATGGTTATATCAGCGTTCGTGTTTGTAAACACGTTCTGGTTGCCCGATGATATTCCCTGGGTCAGCACTTCGAGGCGTGAATAGATGCGGCAAGAGACAAGTTGCTGCGCTGATCGAAGCGACATCGGTCGCTGGCGCTCCAGTACATGTTGCGTAATTTTGGACCGGGCGACGGTCGTGGGGCGTGGCAGAGACTCGCTGTTCGAGCACGTTTGGCTGTCTGTCGAACGATCATGGGATGTGCCGATTATGTTGCGCCGAGCCGGGTCAAACTCGAAAGAAGCGCATTTAACGTGTTCTAAGCTGATACAGTTCTAAATAATGGTTTAATTTGAAAGAAATGATCTAACTAATAACATTGAAAGTCTTCGAAAAGGCATCGATTGACGGCTTGTCTCTCCGGGTAGATTACCCGGACGTGAATCAGCACCATGACATTTAAGGTGGGTAAAGGCGGAGCAGATCTATATACTCTTTAAGGTGTATACCCAGCCAATACACTGCTAAGGCTCCACTTGGCTCTATGCTCTTTAATTAATTGCAGAATATTTGTTTGACGAATAGATATTATATTTTAGTTCTAATATATACAATATTAACACTTCCGTCAGCAAATGTGTTTAACAGTGATTCTCTTTTCAAAGCTTCGGGTTTACTGTTCCAAAGAAATGGATATGCCAATTTTTTTTATTTGTTCCACCTTGTTTGGTACTGAGGTAAGACAATCTGACCTCCCCTATGGGACTCCAGTGTGTTCCCATAGTCATTTTTCTTGGGATTGTAGCTATAGGCCGTCTCCAGGTATATGAATCAAATTGCCATATCCTCCTGTCCTTCCAGTTTCTTCTCTACTACCTACCTCTGGACAAACGTCCCATCCGTTGTTCCTCTTCCTTGTCTAAACTCCAGCTGTTCTTCAACGATTTCCCCTTACACTATTGCTTTTACTCTGCCATCCAGAATTCTTTCCAGCAACTTCAACATATGGCTTAGCAACGTAATGCGTCAATTGTTTTCCAGGGTCATGCACATCTCCCTTTCTTTTCTATATTCAGACAATTAGCCCCGTTCTTTATTCCGCTGTGAACTTCCCGTCTCTCTTGCAGGTGTTCAGCAATAGTTTTGTCGATCATCTTCCAACTCGCTCAGCCACCGCCACCATATATACTCAATGCCTGTTTATCTTTCGAAATAGGCCTACACGATAAACGGTAAGAATGGCCCGGGCTGTGACAAGTTTCATAAAGCTTACATTACCTCCTACCACTGTGTGTGTGTGTGTGTGTGTGTGTGTGTGTGTGTGTGTGTGTGTGTGTGTGTGTGTGTGTGTGTGTGTGTGTGGGGGGGGGGGGGGGGGGGTGCGTGTACGTGTGTGTCGTATTTACATTCATTGCTTACTTCTATTAGAAAACCTATGCAGCATCGATCATCTGGTTGTGTTTTACATTTTACCCCAACAGTAAATACAAATATGGGGAATAGGTGCTTTTTCTGTGACTGTATTACTCGTTGGAATAGAGGTCTATGCTTCCTTCGATCAAGTGTTAGATCAGACGCAGGCTGAATTATTATGCGATTCTTAAATATTTTAAATATCTTGCTTTTACAATTTTGAATTAGTAATGGTTTATGAAAAATAGATATAAAATCAAATTACTTTACTAAACCGTTACGTTCCGGTTTGTGTACGTGACAATCAATTGCTGCACGTGACCTTAGTCAAGCATAACCATTGCCAATAGTATTTATAATGGTAACGTATGGGCGGCATCATATATGCTATATCAAACTGATCCCATTTTGTGTGGACACACCGGTGATATGCAAGAGGTTACGTGACGTGATAATGTTAGTGTACGCTGCGCACGTGTTTGATGATAATATACTATATTTTTGCTCAAAAATCAGTAAGAAACTTTATATTATCGATAATGTCTATGCTAATATAAAGTCTTCTTCGGAAGGAGGGTGCAGATTAATAAAAAAAAGAAATGTGACGATGACAACAGTATACCCACACAACACAATCTCTTACACATAAAAGCACGCTCTTTTTTTCTCCCGTTAGTCTCTCCCCTCAGTCTCCCCTCTCTCCCTCTCCTTCCTTCATCCCTCTCCTTCCCTCCCTCTACCCCCTCACTGCATTATCAGAATAATGTTTGTTAGTGCTAATATCACCCATCTATCTAATCCCTTATATAGAATACCATTATAAAGAAGTGTCTTGGTGATTTGGCGCAGGAATTGTGGAACAAATTATAGTGAACATTCATGCATCCGGGACATTATGTATTGTTGGAAAGTGTTTAAAGGCATATCTTTTTATTAGACATTTCAATTAATTCAAATTGTTTTGAAATGACGGACAATGCTTTAGAATTTCATTTTAGTGCCATACACGTTTTAATCAGTGTTTATGTTTTAGATTAATTTATAGATTATATATATATATATATATATATATATATATATATATATATATATATATATATATATATATATATATATATATATATATATATATTTACGTACACAGTTTTAGTAAAGGTTTTAATTCTATATTAATTTATATAATTTACGTACCTAGTTTTAGTAGTATTCATCTTAAAAACAGTGTTTAATTTATTTTAAATTAATTTATATAATTTACATACAAGGGTTTACTAGTACATCTTAAAACCAAAAAATTAATATCATTTATATAAATTTATATAATTTACATTTCTATTTATTAATATACATTTAGTATATTTCTTGTGCAGAGCAACGATCAGTCATGTGGGAATTAGCGCTATATAAAAACTGTATTATTATTATTATTAATATTTAAACCGTTCAGTGTCCATTTTTAGCAAATAGATGAAAGAAATGCACAAATGAGTAGCGCTGCAATCCGTTTTCGTTCTGATGCACAATGTATCAGAGTGAACAAGTTTATGAGGTTGTTTTTCTCTCTTTGTCTGTCTCTCTTCTGATTTACCTCTCCCCATCCCATCCTTTTAAAAATACTCAACATTTTCTCCCTTCCTCCCTGCTTGGCGGCCCTTCGCCGTCTCCCTCTCACACTCCCTCACTTTCTTTATCCTCTACTATTTCCCTTCTCACTGTCCCTCTACACCCGTCTTCCTCCATACATTCATCAACCAATCCTTTTCAACCCTCCCGTCATTCTAATTAAGCCGCAATTCGGTACGGTCATGGGTATTTGCACATTCGACAAGAACAGCGAAGCTACTTGTGCCATTCAAGGCAAACTTGATTTGCCCGTGTGTAATACCTGTCTTGTTTCATTGTCAGTTTAACAATGCTTCACTGCCGTGGACATTCTTAGACTGACATGCGGCCTCCGACAATGGTATGTTCTTGGTCCCGCGCAAGAACGCACTAATTGACTGTCGCGTTGAACATGACAGTTGCTACAAACAAATGACTTAAGCGTTCGATCGAAAGCATGGATTTGTCGAATTTTAAGTGCAGTTGTAGTGGTAATGCAGTTCTCACGGTTTTCAGTACAAGACCAACTTCACGTGTTTACGGATGGTTCGTTTAGGGTCGGGTGCAGCGGATCGTATGATATTCAGCACACGATACACATTTGACACTCTATGTGGTTTGACAGTTGGTCTCGAATGAGCTGCACATGTTGCAGTTTGGGGAGTCATCAGACATTGGGATATACAATTAGACGCCAAAAAGAGAGCCACGACTGCTACAGACAATTGCTTTAAGGTAGGCTATGTGTGTAATGTTGTTTTAGAACGGCAACTGTTGGTAGTACATTACATTAGTTGCCATGTGGTACATGCAGTGTCGACATTCTGTATCGCTAACATGCATAGTCAAACCAGCAAGGCATTACGGAAGACAAACATTATCATCATTATGCATAACTGTTAGCATCGTTCTACTGTGAATATAATTACACAGATAATACATTTCTCATTAATCAAAACATTACTTGGCAACATAGTTTATATGTAATGAATGGATTCACTTGCTGATTTGCGTCGATGTAAATCGTAGGTAAGCATTGTATTTATTTATCAAAGAAAATAACTAATAATGTTTTAATCCACCTGTGTTTATTATTTTAAATTATGAATTCTCGTATACCAAGGCGAGTTATATTATTCACTGTAGGGTGTACTGTATTATGTATCTGCGTTTAAAAATAATGCCTTATTTAATTTTATGAAGGAGGAAATGTCGGCGACGCCATATTGTTGCCCAACTTCCGCTATAGAACCATGAATCTGGTTAAGTCTACATTAATAATTATAGTTATGCATGTTAACATGTTTTATGTATGATATGATATAGCATGACATATAAGCGAAGTTGTAATGTAATGCTACAAAATAAATAACGTCAGATATATCAGCTTACGTGTTTTACAAGTTGACACCACAATTTCACCAGCTAAGGCTCGGCATGGGTTTATAAGCAAACAAAATGGCTACCTTCTGCAACTGAGTGTTCCGACCGCACGTGGCGGAAGGGGTTACCAGTGACGCTCATCCTATGGAGGTCACAACCGGTGCGGCGAACCGGGGTTTGGGCCAGGTAATTTCCTCCCATAGGAACACTTCCGGCGGAAGTCGGTCAGTTGTGAGAGAGTAAGGATTGTGACCAACCGTGCCAGGGAACGTTATGAGGAGCAACCGATGAGGTACCCCTGGCCGAACTAGTTACATTAGATTGTACTACAGGCTATATACCCAGTGTCTCCCACTTCCTCATTCCCTCTCTTTTGTTTTTCAAAGTTTTTTTTCTTGTAGGAAACAGTTATACTCGCAACAGCATATTGACTTATTTTAAGGTATATTGTAAATGTTTTAACAGCTTTAGTCGTACACAACTCAGCCTCACGGTAAGCTTTAGTTAATTTGTTGTACGTACGTAAATATTATTGAAAGATATAAAAATGCTTGAACTCTCTTACATTTCAAATGTGGAACGTCCACGCCTAAGTATAGGGGACGTACCTAATTATATGTTGGAATTATATTATGTTGTATTAATAAAAAAATTGTAATTAATGAAAAAATCATGAAATATATCAATAGATATTAAATCTATTGATATATTTCATGATTTTTTCATTCTATTGTAATAATTATTATATTTTTCGTATATCGCGCTTATCCAAATAACTGTTTTGGCTGGAATTATAATTGTAAAAGAATTAATACCATGCATAAAATCATCAATATTTTATTGATAGTAAATTGTTAAGATACAATCATTTCTACTATACAAAATAAACTACATTGTCTTTAGTCATCAATAAGTAAATAAATATAACTATGGTATATTAATAATAGTACATTGAATGTATGAATAAATAACTGCGATCATTCATTGTTAAGATACCTTTAAAAATGAGTTTGCATAAGTTTACACAGGTATAATATTACCTAGAATAACCTTTTCTTTGAGATATTCATTATTATTATTAATATTGTTTCTTAATAATTAAGAAACACAGTTAATAAAAATACCCAGTCAGTATAATCGTGTACATTACCAACCTTTCATACCTGTACATAACACCTGCATCAACAAAACAACTATTAAATACACATAACAAAAATGTCGAACATACTTTGAACTTGCATAGTTTTCCTTTTATTATATATAATGTAGGATTATACATACATTATTCATTATTACACACACACCACACGGACACACACACACCCCACAAACCACACAGACAGACAGACAGACAGACAGACAGACACACACACACACACACACACACACACACACACACACACACACACACACACACACACACACACACACACACACACACACACACACACGCTCGCACACCTAGCGAGTATTTTATTGAAGATAACGAACTAGAGGACATTTTGGATAGTGTTAGACGATGCTACATGTTCTGGTTTAATAATCATAACTCATGCTTGTAGGAAACAGTTATACTCGTTTTGTAATTTTTTTTGACAAAAACAATCTTTGAAATTAGGTGTTGGGCAGCTATAATGACGTGATATGAAGAGTTCAAAACCACAACTAGCAGGCTTGTCCATAAAAATGAGTTGGTGCATGCTTTTACAGATCGTGTACTAATTATTATGTATTCCTGTCAGTTCATGTACCTGTATATTAATTTTCTAATAATACAGTTGTGACATAATACAGTTGTGACTGATTGCAGTCAGAATACTGTGTTTTAATGCAAAAGCACTGCTAAATGTTTGTCTAAACCAAATTTGTTTTTCACTTGTACAGTTTAGGGTAATGTCGGTTCAGTGTTGTGTGTGGTAGGTTCATACCCTGCTGGTGTTCTTTATGCAAACACTACATGTTATGTGCACACACATTGATTCCATTTCAACAGTTCAGGTGGTTTTGTGATATCTTAGAAATGTATTAACTGTAGTCAAACTTATAATGTGTGTGTGTGTGTGTGTGTGTGTGTGTGTGTGTGTGTGTGTGTGTGTGTGTGTTTGTGTTTGTTTGTGTGTGTGTGTCTGTGTGTGTGTGTGTGTGTGTGTGTGTGTGTGTGTGTGTGATTGTGTCGGTGTGTGGGTGTGTGGGTGTGTGGGTGTGTGGGTGTGTGGGTGTGTGGGTGTGTGGGTGTGTGGGTGTGTGTGTGGTGTGTGGTGTGTGGTGTGTGGTGTGTGGTGTGTGGTGTGTGGTGTGTGGTGTGTGAGAGTGAGTGAGTGAGTGAGTGAGTGTGTGTGTGTGTGTGTGTGTGTGTGTGTGTGTGTGTGTGTGTGTGTGTGTGTGTTTGTGTAAGCAGGAATATGAACTTCGCCTCGATAAATGTTGCCAAACAAAGAGGGATTAATATACAACGTCAGAGTTCGGCCAAGTCATCAAGTTAAATACAACAATCATAACTCTTGTAGAGATCAGCTTAGAATATGTTGAGGACTGCAGTAATGATATTAAGAAGTCAATGGGTAAGTAAGGCCCATATCCCAGTGTTGCAATGTTGTACGCGTTTAATGAACTGTATCAACAAAGTAATGTTTGCCATTTATGAAATGTTTTGACAATTATGTTTCAGTAAATTTGAATCTTTTTTCCAAGGGAGTGGAATTGTTTTTGTGTAAATAACATGTGAACGTTCACAGCAGAGAGGTTAGAGAATAAATATAAAACTATATAGTAATATGTTACGGTTGATCTAATTTCTTAGTTGCTCTGTTACATATAAATAAGAAAAATCCATATAAATGAAACCATGACCATACATTCTGAAATCCCTTCCACCTTTATATAAAACCGACATTTGTATAATTCTTACTTCACTACGCCCACTCATTCTTCTAGCCATACATTTATTTTTGGGATTTAGATTGCCTTGGGAATGGAACATAGCAACAGGAGGTCATGTTTATTAAGTAATCGTTTTTATGGGTTCAACACACATTAATGTTGTACTTTTACACAAAAACCTATATTACTAGTCACTACTCAACCCCTGGCACATACACATATTGTGCACAGATAGGCATTAGCATTCTGCATTTGTTAACATAAATTGATATTAGGGATAAAATAGCAGAAGTTCAAGAAGTTTTCAGAAGTGCCCAATTTCTAAAATCGATTGATTGATGGTGACCTTGGATTAATGCAAACTACACCAGTTCGCAACTCTACGACAGGAATAATCGTAACGGGGAGATGCAGGGCTTTCTAATTATGTAAAATTTAAGTGTGTGTGGGGGTGGTGTAAAAATCGATCTGTTAGAGAGATCTGCCACTCCCCTAATATATCAGTTACACATATGTAAAGCTGGACCAGGAAAGAAATAACCACTAACTCTTGCACTTCGATATATCTGATAATTTATTTAACAAGACATTTGCCACAGTGGCAACAACCGATGGACAAACAAATAAACTTATCCTCATGACATGTATAGTTTGTTGTAAAAGTTCACATCATGTAAACTAATAAAATGTATGCCATGAGAACACGCAATATGTTTATATAACAATAACATGTAGGTAGGTGCATACTATACAATGAAGCAAGATGGACGGAAATTGAAACAAATAATGGTTACCTTAACATTTAAAATAAAATTACTACATATGACTGATCATAACAATTGTGTTACAAGAAATGAAAACAACATCACAATTATAAAAGCATGCAAGTTATAATGTATACAGTGTACCAAGCTTTATCATAAACTTACGACATATACAAAGCATATAATAAACTAAGCAATAAATAATAAACTAGTGAATGAAAAAGTGATAGAGTAGGGTGGGGCATAGCGCACAGGGTAACACATATTGTATCATATGCTGGCTTTACTTACTGGAATATAATAACAAATATATACAATATGTCACTAACTGTATTGAGTATATGTCGTACAAATTTGGCACGATTCGAGTAATATGTTTTTGCTGTGTGATTAATTATGCGCACCGACCCACAGGGTTGGGCGCTATGCCCCATATGGAATTGCATGCATGTTTTTGTTTTTACAAATAGGCTACAAAATCATATATACCAACAAAAATACAAAACTTTATTTAATACACTACATAAACGAACAACTAACGATAGTTCCACAAGGAAACAGTTCATTTTGCTGTGTGCTATGACAATGTTTTGTCCAGATTAGTTCTAATCTGAGTCTGATTCACAATTGTGACAGGTGTAGTATGGGTCGCCTGCAGTGCATGCGGCGTGTGCCCATTTCTTGCAGCTCAGGCACTGCAGCCAGACCTCCCTGGATTTGCTGTTTGCGTAAGGCTCGCAGCACACGACACATTGTGTATCTTCATCGCCGTTGATTTGCTTTGTGTTGCCCCGTGGTGGCACCCTGGAGAGCCCGGACGGACCAGGAGTTGGCTGTTATTCACACCTGACGTTTCGAGTTTTCTTTGCCACCAGCGGCTGTTTCGGCGTTCTCGCTTTACGTTTCTTCTCCGCAGCAAGCTTGTATGGCGAGGACGTCAGGACTACGCTAGTGGTTTTAGTTTGCCTTTTCTTCTTTGTGGGTGGTGGCGGCGGTGAGCAGCTCGCAATGACTGCACGAATGCCATCTTCAGAGGGTACCGGACTGGTGTCGACATCTGGTGCGCTCGCAGCTTCTGTGAAGACTGCGTGTTCGGTGTCATCGTGGCTTGTAGTCATAGTCGGGTCAGTAGATAGAGAGGTGGTGTTTTGGGTGTCGGTCACCCCAGTAACGAATTCACCCACGGCTGCGACTTAGGGAGGGTGGGATGACAACTCAAGGATCTCGAATTCGGCGTCGAATTTGCTGTCATTTTACGGCCATAAGCCGCTGGTCGCAAATCCATTGACGGCAGTCTGTATTGTAGCAGTACAGCTGTACGCTCACTCAAACAGTGCGATCATCTCATACTGTGTGATGGCTCGTCCCCTGTTCGATGTTAGCCAGTTGTCGCACGATCGGCTGAATGCGGACTTCAGAGACTTAAAGAATGTTCGGTCGAGCGGCTGAAGTCGGTGGGTACAGTGCGGCGGAAATGTCGCCGCATGATGACCCCATGTTCCCTGCCGAAGTCGATTGCCTCGAGGGTCTTATGGCTTTCGTGTCCGTCCAACAGAAGCAGATGTGGATGCTCTTTTGTGCATCCCGTAATCTCGACGAAGTGTTTGAGCCACTTCATGAATAGAGCTCCGTCGATATACCCCGAACCACGTTCATTCACCGCACCAATCGATCCAGCAGGAGCACCATTCATCAGCGACATCACCATTCTCTTGCGAGGAAAGACAAACAGCGGCGGGATGTAAGACCCGGCAGCACTGACACAGTACAGCGCGGTGATATTCTTTCCACGCTCACCGCTTTCGCACCTGCCTCGTTCCTGATTGACACAAGACTTTCGCCGCCTTCGTCACCGTCGTGAAGCCTGTTTCGTCACAGTTCTAAATGGCAGTAGCTCTGTGATCCCATTCTTTCAAGACGTCTTTGTACAACGCAAAAAACGCCTTAACTGCTTCGCGGTTGAAACCTTCTATGCGGGCCAGGCTAGTAGAGATCGGTACACGAATCGATAATTCTGGGTGGCGCCTCATGAAGTTAGACAACCAGTCTTTTCCGGCTAGTCCACGCCCATCATCAAATTGATGATGTACCCCCAATTTCGCCGCAACAGCGTATGCCAAACGCCTGACGTCGATCGTTGTCAACCCGTACATCTTCTTGGACATCTCCTTCGCGTACTGTACTAATT
>OZ024856.1:18871655-18881655 GCA_964017155.1 Oasisia sp. SBJ-2009
CTTCTTAATTAGCTTTTGACTTGTTAAAGATTGCAGTTTTTGACTTGCGATTGGCTGAAGAGGTGAAGATTCGTCATCCAATTCTGATCATTGCCCACGTTAGCCGGGTGGCCGCTGGTGAGAGGAGTTTGTATTAAAAAATGCTATTGCAATGAAAATGTGGCCGTATAATCCGGGTGGCCGGTGGCGAGGGGGCCGTATAAGAAGGCGACTACCGTATATGAGTCAAGTTGCAGAGTGTATAAAGTAACTGCAAAGTTCAATATGTATACATCGCGCTGTTTATTCATATATATATATATATATATATATATATATATATATATATATATATATATATATATATATATATATATATATATATATATATATATATATATATATATATATAATACACATGGTTATATCAGCGTTTGGCGTGTTTGTAAACACGATCCTGTTGCCCGATGATATTCCCTGGGTCAGCACTTCGAGGTGTGAATAGATGCGGCCGCCCGAAAAAAGAGACAAGTTGCTGCGCTGATCGAAGCGACACCGGTCGCTGCCGCTCCCGTAACTGTTGCGTAATTTTGTACCTGGCGACGTTCGTGGGGCGTGGCAGCGACTGGCTGTCCGAGCACGCGTGGCTGTCCGTCGAACGATTATGGGATATGGCGAATATGTTGCGCCGAGCAAGTCAAACTAAAAAGATTCGCATTGAACATGCTCTCAGCTGATACAATTCCACGTAATGGTTTAATTGAAAAGAAATGATCTTACTAATAACATTGAAAGTCTTCAAAATGGCATTGATTGATGGCTTGTCTCTTCAAATAGATTACCCGGACGTGAACCAGCACCATGACATTTAAGGTGGGTAAAGGCGGAACAGAACTAGATGCTCTTTGAGGAGTATACCCAGCCAATACACTGCTAACAAGGTCCACCTGGCGTTATGCTCTTAATTATTTGCAGAACTTTTTTGACAAATAGAGATTATATTTTAGTTCTAAGATCTACAATATTAAGACCTCCGTCCGCAAATGTGTTTAATAGTGATTTTCTTTTCAAAGCTTCGGGTTTACTGTTCCAAAGATATGGAAATGCCAATTTTTCACCACCTTCTTTGGTACTGAGTTAAGACTCCCTATGTGCCAAATGGAGCTGCACAGCACAGATTGCATGGTGATACTTTCCCCCTAAATGATAATTCCATCCTGCTATATAGTTCACAAATTTTTCGAAATTAGAAATAACTTTCTCCGGTCTTTTTATCGGCTTCTTTTGTACCTGTATAAACGCCGTATTTTTGGGGGGGGGGATATCACTAGTTCTTTTTTGACCATCAGGTTCAACTAAGAAGACCCGGGTTCGAATCCCGTGCTGCGATGTTAAAACCTTGGGCAATTTATTTCATTCTACATTGCTCACGTTCACTCAGCTGTATATAGACGAGTGATTGATATGTGTGCGCATTATTTGCAGCATATGGCTTCATGCTTCCCATAGATGTGTCAGTGTCTGATTGAATAGGACTGCCAGTGTAAAGCACTATGAGCAATCCTTGTCTAAATTCCAACTGTTCTTCATCGATTTACCCTTACACTATTGCTCTTATTCTGCAATCCAGATTCTTTCCAGCGACTTCAACATATGGCTTAGCAACGTAGTGCCTCAATGTGTTCCCGGATCATGCACATCTCCCTTTCTGTTCGGTATTCGGACACTTAGCCCCGTTCTTTATTCCTCTGTGAACTTCCTGTCTCTCTTGCAGGTGTTCAGTAATTTTTTTTGGTCGATAATTCCAAATAAGCCTACACGATAAACTGTAAGAATTGCCAGGCTGTGACAAGTTTCATAAAGCTTTCATTACCTTCCACGACTGTGTGTGTGTGTGTGTGCGTGTGTGTGCGTGCGTGCGCGTGCGTGCGTGCGTGCGTGTGCGTGTGCGTGCACGTGTGCACGGGTGTCCGGGGATGTGGGAGTGTGTATGTGGGCGTGTGTGCGCGCGCGTGTGTGTGTATGTGGGTGTGTGTGTTCATGGGTGTATGCGTGTGAGTGTGTGGGTGTGCGTGCGTTCGTGTGTGCGTGCGTGCGTGTGTGCGTGTGTGCGTGCGTGCGTGCGTGTGTGCGTTTGTGTGCGTGTGTGCGTGTGTGCGTGTGTGCGTGTGTGCGTGTGTGCGTGTGTGCGTGTGTGCGTGTGTGTGTGTGTGTCGTATTTACATTCATTGCTTACTGTTATTAAAAAACCTACACAGCATCGATTATCTGGTTCTATTTTACATTTTATCCCAATAGTAGATAAACATAATGGGAGTAGGTGCTTTTTTCTGTGTCTGTAGTACTCTTTGGAATAGAAGTCTATGATTCCTTCGATCTAGTGTTAGATCAGACGCAGACTGAAACATTATGCGATTCTTAAATATTTTAAATATCTTGCTTTTACGTTTTTGAATTAGTAATGGTTTATTAAAATAGACAAAACCCAAATTACTTTATTAAACCGTTACGTTGCGGTTTGTGTACGTGACAATCAATTGTTGCACGTGACCTTCGTCAAGCATAACCTTTGCCAACAGTATTTATAATGGTAACGTATGGGCGGCATCATATCTGCTATATCTGACTGACCACATCTTTTATGGACACACCGGTGATAGCAAGAGGTCACGTGACGTGATAACGTTAGAGTACGCTGCGCACGCATTTGATGATTGTTGGAAGTTATCTTTAAATATACTATATTTTTGCTCTAAAAGCAGTAAGAAACTTGATTTTATCAGTAATGTCTATGATAATATAAAGTCTTCATCGGAAGGAGGGTGCCGATTAATACAAAAAGAAATGTGACGATGACAACATATATCCATACAACACAATCTCTTACACATAAAAGCACGCTCTCTTTTTTCTCCCGTTAATCTCTCCCCTCAGTCTCCCCTCTCTCCCTCTCCTTCCTTCATCCCTCTCCTTCCCTCCCTCCACCCCCTCACTGCATCATCAGAATAATGTTTGTTAGTGCTAATATCACCCATCTATCTAATCCCGTGTATAGAATACCATTTTAAAGAAGAAGTGCATTGGTGATTTAGCGCAGCAGCACCTCGACTGTCGATTGAATTACCTGTGAACATTCTTGCATCCGGGACATTATGTATGTTAAGAAAGTGTTTAAAACATATCTTTTTATTAGACATTTCAATTAATTCAAATTGTTTTGAAATGACGGACATTGCTTTAGAATTTCTTTTTTAGTGTCATACACGTTTCAATCAGTGTATATGTTTTAGATTAATTTATAGATTTATATAAATATATAATTACGTACACAGTTTTAGTAAAGGTTTTAATTTTAACTTGATATATATATAATTAACATACCAAGTTTTAGTACTATACATCTTAAAAGCAGCGCTTAATTTATTTTAAAATAATTTTTATAATTTACATACAAAGGGGTTTACTAGTACATCTTAAAACCAAAACAATTAATGACTTATATTAATTTATATAATTTATATTTCGATTTATTAATATACATTCAGTATATTTCTTGTGCAGCGCATCAATCCCCTATGCGGTAATTAACGCTATATAAAACCTTTATTATTATTATTATTTAAACCGTCCAGTGTCCATTTTTAGCAAATAGATGAATGAAATGCAGAAATGAGTAGCGCTGCAATCCTTTTTCGTTCTGATGCACAATGTGTCAGAGTGAACAAGTTTGTGAGGTTGTCTCACTTTATCTGTCTCCCTTCTGATTTACCTCTCCCCATCCCTTCCTTTAAAAATACTCAACATTTTCTCCCTTCCTCCCTGCTTGGCGGCCCCTCGCCCTCTCCTTCTCCCTCACTTTCTTTACCCTCTACTATTTCCCTTCTCACTGTTCCTCTACACCCCTCTTCCTCCATACTTTCATCCACCAATCCTTTTCAACCCTCCCGTCATTCTAATTAAGCCGCAATTCGGGACGGTCATGGGTAATTGCACATTCGACAAGAACAGCGAAGCTACTTGTGCCATTCAAGGCAAACTTGATTTGCCCGTGTGTAATACCTGTCTTGTTTCATTGTCAGTTTAACAATGCTTCACTGCAGTGGACATTCTTAGACTGACATGCGGCCTCCAACAATGGTATGTTCTTGGTCCCGCGCAAGAACGCACTAATTGACTGTCGCGTTGAACATGACAGTTGCTACAAACAAATGACTTAAGCGTTCGATCGAAAGCATGGATTTGTCGAATTTTAAGTGCAGTTGTAGTGGTAATGCAGTTCTCACGGTTTTCAGTACAAGACCAACTTCACGTGTTTACGGATGGCTCGTTTAGGGTCGGGTGCAGCGGATCGTATGATATTCAGCAAACGATACACATTTGACGCTCTATGTGGTTTGACAGTTGGTCTCGAATGAGCTGCACATGTTGCAGTTTGGGGAGTCATCAGACATTGGGATATACAATTAGACGCCAAAAAGAGAGCCACGACTGCTACAGACAATTGCTTTAAGGTAGGCTATGTGTGTAATGTTGTTTTAGAACGGCAACTGTTGGTAGTACATTACATTAGTTGCCATGTGGTACATGCAGTGTCGACATTCTGTATCGCTAACATGCATAGTCAAACCAGCAAGGCATTACGGAAGACAAACATTATCATCATTATGCATAACTGTTAGCATCGTTCTACTGTGAATATAATTACACAGATAATACATTTCTCATTAATCAAAACATTACTTGGCAACATAGTTTATATGTAATGAATGGATCCACTTGCTGATTTGCGTCGATGTAAATCGTAGGTAAGCATTGTATTTATTTATCAAAGAAAATAACTAATAATGTTTTAATCCACCTGTGTTTATTATTTTAAATTATGAATTCTCGTATACCAAGGCGAGTTATATTATTCACTGTAGGGTGTACTGTATTATGTATCTGCGTTTAAAAATAATGCCTTATTTAATTTTATGAAGGAGGAAATGTCGGCGACGCCATATTGTTGCCCAACTTCCGCTATAGAACCATGAATCTGGTTAAGTCTACATTAATAATTATAGTTATGCATGTTAACATGTTTTATGTATTATATGATATAGCATGACATATAAGCGAAGTTGTAATGTAATGCTACAAAATAAATAACGTCAGATATATCAGCTTACGTGTTTTACAAGTTGACACCACAATTTCACCAGCTAAGGCTCGGCATGGGTTTATAAGCAAACAAAATGGCTACCTTCTGCAACTGAGTGTTCCGACCGCACGTGGCGGAAGGGGTTACCAGTGACGCTCATCCTATGGAGGTCACAACCGGTGCGGCGAACCGGGGTTTGGGCCAGGTAATTTCCTCCCATAGGAACACTTCCGGCGGAAGTCGGTCAGTTGTGAGAGAGTAAGGATTGTGACCAACCGTGCCAGGGAACGTTATGAGGAGCAACCGATGAGGTACCCCTGGCCGAACTAGTTACATTAGATTGTACTACAGGCTATATACCCAGTGTCTCCCACTTCCTCATTCCCTCTCTTTTGTTTTTCAGTTTTTTTTCTTGTAGGAAACAGTTATACTCGCAACAGCATATTGACTTATTTTAAGGTATATTGTAAATGTTTTAACAGCTTTAATCGTACACAACTCAGCCTCACGGTAAGCTTTAGTTAATTTGTTGTACGTACGTAAATATTATTGAAAGATATAAAAATGCTTGAACTCTCTTACATTTCAAATGTGGAACGTCCACGCCTAAGTATACGTCGCCTTGTATGTAACTACAAGGGGACGTACCTAATTATATGTTGGAATTATATTATGTTGTATTAATAAAAAAAATTTAATTAATGAAAAAATCATGAAATATATCAATAGATATTAAATCTATTGATATATTTCATGATTTTTTCATTCTATTGTAATAATTATTATATTTTTCGTATATCGCGCTTATCCAAATAACTGTTTTGGCTGGAATTATAATTGTAAAAGAATTAATACCATGCATAAAATCATCAATATTTTATTGATAGTAAATTGTTAAGATACAATCATTTCTACTATACAAAATAAACTACATTGTCTTTAGTCAACAATAAGTAAATAAATATAACTATGGTATATTAATAATAGTACATTGAATGTATGAATAAATAACTGCGATCATTCATTGTTAAGATACCTTTAAAAATGAGTTTGCATAAGTTTACACAGGTATAATATTACCTAGAATAACCTTTTCTTTGAGATATTCATTATTAATATTGTTTCTTAATAATTAAGAAACACAGTTAATAAAAATACCCAGTCAGTATAATCGTGTACATTACCAACCTTTCATACCTGTACATAACACCTGCATCAACAAAACAACTATTAAATACACATAACAAAAATGTCGAACATACTTTGAACTTGCATAGTTTTCCTTTTATTATATATAATGTAGGATTATACATACATTATTCATTATTACACACACACCACACGGACACACACACACCCCACAAACCACACAGACAGACAGACAGACAGACAGACAGACAGACAGACAGACAGACAGACAGACAGACAGACAGACAGACAGACAGACAGACAGACAGACAGACAGACAGACAGACAGACAGACAGACAGACACACACACACACACACACACACACGCGCGCCCGCACACACACACACGCTCGCACACCTAGCGAGTATTTCATTGAAGATAACGAACTAGAGGACATTTTGGATAGTGTTAGACGATGCTACATGTTCTGGTTTAATAATCATAACTCATGCTTGTAGGAAACAGTTATACTCGTTTTGTAATTTATTTTGGCAAAAACAATCTTTGAAATTAGGTATTGGGCAGCTATAATGACGTGATATGAAGAGTTCAAAACCACAACTAGCAGTCTTGTCCATACAAATGAGTTGGTGCATGCTTTTACAGATCGTGTACTAATTATTATGTATTCCTGTCAGTTCATGTACCTGTATATTAATTTTCTAATAATACAGTTGTGACATAATACAGTTGTGACTGATTGCAGTCAGAATACTGTGTTTTAATGCAAAAGCACTGCTAAATGTTTCTCTAAACCAAATTTTTTTTCACTTGTACAGTTTAGGGTAATGTCGGTTCAGTGTTGTGTGTGGTAGGTTCATACCCTGCTGGTGTTCTTTATGCAAACACTACATGTTGTGTGCACACACATTGATTCCATTTCATCAGTTCAGGTGGTTTTGTGATATCTTAGAAATGTATTAACTGTAGTCAAACTTATAATGTGTGTGTGTGTGTGTGTGTGTGTGTGTTTGTGTGTGTGTGTGTGTGTGTGTGTGTGTGTGTGTGTGTGTTTGTTTGTTTGTTTGTGTAAGCAGGAATATGAACTTCGTCTTGATAAATGTTGCCAAACAAAGAGGGATTAATATACAACGTCAGAGTTCTGCCAAGTCATCAAGTTAAATACATCAATCATAACTCTTGTTGAGATCAGCTTAGAATATGTTGAGGACTGCAGTAATGATATTAAGAAGTCAAGGGGTAAGTAAGGCCCATATCCCAGTGTTGCAATGTTGTACGCGTTTAATGAACTGTATCAACAAAGTAATGTTTGCCATTTATGAAATGTTTTGACAATTATGTTTCAGTAAATTTGAATCTTTTTTCCAAGGGAGTGGAATTGTTTTTGTGTAAATAACATGTGAACGTTCACAGCAGAGAGGTTAGAGAATAAATATGAAACTATATAGTAATATGTTACGGTTGATCTAATTTCTTAGTTGCTCTGTAACATATAAATAAGAAAAATCCATATAAATGAAACCATGACCATACATTCTGAAATCCCTTCCACCTTCATATAAAACCAACATTTGTATAATTCTTACTTCACTACGCCCACTCATTCTTCTAGCCATACATTTATTTTTGGGATCTAGATTGCCTTGGGAATGGAACATAGCAACAGGAGGTCATGTTTATTAAGTAATCATTTTTATGGGTTCAACACACATTAATGTTGTACTTTTACACAAAAACCTATATTACTAGTCACTACTCAACCCCTGGCACATACACATATTGTGCACAGATAGGCATTAGCATTCTACATTTGTTAACATAAATTGATATTAAGGATAAAATAGCAGAAGTTCAAGAAGTTTTCAGAAGTGCCCAATTTCTAAAATCGATTGATTGATGGTGACCTTGGATTAATCCAAACTACACCAGTTCGCAACTCTACGACAGGAATAATCGTAACGGGGAGATGCAGGGCTTTCTAATTATGTAAAATTTAAGTGTGTGTGGGGGTGGTGTAAAAATCGATCTGTTAGAGAGATCTGCCACTCCCCTAATATATCAGTTACACATATGTAAAGCTGGACCAGGAAAGAAATAACCACTAACTCTTGCACTTCGATATATCTGATAATTTATTTAACAAGACATTTGCCACAGTGGCAACAACCGATGGACAAACAAATAAACTTATCCTCATGACATGTATGGTTTGTTGTAAAAGTTCACATCATATAAACTAATAAAATGTATGCCATGAGAACACGCAATATTTGTATATAACAATAACATGTAGGTAGGTGCATACTATACAATGAAGCAAGATGGACGGAAATTGAAACAAATAATGGTTACCTTAACATTTAAAATAAAATTACTACATACGACTGATCATAACAATTGTGTTACAAGAAATCAAAACAACATCACAATTATAAAAGCATGCAAGTTATAATGTATACAGTGTACCAAGCTTTATCATAAACTTACGACGTATACAAAGCATATAATAAACTAAGCAATAAATAATAAACTAGTGAATGAAAAAGTGATACCATCATAAAGATGGTAGTCGTTCATACATTTTACCACATTAAAGAGTCAGAAATTAAAATGTATACTAAAATACTGCTGCACTGATCCTGATGATAAATAAGTTGAGCTTCTATAAAACAGTTTGTCTCGCATGCACAGTTATGTAAAATATAAAATATAAATAAAAATTATGTGGAAGTATACAATACTATAAGTGGAAGTATGCAACACTATCAGTGGAAGTATAGAATACTGTCAGCGGAAGTATATATAATACTATCAGTATACAATACTATCAGTGGAAATACACAATACTACATTCAATGTATTCTGTTGGTGCTACACAGCTTTGGTTGAGGGTCAGAGTTCCATTTGTAGACTCACTTTTGAATATTTAAAGAAACAGTAGGTCCATTACAAAAGATCACAGTACAGACCCTCCGTCTCAATGGCCCCTCCCCGGCATATACCTCTGGAATTATGCAATTTTTTTCAGAATAATTTAATAATCAAAACTTGTAATTTACATCAGTTTGCATAGACCAGTGGCACTTCTTGGCAACATATTGGTCATAATGTATCAGGTACAGACACGAAAACTAACTAGTTTTAAGCTATTTCATTTACATGTAATTCACATGATTAATACGGCATTCGGCCGATGTTCTTAAATTTACCCGATGCGATTCAGCCCTTCTGCTGAAACAGTAAACTTGGTGAGAGATGCCATCTACTTCCGTCCACATGACCAACTTGGTTGTCGATTCACGACGATGGACCCTTTTCAGCAATGTTTGATGCACTCCCGGCTGAGTGCAGCCTCCGACTGCTGTGACGATTCGGTGAGTATGCTCGCTTTGGATATGCCCCCTCACTTGGATATGCCCCCTCACTTGGATTTTAATTATGTTTGTTAACATAGCACTTTTTAAGTAATTAAATGCCAACCAAATCAAAGCGCTTCACATTAACATGATGTGTTGACTAATAATCTAAAATATAAATGAATTAAATACATAAGCTAAAATCAAATAAATAAACTAAGATAAATAATTAAGTAAGTTAAGATAAAAAAATAAATAATAAATATGTTAAGATAAGTAAATAAAATAAATAAAATAGGGTGTAAAAATACAGTTTCAAACAGAACAATTTAAAACCAGTCAATGCTATGAAATATAAACCAGTGCCATCAAGG
>OZ024856.1:18886655-18914155 GCA_964017155.1 Oasisia sp. SBJ-2009
TCAGTCTCACCTGGTCTCTATACTACACTATCTACAAATGTGTTTAGAAGACATGTCTCAGTCTCACCTGGTCTCTATACTACACTATCTACAAACATGTTTAGAAGACATGTCTCAGTCTCACCTGGTCTCTATACTACACTATCTACAAACGTGTTTAGAAGACATGACTCAGTGTCAGTCTCACCTGGTCTCTATACTACACTATCTACAAATGTGTTTAGAAGACATGTCTCAGTCTCAGTCTCACCTGGTCTCTATACTACACTATCTACAAATGTGTTTAGAAGACATGTCTCAGTCTCAGTCTCACCTGGTCTCTATACTACACTATCTACAAATGTGTTTAGAAGACATGACTCAGTGTCAGTCTCACCTGGTCTCTATACTACACTATCTACAAATGTGTTTAGAAGACATGTCTCAGTCTCAGTCTCACCTGGTCTCTATACTACACTATCTACAAATATGTTTAGAAGACATGTCTCAGTCTCAGTCTCACCTGGTCTCTATACTACACTATCTACAAACGTGTTTAGAAGACATGACTCAGTGTCAGTCTCACCTGGTCTCTATACTACACTATCTACAAATGTGTTTAGAAGACATGTCTCAGTCTCAGTCTCACCTGGTCTCTATACTACACTATCTACAAATGTGTTTAGAAGACATGTCTCAGTCTCAGTCTCACCTGGTCTCTATACTACACTATCTACAAACGTGTTTAGAAGACATGACTCAGTGTCAGTCTCACCTGGTCTCTATACTACACTATCTACAAACGTGTTTAGAAGACATGACTCAGTGTCAGTCTCACCTGGTCTCTATACTACACTATCTACAAACGTGTTTAGAAGACATGTCTCAGTCTCAGTCTCACCTGGTCTCTATACTACACTATCTACAAACATGTTTAGAAGACATGTCTCAGTCTCAGTCTCACCTGGTCTGTATACTACACTATCTACAAACGTGTTTAGAAGACATGTCTCAGTGTCAGTCTCACCTGGTCTCTATACTACACTATCTACAAACGTGTTTAGAAGACATGTCTCAGTGTCAGTCGCACCTGGTCTCTATACTACACTATCTACAAACATGTTTAGAAGACATGTCTCAGTCTCAGTCGCACCTGGTCTCTATACTACACTATCTACAAATGTGTTTAGAAGACATGTCTCAGTCTCAGTCTCACCTGGTCTCTATACTACACTATCTACAAACGTGTTTAGAAGACATGTCTCAGTCTCAGTCTCAGTCGCACCTGGTCTCTATACTACACTATCTACAAATGTGTTTAGAAGACATGTCTCAGTCTCAGTCTCACCTGGTCTCTATACTACACTATCTACAAATGTGTTTAGAAGACATGTCTCAGTGTCAGTCTCACCTGGTCTCTATACTACACTATCTACAAACATGTTTAGAAGACATGTCTCAGTCTCAGTCGCACCTGGTCTCTATACTACACTATCTACAAATGTGTTTAGAAGACATGTCTCAGTCTCAGTCTCACCTGGTCTCTATACTACACTATCTACAAACGTGTTTAGAAGACATGTCTCAGTCTCAGTCTCAGTCGCACCTGGTCTCTATACTACACTATCTACAAATGTGTTTAGAAGACATGTCTCAGTCTCAGTCGCACCTGGTCTCTATACTACACTATCTACAAACGTGTTTAGAAGACATGTCTCAGTCTCAGTCTCACCTGGTCTCTATACTACACTATCTACAAACGTGTTTAGAAGACATGTCTCTGTCTCAGTGTCAGTCTCACCTGGTCTCTGTCCTCCAGGTTGTGTCTGAGACTTGTCACTTCATCCTCCAGTTGCTGTATCCTCAGAGCCCTGTCAGACGACTCCTGGACACACAACATTACGTGTTACACAGACAGCAGGGGCAGACTGGCAGGACCAGTGTGACACCAACACCATGAGTATCATGACATCATGATGCCATGAGCATCATGGTGTCATGTGACACTGATGTCATGAGTATCATGGCGTCATGTGACACTGATGTCATGAGTACCATGGCATCATGATGCCATGAGTATCAATGCGTCATGTGACACTGATGCCATGAGTATCATGGCGTCATGTGACACTGATTACATGAGTATCATGGTGTCATGTGACACTGATGACATGAGTATCATGGCATCATGTGACACTGACGCCATGAGTATCATGGCGTCAGGTAACACTAATATCATGGTGTCATGTGACACTGACACCATGAGTATCATGGCGTTATGTGACACCAACATCACGAGTATCATGGCATCACGCACAGTGTTTCTTAACCCATGGTAAATTCTGTGTTAGCAAATGTAGCTTTTTTAATAAATTAAAATTACTTTGGCACATACTGTGTGAAGCTGATTGATCAAAATGTTGTGTTTCACATCCTTGTTTCAAAAGTAAGTTAATTTCTTACAAAACAACCAAATGTTGGATCCTTGAACAATTTGTTCCACAAATAAAATGTAATTTAAGATATTCCTGTCAAACAAAATATACACCCAAAATTGTCCTCAGTGTTGCTTTTTATTTTAGTAAAATTGTATTCTTGAGTTGTATAGTTGCCCATAATAAGTGTATATCACATTGTAGCTAAGTCTAGGACATATTCGCATTAGTACGCTTTCCTAATGCATTAGAAACAGCTTCCATGTTACATTGTGAAATAAAGTTACTCTGACTCTTACTGTCAGCTTTCAGCTGAATGTGTATTTGGTTACTAAGCATTCAACGTTTTGTTACCATGGAGACCTAAACTAATGTATTTGGTTACCAAGCAGTCAACGCATGGAGACCTGAACTAATGTCTATGGTTACTAAGCAGTCAACATTTCGTTACCATGGAGACCTGAACTAATGTATGTGGTTACTAAGCAGCCAATGTTTCATTATCATGGAAACCTGTGTTCGTAAACTGGTGAGTTCCTCGCATGACCTTGACAAGGCTGTCATTAATTCATCCTTCTCAGCATCCCTCTTGGCAATCTCTCGCGCTGAGAACACAACAGACAAACACGTCTTTACAAGACTGTCAGTAAATAACCCAAAGTGACGATAAATGGATGAACAACCAGTCATTCTCATTGCCCCCCCCCCCCCGCACTTCCCTCCCATTAACAATTACATGGTCTAGTGACTGGAGTCTAACTGAAAAAAGAGGAAACACCTCGATATCATAAACGCAGAATGTCTGATATTCATAAATAATAAATTTTAGATGTAATCATATTAAACTGTTGTATAAAGTTAATGACTTAAATTAAATTAATTGCATTACTGAAGTTAATAAATAAACAAGTGAATTTAATTGAACCCGCGCCTTGTGTTAACCCACCAAGATTCTGGACTTTCTCGTCGAGTCCAACAAAGTTTTCCTGAGTCTTCTGTTGTCTCTCAGCCTCCATCTGAAACACACCAGTGATGCACAGGTCATGTGACGTGTGGTAACACTCCACACAGTATTACTATATTGAAATAATAGCCCCAATAAAAGCAAGCAAATAGAGCAAAATCACATATAAATTATAGAATACATAATTATCATGTGTTTGTGTGTGTGTGTGTGTGTGTGTGTGTGTGTGTGTGTCTATGGTGTGTGCGTGTGGTGTGTGTGCGTGTATGTGTGTATGTGTGCATGAGTGTGTGCCTGTGTATGCATGCATGCATGCACACATGTGTGTATGTGCATGGCATCAATTACGTAAACTACCCACTGCAGTGATAACACGTGTTTGCAGGCTCTAATCACCACCTGCCTTTGTACAAGCGTGAGATATGAGTGAGTGGTTTCCCTAGCTACCAGGGGGACACAGAGAGAGGAGTGGGGATCAGTGTCCACGCCACTAGACAGACAGGAGCCAGGGCCAGGAGAAGACAGACAGGTTCAAAGTTCACTCTTGGCACTTCAACGAGTAATTAGAATTGCACAATCTAATTTAAAACCTCGTCATGAGTGAATCTTTCCAACTGATTCATCAGACTGGACAGATCAGTGAGGACACTTGAGGAACATCTGCACACACACGCACGCACGCACGCACGCACGCACGCACGCACGCACGCACGCACGCACGCACGCACGCACGCACGCACGCACTCGCACTCACACTCACTCACTCACTCACTCACTCACTCACTCACACACACACACACACTCACTCACTCACTCACTCACACACACACACTCACTCACTCACTCACTCACACTCACTCACTCACTCACTCACTCACTCACTCACTCACTCACTCACACACACACACACACACACACACACACACACACACACACACACACACACCAGTTGAGATTTACTTTACGACCTGAAAAAAACTAAAAACAGACAAGTGGCACCTATTTTCAAGCCACGACTGACACCTTTTTTGCTCTTTACTTCATTCTTTTACCCGTCGACCACCAGTCCACCCATATTTCTACCCGTCCACAACAGGTTTTACCCATCCAAATGACGGGTGAACGGGTCTCTGCATAAAGCTATGATATCAGCGTGTGTTGGTAGCACAAGGAATACGTGTGTATTAAAATCCAACGAATGTGGATGAATAAAGCGATTAACAACATATAAGCTGAACAGAAACAAGTACACTTGAAGTTAATTCAATGTGTATTTAAATATAATAATTTGGTAAACAATGTTGATGTGTTATAAAGAAAGTGTACATCTAAATGTGTCAACTAAGACGTACTGAAGTATGCTGCAGCTTGTGAAGACAGAAACAGGTTGTGAAAGACGGCATTCAAGGTGCATTCAAGGCAGGAGGGATCATCGCCACAGATCATTTTCAAAACATAAATTCTATGTATGTTGACAACGGAATCACAAGACCAGTTTCAAAGCAGTGCTAAAATCATTGAACAAAATGAACAAACTTTGTTGTTAGGCCAAATAGCTTGCGTGTTGATATTTTTATGCTGTTATATATATAGAGCCACTCCACTTTTACCATTGTTCGCCAATACATGACTGTACCCAGTTAAAAATAGGTGTTTGTCCAATTGTTTCACCAAAGTCAAATGACTTAGTTGATCAAATTACCCAGCTCACCATTAATCTGAAATGCAATAGGTTTAAAGATGAAATTTAAGAGGGATCTTTAATTATGGCATGTATCCATGCTCTTATGTGCTTCCTTGTTACACTCGATGAAAACAAACACAAATATCTGCTTTGAAAATGATTAATGATTGGAGACAATGTGAATTACTATCGCCACTAGGGGGTGCCAAAGATTGTGGTAAATGACATGGCAGGCATGCACAGGATTAGTACGGACAAGCTACCTTCGCACGTTCAACATTGTCAGTAGCATAACGCAATTCACACTCTTTCGCAGCAAGTTCTCTGGATACTTGACCAAAGCTGGAGTTAACTGTCGTTAACATCTGAAAGAAGTTGGTTCGCGTCACAAAAATTAATGACTGAATCAACATCATTATCTAAACCAACCACATGACCTAGCAACCAGATCCATGAAAAAAGGGCACCAGAAACGTGCAGCTATGAGACATTCTGCTGTATATTTTGCCAACAATTTTGGCATTATAAAAACGTATATTTTACAGAAATATCTGTACGATAATTTCAAATGTTTATCATGCAAGACTAAATTTTTTTTGTAATGACACAAAATAAATGTAACAAAAAGTTAATGTTAGGAATCAGAAATGAAGTATTCCCAGAAAAAAAGTTTGTATTAGTTATGAGTGACATTAGTATTAAATGTATAGTATGCATTAGTAGTTAAACATATATTAGTGATTAGACATAATAATTGTTATTAGTAACAAATATTAGTGATGAAACAAATTTATAAAAACGTGCAGGTTTGTTTTTTGTATGGTCAGACAATTTCTTTTCCTCCTTACATCTGGTAAGTAGCTAAAGGCCAATAGTTTGCCAACATTTCGCCTTCAACCCATTTTTTTATTTTTTTTAATAGTCATCAACACCAGCACAGAAACGTATGCATAATTGTATTGTGTTTTAATGCAAAAAATCCACTTTTGACAGTCAATTAAATAATTTTCTGGTAGAACAATTAATTAAGCTAATGAAAATGAACTGACGAGACATTGCTAAGATAGATTTAGTAACATTGTTAGAGTTGAGACGAACGCAGCTGAATTGGTGCAAAGACGAATTAGTTGCTGTCAATATCTTATGATGTGTCAAGAGCATCTCATCACTGGAGTCGACTTACCTGCTCCAGTAGCTCCACTTGGCTCTCAGCTGCCTGTAGACTAGAGTGGAGCTCCTCCAGCTCACCAGTGTGCTCTGAAATGTTTCTCCACAAAAACTCACGAGTCTGTTTGGAAATATTCGGGCTGTAATATGTTACAAACTGTCAAAGTGACATGTCTATAATAACAATCACATCTGTAGCAAAATATATAAAATAATACACTGTATGTATATTATGCACCAATTTGCAGATTACAATATAAAAATAATACAGTGCATAGCTACTAATATTCAATAATAATGATGGATCTCACTTAATTATTTTTACAATATCAGAGACAATATATGTCACCTACACTTAGTTTTAGTGACAATATCTCACATGCACTTTGTTTTACACTATCAGTGAAGATATCTCACCTCCAGTTTGTTTTACAATATCAGTGAAGATATCTCATCTCCAAGTGTTTCACGATATCAGTGAAGATATCTCACATACAGTTAGTTTTACAATATCAGTGAAGGTATCTCACATACATTTAATTATACAATATCAGTGAAGGTATCTCACATACATTTAGTTTTACAATATCAGTGAAGATATCTCACATACATTTAGTTTTACGATATCGGAGAATATATATCACATACATTTAGTTTTACAATATCAGTGAAGATATCTCACATACATTTAGTTTTACGATATCGGAGAATATATATCACATACATTTAGTTTTACAATATCAGTGAAGGTATCTCACAAAATAATTATAGTTTTTTATATAGCGCTAATTCCCGCAAGGCGGATCGATGCGCTGCACAAGAGATATACTAAATGTATATTAATAAATAGTAATATAAATTATATAAATTAATATAAATCATATTACTTTTTGGTTTTAAGATGCACTAGTAAACCTTTGTATGTAAATTATATAAATAAATTAAAAATAAATTATACACTGTTTTTAAGATGTATAGTACTAAAACTTGGTATGTAAATTATATAAATTAATCTGAAATTAAAACCTTTACTAAAACTCTGTATGTAAATTTATATATATAGATTTAGATATATAGGTTTAGATATATATATATATATATATATATATATATATATATATATATATATATCTAAAACATAAACACTGATTAAAACGTGTATGACATTAAAAATAAATTCTTAAGCAATGCACATACATTTAGTGTTACAATATCTGTGAAGGTGTCTCACCGTGTACTCTGGCCCTGAGTGTGGTCAGGTCCCTATCCACAGCCCCCTTCCTGTCCCTCCCCTCATCCAGGGCAGCCTCAATTTGCCGCAGCTCTCCGTCCAGACACTCCAGCTTTAACCTTCTGCTCTTCACTCTCTCCTCAATCTGCTGCTCCGTTCTGCAACCACAGAAGAAAAGGGTTAAGAGATGTGGTTAAAATTGATCAGTATGTTCAAGTTGACTGAATCATCTCAATTTGAAGTTTCACAGTAAGTGTTAATATGACTGAGATCAGCCTCGCATGCCGGGGAGATCAGCCTCGCATGCCGGGGAGATCAGCCTCGCATGCCGGGGAGATCAGCCTCGCATGCCGGGGAGATCACCCTCGCATGTCGGTGAGATCACCCTCGCATGCGAGGCTGATCTCCCCGGCATGCGAGGCTGATCTCAGTCATATTAACACTTACTGTGAAACTTCAAATTGAGATCACCCTCGCATGCCGGGGAGATCACCCTCGCATGCCGGGAAGATCACCCTCGCATGCCGGGGAGATCACCGTCGCATGCCGGGGAGATCACCCTCGCATGCCGGGGAGATCACCCTCGCATGCCGGGGAGATCACGCTCGCATGCCGGGAAGATCACCCTCGCATGCCGGGGAGATCACCCTCGCATGCCGGGGAGTTCACCCTCGCATGCCGGGAAGATCACCCTCGCATGCCGGGGAGATCACCCTCGCATGCCGGGGAGATCACCCTCGCATGCCGGGGAGATCACCCTCGCATGCCGGGGAGATCACCATCGCATGCCAGGGAGATCACCCTCGCCTCACCTTACTCGACTAAGAACAGCGAGTTATTTTTGTGCGTTGGCTTTCCCTTCCGCCCGACTGCCACTGGCCTACATCTGTTAGTTTGTCATGACAATTGAGTCAAACAAATTATTTATTGACCACAATTAAATTCAAGACTTTTCAAGACTACTTTATAAAATTCAACGATTTCAAGGCCTTGAATTTGGTCCAATCAAATTCAAGCCTTTTCAAGACTTTCAAGGCCCCGTACGGGCCCTGCTGAAGTCACAAGACATCACCTTTTCAGTTGGTGAACCTGACTGTGCAGACCTCGGTGGGTCTCATCCAGCTGAACCTTCTCTCGCTTCAGTTTCGCAACAGCCGTCTCAGCTGTCGTCCTCTCGGCTTCAAGCTCCACCAACTTGGCTCTAGCCTGCTCCACTTGTCGCTTCAGATGCTCCAGTTCTGTCGTCAACTCCTGGACGTCGCTCGTGTCACCCTGCAGCTCGCTGTCATCCTGTCGTGAAACACAACAACGTTTGGTCTGTATGTGATTGTTTTCCTCATGTGTTCTCAGTGAAATGCTCCAATTACTGCTCCACTTACTGTTCCACTTACTACTCCACTTACTGCTCCACTTACTGCACCATGGGATTGTTCTAGACATCAGTACCATGCTTGATAAGCATGTTCACTTCAATGTTACTTTCTATTAATGCTTTTAACCAAACATTGATATAAAATGCATCAAACTTAGCATAAATGACTGGTCAGTGATATATAGATGACCACTCACCCAGCTAAGATCCTGCTCTTTCAGTTTCCTTTTTGTCTTCAAATCGGTCAGTTTGTCTTCGACCACCTGAAGAACACAGAAGGAGATATCAACACAACAGTGGTGAGCGGTGGTTGCGTGGTAGAGCGCCGGACTGTCAATCGAGGGGACGGTGGTTCAATCCCACCTACCGCCGTTTAAAAACTTAGGCAATTTTGTTCACCCCACATTTGCCTGTGTCTTTCGGAAGAGACACTAAAAGTCGGTGGTCCCTTCTAACTGGTGTCTATGCCAGGGGAAGTAAAAGATCCCACACAGGGGGTAAATAAATGTGTAACCTGTAGTGTATTCACTAATTCTAGAGAAGGACAACTCAAAAAAACCAATGCCAATAATGGTCAGCAAGTTGACCGGTGGCCATTAATGGAAGAAGAAGAAGAATATAAGATGTCTACACTTTTTATTATGTACTAATATTAAAAATTGAGATAAAATTATGAAATACCTCTAAGAAGATGTCATACCTTAATTTCGAGCCTGCGACTATTTCCTGCTCAAGCTGCGTGTCAAGAGAGTCGAGTTGTCGCCGCCGTTTCTCCGTTGATTCCTGGAGCTCCGACTTGCTCCGCCGCAGCTCTCTGTGGAGCTGCTCCAGTTCCTCCTGACATTTAGTTATTGCGCAGGTGAAAAGCAAAGGTAGGTTCTTATATAGTGTGGTAACCAGTTTGTAATACTGCTCTGTGCTTTCCTGACAGAACATTCATCTGCACAGTCTTGGTCTTCCTAAGTATTCAGCCATGCTAAAATTAATGCAAAAAGATTGACCATTCACAATTGCCAATGTCTATAGCCAGGTATTCTTTCATTTCAGGCAATGTGGATTACACAAAATTGTACAAGAGCAGTAGAATGATTATCTGATATTCTAGCCCCCATGTGCCCTAATATGACAGGATAACCTATCATCTAATGATTATTTTAACAATTGTTATAAAGATGATTTTTTTAAACCGGACATGCTGAAATTATTAACATATCAATGAATCCAACTTGAGGCCAACCTAATTGACAACAGTATTATCCATGGTCACATTTGATCTTATTTGGTATGTCATGTGACACAAGTACTCCTACCTGCTGAGTTAATAAGGTCAGCTCAAGTCATTTTGTTGACAAGATGTCGTCACTCTCCTGTGCTAGAGATAGTTTCTCTCTGCGCTCATTCTCTGCTCGGGAAATTGACGCTTCCATATCCGACAATCTGCAACAAGATCAGCTAGTTTCCCACTGGGCTTGGCTAAAGGGTCCTCTGCCAAGAATTGGCCAAACAGTAATTTGTAACGGGAAGTCTACTGTCTAGAACGTGGGAAAGTTAAACATCAAAGGCTATTGCGGCTAAGTCTGTTCACCTCAGCAATATTGGCAATTTGTTTTGAAACTTGACGTTTTGTTTAACATTTGAACATGATGCAGGTGGAATCTTTCGAATTGCGAGCATTGAATAAAGCAACCAATCACGAACTAGTAGGCAGTAAATCTTCAACATGCATGTCGTAGTCATAAGAATGTAATACAAAATGACAAACATAAAACCTGGGCGCTGGTACCCTTGCTATAAGCAACAAACATCTACATATTGATATTAAAGGTATATGTTTATATGACATTTACTGGTCTGATTAGATTGTTAATTAAATAGATGTTAACCTCTTTATTAAGACTAAGCGTCTCATTTGAATTGTGTGAGATTTCTTTCTCTAAATGACCCTGTGTCCAATATCAGATGGCCAGAATACAGGACTTATTCACGCTGTTTGGCAAGAACTTCTTGGTGGTTGTCGATTACACATCAAACTACCCAGAGGTAGCCAAACTAGAAGATCTGTCATCTACAAACACCATAAGTCACATGAAATCCATCATGGCAAGACACGGTCTACCTTCTGTGGTTGTGTCAGATAATGGACCACAGTTCAGCAGCCGTGAGTTCACACAGTTTGCAAAGCAATATGGCTTCAAACATGTGACATCTAGTCCCGAGTACCCACAGAGTAATGGAAAGGCGGAAAAGGCGGTACAAATCGTGAAGCGTTTGTTGAAGAAAGCCAAGGAGAATGAAGAGGATCCGTACCTGGCATTGCTAAACTACAGAGCATCACCACTGTCGGGAAGTAACCGATCTCCTGGAGAGATGTCAATGAACAGGAAACTGAGAACAAAACTACCCAGCGCAGAAGAACATGTCACCATGCAGAAATTGCCAGACATCAAACAGAAGCGCTATTATGATCGTGGTAGCAATCAACTCAAGCCACTAGAGACTACTGACACAGTCAGGGTCAGAGGTGATGGTGTGTGGAGTGAGAAAGCACAAGTACTGGCAAGTGTTGCACCCAACTCATACCTGGTGGAGCTTGAGAGGGGTAGGCGTTTACGAAGAAACAGACGTCATCTCCTAAAGACACAAGAGAGGTTTATGCCAGTACACGAAGATGACGACGACAGAGAGAAAGAGGTTTGTGTAGATCACCCGTCGGGAGGACCCACAGCTTCAACAAGTCAGTCGGCAGTGATTCAGGAGGCAGCAAAATCAAGCCACTCCACAGAGCAGTCACAGTCTGTGTCAACAATGAGTGATGTGCGCACTACACGCAGTAGGGGTCAGAGCACAGTTAGACTTCCTGGTCTAACCCATACGAATGTAGTACCTTAATAATTGTGTCCTTTGAGGTTTATAAAAATTCCTTTTATGTGAAATGAGTACAGTAGGACAGGCATACTTGTAGGTTCAGTGCTATGATGTATCTGCAGTGCAATGACGCATGTTAGGCAGAGTGTAGTTGGCGTAGTGATTTTTAGCCATTTTTTCTTACATGACCCTGCGGATGCAGAAAAACATGCTAAATTTGGTCAATATTGAGGGGCAGAATACATGCATGCATTTTAAGAGAGCCTGAGATATGCTTTTTTGACGAAATTTGATCAGCATATCAGTGACATGACTGCAGTGATTGTGTTAAAATTTAAAATCAACAATGCTCTGTGCCCAGTAGCCGGATCATCAAGCTGCCGAGTCATTATGTGTACGACTAAAGTTAAAACAATGGGCAGAATAATCCCATTCGTCTAACACTAGACGAAACAAAGGGCAGTCTACCCTGGTTTCTAGTTATAAATGCAAGTTTCTTTGCATATAAAGTAGATAATCAGGAGTAGTCAAACTGGACATTATAGTGCCTTTAATTGGACTGATACAAAGTGAACAGTTACGAACAGTGAACGAAGACTTACGAACTTGTGAGATGACATCGAACTGTGCAGAACTAATGTGCACTAAGCTTGTAATGTACTTTAGTTAAAGAAAGAAGGGAAGATGTAATGAGATCATCATGGTGTTAATACGGCACTTTACGGTAATGTAAGACTGAGGTAATAAAGGCACTGTTGACTAGGGTAAAACTGGATGCACGTGTTGTTTATGATAGAGATGGTGCCAAGCTCATTGTGTCACCTTTGACACATATTTTAAATTTATCATTGTCCACTGGCGAAATCCCAGAAAATCTGAAATGTGCTAAGGTGTTGCCCAGTTATAAAAAGAATAGTAAAATGGAAGTCGGTAATTACAGACCGATCTCTATTTTAAATACGCTCTCTAAATTATTTGAGAGGATAGTCTATCAACAATTAAATGCATATCTCCAAACACATCAGCTACTGTATGAACATCAGTCAGGCTTTAGATCCTCTTATTCTACTGAAACATGTTTAATATATCTCACTGACTTCATAAAACAGAGCAAGATAAAGGTAATTATATAGGCATGGTGCTACTTGACCTTCAGAAGGCATTTGATACAGTAAATCATGAGACTATGCTTCAAAAACTGGAAGCAATAGGACTTCATGAATCTGCTATAGCCTGGTTTAAATCATATTTATATGGACGTCAACAATCAGTTGAAATCGGTGAAGCGATCTCTAATCCGATGACTGTCACATGTGGTGTTCCACAAGGTTCAATTCTGGGACCGTTATTATTTCTAATATATATTAATGATTTTTACGCAGCTGTTCGATGCAAACTACTTTTGTATGCTGATGATTCAGCTCTTTTAGTCTCGGGTAAAGGCACCTAACTGATTCAAGAAAGTCTTTCTTCAGAACTTGAGGCACCCAGAGAGTGGTTAATCAATAACAAACTGTCCCTCCATCTAGGGAAAACTGAGTCAATTCTTTTTGGGTCGAAACGTAAACTTAACACCTGTACGTAGTTCCATCCAGGTGAGATGTGCTGGTACGACATTGGCATGCCAAACCCATGTTAAATACCTAGGCATAGACCTAGATCAGTCATTAACTGGAGAAAGAGTGGCTGACAAGATTATTTGTAAATCAAATGCCTAATTAATATTTTTGTATAGACATACAAAAAATGTCAACATGCATGAAAACAAAAAAAAATTCTTACCTCAGCATTAATACAATGCCATTTTGACTATGCTTGTTCATTGTGGTTCTCTGGTTTAACCAAGAAATATAAATCCAGACTACAGTGTACCCAGAACAAGGTAATCCTTTTCCTCTTAAAGTTGCATTCTGATTTCCGCCATGTTTAAAATAAAATTTTCCAGTAAACCAGCATTCTCCATACACTATATATTGTTTTCCTCAACTACCTATCAACTTATTTTCACATAATATGCCATTTTAAGATAAAAAGGAGCAAAAGACGATTTATTTTCCTGTGGAGACTCACCAGTTAAAATTCACTGATTGGTTTAGACCTCGAAGAAGGGAATTCCAATGAAAAGCGCTGTCAGGAGGGGGCCACACTAAAAGGCGGACGACAATTGGCAGACCGCACGGAAACGACATGCCAGATTCACAAAGATGCCACCGCTCGATACGCTCCATATTTACGGCATGTCCAGTTGCCCACATACAAACTATCGCTGGCTACGCGCCTGTACGGTCAATGGCTAATTGAGGATGATTTAAATAAATAGGGTTTTGTTGCCTAGTGGCGCCTCTAGCGACTACGTGGATATGTGGAACCGCCGTTTAGTTTGCCCCATCGTTTACTTTCGTTGACCGGAGAGTTCCGATGGTAAAAATAGATCGACATTTGGGAAACTCCAGAGCCGTTGTTTGTTGCAAACTTATATTTGATCAAATAACGTATAAAACCACAAAGTGAGACATGTGGTAGGAAGTATACTAATAATCAACTATCGGTGTACATTGACTAATGGTGTACATTGACTTTTCTAAAATGCGTTAAAAAGGGGAAATTATGTCAGAATGCAACTTTAAATGCACCAGCCAGAACCCACATCGGTTTGAAAGAGTTTAGACTGGTGAATATGCTACCAGTGGAGTTAGACAACTCAAATTGAACCTTGTTTATAATGTTATAAATGTTATTTTACTATACAGGAATTCATGCCTGGAACGAATTGCCATTTTCCATACAAAGTGTTCAGAACATGAGGCAATTTAAATGTCTACTGAAGCAGTTTTTGTTCAGTTGTCTTAATGATCAGGAAGCCAGCTCATTTATTTATTTTTAATCATAATTGATGACGTAATTTTTATTTTATTATTTTTATTCTTTATTAGATTTATTTATGATTTTTGTGTAATAAATAACAAGGTTTTACAAAATGTTTCTAACCAGAAGATTATTTCTATACCTTTTTATATTGTAATTATCAATGTCATTTACATATTTTAGTAATTATTTATATCGGTTTATTTATTATGGTTGTTTTAATATGTTATATTTGTCATTTGAGATGTTATATTTATCAGTTCTGTCATATATGTCAATGTCTCTCATGTGTATGTCAAGGACCACAATGGAAATAAGTGCGTGCACTTTTTGTATTATCCAAATATTTAAATGTACCTTGTATTTATATATTATGCATATGTGTACAATGTTTTATATTTTATATTAAATAATTATACTACTACTACGACTTATGCAGATGCATGGTTCGGAAGCGGAAGTTTGGCAACAATATGGCGCACATATCGCCGTCGTTTTTTCCTTCATAAAATTAAACAAGACATTACTTTTAAACGCAGATACATAATACAGTACATCCTAAAGTTAATAATATAACTCGCATTGATATACGAGAATTGATAATTTAAGATAATAAATCGAGGTGGATTAAAACATTAGTTATTTGCTATTTTATTGTATTAATAAATACAACGCTTACATACGATAAATATCGACGCAAATAAGCAAGTGGATCCATTCATTACATATCAAATATATTACCAAATAATGTTTTGATTAATGAGAAATGGATTATCTGTGAAATTATATTCACAGTAGAACGACGCTAACAGTTATGCATAATGATGATAATGTTTGTCTTCCGTAATGCCTTGCAGGTTTGACTATGCAAGTTACCAATACATAATGTCGACACTGTACCACATGGCAATATACGTAGTGTACTACCACCAGTTGCAGTTGCCGTTCTAAATAACACAACAACATTACACACATACCTACCTTATTCAATTCAAATATTCTTGCATCACGATGTGATTGTCATATTTCCTGTTGTTGACTTCCTTATTCTCTCAAAAACCCGGAAGACTTTAGAGCATTAAATCACTGACATATATTAAATAAATTTATTTAGATTACATATTTATATTTGGACAGCAAAAAAATTGGATTTAATCAAGGAAGCCACTTTAATCCGTTCATACACTATGAACTAGAAACACGATTTGTGATGTGAAATAATAATATTTATTTTGTATAGTTCCATATCCACAGCAATTTAGTACTTAACATAAAATATAATACGAAATAAGAAAACATGTAACTATATAAATACATAATTTAATGACATTCGTTTATAATAACAAATTATAGTGCAAAATAAATACATAAAAGCAGTTCATTCAGTTATAACACTTAGAAATTCCGTGAATTAAATAAGCATCTTTACAGATGCCTTAGAAGATCAAAGTAAAGTTTTAGAAGTGAAAATAGTTGGCATAGCATTCCAAACTGATGCCATGATGACCTCTTGTCTGATTCGCTACCCTTCTGTGGTCAACAGGACATAGACAGACTGACCAGTGAGGGGGCGTATCCAAGTGAGGGGGCATATCCAAGTGAGGGGGCATATCCAAAGCGAGCATACTCACCGAATCGTCACAGCAGTCGGAGGCTGCACTCAGCCGGGAGTGCATCAAACATTGCTGAAAAGGGTCCATCGTCGTGAATCGACAACCAAGTTGGTCATGTGGACGGAAGTAGATGGCATCTCTCACCAAGTTTACTGTTTCAGCAGAAGGGCTGAATCGCATCAGGTAAATTTAAGAACATCGGCCGAATGCCGTATTAATCATGTGAATTACATGTAAATGAAATAGCTTAAAACTAGTTAGTTTTCGTGTCTGTACCTGATACATTATGACCAATATGTTGCCAAGAAGTGCCACTGGTCTATGCAAACTGATGTAAATTACAAGTTTTGATTATGAATTTATTCTGAAAACAATTGCATAATCCCAGAGGTATATGCCGGGGAGGGGCCATTGAGACTGAGGGTCTGTACTGTGATCTTTTGTAATGGACCTACTGTTTCTTTGAATATTCAAAAGTGAGTCTACAAATGGAACTCTGACCCTCAACCAAAGCTGTGTAGCACCAACAGAATACATTGAATGTAGTATTGTGTATTTCCACTGATAGTATTGTATACTGATAGTATTATATATACTTCCGCTGACAGTATTCTATACTTCCACTGATAGTGTTGCATACTTCCACTTATAGTATTGTATACTTCCACATAATTTTTATTTATATTTTATATTTTACATAACTGTGCATGCGAGACAAACTGTTTTATAGAAGCTCAACTTATTTATCATCAGGATCAGTGCAGCAGTATTTTAGTATACATTTTAATTTCTGACTCTTTAATGTGGTAAAATGTATGAACGACTACCATCTTTATGATGGTAGAGTAAGGTGGGGCATAGCGCACAGGGTGGGGCATAGCGCCCATACCTCCATTTTGGCGAATATTGCTTTTAGTGGCTCCATATAGCGACCAAATGATTCCTTTCTGCATCCCGACGCCACGTAAGCGTGCTTTTGCTGAATATAATCGAGCGCGATGTAAGTATATCTCTTTTACTGTTTCATGGTCATTTGTTATAAAATCGCTTCCATGTTCATGAATAAAGTGACGCTAAATAGCTACGAACTTTTAAAAACTTCGCATAACTTTCTAAACTATGTCATATAACCTACATATCTATGGCCTCAGATACGGCGAGCGATAACAGACACGCCGATGGGGCATAGCGCCACCTGTGCATTGGGGCAAAGCGCACATCCCTGTGCGCTATGCCCCATGCGTAAGTTGGTATAAACATATAATTGTGTATTCATTTTAGATGGCATATCGTTCTGTAAATACAATATAAATTATATATATATATATATATATATATATATATATATATATATATATATATATATATATATATATATATATATATATATATATATATATATATACATACATATATATATATATATATATATATATATGTGTGTGTGTGTGTGTGTGTGTGTGTGTGTGTGCGTGTGCGTGTGCGTGTGTGCGTTCGTGCGTGTATAAGTGTAAGTGTAAGTGTAAGTGTAAGTGTAAGTGTAAGTGTAAGTGTAAGTGTAAGTGTAAGTGTAAGTGTAAGTGTAAGTGTAAGTGTGTGTTTGCGTTTAGCACACACACTGAAACACACACACGAAATATGATGTATACAATAATGTTTGCCTGTTAACTTTATTAGTATAATTAACTTGTTACATGTTCTTTTGATAGTTGTATGGCTAACTGACAGCATTTATATTTTAGATTGAGAAACTATGGTTCGGAAGTATAAAAGAAAAACTACGCAGGGGAGTTACGGATCTGACCGACTGTCGTTGGCTGTAGCGGCTGTCCGTGAAGGACAGAGCATTCGTGGTGCTGGGGCAGATTATGGAATCCCGAGGCGAACCCTAATACGCCACTGCTCTGGCAATGTACGTCGACCTGGTGTTGTCGCGATGGGCAGCAAGCGTTGCGTGTTTTCAAGCGCCTTTGAAGCGGAATTAGTACAGTACGCGAAGGAGATGTCCAAGAAGATGTACGGGTTGACAACGATCGACGTCAGGCGTTTGGCATACGCTGTTGCGGCGAAATTGGGGGTACATCATCAATTTGATGATGGGCGTGGACTAGCCGGAAAAGACTGGTTGTCTAACTTCATGAGGCGCCACCCAGAATTATCGATTCGTGTACCGATCTCTACTAGCCTGGCCCGCATAGAAGGTTTCAACCGCGAAGCAGTTAAGGCGTTTTTTGCGTTGTACAAAGACGTCTTGAAAGAATGGGATCACAGAGCTACTGCCATTTGGAACTGTGACGAAACAGGCTTCACGACGGTGACGAAGGCGGCGAAAGTCTTGTGTCAATCAGGAACGAGGCAGGTGCGAAAGCGGTGAGCGTGGAAAGAATATCACCGCGCTGTACTGTGTCAGTGCTGCCGGGTCTTACATCCCGCCGCTGTTTGTCTTTCCTCGCAAGAGAATGGTGATGTCGCTGATGAATGGTGCTCCTGCTGGATCGATTGGTGCGGTGAATGAACGTGGTTCGGGGTATATCGACGGAGCTCTATTCATGAAGTGGCTCAAACACTTCGTCGAGATTACGGGATGCACAAAAGAGCATCCACATCTGCTTCTGTTGGACGGACACGAAAGCCATAAGACCCTCGAGGCAATCGACTTCGGCAGGGAACATGGGGTCATCATGCGGCGACATTTCCGCCGCACTGTACCCACCGACTTCAACCGCTCGACCGAACATTCTTTAAGTCTCTGA
Source organism: Oasisia sp. SBJ-2009 (assembly GCA_964017155.1). Lineage (NCBI taxonomy): Eukaryota > Metazoa > Annelida > Polychaeta > Sabellida > Siboglinidae > Oasisia > Oasisia sp. SBJ-2009. Next base: position 18,905,584 of record OZ024856.1, read on the forward strand.
AGTCCGCATTCAGCCGATCGTGCGACAACTGGCTAACATCGAACAGGGGACGAGCCATCACACAGTATGAGATGATCGCACTGTTTGAGTGAGCGTACAGCTGTACTGCTACAATACAGACTGCCGTCAATGGATTTGCGACCAGCGGCTTATGGCCGTACAATGACAGCAAATTCGACGCCGAATTCGAGATCCTTGAGTTGTCATCCCACCCTCCCTAAGTCGCAGCCGTGGGTGAATTCGTTACTGGGGTGACCGACACCCAAAACACCACCTCTCTATCTACTGACCCGACTATGACTACAAGCCACGATGACACCGAACACGCAGTCTTCACAGAAGCTGCGAGCGCACCAGATGTCGACACCAGTCCGGTACCCTCTGAAGATGGCATTCGTGCAGTCATTGCGAGCTGCTCACCGCCGCCACCACCCACAAAGAAGAAAAGGCAAACTAAAACCACTAGCGTAGTCCTGACGTCCTCGCCATACAAGCTTGCTGCGGAGAAGAAACGTAAAGCGAGAACGCCGAAACAGCCGCTGGTGGCAAAGAAAACTCGAAACGTCAGGTGTGAATAACAGCCAACTCCTGGTCCGTCCGGGCTCTCCAGGGTGCCACCACGGGGCAACACAAAGCAAATCAACGGCGATGAAGATACACAATGTGTCGTGTGCTGCGAGCCTTACGCAAACAGCAAATCCAGGGAGGTCTGGCTGCAGTGCATGAGCTGCAAGAAATGGGCACACGCCGCATGCACTGCAGGCGACCCATACTACACCTGTCACAATTGTGAATCAGACTCAGATTAGAACTAATCTGGACAAAACATTGTCATAGCACACAGCAAAATGAACTGTTTCCTTGTGGAACTATCGTTAGTTGTTCGTTTATGTAGTGCATTAAATAAAGTTTTGTATTTTTGTTGGTATATATGATTTTGTAGCCTATTTGTAAAAACAAAAACATGCATGCAATTCCATATGGGGCATAGCGCCCAACCCTGTGGGTCGGTGCGCATAATTAATCACACAGCAAAAACATATTACTCGAATCGTGCCAAATTTGTACGACATATACTCAATACAGTTAGTGACATATTGTATATATTTGTTATTATATTCCAGTAAGTAAAGCCAGCATATGATACAATATGTGTTATCCTGTGCGCTATGCCCCACCCTACTCTATCACTTTTTCATTCACTAGTTTATTATTTATTGCTTAGTTTATTATATGCTTTGTATATGTCGTAAGTTTATGATAAAGCTTGGTACACTGTATACATTATAACTTGCATGCTTTTATAATTGTGATGTTGTTTTCATTTCTTGTAACACAATTGTTATGATCAGTCATATGTAGTAATTTTATTTTAAATGTTAAGGTAACCATTATTTGTTTCAATTTCCGTCCATCTTGCTTCATTGTATAGTATGCACCTACCTACATGTTATTGTTATATAAACATATTGCGTGTTCTCATGGCATACATTTTATTAGTTTACATGATGTGAACTTTTACAACAAACTATACATGTCATGAGGATAAGTTTATTTGTTTGTCCATCGGTTGTTGCCACTGTGGCAAATGTCTTGTTAAATAAATTATCAGATATATCGAAGTGCAAGAGTTAGTGGTTATTTCTTTCCTGGTCCAGCTTTACATATGTGTAACTGATATATTAGGGGAGTGGCAGATCTCTCTAACAGATCGATTTTTACACCACCCCCACACACACTTAAATTTTACATAATTAGAAAGCCCTGCATCTCCCCGTTACGATTATTCCTGTCGTAGAGTTGCGAACTGGTGTAGTTTGCATTAATCCAAGGTCACCATCAATCAATCGATTTTAGAAATTGGGCACTTCTGAAAACTTCTTGAACTTCTGCTATTTTATCCCTAATATCAATTTATGTTAACAAATGCAGAATGCTAATGCCTATCTGTGCACAATATGTGTATGTGCCAGGGGTTGAGTAGTGACTAGTAATATAGGTTTTTGTGTAAAAGTACAACATTAATGTGTGTTGAACCCATAAAAACGATTACTTAATAAACATGACCTCCTGTTGCTATGTTCCATTCCCAAGGCAATCTAAATCCCAAAAATAAATGTATGGCTAGAAGAATGAGTGGGCGTAGTGAAGTAAGAATTATACAAATGTCGGTTTTATATAAAGGTGGAAGGGATTTCAGAATGTATGGTCATGGTTTCATTTATATGGATTTTTCTTATTTATATGTAACAGAGCAACTAAGAAATTAGATCAACCGTAACATATTACTATATAGTTTTATATTTATTCTCTAACCTCTCTGCTGTGAACGTTCACATGTTATTTACACAAAAACAATTCCACTCCCTTGGAAAAAAGATTCAAATTTATTGAAACATAATTGTCAAAACATTTCATAAATGGCAAACATTACTTTGTTGATACAGTTCATTAAACGCGTACAACATTGCAACACTGGGATATGGGCCTTACTTACCCATTGACTTCTTAATATCATTACTGCAGTCCTCAACATATTCTAAGCTGATCTCTACAAGAGTTATGATTGTTGTATTTAACTTGATGACTTGGCCGAACTCTGACGTTGTATATTAATCCCTCTTTGTTTGGCAACATTTATCGAGGCGAAGTTCATATTCCTGCTTACACAACACACACACACACACACACACACACACACACACACACACACACACACACACACACACACACACACACACACACACACACACACACACACACACACACGCACACACTCACTCACTCACTCACTCACTCACCCACTCACTCACTCACTCACTCACTCACTCACTCTCACACACCACACACCACACACCACACACCACACACCACACACCACACACCACACACCACACACCACACACCACACACCACACACCACACACACACACACACCCACACACCCACACACCCACACACCGACACAATCACACACACACACACACACACACACACACACACACACACACACACACACACAGACACACACACACAAACAAACACAAACACACACACACACACACACACACACACACACACACACACACATTATAAGTTTGACTACAGTTAATACATTTCTAAGATATCACAAAACCACCTGAACTGTTGAAATGGAATCAATGTGTGTGCACATAACATGTAGTGTTTGCATAAAGAACACCAGCAGGGTATGAACCTACCACACACAACACTGAACCGACATTACCCTAAACTGTACAAGTGAAAAACAAATTTGGTTTAGACAAACATTTAGCAGTGCTTTTGCATTAAAACACAGTATTCTGACTGCAATCAGTCACAACTGTATTATGTCACAACTGTATTATTAGAAAATTAATATACAGGTACATGAACTGACAGGAATACATAATAATTAGTACACGATCTGTAAAAGCATGCACCAACTCATTTTTATGGACAAGCCTGCTAGTTGTGGTTTTGAACTCTTCATATCACGTCATTATAGCTGCTCAACACCTAATTTCAAAGATTGTTTTTGTCAAAAAAAAATACAAAACGAGTATAACTGTTTCCTACAAGCATGAGTTATGATTATTAAACCAGAACATGTAGCATCGTCTAACACTATCCAAAATGTCCTCTAGTTCGTTATCTTCAATAAAATACTCGCTAGGTGTGCGAGCGTGTGTGTGTGTGTGTGTGTGTGTGTGTGTGTGTGTGTGTGTGTGTGTGTGTGTGTGTGTGTGTGTGTGTGTCTGTCTGTCTGTCTGTCTGTCTGTCTGTCTGTCTGTGTGGTTTGTGGGGTGTGTGTGTGTCCGTGTGGTGTGTGTGTGTAATAATGAATAATGTATGTATAATCCTACATTATATATAATAAAAGGAAAACTATGCAAGTTCAAAGTATGTTCGACATTTTTGTTATGTGTATTTAATAGTTGTTTTGTTGATGCAGGTGTTATGTACAGGTATGAAAGGTTGGTAATGTACACGATTATACTGACTGGGTATTTTTATTAACTGTGTTTCTTAATTATTAAGAAACAATATTAATAATAATAATGAATATCTCAAAGAAAAGGTTATTCTAGGTAATATTATACCTGTGTAAACTTATGCAAACTCATTTTTAAAGGTATCTTAACAATGAATGATCGCAGTTATTTATTCATACATTCAATGTACTATTATTAATATACCATAGTTATATTTATTTACTTATTGATGACTAAAGACAATGTAGTTTATTTTGTATAGTAGAAATGATTGTATCTTAACAATTTACTATCAATAAAATATTGATGATTTTATGCATGGTATTAATTCTTTTACAATTATAATTCCAGCCAAAACAGTTATTTGGATAAGCGCGATATACGAAAAATATAATAATTATTACAATAGAATGAAAAAATCATGAAATATATCAATAGATTTAATATCTATTGATATATTTCATGATTTTTTCATTAATTACAATTTTTTTATTAATACAACATAATATAATTCCAACATATAATTAGGTACGTCCCCTTGTAGTTACATACAAGGCGTCGTATACTTAGGCGTGGACGTTCCACATTTGAAATGTAAGAGAGTTCAAGCATTTTTATATCTTTCAATAATATTTACGTACGTACAACAAATTAACTAAAGCTTACCGTGAGGCTGAGTTGTGTACGATTAAAGCTGTTAAAACATTTACAATATACCTTAAAATAAGTCAATATGCTGTTGCGAGTATAACTGTTTCCTACAAGAAAAAAAACTTTGAAAAACAAAAGAGAGGGAATGAGGAAGTGGGAGACACTGGGTATATAGCCTGTAGTACAATCTAATGTAACTAGTTCGGCCAGGGGTACCTCATCGGTTGCTCCTCATAACGTTCCCTGGCACGGTTGGTCACAATCCTTACTCTCTCACAACTGACCGACTTCCGCCGGAAGTGTTCCTATGGGAGGAAATTACCTGGCCCAAACCCCGGTTCGCCGCACCGGTTGTGACCTCCATAGGATGAGCGTCACTGGTAACCCCTTCCGCCACGTGCGGTCGGAACACTCAGTTGCAGAAGGTAGCCATTTTGTTTGCTTATAAACCCATGCCGAGCCTTAGCTGGTGAAATTGTGGTGTCAACTTGTAAAACACGTAAGCTGATATATCTGACGTTATTTATTTTGTAGCATTACATTACAACTTCGCTTATATGTCATGCTATATCATATAATACATAAAACATGTTAACATGCATAACTATAATTATTAACGTAGACTTAACCAGATTCATGGTTCTATAGCGGAAGTTGGGCAACAATATGGCGTCGCCGACATTTCCTCCTTCATAAAATTAAATAAGTCATTATTTTTAAACGCAGATACATAATACAGTACACCCTACAGTGAATAATATAACTCGCCTTGGTATACGATAATTCATAATTTAAAATAATAAACACAGGTGGATTAAAACATTATTAGTTATTTTCTTTGATAAATAAATACAATGCTTACCTACGATTTACATCGACGCAAATCAGCAAGTGGATCCATTCATTACATATAAACTATGTTGCCAAGTAATGTTTTGATTAATGAGAAATGTATTATCTGTGTAATTATATTCACAGTAGAACGATGCTAACAGTTATGCATAATGATGATAATGTTTGTCTTCCGTAATGCCTTGCTGATTTGACTATGCATGTTAGCGATACAGAATGTCGACACTGCATGTACCACATGGCAACTAATGTAATGTACTACCAACAGTTGCCGTTCTAAAACAACATTACACACATAGCCTACCTTAAAGCAATTGTCTGTAGCAGTCGTGGCTCTCTTTTTGGCGTCTAATTGTATATCCCAATGTCTGATGACTCCCCAAACTGCAACATGTGCAGCTCATTCGAGACCAACTGTCAAACCACATAGAGCGTCAAATGTGTATCGTTTGCTGAATATCATACGATCCGCTGCACCCGACCCTAAACGAGCCATCCGTAAACACGTGAAGTTGGTCTTGTACTGAAAACCGTGAGAACTGCATTACCACTACAACTGCACTTAAAATTCGACAAATCCATGCTTTCGATCGAACGCTTAAGTCATTTGTTTGTAGCAACTGTCATGTTCAACGCGACAGTCAATTAGTGCGTTCTTGCGCGGGACCAAGAACATACCATTGTTGGAGGCCGCATGTCAGTCTAAGAATGTCCACTGCAGTGAAGCATTGTTAAACTGACAATGAAACAAGACAGGTATTACACACGGGCAAATCAAGTTTGCCTTGAATGGCACAAGTAGCTTCGCTGTTCTTGTCGAATGTGCAATTACCCATGACCGTCCCGAATTGCGGCTTAATTAGAATGACGGGAGGGTTGAAAAGGATTGGTGGATGAAAGTATGGAGGAAGAGGGGTGTAGAGGAACAGTGAGAAGGGAAATAGTAGAGGGTAAAGAAAGTGAGGGAGAAGGAGAGGGCGAGGGGCCGCCAAGCAGGGAGGAAGGGAGAAAATGTTGAGTATTTTTAAAGGAAGGGATGGGGAGAGGTAAATCAGAAGGGAGACAGATAAAGTGAGACAACCTCACAAACTTGTTCACTCTGACACATTGTGCATCAGAACGAAAAAGGATTGCAGCGCTACTCATTTCTGCATTTCATTCATCTATTTGCTAAAAATGGACACTGGACGGTTTAAATAATAATAATAATAAAGGTTTTATATAGCGTTAATTACCGCATAGGGGATTGATGCGCTGCACAAGAAATATACTGAATGTATATTAATAAATCGAAATATAAATTATATAAATTAATATAAGTCATTAATTGTTTTGGTTTTAAGATGTACTAGTAAACCCCTTTGTATGTAAATTATAAAAATTATTTTAAAATAAATTAAGCGCTGCTTTTAAGATGTATAGTACTAAAACTTGGTATGTTAATTATATATATATCAAGTTAAAATTAAAACCTTTACTAAAACTGTGTACGTAATTATATATTTATATAAATCTATAAATTAATCTAAAACATATACACTGATTGAAACGTGTATGACACTAAAAAAGAAATTCTAAAGCAATGTCCGTCATTTCAAAACAATTTGAATTAATTGAAATGTCTAATAAAAAGATATGTTTTAAACACTTTCTTAACATACATAATGTCCCGGATGCAAGAATGTTCACAGGTAATTCAATCGACAGTCGAGGTGCTGCTGCGCTAAATCACCAATGCACTTCTTCTTTAAAATGGTATTCTATACACGGGATTAGATAGATGGGTGATATTAGCACTAACAAACATTATTCTGATGATGCAGTGAGGGGGTGGAGGGAGGGAAGGAGAGGGTTGAAGGAAGGAGAGGGAGAGAGGGGAGACTGAGGGGAGAGATTAACGGGAGAAAAAAGAGAGCGTGCTTTTATGTGTAAGAGATTGTGTTGTATGGATATATGTTGTCATCGTCACATTTCTTTTTGTATTAATCGGCACCCTCCTTCCGATGAAGACTTTATATTATCATAGACATTACTGATAAAATCAAGTTTTTTACTGCTTTTAGAGCAAAAATATAGTATATTTAAAGATAACTTCCAACAATCATCAAATGCGTGCGCAGCGTACTCTAACGTTATCACGTCACGTGACCTCTTGCTATCACCGGTGTGTCCATAAAAGATGTGGTCAGTCAGATATAGCAGATATGATGCCGCCCATACGTTACCATTATAAATACTGTTGGCAAAGGTTATGCTTGACGAAGGTCACGTGCAACAATTGATTGTCACGTACACAAACCGCAACGTAACGGTTTAATAAAGTAATTTGGGTTTTGTCTATTTTAATAAACCATTACTAATTCAAAAACGTAAAAGCAAGATATTTAAAATATTTAAGAATCGCATAATGTTTCAGTCTGCGTCTGATCTAACGCTAGATCGAAGGAATCATAGACTTCTATTCCAAAGAGTACTACAGACACAGAAAAAAGCACCTACTCCCATTATGTTTATCTACTACTGGGATAAAATGTAAAATAGAACCAGATAATCGATGCTGTGTAGGTTTTTTAATAACAGTAAGCAATGAATGTAAATACGACACACACACACACACACGCACACACGCACACACGCACACACGCACACACGCACACACGCACACACGCACACACGCACAAACGCACACACGCACGCACGCACGCACACACGCACACACGCACACACGCACACACGCACGCACGCACACACGAACGCACGCACACCCACACACTCACACGCATACACCCATGAACACACACACCCACATACACGCACACGCGCGCGCACACACGCCCACATACACACTCCCACATCCCCGGACACCCGTGCACACGTGCACGCACACGCACACGCACGCACGCACGCGCACGCACGCACACACACACACACACACAGTCGTGGAAGGGAATGAAAGCTTTATGAAACTTGTCACAGCCTGGCAATTCTTACAGTTTATCGTGTAGGCTTATTTGGAATTATCGACCAAAAAAAATTACTGAACACCGGCAAGAGAGACAGGAAGTTCACAGAGG
>OZ024856.1:18919155-19029155 GCA_964017155.1 Oasisia sp. SBJ-2009
TATGGCCGTACAATGACAGCAAATTCGACGCCGAATTCGAGATCCTTGAGTTGTCATCCCACCCTCCCTAAGTCGCAGCCGTGGGTGAATTCGTTACTGGGGTGACCGACACCCAAAACACCACCTCTCTATCTACTGACCCGACTATGACTACAAGCCACGATGACACCGAACACGCAGTCTTCACAGAAGCTGCGAGCGCACCAGATGTCGACACCAGTCCGGTACCCTCTGAAGATGGCATTCGTGCAGTCATTGCGAGCTGCTCACCGCCGCCACCACCCACAAAGAAGAAAAGGCAAACTAAAACCACTAGCGTAGTCCTGACGTCCTCGCCATACAAGCTTGCTGCGGAGAAGAAACGTAAAGCGAGAACGCCGAAACAGCCGCTGGTGGCAAAGAAAACTCGAAACGTCAGGTGTGAATAACAGCCAACTCCTGGTCCGTCCGGGCTCTCCAGGGTGCCACCACGGGGCAACACAAAGCAAATCAACGGCGATGAAGATACACAATGTGTCGTGTGCTGCGAGCCTTACGCAAACAGCAAATCCAGGGAGGTCTGGCTGCAGTGCATGAGCTGCAAGAAATGGGCACACGCCGCATGCACTGCAGGCGACCCATACTACACCTGTCACAATTGTGAATCAGACTCAGATTAGAACTAATCTGGACAAAACATTGTCATAGCACACAGCAAAATGAACTGTTTCCTTGTGGAACTATCGTTAGTTGTTCGTTTATGTAGTGCATTAAATAAAGTTTTGTATTTTTGTTGGTATATATGATTTTGTAGCCTATTTGTAAAAACAAAAACATGCATGCAATTCCATATGGGGCATAGCGCCCAACCCTGTGGGTCGGTGCGCATAATTAATCACACAGCAAAAACATATTACTCGAATCGTGCCAAATTTGTACGACATATACTCAATACAGTTAGTGACATATTGTATATATTTGTTATTATATTCCAGTAAGTAAAGCCAGCATATGATACAATATGTGTTATCCTGTGCGCTATGCCCCACCCTACTCTATCACTTTTTCATTCACTAGTTTATTATTTATTGCTTAGTTTATTATATGCTTTGTATATGTCGTAAGTTTATGATAAAGCTTGGTACACTGTATACATTATAACTTGCATGCTTTTATAATTGTGATGTTGTTTTCATTTCTTGTAACACAATTGTTATGATCAGTCATATGTAGTAATTTTATTTTAAATGTTAAGGTAACCATTATTTGTTTCAATTTCCGTCCATCTTGCTTCATTGTATAGTATGCACCTACCTACATGTTATTGTTATATAAACATATTGCGTGTTCTCATGGCATACATTTTATTAGTTTACATGATGTGAACTTTTACAACAAACTATACATGTCATGAGGATAAGTTTATTTGTTTGTCCATCGGTTGTTGCCACTGTGGCAAATGTCTTGTTAAATAAATTATCAGATATATCGAAGTGCAAGAGTTAGTGGTTATTTCTTTCCTGGTCCAGCTTTACATATGTGTAACTGATATATTAGGGGAGTGGCAGATCTCTCTAACAGATCGATTTTTACACCACCCCCACACACACTTAAATTTTACATAATTAGAAAGCCCTGCATCTCCCCGTTACGATTATTCCTGTCGTAGAGTTGCGAACTGGTGTAGTTTGCATTAATCCAAGGTCACCATCAATCAATCGATTTTAGAAATTGGGCACTTCTGAAAACTTCTTGAACTTCTGCTATTTTATCCCTAATATCAATTTATGTTAACAAATGCAGAATGCTAATGCCTATCTGTGCACAATATATGTATGTGCCAGGGGTTGAGTAGTGACTAGTAATATAGGTTTTTGTGTAAAAGTACAACATTAATGTGTGTTGAACCCATAAAAACGATTACTTAATAAACATGACCTCCTGTTGCTATGTTCCATTCCCAAGGCAATCTAAATCCCAAAAATAAATGTATGGCTAGAAGAATGAGTGGGCGTAGTGAAGTAAGAATTATACAAATGTCGGTTTTATATAAAGGTGGAAGGGATTTCAGAATGTATGGTCATGGTTTCATTTATATGGATTTTTCTTATTTATATGTAACAGAGCAACTAAGAAATTAGATCAACCGTAACATATTACTATATAGTTTTATATTTATTCTCTAACCTCTCTGCTGTGAACGTTCACATGTTATTTACACAAAAACAATTCCACTCCCTTGGAAAAAAGATTCAAATTTACTGAAACATAATTGTCAAAACATTTCATAAATGGCAACCATTACTTTGTTGATACAGTTCATTAAACGCGTACAACATTGCAACACTGGGATATGGGCCTTACTTACCCATTGACTTCTTAATATCATTACTGCAGTCCTCAACATATTCTAAGCTGATCTCTACAAGAGTTATGATTGTTGTATTTAACTTGATGACTTGGCCGAACTCTGACGTTGTATATTAATCCCTCTTTGTTTGGCAACATTTATCGAGGCGAAGTTCATATTCCTGCTTACACAAACACACACACACACACACACACACACACACACACACACACACACACACACACACACACTCACTCACTCACTCACTCACTCACTCACCCACTCACTCACTCACTCACTCACTCACTCTCACACACCACACACCACACACCACACACCACACACCACACACCACACACCACACACCACACACCACACACCACACACACACACACACACACCCACACACCCACACACCCACACACCCACACACCCACACACCGACACAATCACACACACACACACACACACACACACACACACACACACACACACACACACACACACACACACACACACACAGACACACACACACAAACAAACACAAACACACACACACACACACACACACACACACACACACACACACACACACACATTATAAGTTTGACTACAGTTAATACATTTCTAAGATATCACAAAACCACCTGAACTGTTGAAATGGAATCAATGTGTGTGCACATAACATGTAGTGTTTGCATAAAGAACACCAGCAGGGTATGAACCTACCACACACAACACTGAACCGACATTACCCTAAACTGTACAAGTGAAAAACAAATTTGGTTTAGACAAACATTTAGCAGTGCTTTTGCATTAAAACACAGTATTCTGACTGCAATCAGTCACAACTGTATTATGTCACAACTGTATTATTAGAAAATTAATATACAGGTACATGAACTGACAGGAATACATAATAATTAGTACACGATCTGTAAAAGCATGCACCAACTCATTTTTATGGACAAGCCTGCTAGTTGTGGTTTTGAACTCTTCATATCACGTCATTATAGCTGCCCAACACCTAATTTCAAAGATTGTTTTTGTCAAAAAAAAATACAAAACGAGTATAACTGTTTCCTACAAGCATGAGTTATGATTATTAAACCAGAACATGTAGCATCGTCTAACACTATCCAAAATGTCCTCTAGTTCGTTATCTTCAATAAAATACTCGCTAGGTGTGCGAGCGTGTGTGTGTGTGTGTGTGTGTGTGTGTGTGTGTGTGTGTGTGTCTGTCTGTCTGTCTGTCTGTCTGTCTGTCTGTCTGTCTGTCTGTCTGTCTGTCTGTCTGTCTGTGTAGTTTGTGGGGTGTGTGTGTGTCCGTGTGGTGTGTGTGTGTAATAATGAATAATGCATGTATAATCCTACATTATATATAATAAAAGGAAAACTATGCAAGTTCAAAGTATGTTCGACATTTTTGTTATGTGTATTTAATAGTTGTTTTGTTGATGCAGGTGTTATGTACAGGTATGAAAGGTTGGTAATGTACACGATTATACTGACTGGGTATTTTTATTAACTGTGTTTCTTAATTATTAAGAAACAATATTAATAATAATAATGAATATCTCAAAGAAAAGGTTATTCTAGGTAATATTATACCTGTGTAAACTTATGCAAACTCATTTTTAAAGGTACCTTAACAATGAATGATCGCAGTTATTTATTCATACATTCAATGTACTATTATTAATATACCATAGTTATATTTATTTACTTATTGATGACTAAAGACAATGTAGTTTATTTTGTATAGTAGAAATGATTGTATCTTAACAATTTACTATCAATAAAATATTGATGATTTTATGCATGGTATTAATTCTTTTACAATTATAATTCCAGCCAAAACAGTTATTTGGATAAGCGCGATATACGAAAAATATAATAATTATTACAATAGAATGAAAAAATCATGAAATATATCAATAGATTTAATATCTATTGATATATTTCATGATTTTTTCATTAATTACAATTTTTTTATTAATACAACATAATATAATTCCAACATATAATTAGGTACGTCCCCTTGTAGTTACATACAAGGCGTCGTATACTTAGGCGTGGACGTTCCACATTTGAAATGTAAGAGAGTTCAAGCATTTTTATATCTTTCAATAATATTTACGTACGTACAACAAATTAACTAAAGCTTACCGTGAGGCTGAGTTGTGTACGATTAAAGCTGTTAAAACATTTACAATATACCTTAAAATAAGTCAATATGCTGTTGCGAGTATAACTGTTTCCTACAAGAAAAAAAACTTTGAAAAACAAAAGAGAGGGAATGAGGAAGTGGGAGACACTGGGTATATAGCCTGTAGTACAATCTAATGTAACTAGTTCGGCCAGGGGTACCTCATCGGTTGCTCCTCATAACGTTCCCTGGCACGGTTGGTCACAATCCTTACTCTCTCACAACTGACCGACTTCCGCCGGAAGTGTTCCTATGGGAGGAAATTACCTGGCCCAAACCCCGGTTCGCCGCACCGGTTGTGACCTCCATAGGATGAGCGTCACTGGTAACCCCTTCCGCCACGTGCGGTCGGAACACTCAGTTGCAGAAGGTAGCCATTTTGTTTGCTTATAAACCCATGCCGAGCCTTAGCTGGTGAAATTGTGGTGTCAACTTGTAAAACACGTAAGCTGATATATCTGACGTTATTTATTTTGTAGCATTACATTACAACTTCGCTTATATGTCATGCTATATCATATAATACATAAAACATGTTAACATGCATAACTATAATTATTAATGTAGACTTAACCAGATTCATGGTTCTATAGCGGAAGTTGGGCAACAATATGGCGTCGCCGACATTTCCTCCTTCATAAAATTAAATAAGTCATTATTTTTAAACGCAGATACATAATACAGTACACCCTACAGTGAATAATATAACTCGCCTTGGTATACGATAATTCATAATTTAAAATAATAAACACAGGTGGATTAAAACATTATTAGTTATTTTCTTTGATAAATAAATACAATGCTTACCTACGATTTACATCGACGCAAATCAGCAAGTGGATCCATTCATTACATATAAACTATGTTGCCAAGTAATGTTTTGATTAATGAGAAATGTATTATCTGTGTAATTATATTCACAGTAGAACGATGCTAACAGTTATGCATAATGATGATAATGTTTGTCTTCCGTAATGCCTTGCTGATTTGACTATGCATGTTAGCGATACAGAATGTCGACACTGCATGTACCACATGGCAACTAATGTAATGTACTACCAACAGTTGCCGTTCTAAAACAACATTACACACATAGCCTACCTTAAAGCAATTGTCTGTAGCAGTCGTGGCTCTCTTTTTGGCGTCTAATTGTATATCCCAATGTCTGATGACTCCCCAAACTGCAACATGTGCAGCTCATTCGAGACCAACTGTCAAACCACATAGAGCGTCAAATGTGTATCGTTTGCTGAATATCATACGATCCGCTGCACCCGACCCTAAACGAGCCATCCGTAAACACGTGAAGTTGGTCTTGTACTGAAAACCGTGAGAACTGCATTACCACTACAACTGCACTTAAAATTCGACAAATCCATGCTTTCGATCGAACGCTTAAGTCATTTGTTTGTAGCAACTGTCATGTTCAACGCGACAGTCAATTAGTGCGTTCTTGCGCGGGACCAAGAACATACCATTGTTGGAGGCCGCATGTCAGTCTAAGAATGTCCACTGCAGTGAAGCATTGTTAAACTGACAATGAAACAAGACAGGTATTACACACGGGCAAATCAAGTTTGCCTTGAATGGCACAAGTAGCTTCGCTGTTCTTGTCGAATGTGCAATTACCCATGACCGTCCCGAATTGCGGCTTAATTAGAATGACGGGAGGGTTGAAAAGGATTGGTGGATGAAAGTATGGAGGAAGAGGGGTGTAGAGGAACAGTGAGAAGGGAAATAGTAGAGGGTAAAGAAAGTGAGGGAGAAGGAGAGGGCGAGGGGCCGCCAAGCAGGGAGGAAGGGAGAAAATGTTGAGTATTTTTAAAGGAAGGGATGGGGAGAGGTAAATCAGAAGGGAGACAGATAAAGTGAGACAACCTCACAAACTTGTTCACTCTGACACATTGTGCATCAGAACGAAAAAGGATTGCAGCGCTACTCATTTCTGCATTTCATTCATCTATTTGCTAAAAATGGACACTGGACGGTTTAAATAATAATAATAATAAAGGTTTTATATAGCGTTAATTACCGCATAGGGGATTGATGCGCTGCACAAGAAATATACTGAATGTATATTAATAAATCGAAATATAAATTATATAAATTAATATAAGTCATTAATTGTTTTGGTTTTAAGATGTACTAGTAAACCCCTTTGTATGTAAATTATAAAAATTATTTTAAAATAAATTAAGCGCTGCTTTTAAGATGTATAGTACTAAAACTTGGTATGTTAATTATATATATATCAAGTTAAAATTAAAACCTTTACTAAAACTGTGTACGTAATTATATATTTATATAAATCTATAAATTAATCTAAAACATATACACTGATTGAAACGTGTATGACACTAAAAAAGAAATTCTAAAGCAATGTCCGTCATTTCAAAACAATTTGAATTAATTGAAATGTCTAATAAAAAGATATGTTTTAAACACTTTCTTAACATACATAATGTCCCGGATGCAAGAATGTTCACAGGTAATTCAATCGACAGTCGAGGTGCTGCTGCGCTAAATCACCAATGCACTTCTTCTTTAAAATGGTATTCTATACACGGGATTAGATAGATGGGTGATATTAGCACTAACAAACATTATTCTGATGATGCAGTGAGAGGGTGGAGGGAGGGAAGGAGAGGGTTGAAGGAAGGAGAGGGAGAGAGGGGAGACTGAGGGGAGAGATTAACGGGAGAAAAAAGAGAGCGTGCTTTTATGTGTAAGAGATTGTGTTGTATGGATATATGTTGTCATCGTCACATTTCTTTTTGTATTAATCGGCACCCTCCTTCCGATGAAGACTTTATATTATCATAGACATTACTGATAAAATCAAGTTTCTTACTGCTTTTAGAGCAAAAATATAGTATATTTAAAGATAACTTCCAACAATCATCAAATGCGTGCGCAGCGTACTCTAACGTTATCACGTCACGTGACCTCTTGCTATCACCGGTGTGTCCATAAAAGATGTGGTCAGTCAGATATAGCAGATATGATGCCGCCCATACGTTACCATTATAAATACTGTTGGCAAAGGTTATGCTTGACGAAGGTCACGTGCAACAATTGATTGTCACGTACACAAACCGCAACGTAACGGTTTAATAAAGTAATTTGGGTTTTGTCTATTTTAATAAACCATTACTAATTCAAAAACGTAAAAGCAAGATATTTAAAATATTTAAGAATCGCATAATGTTTCAGTCTGCGTCTGATCTAACACTAGATCGAAGGAATCATAGACTTCTATTCCAAAGAGTACTACAGACACAGAAAAAAGCACCTACTCCCATTATGTTTATCTACTATTGGGATAAAATGTAAAATAGAACCAGATAATCGATGCTGTGTAGGTTTTTTAATAACAGTAAGCAATGAATGTAAATACGACACACACACACGCACACACGCACACACGCACACACGCACACACGCACACACGCACACACACGCACAAACGCACAAACGCACGCACGCACGCACGCACACACGCACGCACGCACACACGAACGCACGCACACCCACACACTCACACGCATACACCCATGAACACACACACCCACATACACACACATACGCGCGCACACACGCCCACATACACACTCCCACATCCCCGGACACCCGTGCACACGTGCACGCACACGCACGCACGCACGCACGCGCACGCACGCACATACACACACACACACACACACACACAGTCGTGGAAGGTAATGAAAGCTTTATGAAACTTGTCACAGCCTGGCAATTCTTACAGTTTATCGTGTAGGCTTATTTGGAATTATCGACCAAAAAAAATTACTGAACACCTGCAAGAGAGACAGGAAGTTCACAGAGGAATAAAGAACGGGGCTAAGTGTCCGAATACCGAACAGAAAGGGAGATGTGCATGATCCGGGAACACATTGAGGCACTACGTTGCTAAGCCATATGTTGAAGTCGCTGGAAAGAATCTGGATTGCAGAATAAGAGCAATAGTGTAAGGGTAAATCGATGAAGAACAGTTGGAATTTAGACAAGGATTGCTCATAGTGCTTTACACTGGCAGTCCTATTCAATCAGACACTGACACATCTATGGGAAGCATGAAGCCATATGCTGCAAATAATGCGCACACATATCAATCACTCGTCTATATACAGCTGAGTGAACGTGAGCAATGTAGAATGAAATAAATTGCCCAAGGTTTTAACACCGCAGCACGGGATTCGAACCCGGGTCCTCTTAGTTGAACCTGATGGTCAAAAAAGAACTAGTGATATCCCCCCCAAAATACGGCGTTTATACAGGTACAAAAGAAGCCGATAAAAAGACCGGAGAAAGTTATTTCTAAAAAAAATTGTGAACTATATAGCAGGATGGAATTATCATTTAGGGGGAAAGTATCACCATGCAATCTGTGCTGTGCAGCTCCATTTGGCACATAGGGAGTCTTAACTCAGTACCAAAGAAGGTGGTGAAAAATTGGCATTTCCATATCTTTGGAACAGTAAACCCGAAGCTTTGAAAAGAAAATCACTATTAAACATATTTGCGGACGGAGGTCTTAATATTGTAGATCTTAGAACTAAAATAGAATCTCTATTTGTCAAAAAGTTCTGCAAATAATTAAGAGCATAACGCCAGGTGGACCTTGTTAGCAGTGTATTGGCTGGGTATACTCCTCAAAGAGCATCTAGTTCTGTTCCGCCTTTACCCACCTTAAATGTCATGGTGCTGGTTCACGTCCGGGTAATCTATTTGAAGAGACAAGCCATCAATCAATGCCATTTTGACGACTTTCAATGTTATTAGTAAGGTCATTTCTTTCCAATTAAACCATTACGTGGAACTGTATCAGCTGAGAGCATGTTCAATGCGAATCTTTTTAGTTTGACTTGCTCGGCGCAACATATTCGCCATATCCCATAATCGTTCGACGGACAGCCACGCGTGCTCGGACAGCCAGTCGCTGCCACGCCCCACGAACGTCGCCAGGTACAAAATTACGCAACAGTTACGGGAGCGGCAGCGACCGGTGTCGCTTCGATCAGCGCAGCAACTTGTCTCTTTTTTCGGGCGGCCGCATCTATTCACACCTCGAAGTGCTGACCCAGGGAATATCATCGGGCAACAGGATCGTGTTTACAAACACGCCAAACGCTGATATAACCATGTGTATTATATATATATATATATATATATATATATATATATATATATATATATATATATATATACATATACATATATATATATATATATATATATATATATATATATATATATATATATATATATATATATATATATGAATAAACAGCGCGATGTATACATATTGAACTTTGCAGTTACTTTATACACTCTGCAACTTGACTCATATACGGTAGTCGCCTTCTTATACGGCCCTCTCGCCACCGGCCACCCGGATTATACGGCCACATTTTCATTGCAATAGCATTTTTTAATACAAACTCCTCTCACCAGCGGCCACCCGGCTAACGTGGGCAATGATCAGAATTGGATGACGAATCTTCACCTCTTCAGCCAATCGCAAGTCAAAAACTGCAATCTTTAACAAGTCAAAAGCTAATTAAGAAGGCCTAACATACACACTCGTCGTTCTTGGCAGAACAACACATAGACGGTATTGTTGCTATGTTAGATATATCGGATGTTGACAACGTATGTGTGTAGTAGAGGCCAGTTTGCCTTGAAACGGGCAATTATCGATGGTTCCCCTCATCAGATGCAATTTACATTTTCGCTGTCGGCCCTTACTCATATCGGAAGACAAGACGGGTAGTGGGAATTGCTATTGAAATATGATCGCGACGACGTTCACAACTACAAGAATTGTATGTTGAGCATTCTCGGTTGCCGCACAAACGGTGTGGAATTCGCTTCCTGCCAGTATTAAATTATAAGTTAATAATAGTTTCATTCCGCCGACGTCTAAAAACCTATCTCATTAATGCATGCCTAATTTTGCCTATCCTCCTTAGCCTCCTAGCTTCTTCAATCATCCACCCATCCACCCACCCACCCATCCATCCATCCATCCACCCATCCACCCATCCATCCATCCATCCATCCATCCATCCATCCATCCATCCATCCATCCATCCATCCATCCAACCATCCAACCATCCAACCATCCAACCATCCATCCATCCATCCATCCATCCAACCAACCAACCATCCACCCACCCACCCACCCAGCCAGCCAGCCAGCCAGCCAGCCAGCCAGCCAGCCAGCCAGCCAGCCAGCCATCCAGCCATCCAGCCAGCCAGCCAGCCAGCCAGCCAGCCAGCCATCCAGCCATCCATCCATCCATCCATCCATCCATCCATCCATCCATCCATCCATCCATCCATCCATTGACAACTTACGCACTGTTTTACGATTATGAGTTTGCTTAATCCCTTGGTTTTGTCGCGCCACTGAACTTGGTGTTCGAGGAAATTGGCATAAATGAAGTCATTATTATTATTATCTATGCGGAGGGGGTGTCACTTCAGATTCAAAACGCGTGAGGGCACGGTTTTCTAAACCAGACATGGTACGCCTGAATTTCAAAGGATTACGGACCCGCTTGTGAAGTAGACATTTATACCCATACGAACGCTCCGCATATTTCTGCCCATAGTAATTGACCACCATGTTCATTATTGTGTCCATCGTATACTATTGTTTAACCTTCACAAACGAATGCAGTGCTTGTATATTAAACACGTTTAAGACAATTCTTTCAAACGACCCGGGAATATTGTATAAAAAAACGATATGATCCTTTTTCTCTGTCTGTCTGTCTGTCTATCTCTGTCTGTCTGTATGTCTGTCTGTCTGTCTGTCTGTCTGTCTGTCTGTCTGTCTGTCTGTCTGTCTGTCTGTCTTACGCTCTCTCTGTCCCTGTATCTCTGTCTGTCTTTCTCTCGCTCTCTTCCTCGAGTTCCCTTCGCCATGACGCAAGCATTGAAGAGCTCGTAGTCCATATCTTGTTGTCATCGTGGACGTTTTCTGCAACAGCAATGCCACAGTTACACTTCCCGGATGGGAATGTGTAATTTTTTTATAGAAATTACTTTTTTCTCGACATTCACCTGCTGTGAGGTCAGTTCATTTGAGGAGTCAGATTTCCAGGATTACTGCATGCGTCCTTTTCTATATATTGACGGGTGTCGAATGCTACTTTCCCACATACACGACCTTGGCCACGACCGAGCACGATTTAAGCAGATCTAGGCAGTCGCGCTCAGTCGCATTGAGGTCGGGAACATGATCGTGGTCAGTCGTATGTGACCGTTGGTGATCGTACAGGTGCTTAGATCGTGCTCTAATTATTGAACATGTTCAAAAATAAGAACACGACCTGAGAAGTCAATGTTGTCATACTCAGGCGTATGACTATCGTATGAAGATCGTGTTCAGTCGTCAAAGGAAGCATGGGAAAGAAGTTATACGACTGAACACGATCTTCGTACGAATAAAATACGACTGTATATGACTTTCATACGACTTTCATACGATTAAAATACGACTGTATATGACTTTCATACGACTTTCATACGATTAAAATACGACTGTATATGACTTTCATACGACCTTCATACAACGATCTGACTGAACAAGACTTCCATAAGACCGTCACCTGAGCGACATTTGAACTTCCTGTTGTGTTATTAAAGTCAAATCAACAACAAGCATGCCGCCTCGCAAACTTTATATAAAACTGCATCCCATTTATATACACATCAGACCACGTCACCAAAGAGTAGTCTTGTACAGTCGTAAGACAGTCGTAATCCATTCGTATAGGTCGTATTGATACATTATAAGGTCTTATGGCCATCGTGTTGACATCGTGATAAGTCATGTCACAGTCGTAACGGGTCGTATACAAGTCGTATTGCCATCGTATAAATAACGTACATCGTCGTAATGCGCCGTATGACTGTCGTATGACGAGCGTATAACAGTCCTTCACTAAACACATATCGGCATATTTGCTACGATGCTGCACGACCAAGCACGACCTTAAGATCGAGTTTGGTCGTGTTGAGGTCCTGTAAAGGTCGTGTATGTGGGAAACATAGACGTGGAACCATGGACTGCCAACTCCAAAATATATTCATTCGCGCATTCATTCTTGTACTAAAGGTTGTGACCAGCGAGATTTTCTGAAAGCAGGGGCAGCTTACTTCCGGTGTGGTTTGTTGTGCTTGGATTTGATCAGCTGTTGGTGGTCAAAACTGTCAATCTGCACTGCAAGTACATTTTAGCGTGAATTATTGACGGCAACCGGAGAATGGACGGACTGGACGCCTTTATCGAGGTAAATGATCTAGGCCTAAGTGTCAAGGGCAAGGCTCAATGTTGACAGGGAGCCCAGGCCAAATTTACGTTTACATTGTCAGTGGGGCCAGGTTTCCTGTCTACTTGGCCGAAACCCCAGTCCAGGCATTAACATCGTTGTTTTGGAGAGACCTGGCCTGATAGTATATTTCTTTTAAATATTACAGGACAATTCACCGCTGAAAAGGGGCCTGATTGTCTATGGATTTGACAGTTGGGAGAATCCGGTCGCACCTAGTCCTGGTTCCACGTCTATGGTGGGAAAGTAGCTGTACATAGAGAAGAGGCGTTTTACGACTTTCGAAGAAAGTGCAGTCAAGGATCTTAATAGCGTTACTAGGATGTCTCACGTACTCTGCAGATCTAGATAGGCCATTTGTGCAAATCAACAATCAGCGCCGCCTGTCCGCCGAAGTGTAACCATGACCATATTATTGTACACAGTCCGTGCGCCCCCGAACCGGCCCGGCGAAGAAAATTCGTCGAGTTCGGCAGAATATACATTTCCACTGTGGATGAAGTATCTCGCCAGTAAGGTTTATTATATATCTTCACTGTATATACGTGTTTAGTGCAGAAATAGGTTTAGCATAGCGAGAAATATTGAAATTAGATGAGCGCGGTAAATATGGATTGAATCCAACAGGGATTAAATACGTTTTGCTCACAGCACCAACTAAATGGTAAACATTGTCCAGTCACATCTGGATAGTGTCACCTTAGATGAGGCCACGGTGAAGCTGGGGCGGGGCTGGACACAGTCACCACCCGACATCACATATCATGAAACTTCAGTTTTAATTCCTCTGTCAGCAGAGGAAGTGCGTTTCACGGAACAGCCCGTTTTTAATCACAATTTTCCCTCCCTCCTACCCCATCTACCCCAGCTTGGTTTGGCCTCTTTCCTTCACGGCTTGTCACTTTTTGCTCTGTCGGGTGGTTACGTCTTCCTAGGGGTTTTAGGGCGAGGACATGTGCGCATGTACAGGTCTACCGCTTTCCCCTTTTACATGATCTACTGTTTGCATTGAGTGATATGCTGCTGGTAACAAGAGGAAGTGCGCCCCTAGGTCAGTTGGGATTATAGGCGCCTTGAGCTCCTTTGCGGTGCTTCCACTGTATTTCATGTTGCATGTTTACCTTGATATTTCCATTGTACTATATTGTGGGGGTGGTTTCTGGCCCCACGTTTATTTTGCTTAGATAGCTAATTGCTTCGATAATTTCTCGTGCAATCCCCATTGACAAACATGACATCTATATGCTTTTAAGGGGATTTGCTTTATGTATCTAGGCCAACGGCGATGCTCATAGTCTTGTATACTATATGACTTCTCTTTACTTGTGTAATTAAAGGGCATTGTCATTTTCCAACAACATTTGTTTCTGTTTTTCTCGCTATCTCTCGCTCCATAAACCGAGCAAAGCACAGCAGGCTCCCATTACCTTTACTTGGTACAGTACCGGTGAGGGGAGCAAATGTAAACAAACGCCTACTTGGTTACGGTCCCGTCAGACTACATCAATTTTAATTAAATTTCCGCTATGTATGATTTAACTGTAGAAATTATCTCAAAGGAAATACATTACGGTGGATATATATATATATATATATATATATATATATATATATATATATATATATATATATATGTAAACAGGGGATTTACCATTGAAGACATAACACACAGGTAAATGAGTATACCATTTATTTTGGTGTGCGACTAAACAAACAAAAAACCAACTAGGAATGCAGTCACTACACCGCTGCTGAATACGGCTCCAGTACTACCATTGGTAGTAGCCGTAGTACATGTACTCTCTGTCCTACATGCTGTCTTCCTTGCGTCTCACAAGGGACTGTCCAAAACACGTCTCTTTTATACAGGAATTACATCCTGTCCATGGTTTTTCTAGGAAAAAAGCTATCTGCATAACACTTGGTCACTGGTAGTAAATAGGATGTGACTGGGCTTGCTGGCAGTTATGACACATGTCAACACCCAGTTTTTCTAGGATGCAATCTGTTATGTTGGATGTAGCATGAATGGTCATATTATTAATCACATAATGTATGCTGATGATTTGGTCTTGATCTCACCTTCATCGGCAGGTCTATGCCAGCTACTACGTGAATGTGAGACATTTGGAATGAGCCATGATGTGAAATACAATGCTAAGAAGAGTGCAGTTATGATATTTAGATCTGCGACCTTAAAAGGATGTTCTATCCCTGAATTTAACCTAAAAGGGGTTACTCTGCATGTTGTAGCTACATATAAATATCTTGGAAACTATATTTCAGATGATCTTTCAGATGATGATGATATTAATAGACAACGCAGAACTCTGTATGTACAAGGAAATATTATATTGCGAAAATTTAGTATGTGCTCCCTAGAGGTTAAACTCACACTGTTTCGTTCATATTGCTCACCCATGTATGGAGTGCAACTCTGGTGGAATTATAAGAAATCCACTTTAAATAGGTTGCATATTGCATATCATAATATTTTTTAAGTTGTTTATTGGTATGTCAAAATTTGAAAGTACCAGCCTGCTATGCACTGTTTTTTATGTACAATGCTGCCAATCAGTTATTAGGAATATGGTGTATAGATTTATGTGTAGAATTGATAGCTCTGTTAACTATATTTTAAATGACATACTAACTACTAGCTTAAGATTCACTTCCAGGATCCGCAAACACTGGAACAAGCTTTTGTATATACACACTTGATTGAAATAACTGTATGCATGTTTCTTTTATACACTGTCACTGTTCTGTACTTTTATATACTGCACATATTGTGTACCTAATGTAACATATGGACCTCAGAGTCACATATACTTGCTGTATGTGCTCTGTTGAGTCTGGAATAAAGTTATTGAATTGAATTGAATTGAATTATCTGCATCCTCCCTGATTACTCAACCCTTGCTCCCCAGTGGAAACAGGATATGATTGTACTATGCGTTGGCTGCAGCGATGCCACATGGCACAACCCGGTAAACAGGAACTACAGTTAACAATATATTCAGTAACCCTACCGGTTACATACTCCTGTTAACAATCTATTTAGTTAACAATTTATTCAGTAACCCTACCGGTTACATACTCCTGTTAACAATCTATTTAGTTAACAATTTATTCAGTAACCCTACCGGTTACACACACACACACACACACACACACACACACACACACACACACACACACACACACACACACACACACACACACACACACACACACACACACACACACACACACACACACACACACACACACACACACACACACACACACACACACACACACACACACACACACACACACACACACACATATATACTGTGAACGAAAATCTTACGCATCCTGAAACCCACTGTACCTTGTGACTGTATGAATCAGGCAGCCAGTTATTGTTCCTCCCTTCCCCACCATCCCAATTCCGGGATTGGGGAGGCCATGGCCCCCTCTGGCTACGCCACTGTGCGTATATATGCCGCGCACCCATTGCAAAACCAAACAATAAACAGTGTTGGAAATAAATGTACACTTAAATGAAAATACCCGGTTATACCCCATAGCTAATGCTTCACATGAAAATAAAATTAGAGAATGACGATGGGGACCGATCACAATAAAGACAGTGAGTGATCCGTCCCCTCGTCGAAGCACTCTTCAATAATGAAGTTAGTAATGGAGTCGTGCTTTGTCATGTGATTACACTGTACAGGAAACTCGAAAGCGAAATTGTAAACAAAATATCAAAAAGACAATGTTTCAGTGCAACGAAAACTTCGTAAGTGGTACTGTGAACTTGTTTCGATGAACGGAGATTCTGGTACCGTTTTGTATTTAATTAGTACTGGAACTGGGTTTAATAGCGTAGTACTGTAACAACTGCCGTAGTACTAGTAGGCCGCGGATACGGCCACGCATTGAATCTGTATCTGTTACTGGCAAAATGTCCTGGGGACACATCACGAATGAATCATTGGCCGCTGCCGTCAAACCGGGATAGTCCCTCCCCTAGCCCTGGCTTTGTTGAACGTGCACCGTGACTGTGCCGGAAGCGAAACGCCTTCGCACCAAACTTCCCAACGCTTCGGTGCGGTGTTGCTTGCTAATAAAAGTTGGGTATACCAAAAGTTGAATCCGGGACCATTTTAGCATTTACATTCCATTCAGTAACATATCTAACCAGCGGACGAGTTTACACGAAACGAACGTATCTAGCAGTGTACAGTACAACAGCAAAAGTAACAGTAAGTAAATAACGCTTATATACAATATAGTTCTGATATAATTATTACGTTATATTCTTTTAGCTTAATAAAATAATTATTAACCAGTTATATAGTAAGATAATATCTATCCAGTTCACTCAGCTGAATAAATGAGTACCTATAGTATAGACAGTGGTGGTTATGTGTACGAGCAGCCTTCGTGCATTAATTGCAGCAGATGGTTGGATGCTTCCCAGAGAAGCCGAGATGGTGTCTGAGTGAAAAGATCTGTCAGGGAAGTAAAGTGTAAAGCGCTTTGAACGGTCCTTATGACTGGATACTGCGCTATATAAGAACTTGCCTTTTTTATCTGTGTAGTAAATTGACCAACGAGTCTTGATCATATAGATCAACGGTTAGTTCATTTGTTGGAGGAAACAGAAAATATAAGCAAATAAAAGTAGAGTAGAAATAAAGAAAAACATAGTATACAAAACCCAGACAAATGAAAACAAAGTGCGTACGTGAGCCGTATTTTTACACATGTGGCCTAACCTTATGTGGGGATGCGCATGTATCTGTTTTTCAATTATGCACACATGTTGCGTCCATCTCACATCATCGATACATCGGAGTTACACATGGGAGCAATGTTTTTAACATTGTTAGATTTACAGACAGTCACAGGGCTATACGTTAACATGTGAAAAAACAAAAGGCACAAAATATCATGTATATTTAGAACTGAGTGCCAAAAGAGCTTCCATTCATACGTACATCAACATGTATGCATGGACAAATTCATGTACTTTTAAATTTGTTTGCTAAATATATGGCATGCATGCGTGGCAAAACTCACATAGGCCTACATTTCTGTCTGAGTGCTGAAGATGTGGCAGTAGACCTTATCTATATATAAATATGCATGCGCTGGGAAACACGCATACGTTTACAACTGACTGTTAAAGATAAGGCTCATGGAAGTCATACGCACGCACTTATCGACTGGCGTACCTGTAGACAAACAATGCTAAAAACACAGCCTGTGTAACCAGAAATAAAACCACACAGAATGAATGCCATACTTTTAGACTGGTGGCCTAAACGTATGGCTCACACGTGCATAGCCACTGCCAATATAAATATATGTTAAAGTTGGATATACTACATGCATCAATATAAATTATTTATTATAGGAATTCGATCACCAACACAATTATTTTCGTGAAAATTTTAACAGCTGTTTTATTTGGTATCATAGAAACGTGAATGCGTTTTCCATAAACAGACATCTTTGTTTATTTTGTACTCTCAATACAAATGATGTATTGCTCAAGCACTTGTAGCCAGTTGTCCGTTATGACAGCTAAAGTGCTGGACCACAATCATAAAGCGACACTTGGGTCAAGGGTGTCATTCAACGCTTCAGGGTCGTAAAGTTTCAGTTCTGAGTAATGCACTTTTAAGAAATTTTATTAATATTTTGAGGCCGTCCCTTACATAGGTTTTCAGCTCATGCCTTGGATCTTTACAGTATATCTTATATATTATTTATTAATAAATTCTAATCTAAAAGTTATAAATCTAATTATTAGCTCTTTAATGCATACCACACATGAATGGCCTTAACTTGTGATGTTCTCGTGTACACATCAGTTACGTGGCGTGTACACAGCAATGGTAGCACACACATCAGTCACCTGACTGAAGTGTCACATGATTCCACTTTACTGATTACTGGACAGTGAAATTGTTTGTTCTCTCCAGTCACAGTAAACTTGAGTAAACTGGTCGACACTATCCACTTACAGGCATTTGATACATCATTAAGGGGAAAGACAACGAGTGAGTAAGTAACAGGAACAGATTTGTTTCGGTTTTGAACAGCGACATTTCAGAACGAGGAAGTTTACATTGGCTCACACATCTGCATGTGATTATCAGATACAGAGCAGGGTTTTCCTGGTACAGTTACGTTGACCTCCAGGTAACAATGATGGTAACAGATGTATTGAATCAAAATTACAGACATATTGACTGTTCAAACTGTTTGAAGAATTGAATATATGTTGGATTGTGTAATATAGGGAAAGAATGCAAACCTGATATTGAATATATTGTTCATGGCTCCAAGAATGGTTTATTGTAGTTAAATTATAATTTAGCTTACTTGGGAAACATCATACTCATCATCAACAATTAAGATCCAAAATAAGTTAAATTATGCTACAATAATGCAAACCTTCTTTATAGCATACATGTGTTATTTAACCCCAGCGTATGTAAAATAAGCAATGGGCAACAGCAACATACCTGGATTTATGTAAATGTAAATACACTGTACAGAAATTAAACTAATTGCAAACATAAACCATAACCATGTGTCTAATTATGAAGTGTCATATTTCACGTGTCACACGTCTTTAGTGTGGGTCTTTGTCCAGTTTTGTCTCATTGTGACGTGTTGCAGGTGACCATGTGGATGACCGTTTCTCTTGTGCTGTCAGCAGTTGTACTGGTCAGCAGGTCAGTTGGTGGAAAAACCCGTTGTCGTAATTACAAGTAGTGGTCAGTTCTGTTGCCTAGAATCATCCTGTGATGTAATCATTAGCCGGAAGTTCACTGAACCATTAGCCACCTTCACGCATAACGAAAGACACATTTCTTTCTGACTGTTCTCGCGGCTTAATGTTTGTGTACTTTTATCGATATTTTATTTAACCTATTTATATAGATATTATACATATTATTTTATTATATACATTTACTCAGCTTCAATAATTCATGTTATTATATTTATATTGATATTTAAAATAAATTATAATTGTTTATATATGTTACTAGTATATTTATGTGTTTTTCTTCTGGTGTGTATTTGTATTTTAGGATTTTAATGTATGTAAAGCACCACGAAAATTTTTTATTGGATGTGGTGCTATATTAAATAAAATATATTATTATTATTAGTCTCCAGAGTGGGAAAGCCATGGCTGTGTTGAATCTCGGAGTTTTGCTGATATCCAATATATTGCCAAAATATGCCAATATGGTTGTTCATTTATCTGAATGTTTAGTTTTTCATAACTCTAGAAATTCAAATTGCAAGCAATATTTTCCATTTATTCAGTGACGTTTGGTGAGCAGTATTCCTCACATGTATTTATTGTAGTCTTTAGAACATTTTGTTAATCAGCGCCAAAAGAAGAACAGACAACCTCATAAAACAAGAAATACAACGCATTGAATCGTAATGAATTATACCATGGATTCACCATTGAACAATGTCAAGTTGTGTAACATAATTGTATATATTTATGTTTTTGTTTGATAATCTGTTCAAAAACCAATGATTGCTATAGGGTGATATTTTAAAGTCTTAATTCCTCTCACATTTGTCACTTCTTTGTTACTTGTCTGTCGTAGTGGCTCATCTCACAATGACGGCAAGTTTGAGTTCTTCGTCTACGCCCAGCAGTGGCCACCTACTGTCTGTGTCCAAGCAGACGTCACGGTACGTACACCTGATGCAAGTACAGCAAATGATTTATAAAAAAATAGTAATTAATTTGAAATTTGAAACTCAAAAATAATGAAATAATTTTATAAGAAAAATGAATACAACTTTAAAAAATTTATAGCAGCCTCTGTTTGTTACTTTTATATTTCTACATTCATATAAAACTGTTACTGGGACTATCACTGTCTGGCAGACAGGTGGGCGGGCACTGGGGGCTGCAGGGCTTTATGCAGGATCAAATTATTGCCAGTCACACATGTTTTGGTGGACGTGTGGATGTTAACTGTTAAGCTAGTTTACAAACTTTAAATGTTTAATTTTGGACCTGAAATGGACTACAAACACACAGGCCACACCATGTATGCTTACTTTCAAGGCATAAGTACCAATAGCTATGGTTTGGAAGACTTTTTTTTAAATATATTTTTTGCTCCTTCATTTTTTACCCATCCACCATATTTCTATCCATCCATATTCGTTTTTACCGTCCAAATGATGGGTGGATGGGTCTCTGCATAAAGCTATGGTGGGCTGGTTGACTGACAGGTTGGCAGGCCGTCTGACCGGAAACTGACCGACTTACCTTGTTACACTGTACTTATTCTCTGCTATGTCACACCAGCAGATTCCAGCCAATCATGTCATGTGTTATACTGTTATATACTTTGTCTGAACTATTTCCTGTCTAACACGTAAATACAGATGCCCACACAGGCAACACTTGTCTAGCTTATGAAGTGAATTTCATGTGACACTATTTGCTTTTATTGATTTCCCTTTTATGATTATTTCCAGCATAAACACCAATGTAGGATACCAAACAATGTGACAACTTGGTCAGTCCATGGACTCTGGTAAGTCATGGGATTATAAAAAACATATATATATATATATATATATATATATATATGTATATATATATATATATATATATATATATATATATGTATATATATATATATATATATTCGCATCAAATCAAACAAATATTACAAGTGGAAGAACTTGTCATACACACACAGACACACAAAGACACACACAGACACACACACACACACACACACACACACACACACACACACACACACACACACACACACACACACACACACACACACAGACACACACACACACACACACACACACACACACACACACACACACACACACACATAATATGCATATATGTATATATATATATATTTATATATATAATGCATATATATATATATATATATATATATATACTTACATGTATAATATAAATGTATATATACATATATATATATATGTATGTGTGTGTGTGTGTGTATGACAAGTTCTTCCACTTGTAATGTTTACTACTTGTTTGATTTGAAGCGGAAGAGAAAGTACAATATAATGTACATAGACTAAAGCCGGTTGTACACCTTGCAGTTATTGCCTAAGTCATGTGATGTGAGCCCTGAAACTATCCGTAGTTGGACATAGAAAATGTTATGATTGGCTAGCCACTGACTGTAGAGTGGAATGCCCTGGAGGCCTCTGACCAAGCTTTAAGTTGTTGTTATATCTGACATAAACCACACACAGCATTAAACACTATGCCTCAATTTATAATAGAACAACATTAAAACATAAAAACTCCTGCCAAAAATTCATTATGGCAAACATACCAGTCCAGCCAGATCTCTTTGGGACCAGCTGTGACAGTGTGAGAACAGAATACATGTACATGTAGAATCATATTATAATTATTAAACATGACATTTCCCCAGACACATTCAGATTAAACAGTGTACTAGTGATCGTGGATGTTTAAAGATTTTGTTTATTAAGACAGCTGCAACATTTCACTCAAGACGTTGGGACATATAATGTTATAGACTTATTGTAAAAAAACACTTAATTTTCTTAATTTTTTTAATGACAATATTATATTAATTTACTGTGTGTTTGAGAGATATCTGATGTATTTTGTATTTCCAGGCCTTCCAATCACGCAGGCATGGGACCCAGTTTCTGCAACAGGACTGCCAAGTTTGACCCAAATGCCATCAGGGTAAGGATGCCAGTGATTCAGTTTTAAGTGTTATCACTGCTGACATATCCAGTCCATCAAGTCATGCACATACACATTGTGTATCATCAGCAACGTGTAAATGACTAAAAGTATATGTTGGACATTGGTTTCTACCACAAATCTGTCATTTACTTTATATTATATACTCACAAATGCCCCAACAACATATGTACATGATGAAAATGCGTAATCATACATGTGTATTGAATCTATTGATTTTTCTTTCTTCTTCTGCAAGTCGCACATCTTTTGATGTAAATTTGGTGAACAATGATTTTAGTGGCTTCTGTGATAGCGACTGTCAAGTCTTAACAGAAGTCACTGACTACTGAGCACAAATTATTTAGCTTGTGTATTGTATATATGAATATATATATGTATTTGTAATTTTTTTTCTGTACTGGGGTCTAAATAAACTTCCTTGTTCTTGTCTTAAGTGATGTAGATTATCCGTTTACTAGTTACACATAATTATGACCAAAAAAACGTTCAGGAACTTTTTAATCATACTGGTTTTTCAAACGCATGCTTTTCATAATATGTCCATTATAGTCTTGCATTATTGTAAATTTGTCATTAATTGTTTTGAGTTACATGATAATGTATATTAGCAGAATTAATATGATATTAATAAGTAACTGTTGTTGCAATGTATAATATAAGTGCACAAGAAAGTGTGTTACATAGAATTTTAATAACATTTTATTTTCTTGTTAATTTATATATCAGTGGTCATATGAACATATCAGTGTCACACTTACGCCTTTAACTCTTCTGCAAATAAACATATTAGTTTTACTTTCAGTACACATGCTCTTATCCATAGAAAGGCAACATTACCCCATCTTCTATGTGTTACATTTATAAACCAGTTTAGTCTGTTCAGCATTGAATAAAGGCGGCCATTTTGTTTATTTGTTACATTTGTTTGCAGCCAATAGAAAACCTTCTGCTCAAGTTCTGGCCGAACCTGTACACTGACGAACCTCTGCTTCAATTCTGGTGCGTTACAAAATGCAACATTAACTGCGGGATGTTAATTCCACCTCCGACTGTTCAGTGGCTAATTTAGAAGGTTATAATGGTTAGTTCGTCAAAGTTTGGAAATTAGTTTCTGCTTGGCTTGTGACATGCACCTTTAGCACAGACCATCAAACATTTGACTTGATGCTTTATGCAGACCCACAATATAGTATTATTAGCGTTTAGCTCCAACAATGGCTTGAATATGAGAAAAAGAAACACCAACTTGCAAGAGTGGATGATATCTATGTGTGTGTGCAACTCTGCACTCTAGCAATTTTTTCTGCATTTCTCATCAGTACCAGCATAACTTGATTTATTCAACAAATAAATGTCTACCTTTTGGACATCATATTTCCAATATGTCCTCATATCTTAATGACAGTTATAACTAACCCTGAGAGGTTTTTTTAGATGACAACTTGTAAGTGTGTTTAGTAACATTCATTTTTTCTTTGTATGGTTGTAGGAGGGGATAGCAGATTACAATAAGGGTTGATAAGTCTACTGATTCTGCAGGGAATAGGGCTGTGGGAATAGATGAAACAGAAATTTGTAAAATATTTGAATGGTTAATGAGTGGTTTGCATTGCATTGTGAGACATGATAAAGTGCCTTAAAGTCATTTTCACAAAAGATAATAACTTAATGCAACAAATTAGCTACTGATTGTGTAGATTATAGCAGTGTAAATATGTTTAAGAATAGAATTGATAGTTATCTGATAAGCGCTGGCTATATATGGGTGGCAAATTGTTGGACTTTCGATAAGCTAAAGATATTCTATTGCACGTGCTGTCTGGAGTCTCTACATACCTGGTAGTATTGTTAAATATCTTGTTAAATACCATTTACAAATAACATTACTACAATGATGTCAGATTTGGTAAGACAATTTCTGGCTATAAGTGTTGTGGAATTTTCATCCCATCATGCAATGCATGGTTATTGAGCGCAACAGAAAGGTATATGAAGAGCATTGTTCAAATGCAAAATGCACAGAAATTATGTGGAATGCGAAATCAAATATTATGAGATAAAATTATTTGCTAATGCACAACATGTGAGGGATCACATGTGTCTGGTTACATTAGTCTATTCATAGAAATAGATTAGATAAAACTGGAATATGTTATCAGTCCATAATCAGTTGATGTTTGATCATGCATTCTCAAGCACAATTGTTAACATATGATTATCTTCTAAACTGATGGTTACACATGATTAGAGAGTGAATTTGACCAAGCAGTGTTAAAAAAACGAAATGTAGTAATTTTGATTGTTGACTTTGAGTACATTTTTCATTTACCTGAGTGAAACATTCTTCAGTTTGTTTATTATTATAGTTCATACTAAAAATGTGAATTACATTTTTTTACAGAATTTGTCAATGTGAACAAAACAGTATTACGTTTTTTATTTATTTACAATTTTAATGTAAATTGTTTCGTCAGTTGTATTAAGCTTTAACACAAACACGTAATATTGTATAGCTGTAAATAAAATGTTATTGTTGTAATGGTTACAGGGAGCATGAATGGGATAAACATGGCACCTGTGCAATGACTGTTCCCTCACTCAGTAATGAGTACAAGTATTTCAACATAGGAATAAAGATCAACAACAAGTTGGATGTCCTGGGGTAAGTTCACGCACATGTCTCCCTCTACTCCCTCTGTCTGCTTCCATAGCTCCCCCCTCCCCTTGCCTCACAACCTCTGTCTCTCTCCACCACTCTCACTTCCTCCCTCCCTACCTTTTGTCTGCCTTTCTTATCCTCATATTATCTCGCTCTCCCTCTCTCCCTCTCTCCCTCTCTCCCTCTCTCCCTCTCTCCCTCTCTCCCCCTCTCCCCCTCTCCCCCTCTCCCTCTCTCCCTCTCTCCCTCTCTCCCTCTCTCCCTCTCTCCCTCTCTCCCTCTCTCCCTCTCTCCCTCTCTCCCTCTCTCCCTCTCTTCCTCTCTCTCGCTCTTCCTCTCTCCCTCTCTCCTTCTTCCTCTCTCTCTTCCTTTCTCTCTCTCTTCCTCTCTCCCTCTTCTTCTCTCTTCCTCTCTCTCTCTCTCTCTCTCTCTCTCTTTCTCTCTCTTTCTCTCTCTCTCTCCCTCTCTCCCTCTCTCCCCCCTCTCAGTATCACCCTTCCCCTCTCATACCTCACCTATGAAATTTAAGTTAAGATGATGTTAAAATAGCTCTGCTTCATTTTAAAAACAATTTATAGTTTCCATATTTAGCTTGTTATCAGGTAGCATCACCAGTTTTTTATTCCCCTAGTATGAGTCATGCTTACTGGTGGTCAGGTATTTAGAGTGATGAACTATTATTTGGAGGAACTGTGTTTTGACCCCTGGGGCAGTGGTCTGGTCCTGGTCCCGCTGCTGTCTCGAACATTGGGGGCAATTTCATTCACCTTACATTGCCAGTGTAATTTGGAAGAGTAAGTCCCTTCTATT
Organism: Oasisia sp. SBJ-2009; assembly: GCA_964017155.1. Classification (NCBI taxonomy): domain Eukaryota; kingdom Metazoa; phylum Annelida; class Polychaeta; order Sabellida; family Siboglinidae; genus Oasisia; species Oasisia sp. SBJ-2009. The sequence continues at coordinate 18,945,325 of OZ024856.1, forward strand.
TGGTATCTAAGGTAGGGAAAATGACAGATCCCACAAATGGAAATGGGAAAAAAACCTGTCGTTGATTTCTAGAATGGGGATCTTATTCTCTAAAGTCCCAGTATCTGAGTAATCAACACAGTGATGGTAGACATTTTTAGGAGGGGGGGGGGGGGGGGAAACGACATGTCAAATGCTGTTACTTTACTCAACTGACCACCATTGTTGCAGTTCGCTGACCAAGCAAGGGATCGTCCCAAAGGATCGTTACACATACCCCTACACAGCCGTTGTGATGGCGCTAAAGAAGGCCTTCAAACACACGACAATATTAGGATGTTACTACGATACGGTAGGATTCACTTTATGATCACCATTTTATATGACCTTCGTGAGAATGGGTGTTAAAGTTACACAATTTTGTTATCTATTTTTGTATCTAGTTCGATTTCATAGATTATAGGCTTTAAAAGATACCTCATTTGTAGAGATGTCTTTAGTAGGTTTTGACTTATGGCTATACATTTATAAAGATTAAGTGTCATTTTGAGAAAAATAGGTTAGAAATTAGGCTGTGTGATATATATGAACACTTGTCAATCACAAATAGAGTAGATACTTTGAGATTTCTGTTTAAATTATCATGTGATCACAGGATCTTTTGTTTAACACATAATTTCTTAATCTATATATTGATCTTGTCCATCAGTTTAAATTAGTCACACTTATTACATCACTGATTGGATAAAATACTTCAGTTAAGAAAATGTCATCGAAGAATTTTAGCTGAATATGTGTTGTTTTAAGAAGTTATATATCGCCCACTTTTTTCTTTCATAATAGTTATACAGATTTTTCTAAAGAAATTATGTTCCTAAATGGGAAATTCAAATAAATATTTCAGAAATGTATGCGTTAATGAGAAATTCAAATAATACAAAACTATACAAATTAAAATAGGGCCGCCTTACATTCAGTATCCAGAAAAGGTTTCTGGATATTAAATGGTATGCTGGGTCGGAAAAGTGAAAATATTAGCTACTTTGCATTGCCAATTAAGTAAATGGTAATTATTGCAACAACAAAAAATTACCTTTAACCCTAACCCTTGAAATAAGCATATTAGTACTGAATGTATTTAACTACCAGAGTATCATGTTAAAAAACTGTAACAACACAACATTTTTCAAACCGTAAAGCCAGGATTCCTTTACAAAAATAGCTTGCATAAGACATGTACAGTGACATCTCATCACTGCTGACAATTTTCTATCTGATTCCCGTGCGGATACAATTTGAATTTCTACATGGAGTCACTCAATTTACCATATATGCATCCACTTCGATGGGAAAAACGCATACACCTCTAAGTAATCTGACCTATGACAATGATCATACAGAACGTCTTCTATTGATTTTCTCAGGCCCTATTTTCATTGATTTGCTGCATGCTGCATACCGTTTTCGTACATGTAGCTTTTATCTGTCGTTTTGGCTAACCAGTGATGAATATTAATAGCTCATTTAAAATCAGTGGTGAATTGCAGTATTAATAGTTAAACTAAGCTTCATAGCAGTGAATTAATGTTGACAATAGTGAATAAATATACCATAGTTTTAAAATATATAAAACATTGTAAAATGACATGTTTAAAGGTACAGATATTTTCAAGATATCTTGTGGCGTATGATAATATAGTAATTGTGTTTGTATATATTTGCAGTCATCGAGATTGAATCAAATATATAATATAAACAAATAAAATATTGATTTATTAAAACTAGTGTTTTGTTAGATTTTTTAAAACATTAATATAATTTAAAACATTATTATACAAGTATCTATACACATACTATATATATATATATATATTTAAAACCAGTGGTCAATTGCGGTATTAATAGTTAAACTAAGGATATATAGTATAATGTATATAATCTATTGTGTATAGATAATTGTATAATAAATTCTAATTTATATTATATTAATGTTTTAAATTATTTTCTAACAAAACACTAGTTTGAGTAAATAGTTAATATATTGTACTATATTAATATATAATTATATATATATATATATATATATATATATATATACACAAAACCCAAATCCTTATACATAATTTAAATATAAGCGCACACATTCATGCATGCATAAATACATGCTTCCACGTACTTGCTAAAAATGCACATAGTAAGTTAACTACACTATTGACGATACACGGGGCTCTTGACTACTCCCACCGTTTATCTCCTTGCGACAGGAGACAAAGACGCAATACCTCATGTCTCTCGAGGTCTGCTTCAACAAAAAGCTGGAGATGATTGACTGTGGCCACTCAGGAGGAAGCTGTCGAAGCTCGGAACCCATCGCTTATCCCGCCTTCCCACAGTCTCGTCACCGTGGCAACGACGTGTTACTCTCAGTCAACTAGTGGCGCCATCTGGAGATAAATATTTTTGGCACCCATGTCACGTTTTGCACAGATGTGACGACGAAACCTGTTGTTTCTTGTGTGTTTTTTGTTAAGGATAAATAATTCAGTTTTCAGGTATTGGAAAATCTGTGCACTTAATTCTAAATGATGCTCAATTAGCTAGCTACTATTTGACACAAATAATAGTTCTTACATGCTCATTAATATCTACTGGCAAGACAATGTACTACTAACAGCTACACACTGTTTTCCGTTTTGTTATATCAGTTGTGAGTCTACAGTTACTGGTTCGAGGGTATTTTTATGTCGTCAATAACAGCTGACTAACATCATGGATGAACCACGTGTAACATTCATATATTAATGGGTTCATCATTTTAAATGTTAGATACATTTATTTGTGATTGTGGGATTTATTGAAGCGCATATTTATTCATTATTTATGTAATGCAACATTCCATAAATTATACACGAAAATAAATCGGGTTTCAGGGCAAACCCATGACATCGGTAAATTAAAGAAATATTGCTTAGTCACAAATCGAAGGATTGTTTGACCAACATTGCACTATATACAGTTTGTACCAAAAAGCGATGAGTATTCTTTCAAAAAAATTAACGAGATTTTCGAAAATGCAGAAGAAATTTTTGAGTAGTAGATGTCTTATTTCACCCATCACAAAAATTATGTTGGTTTGTACATTATTACGGGGTTGTATGTTGATTTATATCTATCAAGAGCTAACGGGAATATGGTCACATGATTGCTACTTACCGGGATTTCTCATAATTTTTATTACCCGGCGATCTGCTGGAATATGGATGATAGTTTTATGTTGTTTATCTTATGATCCTTTGTATTGATTCCAGTTCGATTTAAGTGGATCAGTTTTATTACCTGGTATACTTGTATGTTGTTCTGTGTATGTGGAAATGGTATAATTTGATGTCGGCAAATGAATAGCTTCATAAACGCACATTAAACTTAACAAGTGAAATATACTACAATTTTTTTCCTGTTGGACGCTTTTCTGTCTTTCACTGAAGAAGGAAATACTTTTTATGCAAATGAGATAATTTTGCAGATGTATTTTTATACACCAGTTGTTAATATTGCATTATTGTATTGTTAATGTCAAGGAAGTGACAGTTGTGATGCAATTTTGAATTATTCGTTTTATACTTCTGATGCACATTTGCTCAATCTGCAACATAGATTAAAACTTAATTAAGAGAAATGATGTGAAAAATGTGTTCTATGATGCAATCGACTGGTCGATTAGTCGTTTATCATGTAAATATCTAATGTCTGTTTCATGTTAAATTAAATTAGATGCACTTGTACATAACAGCTGCTTTATACAGTGCACATCGGTAGTGTGCAAATAGGACAATAGGATCTCAGTAGATGAGTAATAAATCTCTTATTGCTGCTACTCTGAAGTTTGTGTAATTCCACTCATCGAGTTGAAGCTGTATAAACAAGTGCCTTGCTATCATTGGTGGTGGATGCATATGAATAAAGCATTGGTGTTGTAATTGGGGAATGGCTGAATACTTCGGAGAGGAATATACTTGGACAAGTCTGCGGTATTGAGTAAAATGTCATGAATGTTTGTATGGAATATACGACATGATAGCAATTTTATCCATAAATGTAAACTCAGGTTTTCTGTCCATTTTTCTTTGTAGTAATTAGTAAGTGCAAAGGTTAATGTGCAAGTAAGTCAGTCACTCTGGTTTTCAGAACTTTGTTACAGTTTTTCACCTGTGATATGCAAGTGTTGATTTGATGACATCTATTTATATGTTGTGATTTACGAATAGTAAGCCATGGAAATAATAAATTCTCAACAAATACTTGCTTATATCATAGAAAATAATGGTTAGGATTTTTTTGTATTGAATTTCTGATGAATATCTATGTGCAATAAATTGTTAGGTTGTAATAAACAATTCTTAGTTCCAAAATGACAAAACCGACTGAAATGATGTGAAAAACATGCTGGTCAGGATCAATATTTTGATGTTACGACCGTCATTGTCAGTTATTTCTGATTCAAAGATGTAGCAAATGGGTTTGTAGTAATATTTGTATTTCTGTTGAATAAGGAATAAAGTGTATTGACTTTAATTATATGTTTCTTATTAATTGATTCAAGCCTATTTCTGGCAAGTTGGTAGCCAGTTTTCACATGTAATGAATTGGCCACCGAACCATTCAAATTATCAGCTGCATGGTTTTCAAGAGAAAACGCTTGCATGCATTCAATTGTTCAAAACCTTCCACGTTCATTAAACATTGCTTGAATTAATGTTTGGGCAAACACTAAATAATTTGGTAATCTGTCTGATGATTTCTCCAAACCTACACAAAAGGTACCCACCGTAAAGCCAGCATCTGGCAGATTTGCTTTCTCACAAGATGAATTTGAAGAGTTGGGCAAAACAATCAAATACAATAGCATATCTCCCTCTACATCCAACACGTCACGGTTGGATGGTTACAAGACAAGTACTGGAGGAGATGGGAGAGAAATGTAATTGGTGGTGTAGAGGTGGTGAGTGTGCATGAACAGAGAGAGGGGGAGGGAGGGCTGGCAGGTTAGTTAGTTTTTTAACAGGGTGAGAGAGACAGGGAGAGGAGACAGAGCTTGCTTGCCTGGAGACAGACAGACAGACAGACAGACAGACAGACAGACAGACAGACAGACAGACAGACAGACAGACAGACAGACAGACAGACAGACAGACAGAGACTTGCTGTAATGTACACATTTGCAAGATAAATTGTTTTCCAAGTTAACACAATCAAGGAGCAGTTGACAAATCAAACGCAACAAACTAAGCTTTTTGTTACAAAATGGATGACGAGAAATATGATAAGTCAAAGTAACTATCCTGTCACACGGGAAGCTATGCAATGTGTGAATAATGTGTAGCATAATCTTATTTCCTTACCAAGTTCTATTGTCATAGTTGATGTTTCAAGCACAGAAAAACACGACTTATTAACAAACAATTTATTGATACATAGAAAATACTGACTTTATAATACACGTGCCCTTCCACACGTTGAAGAACTTCCTGTACATGTACTTGCGGCCAGCTATTTACATTATTTCTCGGCCCATAGTACAACACCAAAGCAGTGGCCATTCAACGACATTTATATACCCTTAACACTCAACCAACAAACCCTGATTCTGTCATTACCTATGTGTATATCTCTGTCATAGTGACAGTCGTAACACTTTCTATGGCGAACATCCGCCATTCTTGAGACCGTCATATCAGACATGTTCCACAGGAACCAGGTAATTGCCGCAATTATTTACACACATCCTAACGAGTTTGACTATGTACAGTAATTAACAATATCGTTCTAATACATGCACTGTCACAAAACAATTAGTGTGACTAAGTTACAACAGACAGCTTTGTCACAATGTCAACAACAATGCTTACTGTCACTTCGATTTGCAATGACAATTGTATAATTGTAGTCTTGCTAGACATTGTGATTTGGCTGTATGTTTATGGAGTTCCGAGTCCAAGCAGAAATTAAAATTACTGGTTAGTACCAACATCATGTTTTAAGAAGCTTCGGTAAATAGTTTGTATTTTACTTAGGCAGTTGTGTAGCAGTGAAAATAATGGTGATTTCTTCAAACAATTTAAAATTTGATTACCTTTGTAACATACCAGACATTTGGCAAAAATACCCACTATTTTAATGAATTTGTAATGAGTAAACATACATTTTCCTAAGACTTATTTGCAGTGTTAACATAATTACTGTTTGAAACAGTAATGTTTAGCAAATTCTGTACAGCTGATGAACAATCGCTCACTGATGATAAAGTACTGTATTTACACAAAACAACAAGGCTTGCACGTACGAGCACACGCACATGTACACACAGATACAAGCATGCACAGAACAGTCAACAAAATTCATGTCTTACCTAAGGATATTGCAAAAACATGTTTCCACAGAAATCAAGTCTAATCAAGGAGTACCAATCTCGACAGTTTCCATTAATCAATATATAAAAGTTAAATTAAAATATTTGTCATGCAGAAATGGTAGATTATTACTGACCCAAATCAAGAACAATTATGAAATCATGTGATGAAATATGGACTATTTTATAAGTTATTTTTTTAAATTGTTGCTACTGTTCCATAGTGTAAAACACCAGCATCAAAATGCACATTTAAAAGTTTCCTATTTGGGCAGTCCAACTACCCAAAACATGCAATGATAATTTGTATAACTAGGCATGTTCCACAGCTGTCATGGCAGTAATGATGGATATAGGTTTGCATACTTCCAAACTACCAACACAGGAACCATGCATCAGTCCAAAACAATAAAACTACCTTTCACTTAATACAACACATTTGTTTCGTTTTCACAATTGGAATCGTTTCAGTTTGAAATGTCTTGACCATGGTAACGTAATAACTTTGTGACAACCAGTGTGTGTTACTCACACCGAACATAAGCCACATGTTCAAATGTCTACCGTGTGTGTGATAACTTCTAGCACCAAGCCAAACAACGATAACAGAACGGCGTAGCTATGTACAAGGAGACAATATCAAATGATATGTTACACCTAAGAAATGCACCAAAAGTTTGTCTCGAACTACCGAGGAAAGAGATTTCAATCGTCCTGAATTTTGGCCAATACAAGAGACAGAAACTCAACTGCATTTCTCTGTGGAAACCAACAATATTTGATCAAACCAATGATCTGATCTTCATCTATTTATGTCTGTTATCCCGTCAATTATCATATTGCCATAGTGCCCATTGAATGCTGTTTTTACATGCAGAGACAACACAAAACCGAATTGCTTAAGAAAAAAAAATCCGCTACATTCTGCAAACTAATGACAAGACTAGTAGCACCATCAAGAAATTGCTGTAATATTTTGAAAGACAAAACTGCCACAGCAACTGGCATCCTATGTTCGTCGTGGAGATTACCACGGAAATCCTGGACAGCTTACGATCGAAGGCAGATATCAGCGACTGTTAGAAAACAACTAGATCACTTTTCTGCGACACATACACACATGGCAGTAATTTATAATACGGAATAAAGTATCCTAGCCAGCTTGCAAGGTAACGCAACGCATTTAACTTGATTTCTAACACACAAACGGTAGACGAACGAGGATTTTAATCCTCTCCCTCCGACAACTTGCACATTTATGATACAACTTCACAATAGTTTAATTTTAGTTAAAAATGGCGTGATTTTAATTTAAATACCTATGCATTTAACTTGATTTCTGACACACAAACGGTAGACGATCGAGGATTTTAATCCTCTCTCCAGCACATTTATGATACAATTTCACAAAACTTTAATTTAATTAAAAATGGAGTGATTTCAATTTAAATACCTACATTGATATTCGCTACACGTACCACTCCTTCACGTCCTTTTTCTTCCGTTTGCCACTAGGTGGCGTCATACCGCCGCCACATTTTGTCGTGCCGTTCGTGTCGCTGTTTGACCCAGCGGTTCCGCTAGCACAGACCTCGTACCCATAGTTCTTACCCTCGTCCACTTTATATGTTCCCTCATCACGGCTTTTGTATTTATACAACGCAAACGCGAGTAGAAGCAACAGCAGAATAACTCCTGCCGCGATACCTGCGATTAGTCCGATATTCATCTTGAGCCGATCTTGCGGGGATGACCTCTTCGGCTCGGGGTCAACTTCGGTGACGTATCCATGGCCGCCGCCTTTAGAAGGCGTTGTTTGCTGACGAATCGGCGCCCGCGTTGTAATTCGGTGAAGCGGTTTGTGTGGTGGCGCCACCGTCATATTTTCTCGGATCACGAGAGGTTCCGGCGTCGTTCGCGGTCCCCGGGTTGAGGTCTTGTCGTCGGAGGACCATTCTTGGTCCCCGGTCCCCGTGTGGTTCCTACGGGGGACCTTGTCTTGTGTGTGGGTGTCGAAGTAGATACTGTCGTCGGTTGGTTGGGGTTTGTTGACGGGTCTCTCGGGGAGTTTGTCGCTGCCTGATGATTGGTCGTGGCAGTCGATGTCATCGTCATCGCACGGCTCCTCACCAGAGGTCTCTTCAAGCGGCACGACCGGCTCGAACGTTGTCTGGGGCATTCTGGGAGGAGAAATACCATTGGTTGAATTCACTGTTTTGGAACATTGTGTGTGCGTGCGTGCGCGCATGCGCGTGACTGTGTGTGTGTTTGTGTGTGCGCGTGCATGCATGGTGTGTGTGTGTGTTTGTACAAGTGTATTGCTGTATGATTGGGTGCATGCATGCAGATGTATGTCTAGATGTTGTCCATTGAGAAACACAAGACCGAAAGTGACATATTCAAACTTCTGACATATTCAGTAAAACAATTAGGCTATTAACTTTGTTTTTAAACCCTGGTATGATGTACCAGAAATAACAAAGAAGATCTATCCAACGGATGATGTGTGTTTGCACAAGTACATGTGCACGTACGGGCATAATTATTACGCCTCACATTTCCCCATGCACACAAATTTATATTTTATTTCATACACCCTCGTCAGTGCATAGCATTACTCAATTCTCTGGATAATAAAGTTACTGTATTATTATATATTATGCATGCATAATTATACCATACCATGAATACATCCATTATCTCTTTGAACATGCACGTACCAATAGCTTAACTATACTCCGAATACTCTTCACAAAACTTAACAATGTTTTGACTCCCTACCTAGGTGTGGTTGAAGGCACCAGTGCTGCAGGGGTAGGACCCCCTCGACTCGAGGGTGTGATCAGGGCATCGGTGGGGGTCACTCCCGCATTGGGGCAATCGACCCCTCCCTCTGGGGGGCAGTTGGGGTCCACCCCGGAGAAGATGATATCATCGCCTCGATCAAAACGTGAAGTCGTCTGTAAATAAACAATAAACTTTTTTGAAATATAATTTACAATAATAAATGTTTCCATTAATTAGAAATAATATTAGTAATAACAGCTACTAGTTTGAATTGGCCTGAGGAGCAACAGCAATTATTATAGTTTTTACAGTATCGTTACTTTAAATCATAACTTAACCATGAAAACATGTTTGAAGTCTGTGAAGAAGTTTGTTGACGCCAGATGGTGTCATATTAGGGTCACACATTTCGATGACCAATTTATGGTTACCATGCACTGCTTATGAAGCCAGTTTGAAATGTTTCAATAATCTCATAATTTCGCAGTTTTTAAAAAGATTTCACACCGTTAATAATGGTGTTACATACTGAACTTGTCGACACCTGGATGGTAATAAAGTAGCAACATTTTTCAATTTGAAAAAAATGCATTAAATTAAAGTCTTAATTCTGTTTACAAGTAATAATGGATTTTCACGATAAGCTCACTATCTTTGCCAAACATGGTTTGGAAAGCCCAGTGAAGATATATGATGCCTTAAGGCTAGGAGTTGGGAGAAGAGATGTGGCACTTGGGACTAGCAGCAACTGGAGAAAGGTAATAAAATCGAGGACTAGCATCGAGGTGAAACCCCGGGATTTCAGATGCAACCGTCAACACTGAAACATTGGAGAACACGTACAGAGTTGAAAGAGCAATGAAGCAGGGTGTCATTGAGCTTGCATTAGCCAATCATAAAGGTGAACAAATCTAGAGAAATGAAAGTGATTGAGCAGTACGTGATTCAATTCATGGAACGTGAGTTTTTAAGGATGCTGGATCACTGGGTCACTGGGACTAGGACCGTTATAGTCACTTCCTGTTATAGCTAGTAGCTACTTCCTGCTATAGCGGGATCCTGTCACAGCTACAGATTACAGGAGCAATTAAGTAATGGCTGACACAGATTGAACTATAAACCTGCTGTTGCTGATCCTTGGCATTGGAGAAGAGGAAATGGCACTATTGATCCCCGAGTCAGTACGGAGGATATAACCAATGCATTGGACGTGTACGCTCAGCGGAGCCCTTCAGCTGAATAGGTCGGATTTGTTTTTACTGAGAACTAATCACATACATTTCACAGCAGAGGCAATGCACATTCAGTCTCTAGGGGTCTTTTCAAAACAACAGGGACCGACAGACACCGCAAGCCTACAGCTACCGGCTTTGTATGGGGCTGTTTCACACAAAAATCATATTCACAAGCTTTCTGTCTTTAAAACTGATTTTGCTCAATTACCAATGATTATGTGTGTATGGAATAGCCATCGTCAGGTATACATTTTTATGGGTTTTTTTTAAAATCAACCCAGCGACTGGGATAAACATTTGTGGCTTCATCTATCCTTCAGTACAGACTTTAGGTCTTCCACCTCCAGGCCTACAGCTTCCTTCAAGCAGGCGTGGCAGGGTCCTCACTAGTCCCTAACTCCGCAATAACTTGCTACAGCGCTTTCACTACTCTAAAATATACAGTATAAGGAGGGAAGAGTGTCGCAGGGTGTTAACTGGTCCTTAAATCTGCAATAGTCCGTGCGTAAGTACGCAATTGTACCCGTATATAAGCTGCAACATATATTGGAACTTGAACGTGATGTATTGTCCGACTCGGTGGAATGGCGCAGCCACGCCTATCACTTGTGGCCAGCTACTGAACGATGCTAGAGATGGATGCAATAAATACATGCAGGCAATGATCAAGACATGTCTTGCGTCCTTCCACACAGGCAATGAATACTGCTGCTGGTCTTCCTCTCGATCTTGACCATTCCATGGGCCAGTTGCCACAAGATCATCTCAGATGCCATTTTGTCTTTATATCTCTAACAATGTCTGGCAAATATCAGATGTAACTTTTTTCTCGGTGACTTTACACATTCCATCATGTAGCTAGCTCTCTGTTGGTCCGTTTTATTCATTGAGATGAGTCCTCCAAATTTCTGCAGTCTTTTTGAATGGATATTTTAATTTGTCTATTTTCTGTAGCAATTTTATTCTTTCGTCTTTTGCATCGAGCTGTATTAAAATATTAATTGTATTGTTACCATTTCAGTTTTTTGAAGAGTTTATTACTGTAGTTTATTTATTTTTAAATAGTTTGTTATTTATTGTACATTAAGATTATACAAAAATAAATTTACGTATCTTAAAATAACCATGGTTATAGATGTGTAAATTGCAAACTATGAACTGTACACATGAATATAGCCTGGGAAAAACACTATGGCCACATAAAAATCCAGTATGTTTGCCATTATATTAGCCAACCGATGCATGGATATTACAGAATTAGGTCAAACTGACCACACGTCCATCAATGACCACTGGTCAATGGGTCAACCACGGCCTGAATTGCATCAATCTGCATCTGAATTGATTATATCACACGTTATATCAAGGTACACGGGATATTATTGATCCAACAATGCTATGCAGTGGTCCTAGAAGATGCGCTATCTATGGTACATGTCTAATGACACTATCATTTTAAATCATAATCAATCACAAACTAGCCAATATACGTATGAAACCTTAAATTGGAAAATAGTATAAAGTTACCAACAATAAACACTATAACGTCACCAACAATAAACACTATAAAGTCATCAACAATAAACACTATAAAGCCACCCACAAAAAACACTATAAAGTCACCCACAATAAACACCATAAAGTCACCAACAATAAACACTATAAAGTCACAAACAAGAAACACTATAAAGTCACCAACAATAAACACTATAAAATCACAAACAATAAACACTATCAAGTCACCAAAAATAAACACTATCAAGTCACCAACAACAAACACTATAAAGTCACCAACAACAAACACTATAAAGTCACCAAAATAATTTCACCTAGCGTTTGCTGAATACACCAGCCAGGAAAATATCCATCATCCTTGGAAACTATAACACGACAACCTGTCACCAGACCCACCTGAATGAAGATGACACTTTGGCAGACGTCAACCAGGACAAATGTCAACATTACACTCCGCATTACCGTCGCCCGACACATTTTCCCACGCCGACTTCCTCTCGATATTTAAACCTGCCCGACACCTCAAGACGCTTCCGTCAGACTGCCAGCTACTTTGACGACGAAAATGTCCGCCGCTGCAGACATAATCCACTACGAACCGCGCATCTCAATTCTAACGACCTTGCATCCGTGCTTTCTCCGGCGTTCACTCATCCCTCTAATGCAGAATTAATCATCTCCGAAGAGAAGCACTGCTGTCTAGTCCGAGTCCGTCGATCGAAGTCACTCCTCCGGGTAAATCGTCTGTAATGATAATCGCTGCTCCCCAGAGATGGGAGTTGATGCTGCGCCGGTCCGTCGAGGCATTGCCCCGTCAATGTCGAAAGTCGGGGAAAAGATGTTTCTGTGTGTTGGAGATAAAACAGGAAATGCCGACGGTGAATTCGGCGATCGTCGCACAACACACACAAACAACGTGTATTTGATGATCCGACGGATGCAGTTGCCATGGGAACGATGTGCAGCGATGCATGGATTTTGCGTCAGGATCAGAGCAACTGCGCTGTCTAAAAGGGCAATCTCGTTTGGCATATTGATTAGTTGTGTGTTTATTACAGCATACTACGTGGCGGGCGTATCGATGGCCGATTTCTGCATTCCGTTCAGGGCCGTAGTCACGGTTACGATCATCACCTACTATGTCTTAGGTTTGGGGTCAGTTTCACTTTCAATCAATGACGGTAATTGAGGAATGTGTCTCAGAGGTGAAACATCAAGCAAAATTCAATCAACCAATTTTCAGGTAATGAAGAAGAAATGCAATCTTTGGGGTGTCAGAAAGCTACAGAAATTCCAAGTTACTAATTCCAGAGGATGCAGAGATTAAGAAACATTGGTGGAACTATAAATGATAAATGTTTGTGTACTGCATAACAACTGGTATGATAGTAACATGCTTTCAGTTCTAGCTCCACTAGTATGGCAATATCTTTCTCTAGAGACAAAGACCATTTCATCTCAAGCCTCTCTTAAATGTCTTGTAAACACCTACTGGCTTTGTGTGATGGAAAATCTATAGCCAGTTCATTTCAAACAATATATATCTTATTTTAAAGCAACATATTATTATTGTTTAACTAAGTAATAGCTCATATATTTTTACAATGCATATATATATGTGTTTCCAATATCTCTCTCTCTCTCTCTCTCTCTCTCTCTATATATATTATAATAAAAAATTAACATTTGAAGAAATGGAAATAAATTATTGGAAAGAAACCATATACGTGCATCGTAAAAATGTGTATCAAATAATTATACATAATTTGTTTATATGATATATACACATACATACATTAGCCATCATATACATTTATGTGTCATTTCATTAAAGCAATTTATTAATTGCTAATTACGATTAGCATATTTTGTATTTTATTTCTCCAAATGTATGGCATTATTGAAAACAATGTTAATGTATGCATTATTATTACACAGAACAATACAACAATGTGGATTAAAGCCTCTACAACGACTGCACAGTAACTGACAATACTTCATCAAAGTAGACCGTGCCAGCAGCGTGTGATTCGACTTGGCATTATTTATAGCCACTGACACGTAAACTCTATTTATCTCCATTACAACCGATTGGCCAAACAATGTGTCATTGAATGAGTGTGTGTGCTTGTGTGTGTGTGGGTTGACTGACAGACGAAACAGCTGAAGTATACTGACTCAACATTAAGTAATATAATCTTCATTCCACTGTGTGAGCTGAGTACAACTTCCCGTCACCAAAATCTGTAGTATTCCAGTTTGACTTGACTCATAAGGCATGGGCTAGTCTGACTACTCATGTCCTCCAGACTGCCATGTCCTGCCATTTCCTCCTTTTTAAAAGCACACCACTCTGCTGTCAGCAGTGGGAGTCTAGTGTCCAGCCTAACCTGATCCCTCTATTCCTTGTGTGGTCTTCCTCTTTTTCCCATTCGGTTGTTTCCCTCTTTGCACTCTAGTGTGGCTGTCGAGTTTTTCTTTCTAGCAAATGTATTATGCAAAACTCACGGCTATATGACATGTTCTCCAGTCACACAAACCCATGTTGAGACACCGGGAAAAAATGTCTCTGACCCTTAATTGTTTTCCATTAGTCAAGTTTTTTAAGCAATGGTGTATGTATTTATATACGAACATCTATTTTATTTGTGGAATAATATATACTTGACACACTTATTATGTAAATTATATATATATATATATATATATATATTATATATGTATATATTTTGGGTCAAAATAAACTTGTTCTTGAGGTCTGTCCTGAGGAAGATGGCAAACTTTCTCCGGATGGGGAAATGACCTGTTCTGAGATGGAGAGTTTGAGGATGGGGAAGGGGATTATGAGGAGACGGGACTGAAGAGACAAGGGATGGAGTTGGGGGTGGAGTTGGGGGTGGCAGAACAAGAAAACTCAGGCACAAACAGTGAAGGCTGCATTGTATCATGCACATCTGAATGTGATTTCTACATTCCAGATTAATAATTGTTTAGTAGTATAAAATACATGTGGAAAATAAAAATGTTGAGACAAGTCTTCATATTGAATGCATCTTGCAAACTGGATATTTTTGAAATGACCCCTTAACACTGCCGATAAAGGCTACGTCAAGAGACAATCAACATAATGAGCTGAGATTGGGATTCCTCACCTTTGATCCCATGGTCGACTGCATCCTCGATGTGACAGTGTCGCCTGGAGCGACTACGACAGGCCTGGTAGGTGGCAGCACCGTCACACTGAAAAGAGAAGACATTGTTTGTTACGAAACATCTTACTGCACACTTTTCACATTTTTTTTGGCTGATCACACGTGGCACAGACAAACAGTTTCACATTGTCTGTGGCTGATCACACGTGACACAGACAAACAGTTTCACATTGTCTGTGGCTGATCACACGTGACACAGACAAACAGTTTCACATTGTCTGTGGCTGATCACACGTGACACAGACAAACAGTTTCACATTGTCTGTGGCTGATCACACGTGACACAGACAAACAGTTTCACATTGTCTGTGGCTGATCACACGTGACACAGACAAACAGTTTCACATTGTCTGTGGCTGATCACACGTGACACAGACAAACAGTTTCACATTGTCTGTGGCTGATCACACGTGGCACAGACAAACAGTTTCACATTGTCTGTGGCTGATCACACGTGACACAGACAAACAGTTTCACATTGTCTGTGGCTGATCACATTATACCTTGATAACATTTTCTAGTTTCTGAAGGGGGAACCTCATTAATAAGGACACCTTTTGGACAGGACAAGTGACCTAAATTAGGAGGTGACCACATTATCATGATGTAAGCCCTATTCTTTGCTGTTACAGAAATATTTAGCGAATTTCCTTAGAGGCGACCTTAATTGTGAGGTGGCTGTTTTACCAAGGTGACCTTAATTGTGAATTAGCAAGGTGACCATAAGTGTGAGGTGGCTGTATTACAGGGTGGCCTTAATTTTGAGGTGGCTGTATTAACCAAGTGACTTTAATTGTGAGGTGGCTGTATTACCCAAGTGGCCTTAATTGTGAGGTGGGTGTATTACCCAAGTGACCTTAATTTTGAGGTGGGTATATTAACAAGATGGCCTTAATTTTGAGGTGGGTATATTAACAAGATGGCCTTAATTTTGAGGTGGCTGTATTACACAGGTGACCTTAATTGTGAGGTGGCTGTATTACCCAGGTGACCTTAATTTTGAGGTGGCTGCATTACCCAGGTGACCTTAATTTTGAGGTGCCTGCATTACCCAGGTGACCTTAATTTTGAGGTGGCTGTATTACCCAGGTGATTAGTATCAGCAATATGACAGGAGGCTGTATTACTCAGGTGAACTTAACTGTGGAGTGGTTGTGTTACCGAAGTGACTATCAAGTGGTGTGCCGCTGTGATCCCCCCAACTCTCACCTGTATTCTATGGGGTGTGTGTTCAACACGACGTCGCCCTCAATGTGAACCTGGGAGTCGTGTTTTGACGCAAGGTCCAGGATGCGTATGCCGTTGAACACCAGACCTGTAAGAAACCACACCGCATGGGTCAAGTGGATGTCCAGCAGTTCCCAGTCACTGACTGACCACACACATACAGGCTGTTGTAAGAGAGGATGTTACAAAATGAAGGCGTAAAAGGTAAGTTCTTATTTAGCGCAGTATCCAATCTTCAGGATTGCTCATATATAGCGCAGTACCCAATCCTCCTGCAGGACCGCTCAAAGCTCTTTACACTTTACTTCCCTGACAGACCTGTTCACTCAGACACCATCTCGGCTTCTCTGGGAAGCATCCAGCCATATGCTACAATTAATGCGCAAAGGCAGCTCGTACACATATCCATCACTGTCTATAGCCAGATACTCATTTATACAGCTGAGTGAACTGGAGCAATGTAGAGTGAAGAAACTTGCCCAAGGTTTTAAAACCACATCACAGTATTTGAACCTGGGTACTCTTAATTGAGAGGCCGAAGCTCTACCCCTGAGCCACTGTGTTCTACATTGCTGGTACACATTAACCTGTAATCAGGAACTAAGACATCCTTTAAGTATGTTTGTAAAGCGCCTGAGAGCAATTTTAATTGATCGGGCGCTATATAAGTATTGTATTATTATTATTTATTATTAAGTTTCCACTCATTTATCCCATCACCAATCGGGTTTGACAGATGAATCTGTAATACGTTACCTTTCCAGTTTAAGTAATAATAATATAACTTTATTTTAACACCATCAAATCTGGGACAGCTGTCCCGTTCACGGGTACGTAGTATTATGTACATACATGTAAATAGCTAAACATTATGATGATAAGTCTGCATATATCGATTAAATAATAATGATAGTAATAATAAATAGTAACGATATGTTGTGATAACTAAACTGTGATTTTGGTTTAATTATAAATTAACCAAACGAATTGACTTTGATGACTTTTGATGATGAAGAATGTCAACTAATGTGACAGTGCTTATGTAACCTTAAAATACACATTTATTTAATTTCTGAGCAAAAGTTAGTAACAATAACATTATACTTTCTGTGATGATTTCATCAAAACAAAACATAAATACAATAGAATGTCAGTGTAGATATTGGATTTTGTTTTTTTTGCAAAATAATTACAATTAGCAAGATAAACAGACCATCGAAAGACTAACGACCCTCTCATAGATTTGAGGATGAGAAGTTGATAGTTACCACTGATTAATCCCCTGAAGGGACGCACGATCTTCCCAGAATCCTCCTGTTTCCCACCAATCTGTACTTCGGCCTGGTTGTTGAAGATGTTCAGCTGGTCCCCTGGAAGACAAACATCCAAGCTCTGATGAGTAATGGTTAAAAGTCATACCTAAAACTCTGGCTTCAAACCACTTCTGTGTGGTTTATGATTACTGGAAATTAATAAGAATTTTGTGTTACTATTTACACTATTTTTTGGTCATTGGTAATTGTTTTTGCATGCATTTATAAGGAAAGAGTAATACTATTAAGTTCGTGTATAAGAATATAGATAGGAATTCAAAAGGAAATCACAGAAAAAAATGACTGACTATATATGGTATATCAGGTCCTGTTTATTGTGTCATTCAACTTTACTTACGTTTGTACATAAAACGTGTTAAATTGAGCCTGTTTTAATGGAAATACATGTTCGAATCAATATTTTCCATGGAAATGAAAGTGATGTATGCTGAATTAGGCACAGTTACATCACACCAACTCTAAATAATGTCTACACATTAGGTCAACCAATAATGCTGTTTAACCCACATAACTAAATAGGTAACTTTATAGAACATAACTTGGCCATGTGTTTAACACACTGAATGCATGCATCCAACAAATGCAGAAATTACAAGCCATTCTCTTCAAATGCAACTTCAATTAAAAAATAAAAATCCATATTAGGTAATAGTAATGGGTGTGCGGTAACATGGAAATTATTAAATTCCATGACTGGTCATTTTATATTATATTATTATTATATGCAATCAATGTATATAAACAAGTTTGAGGACATTTCGGGATGGTTGAATTACAAATGGCTTGTAATAAAAATTCAGCACAAAGACGAACATGGAAGCACTAACACAGTTTGGCAGCTAGTGGCATGCTCATTTTCTACAGATCAATAGCACATGCATCGCAAAGCTAGAAAACGCTGGGTGCACATCGCAACTAGTGTAACAGTGCTGCCACCTTACGGGTAATAAAGAATCAATTAAACATGATCCAAACATAGTAATTAATATCGTTCCATTTTCCAATCAGCGAAGACATGCAAACATTTGATTAAGAATGTATGTGGATGGGTATATACATTACTGTATTGCCATTCCATGCAGAAACTAACACAGATTAATGAAACTCAACAAAGGATGGATGTCGAACATAAATCAAAATGTAATGTATTAAATCTTCATAAGAAAAAATGTATTTTGTTGGAAGCGTCGCATCTGTGGAAAAAGCGAAGATTTATGCAGAGGAGCAGAACAGGGGCATGAAAGAAACGTACAACACAGGGAAATAAGGAAATGGTATTCAGGTATATCTCAAATAGCTCCAAGATATATATCTGGTAGGTTGGATATATTCAAGGATAAAAGAAACTCCCTACAATATATTTGGATAGCAATACCAGCAACATTGCACATGTTATGTTAGAGAGATTCAGTGCAATAAAGCAGGTATGGCGAATCCAGCAGCCCCACCTGGGGAACAAGTGTAACACTACTGTAGTCCATGCTAGTCACAAGGTGGCAGCAGCGTGTACACAGTTCAAGCAAGATCAGATGGCCAAGTTATCATCTATATTATTTGGAATGCTGGCTTACATCACAACAGAGACCCCTTTCGATTTGTCCTGGTTTGGAGACAAGCTAAACACTATCATATCTTCCAACAATCCCACATGTAATAATATTACCATATTATGGATAAATATTTACATTTTCATTCTTTTTATCTTTGTCACATTTGACATACAAATTAACCACATTTGAATGACTGGTGTGATAAAACACCATATTTACGTATTTTTTAACACTGGTAATTGTGGAATTTCTGCTTTAAAAACCTAGAATTGTGCACTGAAAATATAAAACATGGCATATATAGAGAGTTTATTATAGACCTTCATTATTGCAATTAACTACCATTACATTTACTTATATCTACATCTGTAGGCAGTAATGATTGCCCAAAATTAATGTACACTAAATGTATGTAAGGCAGTGAATTCCGAAGTGAGATTACACTCGAGTTGTGAAAACTGTGCATATATCGTAATGCAAGTGTGTGTTGCCTCCCCCCCCCCCCCCCCCACCTACGCATGCCTCCAATCTATATCCCACCTCCCCTCTCTAACTACTCCCAGTCGCAATCTTCATGCCTCATCGACTCCGCGACACGACGCGTCAAGTCTGCTGTTGGTGTCTGTGTCAAGCGTAACGGCAATAGCTACAACATGTGTGCGTGTCGCTGGTGACAGTGACGATGACGCAGTGACAATGACACTGCGACACAGTGACAGTGTATATAGTGACGTGAGCTAGCAGAAAGACATGATTGTTACCTGTGAGATTCTCATCGTCCATAAATAACTGGTAGTCTTTTAAATAAACAAAGACAACGGGTGATTATAAGACATTGAAAATGTGATATATGAACGATGATGATGCTGAAAAGGTAAACGTACGCTCTAACACAGGCTGGTTATATCCTCTGCTGTCTTTCTTGCAAACCCCGCATGAATGCTGCAATCCTGTGCAAAGACTGTCCATAATAATAATCACTGATGCAATTGCAGCAGTGTTCAGTCCTTTTTTGTTCAAAGTGACCTCACTCTATCTAATAACATTAAGATGTCTGCGTGTTTAGCCACCTTCAAGGCATGCCTAAAGACACATTTCTTCTGATTGTTCTCATGGCTTAGTTTAGTGTTTGTGTGCTTTTATCTATATTTTATTTAACCTATTTATGTATTTATTATACATATATACATTTATTCAGCTTAAATAATTTGATCGTGTTATTATATATTTTGTTATTGTTTATATATGTCGCTAGTATATTTATGTGTTTTTCTTCTGGTGTATATTTGTATTTTAGGATTTTAATGTATGTAAAGCGCCATGAACAATTTGAAATTGGATGTTAATATATATTTTATATACATATATAAAATATATTATTATTAAGTAATTTATCCTTCGTAGACTTGTTCAATCGAACACCACCTCAACTTCTATGGGGAGTATTCAGCCATGACACAATTCTGTGCAAAGACTAATCGTATGCGGATACCCACCCACTGCTGTCCACGACAACCAGACAAAACTTAAGTGGACCAAACGTGCGTGCAAATGACATCAGACTGACCAGGAACAATCACTGGACGAAGGAGACGGTGGATTAAGGGAGAGAACAGCTGCCTCATCGAAATGTCATTTCCTCGGCTTTCATTGCCATTTAGCAATTCATTGAAGACTTCATAGGAAGCAGATGCCAGTCTTGGAAACCAAATTTATAAATACTCTGGTGAATTGTTCTGACTTCTGTGCAACTGGTAATGTCACTCTGGTGACCATTTTGGAATTTAATTTTCTTTCTTGGATTAGGTATATTTGAGGTTTTCATTGCTTATAACCATCTTTCATTGGGGGTAATGTTCTCATTAGTAAAGACAAGCGTTTTTGTGTAATTGTGGTAGTAAATATTTTGACAAGTTTTACAAAACCAAATGGGTAAATGCAACCATAATATTTATTTAGGGACATATATATGCGCAGCCCTTTTCATTAATTTAATTTTCTTTTCTTATGAGAGTCAGTAGGATTGTTTGATGTATGTTTAGGAAGCTTTAATTGTTCAATGCATATTCTTAATAGGTTAGATACATACAGTAATTAGCACATTAAATTTATTTACCCTAACTAGGTGTCCCACCATCCAAAATATACATTTCTTCAACTAAAATACTAGGAATAAAAACTAAACAATTTAGCAAACCAATTATAATTTTCAGTGAAACAACTGGACAATAGCATCATATACATAGAATGAGTAAGAATATTTTGACAATGAAAATTAGGAATACAAGAAGATGGTCTGAGAAAAGGTAGACCAAAATTAAGATGGAGAAAACATCTTAGGAGGATCTTAAAGGACAGCTAGAGGATAAGAGCGAAACAATTCAGAACTTGATATTCAGAGAAGGATCATTGTTAAGACAGAAGTTCTTAATGTAACAAGGGATGACGGAAAAGAAGAAATGGATTGGCCTCAGCATTGGATTCAAACCCCGTTCATCTTTGTAACAAACATAAACACCACCAGTACAATAAAATTGGAAGCCAAATTACAGCTGCATTTTCTGTTCTGCATCTGTTATGTGACACAGTAATTTCTGTAATTTAAACAAATTATCAGACTAGAAATAAGTGTGGTTTAGCAGACATTAGTTGGATTAACAGTAAAAGCTTTTAGCAATAAAATTCTGCTTTAGTAGGCAGAAGGATAAATGGTGGCATATTTCGGCCATTTAACAAACCAGTGCAGTAATACACAGATTTATTAGTGCACACTAAAACATAACATAAGCAACAATTATAAGAGATACACGCAATAAACTTTGATGAAACTTCTTCAACGTATCAGTGACACATTGGCAAAGGCACTGATGAAGTTTCGAGAGTTTTGATCATCAAGTTTTCCTGAAAACCAACAAACTGTCCGACGCAAAAAAAATCATGCTGCGGCCTGACCCCATTGGTAAGGCCTCGTCACTCAGGCGCGACACTCTGATTACGCGCCCCATGATTACAACATCCACAGGATGACTCTAATGTCCCCCTGCTGTGTAACTAGCGTGTCCTCATGTGAATGATAACACACCCGGGAATCAATGGTGTGCCACATAAACATCAAAACGTCCGCGTTGGAACAACATTGAGTCTCAACAGATAATTAATCCAGGACCATCTTTTCTGTAAGCTTCAAATAGCTTAATCAAACACATGCCGGCCTCCTTGGATTATAGCCATTCATTATTCATAATTATGGAATTAAGTTCCGGTCAAACAAGGGGACGAATCGGGGGCAAGCAATCAATGGGGTAATATGTGCGAGCTTGTCGTAGCTCAGTGTAATGCTCGACTTGATGAATTACCATGCCGAAGACAGTTCTATCACACAGCTGTGATTGTCAGAATTTTCCAAGGAAAACTACTGTTTCCTTATCCATTTTATAGGTGTCTGTTCTGTGTTATCAGATTACTTAATATAAAAAATATAAAAATAAAGTTATTTTGTCAAAAAAAATTGTGTTTAAGTAAATCTTCCAAGACATTGTTAATTAGCCTGTGAAAGTTAAACAAAATATTCAAGTTATAGACAATTCTAATAAAATATAGAGGTTGCTTTATTCATAAAATCTTCGATGTTTCATGTGGCTGATAATCCTACACTAAAGAAAATCAATTCAGCAAACTGCCTGCTAATATTTACAACCCAGAATGAATATGGGCCATGGTACAGGCAATCAACGTTAGATTTGCCCTTGTAAAACTTGGATTTTTTTGATAAGTACATGTTTTTTAAATATGCCTATTGAGTATTAATATTTTTTGTTTTTAAATAATAAAGCTGTATTCAACAATTAAGCGGTCTAAAAACAATGATAGCTTTAAGACAAACCACAACAGATTTTGTTTGATATTGGTATATTTAGTAGCGTGTTAGATATGGGATTAAATTTAAATAGCAAACCAACATTATACACAAGCTATCTAATGGAAAAACCTCATGTGGGTTTTATAAAAATTACACATACAAAATACGGATTTTAGACAAGACACATAGAACTATTTATCACCTGATGACACAATCTGTCCATTCATGGTGCACCAAGGTACGGTCAACAGCGCTGGACGGGTCAGTACGTATGTGCAATGACTGATGCATAGCACTAATTAGATTCCGTTGTATTTTTTCACGCTGTCGCCAAAGTACAACCGGAAACACGCAGAGAACTTGGCACGAGTCTGAGTACCGTGACCACTGGGACTAGGAGTTTGTTGCTTGTTTACTCATGCGTGACTGAAAAACATTTCACTGTCGGAGTGGTCAAATGTTTAAGTGTCTGTGATGGAGTACAATGGAAACTGTAAATGTCATAAGTTATGTCATTTGATAAGGGATTATACAATATCTCTGAAGCGTATTTGTGTTTCAAAATTTCTGGACCAAGAAAGTGTAGTTGATAACACATTTTTCTTATTTCATTACCACATATTGCAGTACATGATTTCTATGTGCAAAGTAAGTACTCGTTGTAAAAAGGATGGAAAACTATGAAAATAAAAACACTGAATATGCAACTATGGCGTTGGCTTAAAATTGGCATGTATGTAACCAGCTCAGTGTCTGAAAATGTCGTAAAGTAATGAGTATGGAAACACTTGAGGTAATATATGGTGTTTTATCACAATTTAGTGACCTTATCATAGCAGATTTAATGTGTGTGTGTGTGTGTGTGTGTGTGTGTGTGTGTGTGTGTGTGTGTGTGTGTGTGTGTGTGTGTGCGCGTGGTGTGTATGTGTGTGTACATATACATATCTATATATTTCCACACATGACCTCTTGACCTGTGTTATGATCTCTGTGCATATTTATCCACAGCTAGATATTATCCGGCCGGCGACTCCAATATCGCGATGGTCAGGGACTTTGGCCGAAGCGATGTAATTTCAGCAACTAGCCGGACAGCAGGGAGGGGAATTAGCCTCATCATCGACTCCCAATCCAGGGAAGAGACCCGCTAATGACTGTACTGACACACTAAGTAGCATAACACCAACAGCCCACCACGGGTTATGGAGCAGTGTGAATAATATGAGATACTACATCATCTGGGACTTGGTACATCTGAAGTCTAACCAGACTGTCTCCTGGAGAGTTGACTCTAGATGGCAGGTGGACAAGGAAGTTCATTGGCTTATTGAGAGTCCAACCCATTCATCTACGGGTCCCCACGCCCTTCTGAAATATATGTTGATTTTATTTTTAAACATATTCTCGCTACTAGCATCCACACAATAGCAGATGATTTGTTCAGTTCATTTACTGTCCTTTGTGAAAATTATTAACTTTCCTTTATCTCGTCTACACTGCTTCTATGCTAATGTAGCATCATGTCCTCTAGTCCTACCTTCCTTAATGAGAAAACAATTTCTAGCAATACTTTCATAACCAGTCAATAATTTAGGCACTTCTAATTGATCTCTTCATATACGGATGGACACTACATAACCAGCTGTAGGAGTTACAAGGGAAACAGTTTCCAGAGGACGACCAGCGAGATGCTGGAGTGACAAACTAGACAAGGTCTGGAAGGGCACTATCTGGCAACAGCTGAGGACTACAGCCAATCACGGACTACAGCCAATCACGGACTACACCCAATCAGACTACACCCAATCACGGACTACACCCAATCACGGACTACACCCAATCACGGACTACACCCAATCACGGACTACACCCAATCACGGACTACACCCAATCACGGACTACACCCAATCACGGACTACAGCCAATCACGGACTACAGCCAATCACGGACTACACCCAATCAGACTACAGCCAATCACGGACTACACCCAATCACGGACTACACCCAATCACGGACTACACCCAATCACGGACTACACCCAATCACGGACTACAGCCAATCACGGACTACACCCAATCAGACTACAGCCAATCACGGACTACACCCAATCACGGACTACACCCAATCACGGACTACACCCAATCACGGACTACACCCAATCACGGACTACACCCAATCACGGACTACACCCAATCACGGACTACACCCAATCACGGACTACACCCAATCACGGACTACACCCAATCACGGACTACACCCAATCACGGACTACAGCCAATCACGGACTACACCCAATCAGACTACAGCCAATCACGGACTACACCCAATCACGGACTACACCCAATCACGGACTACACCCAATCACGGACTACACCCAATCACGGACTACACCCAATCAGACTACAGCCAATCACGGACTACACCCAATCACGGACTACACCCAATCAGACTACAGCCAATCACGGACTACACCCAATCACGGACTACACCCAATCACGGACTACACCCAATCACGGACTACACCCAATCACGGACTACACCCAATCACGGACTACACCCAATCACGGACTACACCCAATCACGGACTACACCCAATCACGGACTACACCCAATCACGGACTACACCCAATCACGGACTACACCCAATCACGGACTACAGCCAATCACGGACTACACCCAATCAGACTACAGCCAATCACGGACTACACCCAATCACGGACTACACCCAATCACGGACTACACCCAATCACGGACTACACCCAATCACGGACTACACCCAATCAGACTACAGCCAATCACGGACTACACCCAATCACGGACTACACCCAATCACGGACTACACCCAATCAGACTACAGCCAATCACGGACTACACCCAATCACGGACTACACCCAATCACGGACTACACCCAATCACGGACTACACCCAATCACGGACTACACCCAATCACGGACTACACCCAATCACGGACTACACCCAATCACGGACTACACCCAATCAGACTACAGCCAATCACGGACTACACCCAATCACGGACTACACCCAATCACGGACTACACCCAATCAGACTACAGCCAATCACGGACTACAGCCAATCACGGACTACACCCAATCAGACTACACCCAATCACGGACTACACCCAATCACGGACTACACCCAATCACGGACTACACCCAATCAGACTACAGCCAATCACGGACTACACCCAATCAGACTACAGCCAATCACGGACTACAGCCAATCACGGACTACACCCAATCACGGACTACACCCAATCACGGACTACACCCAATCACGGACTACACCCAATCACGGACTACACCCAATCAGACTACAGCCAATCACGGACTACACCCAATCAGACTACAGCCAATCACGGACTACAGCCAATCACGGACTACAGCCAATCACGGACTACACCCAATCACGGACTACACCCAATCACGGACTACACCCAATCACGGACTACACCCAATCACGGACTACACCCAATCAGACTACAGCCAATCACGGACTACACCCAATCAGACTACAGCCAATCACGGACTACACCCAATCACGGACTACACCCAATCACGGACTACACCCAATCACGGACTACACCCAATCACCCAATCACAGGACACTGGCTGTGCATTTGATAATGGTGTAAAAAGACGAGGATGTGAACTGGTTTAATTTATAAAAAAACCAGACATCTTAAGTTCTCTCATCTGTTGACATTACATCTTTTGACCAATCCTGAAATATCTTCATCTCTACCTCTAATGTTCAGCCCTAGATTGCTTTCGTATGTCCTCTTTTTTTTTCCTTCAAGGTACCAGCATACATACAGCGGTGATCAAGACTAAATCTGTACCATGCAGTTATATCCTGGTGTCATCCTATTTTGTTTCCTATGACCGGCATTGTTCCTTATAGTTGCTGCAGAAGTGATTCATCTGCTTTACAGAGCAGTTGTAGCCCATCCAAAAGCGTTGGTCCACCTCCAATTTGGCATAATACATCTCATTCTCACGTTAAACGGACACCCTTCCAAACTCCCACAAAGCTCTTTGTGTCGTACATTCTATGAAAAGTTGACGCACTTTGCAACTGCACCTCTGAGATGGATTGCTTTCGTTTCCCTCACCGGCACGCTCACACTGATTTTGACAACGGATCGTTTGTATGCATTATTAAACAAGGAAACCCTGTTTCCCATGCCAGCGCTTAATGCGTTTACGGAAACGTAACAGGATATACTAGCTGGCAGCAGTCCTGTGTAAGAGTAAATAATGCAGAGTCAGTGTCTAACAGGAGCTCCCAGATGGCCTCGTAACGGCGTTTACCCGAGTAGCTGATCGAAGAGGCCCTAGTCATGGTCCGACACGGCTGTATATAGTGTCACAGTGTTCATCAAAGCCATCAATCAAAAGAACAGCAAGATGACGTGGGATGCTGGCGGTGTCTACTCGACCGTTTGCAGCAGATACAATCTGTCAGATTGATCAACAAATGGCTTTCTAAACGACAGTCGGTCGAGTTAGACAATATTAAAATCATGCGGTCTGTAGTAAGCAGATAAGGCCTTTCATCCGACTCGTAATGGATGGGTTGATGGAGGCAGAGCAGAGAGATTATAATTTGTCAATATTATATATCCATGCATATGTAGTAGTAGCCGGTATGTTTATACGGAGATGTCATTGAACATGATCACAGACTACTTGATGGGTGGCATGGTTAATGAACACTGGCACAGATGAATACCCTATGGACCATTGTCAAAGAAATAACTTGCATGGGAATCAGTGAAGACAAACATGATTATGTTGTAAATGTTGCAGTGTATAGTGAAGGTTGTTTCACAAAAGTGGACCAGAAAAAGTCAAGACATCATTGAAACAGGAACTGACTTTAACCCTCTCGTGGTCAGAACGGCCAAATCAACCCGAGACACAAGGTAAGCCATGAGACTCCTGGAGCCACAAGGTAAGCCATGAGACTCCTGGAGCCATAAGGAAAACCATGAGACACCTGGAGCCATAAGGTAAGCCATGAGACTCCTGGAGCCACAAGGTAAGCCATGAGACACCTGGAGCCACAAGGTAAGCCATGAGACTCCTGGAGCCATAAGGTAAGCCATGAGACACCTGGAGCCATAAGGAAAACCATGAGACTCCTGGAGCCACAAGGTAAGCCATGAGACTCCTGGAGCCACAAGGTAAGCCATGAGACTCCTGGAGCCACAAGGTAAGCCATGAGACTCCTGAAGCCACAAGGTAAGCCATGAGACACCTGGAGCTATAAGGTAAGCCATGAGACTCCTGGAGCCACAAGGTAAGCCATGAGACACCTGGAGCCACAAGGTAAGCCATGAGACTCCTGGAGCCATAAGGTAAGCCATGAGACACCTGGAGCCATAAGGAAAACCATGAGACTCCTGGAGCCACAAGGTAAGCCATGAGACTCCTGGAGCCACAAGGTAAGCCATGAGACTCCTGGAGCCACAAGGTAAGCCATGAGACTCCTGGAGCCATAAGGTAAGCCATGAGACTCCTGGAGCCACAAGGTAAGCCATGAGACTCCTGGAGCCATAAGGAAAACCATGAGACACCTGGAGCCATAAGGTAAGCCATGAGACTCCTGGAGCCACAAGGTAAGCCATGAGACACCTGGAGCCACAAGGTAAGCCATGAGACTCCTGGAGCCATAAGGTAAGCCATGAGACACCTGGAGCCATAAGGAAAACCATGAGACTCCTGGAGCCACAAGGTAAGCCATGAGACTCCTGGAGCCACAAGGTAAGCCATGAGACTCCTGAAGCCACAAGGTAAGCCATGAGACTCCTGGAGCCATAAGGAAAACCATGAGACACCTGGAGCCACAAGGAAAACCATGAGACTCCTGGAGCCATAAGGAAAACCATGAGACACCTGGAGCCATAAGGAAAACCATGAGACATCTGGAGCCATAAGGAAAACCATGAGACATCTGGAGCCACAAGGAAAACCATGAGACATCTGGAGCCACAAGGAAAACCATGAGACATCTGGAGCCACAAGGAAAACCATGAGACATCTGGAGCCACAAGGAAAACCATGAGACATCTGGAGCCACAAGGAAAACCATGAGACATCTGGAGCCACAAGGAAAACCATGAGACATCTGGAGCCACAAGGAAAACCATGAGACTCCTGGAGCCATAAGGAAAACCATGAGACATCTGGAGCCACAAGGAAAACCATGAGACACCTGGAGCCATAAGGAAAACCATGAGACACCTGGAGCCATAAGGAAAACCATGAGACACCTGGAGCCATAAGGAAAACCATGAGACATCTGGAGCCACAAGGAAAACCATGAGACACCTGGAGCCATAAGGAAAACCATGAGACACCTGGAGCCATAAGGAAAACCATGAGACACCTGGAGCCACAAGGAAAACCATGAGACACCTGGAGCCATAAGGAAAACCATGAGACTCCTGGAGCCACAAGGAAAACCATGAGACATCTGGAGCCACAAGGAAAACCATGAGACATCTGGAGCCACAAGGAAAACCATGAGACTCCTGGAGCCATAAGGAAAACCATGAGACATCTGGAGCCACAAGGAAAACCATGAGACACCTGGAGCCATAAGGAAAACCATGAGACACCTGGAGCCATAAGGAAAACCATGAGACACCTGGAGCCATAAGGAAAACCATGAGACACCTGGAGCCATAAGGAAAACCATGAGACATCTGGAGCCACAAGGAAAACCATGAGACATCTGGAGCCACAAGGAAAACCATGAGACACCTGGAGCCACAAGGAAAACCATGAGACACCTGGAGCCACAAGGAAAACCATGAGACATCTGGAGCCACAAGGAAAACCATGAGACATCTGGAGCCATAAGGAAAACCATGAGACATCTGGAGCCATAAGGAAAACCATGAGACATCTGGAGCCATAAGGAAAACCATGAGACACCTGGAGCCACAAGGAAAACCATGAGACACCTGGAGCCACAAGGAAAACCATGAGACATCTGGAGCCACAAGGAAAACCATGAGACACCTGGAGCCACAAGGAAAACCATGAGACACCTGGAGCCACAAGGAAAACCATGAGACATCTGGAGCCATAAGGAAAACCATGAGACATCTGGAGCCACAAGGAAAACCATGAGACATCTGGAGCCACAAGGAAAACCATGAGACATCTGGAGCCACAAGGAAAACCATGAGACATCTGGAGCCATAAGGAAAACCATGAGACATCTGGAGCCATAAGGAAAACCATGAGACATCTGGAGCCATAAGGAAAACCATGAGACATCTGGAGCCACAAGGAAAACCATGAGACACCTGGAGCCACAAGGAAAACCATGAGACATCTGGAGCCATAAGGAAAACCATGAGACACCTGGAGCCACAAGGAAAACCATGAGACATCTGGAGCCACAAGGAAAACCATGAGACACCTGGAGCCACAAGGAAAACCATGAGACACCTGGAGCCACAAGGAAAACCATGAGACATCTGGAGCCATAAGGAAAACCATGAGACATCTGGAGCCACAAGGAAAACCATGAGGCATATCGAGCCATAACGTCATAATGGAGCAGTACAATGTATCCGAAAGAGAAGAAAGCTTACTTCGAACCTGCACTGGCCAAACCAAATGAACCAAAACACATGGACTTCTAACAAACCGTCCGGTCAGCGCACACGTACGCCACTGTCTACGGATGCTGTCCAGCCAGACACTAATCCAATCCGCCCAACTTTGATTAGGTTTTTCCGTACAACTAATTTCTTCAGTTCATTTACCCTCAATTTTCCAGTTTTGATCTATGTTCCCTCGCTTCGTTGCACTGGTCGCCGCATCGATTTGCCGCGACGCCGAGTTTATTAAGCGACACTAACTTCATCTGAGTGAAACAGTCAGACGCTGTTTCCACTGAGCGAGACGGCCCTCGATGCAGAGGTCAACACAAGGTCATTAGCGAAGAATCATCGGGTGAGTTAGTTGACCAAACTTCCTGTCCGCACAGCGCATCTGGCAATCAGGACCGCGGGAAATCGGTTTGGACTGGACATTACCACTTAACGCGAAGATGTCTGTTATGTTGTCCAGAATCAGCCTGAGGAAGTAGCTGATTATTGGCTTAGTACATTCACCAAATCAGCTGTACTTCGGCCTACTTTTTTTCGTAAGGTGTGTAGGAACTGGTAAACCTCAAAGGTGTTTATTGAGTGGGAGTAAACCCAAAAGTGGACATTTCCCCTCCTTTCAATTCACTATGCAGCAACAACAAATCTTTTTCCCAGTAGGAACATCATACCTTCATGACAGTTCAAATTCAATTAAGAAATGCTACTCTAGAAACATGCAAACTTTACTGGTGATGTTTTCACATTGCTAACTGTGCCTTGTAGATTACCACAAGATAGTTCTTGGCACAATGCCAAAATTAAACCATTATGTTAGTTTGGTCATTGAAGTTTAATGTACCCACTGTGCCGCTTACGTCTATTAGCCCGACATCCTGGTTGTCTCGAGGCTGACTGATGAACAATAAATAACAATGAACAAACTGTTTGTTTGTCTGAACACGAAACAACAAACCACCGATGAATTCAGTGTATAAAAACACATTTAAGAACTGTATGTATCACAATATGAAAATTATATCATGTGTTCATTTTGTGAGTGAGAATGTGAAAACAATTGAATGAGTTTGTAGATGTGACACTTAAGACACTATACACAGGATATATGAAAACTATAACATTGATTTTGGTGTCGAAATATGAAAATAATTAAAATGTATAAACACTGTATATCAGAATAGAAAACATTTGATTTTCTAGATGTAAAGAAAAACATGAAAGTATCAGTCACAATATGAAAATGATGAACTGTATGAATTTTGTATGTGATGTTACAAACAACGAATTATATGAATTCTCAATCAGAATACGAATCAATGAAATGTACAACTCCTCAAGCAAGACCAATATCAGTAGATGTATAATCAGACAAGTTTGTGGTAAAGAACGGAAACGATAACAAAAGTTAATAAACAAGAACTAAACCATCAGCTGTAAAAACCAAAGCAATCACTGCTGAAATGTAAAATATGATTCTAATACACGATACAGAGATTTTGACAGATATCGATAAATGTACTTTCATCGTAATCAATTCTACATAGGCAAGAACTATTTATTGCATAATACGCACAACTGCTTTATATTGTAGTTGTGCATAATTTAATAAAAACATTAGTCTGGAACAAATACACACTGAAATTATATTTGTCATTATTGATTGAGTTACATTTCATTTTTTTAGATTTTTTATACAAGTGCTGCCACCTACCGGTTGGGTTCTTCGTTTGAACGGCGAGATCATCCACTTGTATCGTCGAATTTGGGCCATCACGCGTGAATCGCACAACGTGATATTTCCCATCGTTGACCTTCTCAAAAAGTTCTCCGATCGGGTGATCCATAGTTCCCATGTTGTACACCACAAACATATTTCCGTCCACCTAGCGGCAACAATGGAAATTAATCGGGATCGTTCACATTTCAGATTCAACAGGAAAATGTTTAAACTGCAGATTACTGTAGGCCAGATAAGAATAACCCCTAAAATGAAGACTAGCCCCATAAATTAATGATATTTTAGATAACAAGAGCTATTTTGCAACATAATTCATAGTAAGGATTTCAAATCATGATTCAATCATATTATTTTATAAACATGACAAAAGCATTTGTACTATCATTTAGGTAGTAAAGAATATTAAAGATAGATTACCATAAATTAAAAAAATCATAGTTACAACAAATGTTACATGCAGCCATCAAGCTTCATTTGCAGATCATTGAATGAGAGACATCTGTAAAAATAATTTATTTCATGCAATTCACTTCGAAGTATCTAAATAAACTTGTTGCATGTTTTTGACAAGCAATCCTTTTCTCAAGATTTCTTCCACCTGAGAGAACTGCCACTCAATCAATTCTCCTTTTGTCTGCTCTGTAGGGTGGATGGATGGGTGGGTGGGTAGATGGGTGGGTGGGTAGATGGGTGGGTGGGTAGATGGGTGGGTGGGTAGATGGGTGGGTGGGTAGATGGGTGGGTGGGTAGATGGGTGGGTGGGTGGGTAGATGGGTGGGTGGGTGGGTAGATGGGTGGGTGGGTAGATGGGTGGGTGGATGGGTGGGTAAATGGGTGGGTGGGTAGATGGGTGGGTGGGTAGATGGGTGGGTGGGTAGATAGGTGGGAGTGGGATAGCATGGTAAAATCCCAAAAGGGCCGAGATCAACTACACAGAGTGGGATTGAACAAAGGAGCCTGTGATTGGTGGGATGTGTCGTCATGGCAACTGGACTGAGTGATGTCCCCCATGCTGCAGGGATCAAGAGGGATGATCGCCAGGCTCCGTACCAGTTCCATCTCGAGGTAGTCGTCCGACATCCGGCTGTTGATACGAACGAGCACCGCGTCTTTTTGCAGGGTGCTGAAGCCGAGAGCGACTGTGTCCTTCTTTGTGTCCGGCTGTCTGTCTTCAGGGAAGGTGTAGATGACGACACCACCGTCGTCACCAAAGTTGTATGACACCGAGTCTGTCAAGAAACATGGCAAACAATAGCATTATTATTGAATATATTGTTCGTGGCTCCAAGAATGGTTTATTGTAGTACAGTGTAATTTAACTTACTTTGGAGCTTAATATTGAACACACATGACACCAGTATGTGAACAAAGCCCATAGCTGATGGGTCGAAACGTCGTACTCATCATCAACAATTAAGCTCCAAAGTAAGTTAAATTACGCTATGATAATTGCATTATTTTGGATAGTTTGTTTTATTTTCCTTTTTTAAATCAACTTTATCAGGGTTGTGGCAACATCTAATTGGTATATACGCTGCATCAATAAAGTGATTTCAAATAGTCCGTATTTTTTTAAAATCCTTGAATAGGACGAATGTTTTTTACTAAGCCTCACCTCGCGAAACTCTAGCCACCGGCAATATTTTATTTCTGCCTTAACAACCTTGTCTCATAGACCAACCCTGCTCTTTTCGAGGTTGACTTCTTTGACAAAGACTATTCTTGTTAATGTTATGCTGCTTTGGCTTTGTGTTTGCACTTTTTATGCCAAGCCTGGTATATGTATGTACCCACGTCACTGGATGGCCGATGTAACTTTAGGAGGTGAATAATTCAATATGTAACCTGATCCCGCAATTGGTAAGCACTCAAACAATCTCGTATCCTTGCCAATCTCTGCTTAATTGCATCTGACGGACTTCCGTTCTTGGCCTAACTGAATTTCAAATTCTGATGGCAGCATAGATTTATATGCAGAGACCCGTCCACCCATCATATGGACGGGTAAAAAACCATTGTGGATGGGTAGAAATATGGGCAGATGGGTGAACAAATGAAGGAGCAAATAAAGGTGTTCTAAAACCAGATAATACATTTGTTGTTGATGTTTCCAATTTTTTCAAAACAAGGATTCAGTCACAGTACACATTCAAGTAGAGTAAGAATTTTTCAAAGATTTAGTTAGTAGACATTTTTTGCAGAAAATATATCATCAATATTTGATCAATTCATACTGAGGCTTACATTTTTTACCCGACCGCAGTGGAGCGGACCGGAGTGGACCATTGTGATCTAACCAGAATTTATATTTTGCATAGCACTGAAAATAACAATTGTTGCCTAAAAGAAAGCACACAATGACTGGTCCCTTACCGTCGGCACAGAGGGAGCCTGTGAAAGACGTCATGTCGCAGTCACACGTGTAACTGTCCCACTGTTGTAGACAAACTCCTCGGTTCTCACACGCATCACTGGTGCACTCTAGTGTAGGACCTGGGAATTAAATGAATCATTGCAAGTCAGATGTTGTGTCACTGCAATACACTCGTTACAGAGATGGTTATTTGATCATTTATTATAATTTTATTTTCAAAATTGGGGAAAAATGTGTGTAGTTTGGATGTGTTTATTTAGTAGACATGGTTATCAAAAAGATTGTGAACAGTTACTATATAGCTTTACTGGGATGGTGTGTGTGTGTGTGTGTGTGTGTGTGTGTGTGTGTGTGTGTGTGTGTGTGTGTGTGTGGTGTGGTGTGGTGTGGTGTGGTGTGGTGTGGTGTGGTGTGGTGTGGTGTGGTGTGGTGTGCGTGCGGTGTGGTGTGTGCAGGCATGTCTACATGCATATAAATGAATGCATTTTCCAGAAAGAGTTGAACTGTCATAAAATAGTCAGAAATGAATCAAATCACATGGACATGGGATCTTTAACAATGCAGTTTTTCTGGTCAAATCCAGTGATCAAACATAGCGGTCAAATTGTACACAAAATATGTAAGATTGTCACAAACAAGACTGCAAACATGAGTTCCTGCAATGGCTGGTTACATGTGTACCTTCAACAGTGCGAGAAAAACTGTTCGGCAAACACGAGAAATAATCTCAGGCAATATATACACCAACTAATCACAATCGTGAATCGGCCCTAATGAAAAGCATTGATCAGCGACGAACCAGGGCAGGATAAATCACCAGATCAGTAGTTTAGTGGCTGATGAAAATTCAACGTTGACTTTTTGCCGTCGAGCTACAGAGAAAACGTGAAAAACTGGAAGAAAGGAAACTGATTGATGCTGGCCAGTGCTTATTCATCTGCAGGTGTGGTTGCGTGGATGAAATTGTTTCAATTATGTAACACAGCTTTGTTAATGTGAACACAAATCTTACATGCGTCTTTGTGTGTGCAGCATTGAAACATGTATAAAGAATGATGTCAAGACCACAAAATCTTTCTGGGGCGTATTCTGTTTTTGGGGAGGGAGACAATTTTCAATTATTATGACTGGATTTGAATAACTTAATTTTACATGACTGCATATTTCCGGATATAAGATATCTTTTCAAAGGAAGAAATTATAATTTTATTTAATACACTGTGTTTGCGGATATAGAAAACTATTCAAAGGTGCATGATTATATTACCAATAATAAAATGCAGGTACATAATAATATAAAGTTCATTTATAAATAAATAATGACAACAGGTTACATAGTGTTTCTCAGTAACTGGGGTCAAGGGTCAACATAGTTCACAGACAGTCTGACATATTGCTAATCAGTATTTTATTGAGGCAACACTCCATGACGATGAATGATTGGCCATGTCTTATTGTATGTTTAGCATCTTTGAAGCAGTTATGTTGTGGGTTTTCTTAGCAATATTTTATTTCATTCTTTATATCTGTTTCACTGAGCTTTCAACAGTGCTGCTGAAATTAATTTAATATTAAATAATGGCAAAAATGTCAGGCTTGTATTGCCCGACGTCTCTGACAATTTCATGCATTTGATGTGTTATCCTAGACATGGGATGTCAAGTCAGACAAGTGTTCTATGATAGAAGGAGCAATATCCTCATTCATCACTGGAAGTGTTATGGTTGACTGATCGGCTGATCGCTGGCCCACGACCCTTGTGTAAGTGCCACCAATATGCTGTGATATTCACAAGTGTGACATTTATACGTGAAGCATGCTAAGCATTTGTGCCTGATGTCATATCGAACATACCTCTTGCAAATCGGCTATCTCTTTGCCAGTGACGAAAATCTACAATTTGTATACCACGTTGAACTTTAGACAGTGGTCAGAGCTAAGATTGGATGTAGATATAAATATAACGCTGTAAAACTGATTCTACCATCTGCGTTAAATGACCAAATAAAAAAAAATACATTTTGCATTAATAAAGCTCACCCACTTTAAAGCTCAATACACTTTAAAATGTTGTAAATGTCGGAAAAAGATCTCAAGATATTTTCACTTTATGCAGTGTCCTGTTATATTGTATAAGTAGCAGGACACAGTAGTCAAGTGATTAGAGTGCTGGACTGTCATTTTATGGAACCGGGTTTTGGACCCTGATGCTGGCCAGGTAGTAGTTCGGACACTGTGTATAAACTTGCCAATTTTAATCACCCTAAATTGGCTGTCTTTTGGAAGAGACCCTACAGACTGGTTACTTCTATCTCGGATCTATGCGAGATTCCAAAAAATTCCACGCATGGAAATGCAAAACTGTTCAGGGATTCATTTATGTAGTATCTCATTCTCTGAACTGCTGATGCCAGAATATTCGGGTCTATGCAAGAATCCAAAAAATTCCACGCAGGGAAATGTAAAACTTTTCAGGGATTCGTTTAATTAGTATCTCATTCTCTGAACTGCTGATGCCAGAATAATCATACTAATGACTGTATCTGGAGTAGGCATTTATTGGAAGACAATAATGCATTAATTAACACAATATTATTATTTCATATATTTATTTTAATTAATTTATTATTATAACAAATTGTTATTATTGTAGGACATTTTATTATTTTATATTTTACTTATATATTTTTAGAGACAACGCATAATTTTTATGTTACTTATGTATTTTTAGAGACAACATATTTTAATTAGTAGCATTTTAGTGGCATTTTATAATTTTGTAAATTTATAATTTTAAGTATAATGTACACTTTTATAATTTTGGAATTTTAAGTATAATACTAATTTATGTACACTTTTATAATTTAGTGAACACTCGATAACCCATAGGCTTCCTTGTTCACATTCCATCTGGAGCTTGGCTCTGGACGGCAACTTGTTAAACCTTGTTAAACCAGCCAATCCTTTGAGACAGCGAAACTGAACCTACCTCTGCAGCCTTTCACGATGACATTTCGGAAGTTATCTGGGACCTGTGTGGCCTGTCGGAGAAGGTTCTGAACTTTCCCGTCAAGATCAACGGAAGCAACACAGCCCTGGAAGCCATGGCGAGACTCCACCTGCGCTGGCAGACCGTCGTACATGCTCTCTCGGATCCCCCCGATGTACAGCCGGTCAGACATATCGAAGTGGACGGCGTGCTTCATGTCGGGCAGATAGTCGAAGCTGGCTGTGTCGTCCACACGCAGTATGTGTTGGTTCAAGGCCGGACGAACAACGGCAACATCATGCCACCGATTGTCGTTGATCCGCGCTTTAGTGTCGGCGAGCACCACACGAGGGCCGTTGCCAACGTTGAAGATATATCGGAGGTGTCCGTCAGAAAGTTCGAGAGCGAGGAAGTCGTGTTTACCCCCACTGTATAGGATCAAGCCGTTTGACTGCGTCGTTTTCAGTTGAAGGTACATCGTGAACGTATCGTAGAGACGCAGCCTCGTTATGAGATACGCGGCCGAAGTTTGAAACATGACAGGGTGGTTGACGCGCGAAACGGGTTTCTCAAACGCTGCGTTTGTTTCAATGTTGCTGCTTTTGCCCGAGTGAGCGATCTCGAAGAAATGGTTGCCGTTGAAGACGAACTGTTGCATCTTCCCGACAAAGTTCTCAACGTCGCCGGCGCCACGCTTTGATCGGTGTCCAGCTCGGGTTGTGATTTCACCGACGTGGATGTAGTCAAATGTGATTATGGCACTGCGTCCTACAAGTTTGGCTGCAACAGAAAGGAGGTAATATATATATGTATACATGGTGCTGAGATGACAGAACAGTATAGGTTTGCGATTACCTTACGAAAGTACTCACACAAGATCAGCATTCAGAAAGAAGGATGCAGACAGTTGGTGGACAAAATAGTGCATTCAGTGACGGGAGAAAACAAAAATCAAGGATCAGTTTTGAGACCAGCCCTTCCTCAGATACCCAGAGAAGTCAAAATCATGACCAGGACTACAATGAGTTAAAACAATAATCAACATAATAACTAACTTATTCAAGACTGCATATTTATGATGACTATGATCACCAAAGCTATAGTTAACTAATATTTTTAGTCAACTAGAGATTTGCAAGAATTTTTTTTTTAAGAAAGGTGATTTGGTTATTTGTACCTTAAGTTCTGGGGAATGTATAAAAATTACCCTCTTACACAATAAATTACATACATGCATGCACACACACACATGCATGCATGCACAAACGCACGCACGCACGCACACACAATGGCACGCGCATTCATGCATGCGATTTATACATTTGTCCCGATTACTCCACGGGCTGAAGTGTAATTTGGCAATACTTTTGGCAATTGTTGTGAAATTGTTGTGTTTGTTTGATGAATGCTAGATTAGGTGACTTTTGTAGATAAACTGCCATCAATTTAATGAATCACTATCAGAGTTTGGCAGGAGTCACTGATGTCAGGAATCAGTGTCATCAACCATGTCGTGAATCGGTGTCGATGGAGCTCGGCTGTCGTCGATGTGATGAATTGGTTTCAGCGAAGTGTGTGATGCATATAGTGCCAGGAATCAGTGTCAGTGTCATCAGTGATGTCAGGAATCAGTGTTGATGTCATAAATAATGTCAGGAATCAGTGTCAATGTCATCAATGATGTTAGGAATCAGTGTCGATGTCATCATGTCAGGAATCATTGTCAATATCATAGATATTGACCCAGACATTAACAGAAATATTACACATTGATGAAAAAAACACTGACACAGACATTCAATATCAACAAACATTAGATGCTGAAAGCAGATATCAAGACAGATATCGACACAGACACTGACACAACCATTAGACTCTGATTGAAGCATACATCAACAGACATCAACACAAACAGGGACACAGATGTTGGCAAAAACACCAGCACAAACAGACACTGACACAGACATCGACGCCGCCATCGCCGTAGACACAAGAAGTCGACACAGACGTCTACTGGTCAAACAAGTACGGCTTCGACCGGTGGTCTACTGTCGGTTCTAATTAACCGTCAGATGATTAATATTTCAGGTGCATCGGTCAAGGGTCAAATTCTCCTGCACCAAGCAGTTTGAGCGCATTTTGTACGAGAACTCGGCCGTTTTTATAAACCCGTATCTCATGCAACTGACAAAAGAACACAGCCCTAATGACAACATCAACTTGCTTCACTGTTGCGTATATTTCCCAGGTGGACCCTGGTTGATGCAGACAAGACACGGGCGTCTCCAAAGAGTGGTACCAATAAATTACATTAGACCTTTAACACATCTGAATTTGGTTACGCCGTCTGAGTTATGACCTGTTTGTCGTTAAGTGGATGAATCCCAAATTGGATTAGGACATATTTAAAGCATTATATTAATAATAATTTAATGGTGAATACAATTAATACATGGACACTTAAAAGACAGAGATAAGAACGTATTTTAAAGAAATACATTAGCAATACATGGATAATTAAAAGACAAAGATTACATTTGTTTATGCTTTAATTTACCTAAATGTTTATATTCATATTAGAGAACTTTTACAGTTTTACTATCCAACATTTTTATCGGTTAATTTTACTAGACATTCTAATTAGTAACACTTTCATATATTGTTATGCTTTCATAATAATTTGACTAATATACATTAATGAATTTGTTATCAACTATATGCATGTTCTTATTGTACTATTCAGCCGCTTTGGCTGCCAGAGAAGTGAATAAACTTATTATGGGGCACAACATATTTTAAAGAATATATATTGACCACAATACACGGATAATTAAAAGATGGAGCCAGACAAAATTGGTCTGTGTGAGTTAGCGATGTGGTAACGAGACAGATGCCCAGGATGTCCTTAAGGTCAAGGCGGCAGTCTCGTCAAAGCGGCAGTCTCCAGACTTTGTCTGGTGTTGACTGATGTCACACTGTCTGTGACAATGACATCACAGTGTTGATAGGGCAGTCTTCAAACTGTCCCCAGTCTACATGGTGACAGATGAACACGGGGACTGGTGGCAGGCTAAAGTCAAAATGAAAGTGAAACCTGGAGAAAATCAGGTTTCACTTTCATTTGGAGAAAATCCAGTTTGAAGAGAGGCTAGGTAAATTAATAAATAACAAGGCGAAGACTGAGGGATTAATCGCACCTTTGAACAGAGGAGGAACTTGTGTGGGTCAGAAAAGGTCCTGAGAAAAATTTAAGGGTGGATTAACAGGTGTTCAAAGAAAGATTAGCTGATGACCAGATGAATTAGTGCATCATCAAAACGTCCACGAAAAGATTAACAGATTACAGGTAATTATGGAACGATATTAGCAGGACCAAATGAAGACAGAAGACCAATGAAAAACCATGAACGGACCAAAGGAAACTGATCTTCGGACTTGCCAAGGATCCGACGAGGACAAAATATGACAATGATCCACTGAATGAAGGATAAGAAAATACCACTTGCATTTATCAACATCCATCAGCTATCCTATCACACAATCCACATGCAGTTATACCTAAAGAAAAACGCCTTTGAATGGCCGGGACAATCGTGCTAAATAATTCAACGATTTTCGCAGTGAGAACGGTCACCTATCAGTGCTAGTGTTTACGTGACGGGGATTACAGCCTCCCGTCCTCGCAGTGTCGTCAATGTCGTCTTAAGTGAATCTCCAGCCGGTCCATTAGACGTCTTCCCAGAGCTCCTCCAGTCCATTAAGACGGGCTTTTAAACAGACAGCTCCGCGACCCGACCGCATCCCGAGTGCTGTTTCGACTCCGGGCTCCGGCGCACTTAGCACGATTCAATCCAGCGACCACTCTCTGTTATGGCCAGCGGCAGATTGGTTACACTGACTGATATGACCAGTTTTATTTTTTGTGTCTGTATTAAATGTGATTACAAAATGCTATGAAACTCACTGAAATTACCACTTTTTTGTTCGTGTGTACAAAAAACATGATTAAAAAATGCTATGAAACTCATTGCTATGACCACTTTTTTGGGTTCGTTTGTACAATAAACATGATTAAAAAATGCTATGAAACTCACTGATATTTGTTTGTATAATAAACATGATTGTCTAATGGTATCACCTTTTTTATTTCTGCATCTATTATTAAATTGACCGAGTATTTTTTTCTTCTGTTTTTGAAACTGGATGTATGTTGATGCCACAAAATGCATTGCTATCTATAAATAAATAAAAGACAACTTTGTCGTGTAAGCATGTGTAAGCTATTAGCTTGCTGTTAGTGAAAAAATGTGCGGTTTTAGCGAGTTGTGTTTGAGCTGAATAGGCCCATTCAATATGATGCAAAAAATGTGATTGGCTTATCCATAGAATCCAGTTCGTTCACCTCTGAAGTACATCAGTCTATTTGCAGCATCAAAGCTTATTCATAAATGGAGGAAACCTCGAATGAACGGTGAACGAACTGAATTTATTTGGCATAAATAAAATATGTCCTGGGAATTAATTTTCCATTTTATCTATTCTGCCTTTCTTTTCTCTACTGCATCCATAGACAGCCAGATGATTGAGGAGATGAAACAGGAAAGCATAGGCAAGATGCTGGACAATAACTTGGCTACCATGTGAAGCCAACTGATCCAACAAATACATGCTCCTCGTAAAAAAATACCACTCACAACTCAACCTTGAGTTTATTGCCATTTCGTTCATTAGAGCGTGGTTAATTTATGAAATAATAATAACAAGAATGGTATGCCGGCGGCATTGCTTAATGAATCGACGGAAGGCAGTTAACACAACTGGCAGTGGCATTAGGTCTCGCTGTCAACACGGTGGATTTTACAGCGGTCATTAATCATAGTCGGAATCTCTTGGCATGGCTAATAC
The DNA here is from genome assembly GCA_964017155.1 of Oasisia sp. SBJ-2009. NCBI lineage: Eukaryota > Metazoa > Annelida > Polychaeta > Sabellida > Siboglinidae > Oasisia > Oasisia sp. SBJ-2009. The sequence continues at coordinate 18,988,084 of OZ024856.1, forward strand.
AGCGTAGTCACGCGAGAGAGATATTTTTCAATGGACTGACTTGACAATTGCAGTCGTGCGCTGTGGAACAAAACCAGGCCAGTGGATTTAAATGATTACATTTGCATAATTATACATAGCATGATAAATGCAGGAAACTGCTGTCATATTTTATAAAAAATATCACACTGACCCAAGGTAACAATATTACTTAATTAGACTAATCAAAGGTTGCATAATGGCTGCTGGTGATATTCACAATTTGTGATGTGAAAATTCTTCGGTAATTATAATTGTGCAATGCCAAAGAATCCAGGCACATTGATTTGATTAATTAATAATGACAGGTGATTGTTGCATAATTGACCCAGGTAATATTAACAGTGAGTAATATTCACGCGCCACAGCAATCTCAATAATCTTCAACAATGCAGTGTGAATGTTTAATAACTTAATTAAGCAGTAATAACTGGTGGTAATTAACTGAATGATGCCCCAGGCTATAGTAGCAAATACACCAACAACAAAACACATTATATCGGTGGAATAAAGTGGTTACTGGGTTACCATCACCATTATTTTTTTTTACTGATTATACAAAGCAGACCACATGTTTTTCCATGTTTGATTTTAAATCTTCCTCTGAGCATAACATGTTAAAAAATCCAGGCCATAATGAAGTTGCAAAATGACATAATAAAGACGTATGTAAAAAACTGCTGATGATAACAATCAGGTTATTTATTATTTAATCTAAACAAACATTTTCTTTGGCATTATGTATTTAATATCAGGACATCATTTTGAAAACTTGACATACATACACACTGTGGGCCATAGCAGAAACTATTTAAAGCCAAATAGTGGTGGTTTACCAATGCAATCTCTTAATTGCTTCTATTATTAAAAGAATGTATCTTACTCAATTATATAGGGGTTAGATTTAGTCACACACAACAAAGCAATTCGTCATAAACGAATACAAATTGTTCCACTTAATGCAAATCTCAACAATTAAGGGATTTTAAGAAACAATGACACGTTAATGTGGAAGTCTGAAATGATGTTTGGGTTGCATTTATTTTCTGACCCCAAAAATGACAGGTCACTAGAGTGGCAGAATAGTGTAGTGGTCAGCATATCTACTGACCAAGCAGAATAGTGTAGTGGTCAGCATATCAACTGACCAGGCAGAATAGTATAGTGGTCAGCATATCTACTGACCAGGCAGAATAGTGTATAATGGTCAGTATATATCTACTGACCAAGCAGAATAGTGTAGTCATCAGCATATCTACTGACCAGGCAGAATAGTGTAGTGGTCAGCATATCTACTGACCAGGCAGAATGATGTAGTGGTCAGCATCTACTGACCAACCACCATATGAAGTAAAGTGGCACAGTTGGTAGAACAACGGACCCTCAAATACAATAAACTCTAGTTGTGGTGATTTTTTTAAACCTTAATTGAGGATGTTTCTCCTGTTCACTCAACTGTGTGAATGAACACCTGGCTATAGACCATGTTGGACATTTGTGTATGAGTAGTGTTTGTCCATTAATTGCAGTATAGCTGAATACTTCATTTAGAAGTCGAGACTGTGTTAATTTGAGCATGGCTACACTGGATGCTGCGCTATACAAAACTCACATCACTCTCTCACATCACTCTCTCACATGGCAAAGTTCTTGGCCCAAAACCTGAACTCGGGCATGGGAACGACTGATAAAAAAGCTCTGAACAGTTGGGCCCATGTATCCACTCTGACACATTTGTGTCAATCGTGTTAATTGGGGTGCAAAAAAACACCCAAGATGACAAGCATCCTGGCAGTGACCACCCTCAGAGCCAGCAGAGGTGGGTTGGTGTGGTATGATTGAGACAGACATAGATTGAGACCTTGAGAGAGTCAGAATCTAGTAACCGTAGCTCACATGTGGAGTAGCAATTTACTAGGAATGCGCAGTGGTTTAACTGACACTGATTTGGGCAGGGTTCGTGTTACACAACATCCCAGTTTTCGGATTCAGTCCTTCTCAAAATACAGCTAATGTATTAATGCTAAACTTTTTGTTTTCATACTTATTAGTGTAATATATACGATTGGAAATTTGCATAACACTAGATGTAATAGACACACATCAATCATTAAAAACAATTATATTTTATAAGTAAAACTGAAGACTTATTGATTGACCTTTCACTGATTAAAGATGATTTATTGTGATATATCTTGTCTCAACACCAAAATGTGTTTTTCCTATAAACAAAAACCGACACATCTCTTAAATATCCATTGGACAAAGTGGCCAATAAATGTACACCGCCCCAGAGAAAACACAATGTTCCTGTCAATCACTTCACTAGCAACTCATCACTAAAGTGGACTGAATCGCAGCCGTGGTAGGTTTGAGTGACGCCTCGTGTAAAACCAGACAGTTTAATTAATTACCCGTCTGTCATAAGCAGCACTGGGCAAACAGTTCTGTTGGGATTCGGCGGGCACCAAGGAGACGGTAAATATTCCCGTTGTAAACAGATCCCTCCTCTAAGGACAGAGTGCACAGAAACTAGAACGTAAATGTTTGTTTTTGAAGGGAGTTTTTAAGGAAAATAGCAAGAAAAGGTTTTGATGGTTTATTATTACAAATTTGTTTAAGGTAGTAAACAAATTGTTTAAGGTAGTAAAAATATTACTACCAATCTACATTACAAAGACTAGTGCGGTCATATTTATGGATCAAAATGATGACATTTTGATTACTATACTGTGGAACTCTCCTATTAAGGTCACCCCTGGAACTGGACAAAACTTACCTGAATAGGAAGGTGACTGTATTAGAGAGACCAATTTCTACACATTATGGAAATATGAAAATAACTGTAGGGTGACGTAAATTGTACTAACGAGGGGACAGCGAAGCTAGGTTTGACTGTACATACATCTATAAATCCTTATGAAAATCTAAATAATGGTGAGACCAAAATGATGTCCATATGTTATTTAAAAAATGTAAACACTGAGCCCAAAAGCCCTGAAATTGCAAAGGAATTATAACTTCTTAAATACGGAAATTCACTAAATATTTCTTAATTTACACATACTAAATTAACACAACATTTACTTTTATTCTCTCAGGCAATTTCTCACTGCAAAATGGTTCACTTTCTTGTCATCATCACTCCATATCAGGTCACTTTTCCGTCGTCGGAAAACCTGTCATATTTTGCTCGTTAATTTTTCTTTTTGAACACTATTCCCCTAATCCACATTCTCATAAGTCACCTGGCCACGACAGATAACACGATCCTCTCTGTAGCGTTACATTCGTTTACACGTCTTAAATGTCACGCTGGTCATTAACGGCTGTCTTGTCACATGCGGACACACTCCGACCCAAGCGAATGCGACGGCTGCCCTTTTCACACGGAGACAGAGTGGAGCCTCACTTTCAACTTCAATCTCACCTCCTTCGTCTGCAAACATTTGACCTTTTTCTTTTTTTCTCACCGGCACAAAATCTCTTCCCACATATGTCGCCCACTTTCTTTTTCGTCAAACTCAGGGATCATCAAACAAAATATTTTAACATATGATTCGTGCTGCATGATTCCTTTCTTCCTCTTCCTTGACAGATCCAGATATCAAATAATTAATCTAATTTCACATGCGATTTGAGTTACACAGTCAACTTCGTTCCTGCCATGAGAGATTCAGATATCAAACATAAAATCTTTTCTTGCATGGTTTCATTTACAGTCGACTTCCTTCCTTCCGTGACAGATCCAGACTGTATCAAATAAATAAACCTTTCGATCTGCACTACACAGTTGCCTGCTGTACCTTTCACCCTTCATAGATCCAGATATTATCAAACATAACATCTTTTCTCACACATCTTTTCAATTACACCGTCGTATTCCATCCCTGATCCATCCAGATGTGATCAATATGAAATCTTTCCTCACATAAGCTTTTGGTTACATCGCTGACTTCCTACCTTGAAAGACACAGTTGGTTTCCCAATACAGCACAGAAACACGAACTATTATTCTGAGTAACATAAATTTGCAAAAATCGCACAATTTCTAGGAACATCACCCATCTTAGTAGATGTGTATTCAATATAATTTCTTTTATAAATTCTCAAAATGTTATGTGCATTTCATCAGCATTTACTGATGTACGCTAATCCAAATCGTCGTACTGATAATTCAGTATACGACTTCCATCATTGTAAACTTGCTGGTTATCAAATAGATACTTTTCCCGTCTGTGTTTTTGCTATGCCCTACAATTCATCCCATCAGTGGCAGACCCCCCATCACCCAAAGCAGATAAAGAGAAGGCAATTTTTCAGTATGAGCCTTGAAGCTTTACCAAGAACAAATTAGCAGGCCAGTTTTTCACAATTTCTAAGAACACTCACGACACACAAATATGAAGAACTTAAAAATACACTGGTATATCACTTACACAATGAAGTATAAAGGAGTGTTCCTATATTATACCAAATCTTAAGGTTCGCCCCTTATCTGATACATTCATTGTAACACCTGTATACATAAATGCACACTTAAACGTACACAAATAGATCCAAATGCACACACAAATGAACCCAAACGCACAAACAAATGCACACACAAACACTCACAATTGGACCCAAATGCAAACAAATACACACATAAATACACACACAAATACCCCCCACACACAAATACACACGCATGCACACACACAAATGCTTAAATGCATAAATACACACACATGCATGAACATACATGCATGCACACATACAAAATGCTAGCTTGCACACAGACACACACGCGCGCACGCACACACACACGCACAACACAGATGTCTAGAATTTACAATCGGCCCAACATTTATCCATGCAATCAGATTGACGCTGATACAAAAACGCCTGCGATTCAGGTGGTGCCAAACGCTAATGATGTCTAACGACAGATCCGTCTCTTGCCTAAGTTTCTCTACGGAGCCTCATTATGGTGTCAGCCAGCAAGCGTTCTCAGCAGGGTCGTCATTATATCATTCATCCCGAAACTGCCGCTGATGAATGGGTAGATTCCTGCCGTGGTGACAGCTTCTTGTTTTTGCTCACAGTGAAAGAAGTTTGATGAAGCTGCAGTGAACGTGGTTCATCGCCGTTGCCACATTGAGTATTGGGTGTAAAGCCAAGACCCAGAAATTGGTTCGGCACCATGTTATCATGTACATGTAAAGCGCCCTGAATAGTTTTAAGCTAGATTTGGCGCTATATAAGTTTATTTTATTTATATTTATTTATTTGTTTATAGTGACAGCGTGTCTGATAGTTTTGTGGTCATGAACTAGAGAAAGTGGTCTGTTTTTTGTGTTGACGTCGAATCGAGGGATGCAGTGTACTTTATTTCATGTGTAATTATCCTTGGTATTATATATATATATATAGGTATATATATATATATATATATATACATGTTTTTATTTTATTACATTTTGCATCGTAATTATGTTTAGTTGCATGCATATATCTTTTACAAAATAAAGTCAATAAGTAAATAAATCAATCAATCCTTTCAACAAGATAATGAGGCTGTAAGGAATCCATCTTAGACAGAATATGTTGTTAAGTTTAACGACTGTCTTAAAAATGCAATCATCGCCATTTCACTTAGGACACTATTTCCATGACACACCAGCAAAATTGCTCCAGTGGCATGCCCAGGTGTAATACATTTAAAACATCTGACACATTTTTATGGATTTTAAACTATTTAATTGTTTTTGCCATCACAGAAATCATGCTACAGCTTTTAATGATTATGTAATCCATGGATTTAATATGTTGAATTAAATGATGATTATGTAATCCACGGATTTAATATCTTGAATAAATAAAAAAAAGTGCAAATTCATACCAGATAATATAATCAGTTGGATTTCTTCCATTATGCATTAATTCTCTTGTATTGTGCCAGGACCAAGCCACAGCCACGACCCGACACGTCGCTGTGGAACGTCAGGCAAACAGGAACGCGAGATCAATACCGCGCAATGCTAGTGATTAGTCGCAATGTCCTAATATGTAGTTTCCTCAATTACAAGTCGGTCTCGTGCTGTGTACCTTACAATTCTCTGTAGAAATCACATTTAATACGTCGCCGTGTACACACAAACGCACGAATGCACGTGCACACACACGTTTCATTTGTGGCGCTTTGTGCGCAAAACACGACCGAGAGCGAGAAGATTGATACAGATGTCAACGGGGAGAGTTGCCGTGTTCCGGGTCAAACCGACAATCAATGCGTCCACAATGGATGCAGCGATGCAGGCTGCGACTACATTCGTCCGCCGTTCCCATATTCATCACACCCGTCGGATAAACCTTACATTCTATCACCTGAGAGAAACAACTGAAGACACTTCTGTTTAAAAGAGCATTTTTACTTTAAAAGATTTTTTTTAAATATCCGAACATTTTTAATATGTACTATTTATCAACTACTTTATTTATTTTTATTGTAATATAATTAACTATTACTTAGTTTTAATATCTACTATTTTTAATATCTATTATTTATCAACTATTTTAATATTTATAATTTTTTTACATTGTAATATAATTAACTATTATTTATCAGTATGAGTATTTTAGTATTATTAAGATTAATATTATTTATTTATACTGAACATTTTTTTTTTTTACTGATCTATTTATTTTACAACTACGTCTCTATTTTTTATTGTTAGGTAATCTGTATATTCCTGTAAAGTGTAATGCGCCTCTGAATGGTTTTATTGCTAGATATATGGCGTAGACAACTACGGTATTTGTTATTATAGTACTGAGAGATCCTCGAAAGATGCAGAAATAACACAAAAGTCCCCACATATCAGCAGTGACATCTGGAATTAGGCCTACCGAAAAAGCCCCCGACCGATCATATCAATATGTGGCTCGGTAACACAAATGAAGACCGACACACGATCAGCGTCCAGCGTGCTGATTTATGGCCACCAGGGGCTATTGCTCAAATGCACTGAAAACTGCGCTCTGGAAGCCGCAATATTTGCACGCAAACATTTCTGACAAATTGCGCCAAGCCAATCCAGGTCTGATATGCGAAGGTCTTTGTCAGCCGTATGAAAGGATGAGTACAGCTCTGGAATGATCAGATCTAACACACATACTTAAAAAAATTATAGACTTTTTAGGACAAATTCAATACAAGATAAAGTATTGTTCTGGAACACTTTTAGAGCATGTTTATTTAGCGATCAAACTGAATACTCTGATTGCAGCATAATGCTTAGCTGTAAGGAGGCTATACCACTTTTATTGAATTAACTCCAGTTTTTAGAGCCAAGATTGTTGAAGACCAAATCAAGTTCTTTCTTTGTATAACTCGATTAGGAGACTCTCTGATGCTTCGAAATAAAAACAAATCCTAGTCAACTTTTTTGTCAAATTTAATTTTGAGACTTTCCATGGCCAGGAAAACATAGAATCCCATTTAACACCTTTTTGTCATCGAATTTTAAAACCTTTTTAAAGTACAAAATCCAATTTAAATACCTTTCAAATCTTGCTGCAGCCTGACAAAAATGAGGTTCATCATAATGAACGAAGTTACAGAACTTCCAAACACATCTCACAAAACAAACAAAGACTATATCAGAGGTATACGACACAACATTTGTATGTGGATATGAGAATGACAATTCAGTTGCCATGGTTACCTGTACATTTCTGTCCTTTGTCCACCTGTACTTCCACCTCGTAGGCGCGTCTCCTCACGTGGACCGTGTGCCAACGGTCATCATCTAGGTGGTTTCCAGCCATCACATTCTGTGGACACAAACATAGACTGTCACAAAGTTGTCACACAGTCACAGGCTGTCATACATATAGGCTGTCATAAAGTTGTCATATAATCATAGTCATTGTCACAAAGTTGAGTCATAGGCTGTTAGAAAACTGTCATACAGTCACAGGCTGTCAAAGTTGTCACATAATCATAGATTGACAAACTCATAGGCTATAATAAAGTTAACATTCATAGACTGTCACACAGTTGTTATACAGTCACAGGCCATCAAATTTAAGTTGTCACAGAATCGCAGGTTGTCACATGTTGATACAGGCTGTCATAAGGTTCTCGTAGTCACAGGTTGTGACAAGGTTGTCAAACAGTCATTGTCACAATGTTGTCATACTAACATGATGTCGCAATAATCACAGTCTGGCACAATAAGTTATACTGCAAACATTTGCTACGTGTGTAAATCTGGGAAGCTATGTGCAGATGAAATAACAATAGTTGTTGGAAATAGCAATAGCTTTTGGTTCCTTCTGTTTGGTGTTTATGCCAGGGGTGTAAAAGATACAACACAGGAAAATAGACAACCTGTTATGGGCTCACTGAGCAGTGGTCTGTTAAAAAACTATACAAACGAATAAAAAAATCATGTGGTTATACAATAGAATGATGTTTAGTGTGGAAAATCCCACTGAAAAAAATGCACTAAACTATATTTGAACAAATTTAATCTGCACAAATTGAGCAATGATTTCCATGCTAATGGCATGCATTCCATATAAAACTATATTTTATTTAATATAGCACCAAATCCAATTATGCTTGTTTGTGAAGCTTCCCAACATGTAAACCCATATATAGGCAACAAAATAACCAAACAAATTTGCATTTTCTCAAACAACTAAAATTGATACACAGCTATGATAACTGCGCATCATCACACAGAAACCGGCGCTCAAAATATGCAACCGTAGCGTCTCAATAGCGGTTTCTTTTGTGTGCATCTTAGTGACATCACAAGCCGTTGACAGGGCCGGGGAGAAATGTCAAACAGTGAAGAGGAGGAAGATGGATGTGCGCAGACTCCCAACGGGGCCCCTATTTTGAGATTTCATCTACTTAGATTCCACTTGCATCTGTTGTTCTGGGAGCTGTCATTTACGCCATGAGGGCCCCAGAGCAGTGCGCACCGGCACCGGGACCGGCAACTCCGTCAGATTACAAGGAGTGAAACTACATGTCATTGAGATCACACAACAAGAGTTGCGCTGTTCAAAGTCACATTAAAGATGCACATTTCAAGTATTTATTTGAGGCTATCGTTATTTAATATTTATAGTTTTTATTGTGGTTATTCTTAATTGTTCTATTTTCGTTATTTGTATATAGTTTTACTATCATCACGGTTTCGTCACATTTTAGTTGTGTTTTGTTACTTAACTATCTGCACTTATCAATTTTAAATATAAAAACTATTATTTTTAAAAACAATTATTTTTTCAATTTCTTAATGATATACTATGATGCACCCTGAACAGTTATTTGGATGGGAACTTAAAAACACATGTATTCTAATTTCTTACTAATAGGGCTTGAATCTCGCAGAAGCTGACCAGGTTCTTATATATCAGAGTATCCAATTCTTAGAACTACTCAAAGTGGTTTATCCTCCATGGCCCGTTCAATAGAAAACCACCTCAACATTCATCAGAAATCATTCAGTCATGTGGCAAATACTATACAAAGACCAAATATTAATTCACACACATCCACCAGTATTTATAGCCAGGTACTCATCTGTACAACTTCATGAACTGGACAATCTTGAAGTGAACACAACTACCCAAATTGTGAAACCACAATGAGGTTTTGGGCCCAGATTCTCTTGATTGATCGAGTGCGGTGCGCTAACCACTGGGCCTCAGCACTTCACAGGGAATCAGACTGGGGGGGGGGGGGGGCGGCGACTGACCAGGGAAGGCTGGACATTGGTCTGAGTCGGACATCCATATTTAAGAAGCCCACTTAAACCAGCTGATTAGGTGTGACTTAGTTTCCAATCCCTGTCTGCTGTGTCCATTAGTCGATAACCCCAAGCTGGACATTGTGGCTAGTACTGGCTACTGGTCAGTGTGACCACTGGGCAATGAAATGAATCAGCATGGACACTCGGACAGGCCGTGCCACTAACACGGGCTGTGTCGGGATGTTATCGTATTTGTGTATACATTATGTGTGTGTACACAGGCATGTAACATGTACAACACATAGATTCTATGTGATACACAATACGTGTTATCATATGTATGTATTGAATTGTGTGTGTGTGGGTGTATGTATGCATGCATGCATGCATGCATGCATGCATGCATGCATGCATGCATGCATGCATGCATGCATGCATGCATGTGTACGTGCATGAATTGTGTGAATTATGCATATATTTTAGTGTGTATGCATGTGTGTTGAAGTGTGTGTGTGTGTGTGTTGTGTGTGTGTGTGTATGTGTGTGTGCGCACGCACACACTTGTGCATGCATGCATGCTCTAGACCCTGTGTGCGTGCATTTTTTTGTATGCTGGGGCAACAACATACATGCATACATGTGATTCTACGCACACACACACAAACATGTAAATATACAACACATAAACACACACTAACACACCTATATACATACTTAAGCCGTCTAACCCGCCTCTTACATGCGTTATTTGCTTTTTCTCAGAAGTCTAAATAATTCAATGTGCAGCTGGGATCACTTAGCGATAAATATTCCTTCAGATCTGTGAACTTAATCACATCCAGACAAACGTTTTCCCAGACCAGCCGCCAAGGGCATTTAGACCGGTCCCGTTTTTTCCCCATCACTCGATATAACACCGCGATCAAAGTGTCATGCGAGGACGATACTGCAAAAACACATTTCTTCCGAGGAATCGCTTACTGTCGACACACGAGGTGTTTGTGCCAGCTCTAGGCACTTGACGAGAGCTGATTGCCGTAGTCCGTGGCGGATTCTCGCCTACTTTATATGCAGATGGGACGGAATCTGTCTCTAAATGCACGCTGAGCGATTTCTCCGGTCAACCACGACTGGCCAAACACAACCACTGGAACACACGGCGGACGGTATTAATCAGCCGTGACTGCCTCAGGAGAAAGAAAACCCGTCTATGTATAGACGTATACTGCAATGTCGGACAGAAAGATCGTCTTTTCTCTCAACAAGTCACTTTATTTCCTCGCCTCTCCATCAATTACTCATAGCAAACCCACAGAGGGATTTCAGTGAGTGAAGTATGGAGAGACTGGGGACAGCTTTATTTTGGGCCTGTCTATTTATCCTGCCGAGCGCTTGAACATTTCCAGGATCTGGGTTTAAAAGTCAGCAGTAGTCAATGCAATTTTGCACTTCGCCGAATTCATAAAAAGGTTGGTTGTTTTATTTATATAAGTATTGATTGTTAGAGGATCAGTTTTAATGTAACCACCAGTGGGCTAATCACCACTCATATGTCTTGTGCCTTGTCGCTGCATCATGGCAAATACAAAGAAAGTGATACATCCTAGGATTCTGGATAGAATGAAGTCTTCCCCACAGCGTTTTAACAAATGTATATTTTATGCAAAGCCATATTTTGCCTATTGATGTTGATGTCATTTTGAATTCTCTTTGAAATGATATCTTTCAGTGTCCTTCCACATGCTTACGTGATATATTTTATATAAGGAGCCAGCCACAGATGAAAATATATCACCACACATTAATTTTTATATGTCAAGCATGAACAACATATCACTAATTTTATGCAATCCATTTTTGTTTTGTATTTTTAACATTTATCTGAGCAATCAATAACACTAATATTATCATGTAGCAAAACATGCTACTCAATGCATACATATTCACATGCCAGACATAGACAATTAAAGGCAATCCGGGTGTTCATCTGGTAATGGAAGGGCTAAGTCGTCATCATCACGTCGATGTAACGGACTTGATTGTCACATGACCATGCGTGTGACTGCTCTCAGGGAATTAACCAGTAACCATGGTGATTGGAGATTAACATACGTCTACACAATTGTGGAATTCCACAAACTAACAAGAATTAACAATATTAGGAGAATTTTTTTACTGATGTTTGATTAAAATTATGGTAATTCTGGCAGAGGATAGCGCAAGATAGGCAGATGTGGAAATTTCGCCCAACCACAGACATTATGGCTGCGCAATGGACTGTCAATCGAGGGGACGGTGGTTCAATCCCACCTGCCGCTGTTTCAAAATTTAGGCAATTTCGTTCACCCCACATTTGCCTGTGTCTTTCGGAAGAGACACTAAAAGCCGGTGGTCCCTTCTATCTGGTGTCTATGCCAGGGGAAGTAAAAGATCCCACACAGGGGGTAAATGTGTAACCTGTAGTCGACTCACTAATTCTAGAGAAGGACAACTCTAAAAACCAATGAAAATAATGGTCAGCAATTCGACCAAGGTCATTTTATTAACGGAAGAACAAGAATAAGAATGATGATGATATCAAATGTATTGAGATAAGTAAAACTATGGGCATGACAAAACCTAGTAACTAGACAAGGTACACTCAGTATATGAAGTAGTATGTCTGACAGACAGTGATAAATGACGGCAACAACTGTTTGACCATTTAACTAAGTAAATGTCAGTGTCAGTAGACATGTTTGCAAACAGCATTGCAGAATTACTCTTGGGACACGCAGGTAAAATATTAGGTTTGTGTGTGTGGGATTGATGGAGTGGCAATGGTTGGGTGGCAATGGTGGGTGATGTGGCTTTGCTGTATGTGGCACTGGTGAGTGGTGGCATTTGGTGGGTGTGACGATGGTAGGATGGCATTGATTGTGTGGCATTGGTGTATGTGGGATTGGTGGGTGGCATTGATGGGGTGGCACTGATGGGATGGCATTGGTGTGTGTGTGGGATTGGTGGGTGGTATTAGTGGGATGGCATTGGTGGGGTGGCATTGGTATGCGGCATGGGTGTGTGTGACACTGGTTTGTGTATCAGTGGTGGGGTGGCATTGATGTGTGTGGCATTGGTGCATGTGGCAACGGTGCGTGGCATTGGTGGATGTGTGCCACTTTGCTGTACAGGGAAGTGGCAAATGCATCTAATAACAATAATATAAAGATTTCTTTAACACCAATACCCTTGGAAACCTGAGCTTAGTGGCACAAAAAAACAAGTATCAGTCATTCTTGTGTTTTGTACAATACAAATGTCATCACCAGACAGACAGATTTTCTAAGAAGCTAAGGAGGGTAATATGCAATATTACAGAATCTGATGTGCCTTTTTTAATGACGGTGAAATTTAACTTCTTCTTCTCTTTCCCTGTGTCACAGGAGTCAAACCATATTCTTGCTGATCTAATAGTGAATTCCGCAGAGTCGGTGTGGCAACTGAGAAGGCTCGAATTCCAGCTAATAACAAATTAAATATAAAACAAGAAGAACTCCTGACAAGTCGATGGCATCCTCATTACAGAAACACTGCTCAGTTGCCAGCAGCGAGAAAACCTATACAGATTGTGGTTTAACAACATCTGAGATTAATTATAAGTAACCTGAGAAGGCTCGAATTCCAGCTAATAACAAATTAAATATAAAACAGGAAGAACTCCTGACAAGTCGATGGCATCCTCATTACAGAAACACTGCTCAGTTGCCAGCAGCGAGAACACCTATACAGATTGTGGTTTAACAACATCTGAGATTAATTATAAGTAACCTGAGAAGGCTCGAATTCCAGCTAATAACAAATTAAATATAAAACAGGAAGAACTCCTGACAAGTCGATGGCATCCTCATTACAGAAACACTGCTCAGTTGCCAGCAGCGAGAACACCTATACAGATTGTGGTTTAACAACATCTGAGATTAATTATAAGTAACCTGAGAAGGCTCGAATTCCAGCTAATAACAAATTAAATATAAAACAGGAAGAACTCCTGACAAGTCGATGGCATCCTCATTACAGAAACACTGCTCAGTTGCCAGCAGCGAGAACACCTATACAGATTGTGGTTTAACAACATCTGAGATTAATTATAAGTAACCTGAGAAGGCTCGAATTCCAGCTAATAACAAATTAAATATAAAACAGGAAGAACTCCTGACAAGTCGATGGCATCCTCATTACAGAAACACTGCTCAGTTGCCAGCAGCGAGAACACCTATACAGATTGTGGTTTAACAACATCTGAGATTAATTATAAGTAACCTGAGAAGGCTCGAATTCCAGCTAATAACAAATTAAATATAAAACAGGAAGAACTCCTGACAAGTCGATGGCATCCTCATTACAGAAACACTGCTCAGTTGCCAGCAGCGAGAACACCTATACAGATTGTGGTTTAACAACATCTGAGATTAATTATAAGTAACCTGAGAAGGCTCGAATTCCAGCTAATAACAAATTAAATATAAAACAGGAAGAACTCCTGACAAGTCGATGGCATCCTCATTACAGAAACACTGCTCAGTTGCCAGCAGCGAGAACACCTATACAGATTGTGGTTTAACAACATCTGAGATTAATTATAAGTAACCTGAGAAGGCTCGAATTCCAGCTAATAACAAATTAAATATAAAACAGGAAGAACTCCTGACAAGTCGATGGCATCCTCATTACAGAAACACTGCTCAGTTGCCAGCAGCGAGAACACCTATACAGATTGTGGTTTAACAACATCTGAGATTAATTATAAGTAACCTGAGAAGGCTCGAATTCCAGCTAATAACAAATTAAATATAAAACAGGAAGAACTCCTGACAAGTCGATGGCATCCTCATTACAGAAACACTGCTCAGTTGCCAGCAGCGAGAACACCTATACAGATTGTGGTTTAACAACATCTGAGATTAATTATAAGTAACCTGAGAAGGCTCGAATTCCAGCTAATAACAAATTAAATATAAAACAGGAAGAACTCCTGACAAGTCGATGGCATCCTCATTACAGAAACACTGCTCAGTTGCCAGCAGCGAGAACACCTATACAGATTGTGGTTTAACAACATCTGAGATTAATTATAAGTAACCTGAGGAGATCAAGTAGAGTTGTGAGAGGATCGTGACATTTCTACAGAGGATATTTTATAGTAAAGGCATTCGCTAGAAAAAACACAGGTAGGGTGTCGGAGACAAGTTAGTATTTGTTGACGTGGATGATGACTATGGAGGCAAATGAAACCAATTACCTACTGATTGTGTGAATGCCACATGGGTAATTTCTCGTTAAAATCATTATGCATTTATTTATTTTGCTCTGGGAGTGTTGGTAATTATTGTCCATGTGGCTGAATGGATTGTTTATGTGGATGCCAATGTAGTCAAATTTGTTGTTGTTTATAAGCCACCTGGGGGTTGGTGAAATGTTGACATAAATTGTGTACAAAATTACAAGATGCAAGAATATTGTTTATTTGGATAACAATGTTGTTTAATTTTGCTAAATATATCCTGGCAGAACGGAACCATGCAACAATAAACAGGGTAACCACACATTTATACAAAAATCAACAAGAATAAAATAAATTGTGAATAAATTAAAAAATACCAATAAACAATAAAAACAATGATGAATATATTATAAAGAAAGCGTTATCCGTTATTTTGGTGACACCAACAGAATATACTGTAAAATATTGTAACACCGTGACCCTACCTTGGTGCCTGTCCCGAGGTCAACGCTGAGATTGACCCTTGCCCTCGATAGGTCCATCCGAATCCCGATTCTTGACCCAGCGTCCATGCTGCTGGTCGCCAGGAGCAGCCCGTTGGCTCTCGTCGTCTTGAACCGGAGTGAAATGTCCTCGACCTCCGTTCTCGATCCGGGTAGGCTGACCGTGAGAAACTGTGATCCGTCAAAGACGAGCGTCGTCGCCACTGCAAGAACGTCAAGATGACACCAACTGACACACACGACAAGACACTGGAATAGTCGCCACGAGAACGACATCGCTATCGACATGTCATCAAACTCGACAAGGTGATGTAGGTACGTCCTTTGGATGAAAACGGTGTCAAGACTGCGGTTGTCTCGATAAAAAGTCAACACCGATGACGGAGACGTTGATACAACACCACAACAGAGATTACAATGTTGTCATCGTGGTAATTCGTGGCAAACACACGACCGCAGCCGTCAGCGTCGATATCGTTGCGCTACTATTACTACAAACACGCCGCCAATCATGTAATGTACGGCCAACAATCCTGCATGCGTGAATCGCGGTGGTTCTCTATCGCTCTGCGGACACGGTCAATTCATCACTGGATATATACACAGAAGTGCGGGGGTCAGCGGGTCTCTGGATGCACCGCGCACCGCCCACTTGCACAACAGACGGTGCCAAACGACCCACGTATGCACCGCATCACCGCTCGTAGGAGAGTGCCGGAGAAGACACAGCCAACCTTGCGGAGAGCCGCGGAGAATCAATACCACCGCGCGGTGACTGACAGGTACCTGCGGCACCGCCGGTGTCAACAGAGCAGGCAGAGCGGTGCAGCTGCGGTGCTGGTGGTGCTGTATGTGCAGTTATAGTGATCAATGTGGCCAAAGTATTGTGGTCAGTATAATGCCGGGCAGTGGAGTGGTTGAGCTTTATGCTGCCCGCGGGTGTCTAATCGGCTATCTATAAAGGTGTGCTCATAATGACCCATTGGGGATGTGTAGTGGTCACTTTGTCAGGCTGACCACAAGATGGGACTGGTCAGACTCTGTTGACACACGCATTGTCCAGGCCTGTGATATGGTAGTGAAAAGAAAACATCCCTCACTAATTATCGCCATGTTGAACACTGGGTAACTTAACCAACCCATAGAGGCCCTTTCGCAGTCCTCACTCTAACTGAAGACATCTTTCCAAGAATGCGCTTGCTGATTATTGGTTGAACCTTATTATCATAACTCGCATATATTATCTAATAAAAAAAATTTTGTTAACTGATTTTAAAACAATTCTTTCTCATGTGACTAAAACGTATTTTATTATTATTATTATAATTTCCGTTTTGGTTACATGTTCATTATGATTAGTAGCTTCAGTGTAACACCATTTACACACATAAGTTTTATCTAAATGTAAGCATCATTATTGTATTGATTTACGATTTGTTTGTGATATAAATTGTGATCAATGTTGCATTTTAAGTGCATATGAAGGAACATTGTATTTCCTGATTTATTATGTTATATAAATAAAGGTCATTAATTATTGGTACTTGAATGTTTACATGTAAGCTCATATTCAAACAAGGACATGCACGCACACAAACAAGCTGGCATGTCAGTGTGCACATGTGCATACATTCAAACATGCACTCATTCATGTGCTTGCATGCAAGCACCTGAGTCCACCAGCTGACTCCAAATGTTATAATTTCTTCAAAGAAATCCTGTTGCATAAGATGATGTTCATCATTTATACTGCGAATGCACCAGTCAATTTCAATTAGACCATGATTTACACCATGTGAAAGAATTAACACATCAAATCAACTCAACATTATTTGTAAAAACAACTTAATCAGTCACACACCAAATTTAAATATATTATGCCTTTAATAAATAATATTATTGTTTGCATAGTACATTTAACAAAAAAGGTACTGGAAGAACAAGATGATTAGCTTAAACCAAACAAAAATATAACCTGCATTAGAGGGAATATTTGAGTAAAATCACTCCTACAGACTTATAGTTTCTAAAGAACATAGTATGTTAAACAATTAAAACAATAATAATTTGACACATACTATTCGGCATTCACTGATTACTAAATGTTACACAATTCAATCATATCATAAATATACTTGGCTGTTCAATCCAAGGTTACTTAATTATCTTCTTAATATATAACTGATAAATGATTAATTTAAAGATGGCTTCCTTTCCTATTATTAACCTACCCGAAATATATTATTTATACTTCTTTAACATTTAATGCCAACCGTCCAAGTATGTCCCAACTCACCATCGGAATTTCTGTTGCATTTTTAACACCTGGCATAAATTTACTAGGTTTCCTATTGCTGTCTAATTTAATCAATTAATTCACTTCATCACACATCAACTGCACTTGGTAGAATTAAAGACACAATAAGGGACTGTGTCAAAGGGTTGATGCAAACATAATTGGTTACATTAGGAGGGTCTGCCCCTGTATTGTTTAGTGCTGTGTCCTTGTAGCTCAGCAGGAGGTAGAAGGAAATGACCATCAATGTCCACAGGCAGCTGTAAATCGACAGTCCATATAGTGAGGGAATGTGTGTGTGTGTTGTATCATGATTACATTGTGAGGTTATTTCTAAAGGAATAAAGAAATGAAGACGCAAATTGTGTGTGTTATGTTTCGGTCAACATTTTCTCATGAAGATTTTCATGAAAAGTTTGTCTGTTTAACACTGCAATGACACTCATTTGTTATGCATGTTGCAAATAGGCACATTTCTTTGAGGCATGTTGCACTGATGCATTCTTTGAGGCATGTTGCTCTGATGCACATTTCTTTGAGGCATGTTGTACTGATGCACATTTCTTTGAGGCATGTTGCACTGATACACATTTCTTTGAGGCATGTTGCACTGATGCATTCTTTGAGGCATGTTGCACTGATGCATTCTTTGAGGCATGTTGCAATGATGCACATTTCTTTGAGGCATGTTGCACTGATGCACATTTATTTGAGGCATGTTGCAATGATGCACATTTCTTTGAGGCATGTTGCAATGATGCACATTTCTTTGAGGCATGTTGCACTGATACACATTTCTTTGAGGCATGTTGCACTGATGCATATTTCTTTGAGGCATGTTGCACTGATGCACATTTCTTTGAGGCATGTTGCACTGATGCACATTTCTTTGAGGCATGTTGCACTGATGCACATTTCTTTGAGGCACATTGCAATAATGCACATTTCTTTGAGGCATATTGCACTGATGCATTATTTAAGGCATGTTGCAATGATGCACATTTCTTTGAGGCATGTTGCACTGATGCACACTTAGTTGAGGCATGTTGCACTGATGCATTCTTTGAGGCATGTTGCAATGATGGACATTTCTTTGAGCACATAGCAAAGAAATATATTTATTTAAAGTACATTTAAAAAAAACATTGAAGCAAAGTTACAACCTCCTGTTGCTATTTTAGGTAATAACTTTTGCATGGCTGAATGCTTCCTAGAGGGGTGAATGGGTATTCCAATTAGCAGCGTAAACATGTCCTTTGATTTCGAAAGGACAAGACCAGAACTGTACCTTTGCCACTGCACGAGATTAAAACCATTCCGGTCAAGGAATCGTAATTATTTCAACTAAGTTCTTAGTTCCACCCCACTGCATTTGTTTACATTGGCGAAGGAGCCACGCCGTCTTCGCTGCTTTGTCTCAGTCAGTGCGTCGCTGTCACTGACGCCAAATTTACGGCTGTGAACATGTCAGACATGTCATCTTGATGTTTATGACATTAAGAAGTAACATATAAACATTCTTTCCTGATGCCAAACTTACAGCTGTGAACATGTCAGACAAATAATTTTTGTATATATGACAGTAAGAAGCGGCATACAACAAAAATTTCAATCTCCCAATTTTCAAACCCAAAGCTCAATTTTGTATATATTTTATGGGTTATATTTAAGACTTCAGAAAAGGAGCTCAAAGGTGCATTGAGACAAAATGTTTGATAAACCACAAAATCAACACGCAGTATTCAAGTTGTCAACCGATCAATGTAAACACCATGAAAAAGAAGTTGGTGAGCTAAAAGTTACAACGGTAAGTTTTTAAATGATAGTGGAATAGTGTAATGTTTTCAGTTGACTTAACTGGAGCAGTCCAACATTGCTGATTAGTGAACCTCGACATCGACAAGAAATAAATCATCAATGGATAGATAGATACACGAGGAATTCTGAGGTAGATACGCAAGGTTATATTAATAATTAAAGCTAAGTTTTAAATGACGTTGGAATTGCATAACGTCACCAATGGATGTAATAAAAGTCACGGCAAACAACCGTGTTGACATAACAACCGTGTTGACACAACAACCGTGTTGACAAAACAACCGCGATGCCAAAAACAAACAAAACCAAGACTAGCACCGCAGTGATTGGACGCATTTAATCTGTGGGCGCACTCAGGGATCAGCGAGTGGACCGGAATGAATCAGCAAAATGTTGGTGCCTCACCGTAGACACACAAGTCTCAAGACGTCGTGCCGACCCCCGATTGCGGCGTTAGCCCCGTAATTAATTACTCGTTGTGCTGCGGTTTTGGCAGGATGATTATTTCATCAAGTCAACAATGCCATGCGATGTTGTTTGGCCGGAAGACGGGGGTGGGGGAGGCAGAGCGTGCACTGCTTACACGCGTCGGTTCATCCGTGTCGGGACGGGGCAACATCCGATGAACCGTGTCGTGTGAATGTGTTCTTGGTACTTCCTTGTATGCTAGGGGTGATCTCAAAATTAATTACCAGGGTAAGAGATATTATTTTGTATAAAATGACACAACAATTATGATGATGGATTGTTGTAAAAAGATTAGTTTAAAAGGTAAGTTTATAATGTAATTGGTAGCTGAATCATTGTTGAAATTGATTGACAGTTCACCCCTTGACCTGTCTGTTTCATCAAATGTCATCCTGTGTTCTGTGGCAAGCATTACACGGCAGTTGCAGTAATTGTTCATGCTTGGCTGATTTTGGGAACTACTTTGATTTAAAATGCTACTAACCAAAAGCACTGATTTGTAATGGCACGTGTAGTTTCAAACAGAATTGTGGTACAAATTAGTTTTATTGGCCTGAAATGCCAATTTCATAATTGGACCTATAATTGGAATTAAGTTGATCAAACTAACTGGAACTGGTGAACATATTTAAGAGAAATGGTGAAAAAAATAATAATTCCATCTTGAAATGTCATTATTTTAAATGACATCTTTCAGATGAAGCTGATCTAAAAATAGTTTAACTGTAGGGCTAGAGTTGCTAATTTTTTCACGTTGTTACTTTAACATGGAATTTGTAACTGGAAATGGAATTTTGCAGCTGCTGCCTTTGAGATGACATTTGAATTATTACGTTGTATATGACCCCATGTCTGGCTGTACTGTACATCGGTGCTGTCTCAGTACAGTGTATCCCCATATCAATCAATCACTCGGATTGCTTATAATGTTGTACGGAAGATGTACTACAACAGACCGACAACAAACTGAATGGAATATCAACGCTGGTGTCAACCAGTTCACTCTCACTATGCGGTACATGCCAATTATTCACTGATTACCCTAATTGTACTCAATAATCGTAAACGTCAAGAGAGCAAAGTAATTGTAATAGTACTCAATTACACTGCCAAAAAAACTTAATAAAGATTACAATCAGTGAAGATTTTCTTGTGAATTCTTATGCTGATCCAGTCCTAGTACACATTGTCAGGTATCAATAACACTAAGATATATTAACCTGTGAGGTATTAATACTTTTATTTATTTTTAAGAACCATCTACTAAATGTCAGAAATTTCAAACTGTCGTAAATCGAAACAAACTACTGGAGTTAGAATGTTCCATGGATTATTACTTATCGTACCAAAGGCTTTCACAACATTCATTATTTTGACAACAACAACAAAATGGAGAGGTGAGAGACACTCATAGTTTGTATGTTTTATATATCATAAATTATACCTGGTGTTTAGCACAGTATCTTGCAGGATAACATTTTTACCAGTCACACATTTTTAGGTGGACACATTGACATTAACTCATATCCATACAAATCAGTTGAGATGCTTTATGACTTGAAATAAACTAGAAGCACACGTGACACCCATTTTCAAGCTCTTACTGATAATATGTATGATTTTGAAGACATTTTTACCCGTCCACCAATATATCTACTCTTCTATAACGATTTTACCCATCCAATTGATGGGTGGGCAGGTCTCTGTGTAAAGCTAGTGTGTAGAAATGTTTGTTTATTCTAAAGCAAGACTAGTGGCTGCACTACTCTGGACTGACCAGTGGCTAGCCTCAATACACAACAAGGCAACTGGTCAATACACACTAAACCTCTGGTCAACTTCTAGGGAGATTTATGGCTACTGCACAACAACTCTGTTGCCACTGTACATAAAACCGGTCTTAATAGGAACGTATCTGCCTCGGAAAACTATTAAGTCTGATCCCACAAGTAATTCTCATTGTCACGCTCGCAAGATATGTTGATGATATTATAGCCATTTTCTAAATAGACTTAACTGTTATGAAGCAACATCTGTACATGAGGCCTTGGTTATGTTCAGGGTATTGAAAAGAACAAAATACCTGAGGTTCGCAACAGATTGCAATTTGCAGTTGACTACTAATTCTACTCAGTCTTTATCTTTAGTCAAGGCAATTATGAATAGTGCAGATGTCTTCAATACAAGTGGAATGTCTGAATGTTTGCAGCCGCTGCAACTGACCATGAGACCAGCCAGTCTTAGTAAAAAAGATGCAGTAATTGTCTCTGTAGAGTTTTCATTGCTTTAGATAGAGCCAAATCCTTAAAAAGCCACAAAAAGTACTTGCCAAGTCCAAGTAATTTGACGGCTAAGTACAAGTCCAAGTACTGCACTCAGCGAAATGGCAAGTACAGGTCCGAGTACAGTACTTGAATACATACATACTCAAGTACTCGAACCCACCCCTGCTGTGTGAGAACTGCCCTACACTGCTGTCTTAAACCACCCAAGTTGTGTTATAACCATTCAAAATCATTGTCACAAGCCAGACAGCAATGTTAACTACATCAATGGCAGCACCCTGTGATATCAATTTTAACTAGTAAAAAATGATAACACATCTTTGGGCGTTACTGTCTTTTAGAGTTATAGCAGTTTCGGCATTCATTATCCATTCATTATGTGTTATTACGTCTTGTCACTGAAGGACACGCAGTGACTGCCACTTCCTGGAAGTGCTCTTTGTGGCTCGTTTGGTTCCAGGAACCACAGGAACCACAGCGGAATGCAGAGAGTAGAAACACACGACTTCTTCGACATCTCACGACATCCTCACGTGCCTGGGACCGTTGCAGCTGATTATGTCACTATCAGCTCTTTTCTAGTCATCATGTCTCGCAGATAACTTTATTATTATTTATTTATTATTATATATATTTTTAAAGTCTGTAAGTTGTCTATATAACTTACTTTTCAAATGGTGTTTATTACCATGAATTGTAACCGCTGTTAAACTGATTATGAATATTTTTAATGAGTATGTGTTACAATGTATTTTATGCGCTTCTGAGCGGAATTTGTTTCGGATATATGGCGCTTTACAAATAAAAAATATTATTATTATTACCCCAGGCTTGTGGGCATGTCCCGAGTCAACATCTTTGTTCCACTGATGGGACAAGCAACATCAGGCTGTATTTTTAAGAGGTGCAGTGTTTAAACAAACAAACCCCTTTGCAACCTATATGGACCCACAACAACAACATAACATATATGTTTTAAAACTAATACTGCAAGAATATTGTAATTAATTGGTTGAATTTATCTTTACAATATTTTTAATATCTACTCAGTATAGTTTTACAATATTTTATTTAAAATACATAAACTAGGATTCTGTCTCATTAATTTTACCTAACAACTCATAGTTTATTATTTTATTTAGCTCTCTTATGTGAGATTTTATTAAACATTTATGTTGTACAATGTACACACATGTGAACACGGCATTAGCCCCGAATTTGATGGTACCTAAATAGAGACATTATCATCATAAGTAACAACACAACTCTACAACATTAAAAATTAATCATCAACACAATGGCTACAGGTCACATGACGTCGACCAGCCGTTGATGAAGACGCATGAAGCATTGTATTTGAGTGCACAGTGATTAGTGGGAGGGTGAGAAACGTCTAAGTCAGGGCCCTGGCAGTCTCCTGGCTGTGGCAGACTCCGTACCACATACATCTTTAATGTGTTGATGTCTGACAGACTCGCTGTAGCTGGTTGACGCAGCCATGTCTCCGGTGTACAAGAAAGGAGCAGGTATTAATAGAGCTAGAATATAGCATTGTTAGTGAAGAGTGTCGTCAGTGAATGGTATCAACAGGCGGTGTCATAAACAGGGGTACTGTCAACAGGTTGTACCATCTACAGGTGGTACCATCGACAGACAGTACCATCAGTAGCAGTAGCATTGATTGATGATCAACAAGCATTACCATCAATAGGCGGTACCATTAACTGAGGGTATTGTCACCCGATGGTACCACCAACAGGTAGTACCATCAATAAGCGGTACCATCAACAAGCAGTACCATCAACATACATCGCAATCAACATATGGTGGTACCACAAACAGACAGTACCACCAATACACATATAGTACCAACTGACAATCTACAGTATTATCAACAGGTAGTACCAACACAGTACCATTAACAGACAATACCATCAACAGACAATACCATCAACAGACAATACCATCAACAGACGGTACAACCGACAGGTGGTACAACCGACAGATGGTACAACCGACTGATGGTACAACCGACTGATGGTACAACCGACTGATGGTACAACCGACAGATGGTACAACCGGCAGACTGTACAACCGACAGGTGGTACAACCGACTGATGGTACAACCGACTGATGGTACAACCGACTGATGGTACAATCGACAGATGGTACAACCGACAGATGGTACAACCAACAGTAGGTACAACCGACAGATGGTACAACTGACAGATGGTACAACTGACTGACGGTACAATCAACAGGTGGTACAACCGATAGATGGTACAACCGACAGATGGTACAACCGACAGATGGTACAACCGACAGATGGTACAATATATGTTAACTGACTGATGGTACAATCAACAGGTGGTACAACCGACAGATGGTACAACCGACAGATGGTACAACCGACAGATGGTACAATATATGTTAACTGACTGATGGTACAATCAATAGGTGGTACAACCGACAGATGGTACAACCGACAGATGGTACAACCGACAGATGGTACAACCGACAGATGGTACATTCAACATATGGTACAATATATGTTAACTGACTGATGGTACAATCAATAGGTGGTACAACCAACAGATGGTACAACCGACAGATGGTACAACCGACAGATGGTACATTCAACAGATGGTACAATATATGTTAACTGACTGATGGTACAATCAATAGGTGGTACAACCAACAGATGGTACAACCGACAGATGGTACAACCGACAGATGGTACAACCGACAGATGGTACAACCGACAGATGGTACATTCAACAGATGGTACAATATATGTTAACTGACTGACGGTACAATCAACAGGTGGTACAACCGATAGATGGTACAACCGACAGATGGTACAACCGACATATGGTACAATATATGTTAACTGACTGATGGTACAATCAACAGGTGGTACAACCGACAGATGGTACAACCGACAGATGGTACAACCGACAGATGGTACAATATATGTTAACTGACTGATGGTACAATCAATAGGTGGTACAACCGACAGATGGTACAACCGACAGATGGTACATTCAACAGATGGTACAATATATGTTAACTGACTGATGGTACAATCAATAGGTGGTACAACCAACAGATGGTACAACCGACAGATGGTACAACCGACAGATGGTACATTCAACAGATGGTACAATATATGTTAACTGACTGATGGTACAATCAATAGGTGGTACAACCAACAGATGGTACAACCGACAGATGGTACAACCGACAGATGGTACAACCGACAGATGGTACAACCGACAGATGGTACATTCAACAGATGGTACAATATATGTTAACTGACTGATGGTACAATCAATAGGTGGTACAACCGACAGATGGTACAACCGACAGATGGTACAACAGACTGATGGTACAACCGACTGATGGTACAATCAATAGGTGGTACAACCGACAGATGGTACAACAGACTGATGGTACAACTGACTGATGGTACAATCAATAGGTGGTACAACCGACAGATGGTACAACCGACTGATGGTACAACCGACAGATGGTATAACCAACAGATGGTACAACCAACAGGCGGTACAACCAACAGATGGCACAACCAACATATGGTACAACCAACAGATGGTACAATCAACAGATGGTACAACCAACAGATGGCACAACCAACATATGGTACAACCAACAGATGGTACAATCAACAGATGGTACAACCAACAGATGGCACAACCAACATATGGTACAACCAACAGGCGGTACAACCAACAGATGGCACAACCAACATATGGTACAACCAACAGATGGTACAATCAACAGATGGTACAACCAACATATGGCACAACCAACATATGGTACAACCAACAGATGGTACAATCAACAGATGGTACAACCAACAGATGGCACAACCAACATATGGTACAACCAACAGATGGTACAATCAACAGATGGTACAACCAACAGATGGTACAACCAACAGGCGGTACAACCAACATATGGCACAACCAACATATGGTACAACCAACAGATGGTACAATCAACAGATGGTACAACCAACAGATGGCACAACCAACATATGGTACAACCAACATATGGTACAATCAACAGATGGTACAACCAACAGGTGGTACAACCAACATATGGTACAACCGACAGATGGTACAACCGACAGATGGTACAACCAACAGATGGTACAACCAACAGATGGTACAATCAACAGATGGTACAACCAACAGGTGGTACAACCAACAGGTGGTACAACCAACAGATGGCACAACCAACAGATGGTACAACCGACAGATGGTACAACCGACAGATGGTACAACCAACAGATGGCACAACCAACAGATGGTACAACTGACAGATGGTACAACCAACAGATGGCACAACCAACAGATGGCACAACCAACAGATGGTACAACTGACAGATGGTACAACCAACAGATGGCACAACCAACATATGGTATAACCAACAGATGGTACAACCAACAGGTGGTACAACCAACAGATGGCACAACCAACAGATGGTACAACTGACAGATGGTACAACCGACAGATGGTACAACCAACAGATGGTACAACCAACAGGTGGTACAACCAACAGGTGGTACAACCAACAGATGGCACAACCAACAGATGGTACAACCGACAGATGGTACAACCAGCAGACGGTACAACCAACAGGCGGTACAACCAACAGATGGCACAACCAACGGTCTGTGCCATACACAGCAGCCTCCTATTGTGCACAAAACCGTCTGCTCCTGTGATCTGAGATTGGTATGGTGCCATGTTAAAAGGACTGTAACACTTGATTGGTCTTCTGAAACCTGAATGCCATTATTGATCAAGATAGCATTATACAATCCAGAAAAGCGAAGTAGTTGGCATTATGTATCTGCTGATTTTGGGTAGAGAAAATTAAGTGTTGTTGATTAATTTTGACAGTGAGAGAGAGGTAGGGATACAGAGAGAGGAGGGAGAGGACAAGATAAAGATAGAGGGAGAGGGGGTGGAAGGAGAGAGGGCAGGATGGAGGGAGCGAGGGATGGAGGGGGAGGGAGGAAGCCAAGGAGAGAGGGGGATGGAGGGAGAGAGAGGGAGCGAGGGGGATGGGAGAGGGGGGGATGGAGGGAGAGAGGGGGATGGAGGGAGTGAGGGGGATGGAGGGAGTGAGGGGGTGGAGGGAGTGAGGGGGGTGGAGGGAGAGAGGGGGATGGAGGGAGTGAGGGGGGTGGAGGGAGTGAAGGGGTGGAGGGAGAGAGGGGGATGGAGGGAGTGAGGGGGATGGAGGGAGAGAGGGGGTGGAGGGAGTGGAGGGAGTGAGGGGGATGGAGGGAGAGAGGGGGATGGAGGGAGTGGAGGGAGAGAGGGGGATGGAGGGAGTGAGGGGGATGGAGGGAGAGAGGGGGTGGAGGGAGTGGAGGGAGTGAGGGGGATTATAGGGAGAGAGGGGGATGGAGGGAGTGAGGGGGTGGAGGGAGTGGAGGGAGTGAGGGGGATGGAGGGAGAGAGGGGGATGGAGGGAGAGAGGGGGATGGAGGGAGTGAGGGGGTGGAGGGAGTGGAGGGAGTGAGGGGGATGGAGGGAGAGAGGGGGATGGAGGGAGAGAGGGGGATGGAGGGAGAGAGGGGGATGGAGGGAGAGAGGGGGATGGAGGGAGAGAGGGGGATGGAGGGAGAGAGGGGGATGGAGGGAGAGAGGGGGATGGAGGGAGTGAGGGGGTGGAGGGAGAGAGGGGGATGGAGGGAGAGAGGGGGATGGAGGGAGAGAGGGGGTGGAGGGAGTGGAGGGAGTGAGGGGGATGGAGGGAGAGAGGGGGATGGAGGGAGAGAGGGGGATGGAGGGAGAGAGGGGGATGGAGGGAGAGAGGGGGATGGAGGGAGAGAGGGGGTGGAGGGAGTGGAGGGAGTGAGGGGGATGGAGGGAGAGAGGGGGATGGAGGGAGAGAGGGGGATGGAGGGAGTGAGGGGGTGGAGGGAGAGAGGGGGATGGAGGGAGAGAGGGGGATGGAGGGAGAGAGGGGGATGGAGGGAGAGAGGGGGATGGAGGGAGAGAGGGGGTGGAGGGAGTGGAGGGAGTGAGGGGGATGGAGGGAGAGAGGGGGATGGAGGGAGAGAGGGGGATGGAGGGAGTGAGGGGGTGGAGGGAGAGAGGGGGATGGAGGGAGAGAGGGGGATGGAGGGAGAGAGGGGGTGGAGGGAGTGGAGGGAGTGAGGGGGATGGAGGGAGAGAGGGGGATGGAGGGAGAGAGGGGGATGGAGGGAGAGAGGGGGATGGAGGGAGTGAGGGGGTGGAGGGAGTGGAGGGAGTGAGGGGGATGGAGGGAGAGAGGGGGATGGAGGGAGAGAGGGGGATGGAGGGAGAGAGGGGGATGGAGGGAGAGAGGGGGATGGAGGGAGAGAGGGGGATGGAGGGAGAGAGGGGGATGGAGGGAGTGAGGGGGTGGAGGGAGTGGAGGGAGTGAGGGGGATGGAGGGAGAGAGGGGGATGGAGGGAGAGAGGGGGATGGAGGGAGAGAGGGGGATGGAGGGAGAGAGGGGGATGGAGGGAGAGAGGGGGATGGAGGGAGTGAGGGGGATGGAGGGAGAGAGGGGGATGGAGAGAGAGAGACGGGGAGGGAGGGAGAGGTGGAGTGAAGAGAGATGGGGGGTGGAGGGAGTGGAGTGATGGAGAGAGGAAGCAAGCGAGAGGGAGCGGGGAGGGAGGGAGTGATGGAGAGACAGAGATGGAGGTAGCAAGGGAGACGAAGAGAGAGGAATGAATGTGAGTGAGGGAGCTAGGGAGGAGAGATAGAGGGATTGATTGATAGAATGAGGAAGGGAAGGAGTGAGCGAGAGATAGAGAGTGAGATAAGCCCCCTTCTGGGTATTAATTCCAGTTTTGAACAGGTTCACTAGCATTAATTAATGACCTGTATTCTTTGATAAATTTACTTAACATTTATGTAGCAGTTTTCACATTGTATGAAAGCTCCCACACGGACTGAATCGGATTCTACTGGAAAACATACATTTTGAGAAAAAAAACAGTAACCACTTTTCCACCAGCAGCTTAATTAAATCATAAATTACAATATACCCAATTCCCAGATCATTCAGAGAGTAACTATACACGTACCACTGTCATTTGTTAACAGTGCGCAATAAATGTGCAATA
The DNA here is from genome assembly GCA_964017155.1 of Oasisia sp. SBJ-2009. Classification (NCBI taxonomy): domain Eukaryota; kingdom Metazoa; phylum Annelida; class Polychaeta; order Sabellida; family Siboglinidae; genus Oasisia; species Oasisia sp. SBJ-2009. The sequence goes on from OZ024856.1 coordinate 19,017,627, forward strand.
AATACTGAACTCTCCCAGCATTGTGCGACCAACTGGAATTGTACTATCGTGGCAGCCATTAATCTTCCAGATCGTAACAATTCTATCCTCCGTCTCAAAATGCCAAGAACAGGTTATCAATCATGCGATAACTGTTATGCTTCCAAGAACGGCTCGTCGATGCCAAGAAGGCGGCTGCATGGAAGAAAAACATCTGGGCTGACAAATACTACATCTGGTGGGGTGTGTGGCTGACAACAAGAACACGTGTGTACAACCTTTCTAAGCACATCACCTCATGTTGCAGGAATGTAGTCTTAGATATATTTTGTGTTCACACCTAGCTAGATTCATCTGTGGAATTTGCAATTACTGTATTTATCTTCATTAGTGTACATGCCCTAATCAGGCCCCCTAATAAACATACACCTCCTTTTAGCATTGTGTGACAAGTGATAGCGTCTCCAGAGCCAACAATACTAGTCACTGATTGTTAATTCTATGAATGTAGTCTACCTATTAGATTCATTATCACATTAGATTCAAAGACCTGTGATGACAGAAGCTCTCAAGTTCCACCTAGATTAAACAATGTTAGTGTTCCAGAACTGTTTAAAACAATTTTGGGAACCAAACAATAGTGATTAACGAATGCATATTGATTAGAATGCATGTTTTTACAAATTTTTATATCTCAAATATTTTCAAGGCAGATATCCACCACCATCTATAGCCAGGTATTCTTTCATACAACCAAGTGAACTGGAGCAATGTAGAGGAAACAACTTGCCCAAAGTTTGACAAGACAGCACGGAATTTGAACCCAGGTTCTCTCAGACGAGAGAAGCTGTAACCACTGCGAGAGTAAAAAATAAGTGAACAAACATAAATCAATGATCAGGAGAAAACCCAGAAAGAAGTTTAGAACAATAATTGAAGAACAAAGGCAGTGAGTAATCTATTGTTTGTACATCTTTTGCATGCCATAGACCTTTAGTCTTGCTGTGAATCAGTGTTTAAATGGACAAGGGGCCATGGCAACAGAGTTCAACACTTGAGGTGGAGTAGACAGACTGTGTAACACAAGAACAGACCTGTGACATCATTGTCTGTCCAGTGCCAAGAGCCAAGAGAAGAAACAACACATGTTTGACGAAGGACGCAAGCCGGGATGAGCAGTAGACTAACACAATAATCCAGGATGTCTAGACAAACATGGCTCAGCTTAACAGCTTCAGCTCACCTCACCTTGAAATACAATCAATAATGCAAGCATTAATTATATAAAACACATTATGTGGTGACTATAAAATCTATATATCAGCTAATCTAAGATTTAGTGATATCGTCAATCAGTACATAAAAAATACATGACAAGTGGAAAAAGAACACTTTGTTGAATCCAATTTTTTGTATCTTTGTATATAGCCCTCTCTTCAGGGAATTTATTTTCTTACATTTAGTTTCAAATATGATATAAATGTTGCAGGTATCATTGTGGTCAGCAGACCAATCCATCTAATTAAATTTTCTCTGGAAGAATGAATACTTTTGTAAATGTTAATCTAAAAAGGTGGGGCCAAATCGCCTAACCTATATAAACATAAATACAAAACCGATGGAAAACCAGGAAGCCTGTCGGCGCCCGAAAACCCCATGAACACTCGCTAAGTAGGAGATACACTCCCGTGTTTATCGAATTGCAAAGAAACTGGGGAAAGCGTTACGACATGCTTAAACTTCCTAATCCCCCAACAGTGTACAATAAGATGTGTTACCTAAGCATTAACCGAAGGAAGATAGGTGGGGAGGAGGGCGGATTAAAAATTATAATTAACTGCAAATTCGGAGTACTACTGCAGACAATTGTACTGCAGTTGGTAAACAAACATTCTTGGCTCTGGCTTAATCTGGTACTGTGATTGGTTGGCTATGATATGCGTAGTGATATGTTGTACTGAAGTAGTTCAGGGTTTGATCAGGCACATAAGCCAGAGCCTACTGAAGACCCGCCTTGGCACTTGCATAAATATTATTATGCAATTTATAAAGTTGCACAAACTGATTTATGCAAGAATAAAATGGTTCTTCACTAGTCTATTATCACAACTGTTGAATGTCTTGAAAACTTCTGCTTGCTCTCTCCTTGATCGCCATTTCTGGAATAATCTCGGTAAACGTTTCTCCCACTAATTAGATCATCAGTCGACCGTGAAGGTGTGCAATAAATCTGATAAATGGTGCGAAAAGATTGCAGAAATGTTGGTACTTTCCACACTATTCTGATCTAGCTCACGAATGTCAAAGGTTTCAGACACCAACAGCCCAATCAAGACACTGTAAATTGCATTTGTCTCGTCTTTCTGCCTGAAGACATCCACTTGTTCTAACCAGCGCCGTCTAATTAGGGAGCGACTCAACGGCGACCACTGTCTCAATCCATTAATACAGAAATGTCAGATTAATTTCCAAGTGCTGCCATCTTGTGGGTATGTTATCAACTAAAAACAGCAGTGCTGCCACCATCTGGATACAAAAGTGCAACATTATGTTACTATTATTAGCCAGATCACAGGCCTACTATTAAGTCTGTTTCCTTTAGAGTGAAGTAAGAGTGAAAAATTACTGTTTTAATCAGATAAATTTAATGGAATATATTCCTTCCAATCAACAGAAAGGGGTGCATTTAGTGTCTTTTTTTAAAGACACAGGCAATGTGAGATGAACAAAATTGCTTAACACGGGATTGAACCTTCCCTTCAATTAAAAGGGCACTATATGGGATTGAACCTTCCACACGAAACGGCAAAATTTGGCCGACCCGCGAGAGGCAGCACCGTCAGTACCTAAAAATATCTTGTTGACGTTAACGATGTTGCGCAGCCGAGCGGTGGACAAAACTGCGACAACTGACAAGACAAGCGTCCCGCGTGATAATTGTTGTTGCTATTTTTTAACTCATGGCTTTTAAAAGTTATCCTGAACAGTGCAGTTGTGGAAACATCTGTAATAGATTGGAAAAGAGTGGCGAGTGTCGTGTTTGATTCAAATTCAACAAGATATTTTTAGGTACTGACGGTGCTGCCTCCTCGTGGGTCGGCCAAATTTTGCTGTTTCGCGTGGAAGGTTCAATCCCATATAGTGCCCCTTTAACTATCCAGTACTCCAAGGTTTTAACACTGCAGCACAGGATGGATCCCCGTTCCTCTTAGTCGATAGTCTGAAGCTCTACCTCTGGGCCACTAGCTTTGTTCTACAATCACTTCTATCATTAATTAGGTAATGACCAGTGGTGTGAAAACATCATCATCAGTGCACGGCCTATCGAGGCAGAAACATGATAAAAGCATTCAGGAATTTTTGTAGCATTATTTAGCACCAATACATCTGAAACAGGTACATTTACAATTCCTTTTATAACATTATTTTCTTTTTTCACGGGAAAGATTGAAACAATGGAAATTATTTCATCCAGTGTGGCCAAATTATTTATTTGTACATAAAATGAATTCAGCGAAATATCAATGTAATAAATAGTTCAGCAACCAACGTTTCTTTAGTGCTAATAATATCACAAATAAGACATGAGGTACTTTAACTATTCCATGAATACAATTTTCATTTTTCACTGAAAACCGTGAAATATTGTGAATAATTTCATTTCAAATATGGCAAAAAATATTCACATTTTACTGAAAACAAAATCATAGAATCACTAATGCATTATATTGCCAATATTAACACTGATAATCTAAACACACACACACAGTGACACACAATGACACACACACACAGTCACGCACGCACGCACAAATATTGAATGTATATTTCGACCTACCTTCCCTACAGGTGTCGCCGGTGTAGTTTGTGTTGACGCAGCTACAGGTGTAGCGGTTCCACCCCTCCTGACAGACGCCCCGGTGATGACAGGGTTGAGACATGCAGTGGGGCGTCGTACTGCGGCAATATCGCCCCACCCCTTCCTGCCGCTGCTCCATCGCAAGTGCCGCAAGATCCACATTTCCCCCGTCCACCACCAGGTGGAGCATGCATCCGACATATCCCCGATTCAGTCTGCTGTACTTTATCGCATCGCTGACTTTGCGATTGTCACCGATTCCTCCAACATATAATTCACCCTTTAAGGTGAGTTTTGGGGCGCTGATATTATAATGTTGCGGTTTCCTGTCGACAGTAAAGACGCCGGCACCCGAATTGTGTTCCAAGGTGACAAAATGTAATGAGCTGTCATTAACAGGACCCGTCAAGGCCTTGACCTTTGTCAGCCCAGAGCCAAGGTCAAGGACAAAGTAGATGAATCCATCGAGGATCTCGATTATGAATATTCCGTCGTTTCCATCGATTCCGACGCCGTATAAGAGCAGTCCGTTTGGCTCATTAGTCCGGAACTGAAACTGAATGCTCCCTAGGTCACGGACGCCCGGAACGGAGATCACTGCATCTTCCGTCATGAACGTGATTGGCTGAGAGCTGCGCAGGTCCTCGCAACGATTAAAGAGGACCTTGCCATGGACGGAGATGAGGTCGTGTTTACGTATGGCCAGTTCAACCAGGTCCAATCGGACGTTGTCTGCTGTGTACACGACCTGGAAACAACGACCACTGAATGAAGAACCTCTCCAAAGTGTACAAGCCATAATGTTTACAGGGAAAAAATAAAATGGAAAATTTCAATTAGGTCTGCCTCAAACTGGCCTTGTCTGCATGTGCATCATTTCTTGAAATATGTTCAAGGTGCCTGCGGAATTGCATTTGATAAGCCCGAAGCAATATTTCCAGTTTAAAAGTTACACCCATGAAATATTCCCTAAAGTAGGCAGTCATACAGATCAGTAACAATTTACAAAATATTCAAGGTGGTTGCCATGGTTACTTCGACTAAGAACAAGTTCCTGGAATTGCTGTTGGTCAACGCATGGATTTTATGTTTACTCCTATATAATTCTTAGAGTTTGTTTTTACTTTACTATCTTTTACAACATACTTCAGTTATTAATCATTTCATCCTCGAACACCAGAATATGGACAAATAAAGGCGTTTTGATGGATCTGATGTCTGATTGACACAATGTGAACAGAACTGAGGGGTCAAGAAATCTGAGGCACATCAAACACACATCAATATGGAAGGTGTACTGCGAAAAATCTCACCTTCTTCATGCATCCCCTGAAGTTATCGAGACTCTCCGATCCATTTTGTGTCAATGAATCTGGACTTCCCGCTAGGTGGAGCCGCTTGCTAGACAGCATCGAGAACGTTCCAACCGTGGTCCCTGTTTCATGGTATGTGTCGTCCACAGTGATTGACACCTTCAAACACACACAAAAACACCTTCAAACACACACACAGACACCTTCAAACACAGACACCTTCAAACACACACAAAGACACCTTCAAACACACACACACACAGACACCTTCAAACACACACACACACACACACACACACACACCTTCAAACACACACACACAGACACCTTCAAACACACACAAAGACACCTTCAAACACACACACACAGACACCTTCAAACACACACACAGACACCTTCAAACATAGACACAAAGACACCTTCAAACACACACAAAGACACCTTCAAACACACACACACACAGACACCTTCAAACACACACACAGACACCTTCAAACACAGACACAAAGACACCTTCAAACACACCTTCAAACACACACACAGACACCTTCAAACACACACAAAGACACCTTCAAACACACACAAAGACACCTTCAAACACAGACACAAAGACATGTCTAACATAAGTAATGGTAAGCCATGCAAACGTTAGAATATAAAATAGCTCTGTTTTCGTCACTTTGAAGAACATCTGAAAGGTAATTAAGCAAAACCACCCAAATGAAGCCGAGGACGTTTACAAACTAATATGTTGTGTCAGTGTTTGTTAGTGAATGAAACCTGGAGTACATTTACAACATCGAAAATATTCACTTGCCACCTTGACATTTGAGATTTATTCTCACAGCCATTATATAACCTGCATGAAAGTGAAATGTGATGTCAATAAATTATAATAAACATTTCATGCATTTTCGCAATGAAATTCTACAAGTTTTTCTTACCCTCCATTGGTAGTCTAAAATCCATTTTACCATCATCAATATGCACACTATCATACACAACTAAGATTGATAAATTATATTAGTAAATAAAGCCTGTTTTCCTTCACAAGCATTCGACCATCATTGTTCTGGCAACTTATCCAAGCAAGCAAAATCTCAATGAAGACAGCTGGAAATGTTGGTAGTCTTGCATTCACCAGATGGCACCACCTTCAAATGGTAGTTTCATTCACTAGATGGCGCCACCCATCACTAGTGGAAACAGGCACTGTCTGTGCAGTTGCAGTGGACACACATCAAGTACGTTTCCATAATTTTCTTTGGGAGACCATCGCAAGTTTCAGTGACTGACAGAATGTATATATTTAAAGAACTCATTTTATAATGTGTTCTTTATTTTATATTCAATAATGTAAGTAATTTATTTACATCAGTCTTTAAGACAACTTAGTGAAATTGTTGTTAGGGTTAAACTTTGTTCCTGCCTGTTTCTGCTCTCCTCTTTTTCTTGAGTTATGGTTTTGTTTCTTCCTCCACTGATCCCATATCATGTCCAACTCATCTCCACTCCCCTTTCCCTCTCCATATCCCTTCCTCCCTTCCATCTTGATCTACCCTCCTCCTTCCCCTCCCTTCCTCTCCATACTTTCTCTTCCCTTCTCCCCTAGGTACATTTCTCTTTCACTCAACTTCTTCCTTTGTTCCTGCCCTGTCTACCTCTTCATTTCATCCCTCCCCCACTCTTCTTCCCTACATTCACATCTTTCCGCATCTTCTCCCTTCCGTTCTGCCCTTACTACCTCCTCCTCCTTCCCTCCTCCCTCTCCCTGCCCCTCCATTTTCCCAACTTCTCCCACCCTAGACACTTTGATTCTCCGACCACATTCTGACTGTCTCAGTCACTTTACCTTGACCTACCCTCTGCACATTTTCTGAAATTTAATTAAATTTTGTATTTAACCATCTCCCTCTCTTGTTCGTCCATCCATCGGGGATGATGACCATGACATCACGTACTGGTCTGTCGCATGTAGGCGATGTGTCCGGATGTGGCTGATAAGGCCGATTCGTGCACGAAAGGTTCTGTCGCAGTTCGGCCATGGAAGATCAGCAACATTCACAGAGCTTGTTCCCGCAGCACTGGATTTGGGGAGCAGTCTTTTCTTCCGCCTGGTGTATCCTGGTTTGTTCATAGGACTCGGCTCCCTTCCGGATCAGGCTGTGCCAGGTGCCTCGCTCAGCTGCTAGGCTTTCCCAAGACTCGTTATTGATGTCAAAGGCCTTTAGGGAGGATTTGAGGGAGTCTTTATATCGTTTGCCCCGACTGTAGCCCTCGTTCCCTCCGACAGTTCTCCATCTAGCAGGCACTTTGGTAACCTTTCATCCCTCATTCTAACAACATGGCCAGCCATCGAAGTTGAGCTTTCTTCAAGGCATGATTTTGTTGCTTAAATCCAAAATGGCATGATTGTGTTGCTTAAATCCAAAATGGCATGATTGTGTTGCTTAAATCCAAAATGGCATGATTTTGTTGCTTAAATCCAAAATTGGCATGATTGTGTTGCTTAAATCCAAAATGGCATGATTGTGTTGCTTAAATCCAAAATGGCATGATTGTGTTGCTTAAATCCAAAATGGCATGATTTTGTTGCTTAAATCCAAAATGGCATGATTTTGTTGATGTAACCCAAACCGGCATGGTTTTGTTGCTGTAACCCAAAATGGGATGATTTTGTTGGTGTAACCCAAAATGGCATGATTTTGCCCCGAAACCATTCATTTGTAAACAACACCCTCTGTATATCCTCCTTCTGATCAGTCAAGAAAATGTACAAAAAATTCTCTTATCCTCCAAACTGTCAAGAAAATCTACAAAAATCCTTTCCACAACCAAAGACAACGTCAGGCCCTTGTGTAGGTCAATGAGACTTGTTGCCCACCGATGTCGAGTCGCAATTAAATTGGCCCGCACTTACTCTACCTGCGGCCCATAAGGAGCCGCAGTCCTACGTCTTCAACTGATTGAAGCAGCCTTTTGATGGGTCAAATTCATGGCCCAATTAGCCAGACTCCCCGACAACATGTCTCCGGCGGTCTCACATCACCGAGAGACGACCTTCGTCATAACGACGCCCGAATGAGAGGAGAGGAGCATCTTGCATGTGTCCAGCTATTGTCAGAGTGGATATGGAGGATGTAATGAACAATGTCCTTGTCATAACATTGAAAAATAGCCGTTTTATAAATATGAATTATAACATAAAACTGTCCTTGATATTCTATCATCTAAGCATATAACTAACTTTGATGTTTAGCATCTACACATAATAATGAATAAAGGAACTTTGATATTCTATCATCAAAAATTATTAGCATTCAAAAACAGCTATTTTTAAGTACAAATGTGTGTGTGTGTGTGTGTGTGTGTGTGTGTGTGTGTGTGTGTGTGTGTGTGTGTGTGTGTGTGTGTGTGTGTGTGTGTGTGTGTGTATAACCTATTTACACATTTTAACAATCCTACATATTATATGATCAAACATAATTTCAAATGAAACCATCACCACAAGACAAAAAGTTCAGGAACAATTTCATGGTATAAAATACCAACAAACAGAAGACAATATGTTACTGTTCTTGATAACACTTTCTATGAGTTTCCATGTCCTATTTATCATTATTTTCTAAATATGTCTTAACAAAATCAGTGGCTATATCTAGATGTACATTGAGTATTTAGTAACTTATCTGTTTAAATTCGCCACCATAATAACCTCTCCGCATGAACTATAAACATAACTTGCACATAGGTACTGCTATTTAACATAAGCTTATTTCAAAATAATCGTGAGTAATTTGTGCACTTTTAACATTGTCAAATTTTGCCCAGCAGCATTTTTTTATCTGATTTTGTCACACAATCACACGGAAGCTTAGCCGTGATGTGACGTCAAAACAAATCATCCCAACCCTCAAGGTCCTGTCATCACGTAATCAACGACGTGTCATCTTTGACACTTACGACCGGCGGGATTTCGTGTAAAAACCCGCGAGGCAAACTAAACGTCTTTGTCATAAAAAAACCAAGCTGATGGGAAAGGTTCCCCTTGAAGGCATATCGACATCGGACGGCATCACTGTCCCACTCATTTTATCGTCATCTCCCTAGACTGGGCGGGAATCTGCGGACTAAAAGCTGGTAAAAAAACGACCCCATTTTGGGACACCATTACCAGGCGTCATGGCCCCACCTATTGGGAGGTGTGCGTCAAAGGCGAGAGAAAGCTGTAGGTCACACCAAAGAGATCTCGTAATAGCCGCAATAATCTGCAATAACATAATCAAACTGGCGTCATGGTCGCAGGTGAGATGAGCAGCTGTCTGGGTAGCGGTGGATGTAGCGGTGGATGTAGCGGTGGAAGTAGAGCTTTGGAGTCTCGACTAAGAGAACCCAGTTTTTAAATCTGTGTTGTAGTGTAAACCCTTTTACCACTCTACATTGCTACAGTTCACTCAGCTGTATGAGTACCAGGCTACAGAAAGTGGTGGATATTTGCATTAATTGCAGCATGGCTGGAATCTTCCCAGAGAAGTTGAGACAGTGGCCGGTTGATTGAACAGGTCTGCCAGGGATGTAAAGTGTTTTGAGCAATCCTGAGGACTGGATACTGGGCTACAGAGCTTAATTACGTTTTAATTACCTTTATGCTGTCTAATTTATTTCCACTGTATTGTAAGTTGTTTATGATCTAATTTTCGATGTGTTTATAACTGGACCAATGCAAATCAGATGACCAATCAATTGTGACAAGTTAACAGTTTAATGTTTGGTCTTGTGCATTTTAACCAACAAACCAAACACAATTTTTATTAAGACACCATTTATTGTAGTACGATTTAACTTAATTTGGAGCATAATTGTCGATGCCAAGTACAACGTTTTGACCCGTCAGCTACGGGCTTTGTTCACGTATTGGTGTCATGTGTGTTGGCTCAGATTCAGTGAACAATGCCCGTAGCTGATAGGTGAAAACGTTGTACTCATCACTGATAATTATGCTCCAAAGTTAAATCATATTACAATAAACCATTCTTGGAGCCATGAACAATATATACAAGACACCATGTTTTCTGCATACACAACAGTGAACTCAGGCCCAGTCGACACTGTCAGAGCAGGAAGAAGACGTCCCAATCAATCAGAATCAAAAACACATTTGATTTGATAATGTGATGAGCAAATGAAAGGACCACTGCTCAGCGTGTCTGTGGCTGGGTCACATGATGAATGAGGATGTCGATGCAAGGACACACCTTTGGAGACGCTCCTTCCTGATGTCATGTTGTGTCAACGTTTGCATCTTTACCTGCTGACATGTCATCTTGTTGTGTGGGAGGGAATAATGTCGGTGCGAGTCATGTGTTATGGGAGTTGTCTTGGTGTTGGTCATGTTGTCGTATGTACTCAATGTCAATGTGTAGTATCGTTAGACACATGCATGTTGATGTGGGTCATGTTGATGTGGGTCATGTTGTCTTGTGGGAGTCAAATCAATTTGAGGTCTTGTGAGAAAGTAATTTTGTCCTAGTATGTTATGGAAAGTCATATCACCATGAGTTTTCTTGTGCTAGTCAATAAGTCATGTCATCTTTAGTCATACTGTCTTGTCTTATAATGGGAAGTCATGTTACCTTGAATCGTCATCTTTCTGGGTAAGACCAAGTCATGCCATCATATATTCTATGGTCTGGGAAAATCATGCCACCACGAAATACCTTTTCAATGAAAGTTATGTTATTATCCAGGGTCATATTGTTTTGTTGTGTCTGGTAAAGTCATATCACCAGACATCATCTTACATTATTGAATCGGCTACAGCCATATAATTAACACAGCTTCTTCTTTTAGTCTTTGAGGAAGATTTAATAAGTCTGTCACCAAAGGTGACACCGCACCAGCTGCCAAGTGTCATAGGAAGCCACTGACGTATCGAGAGGCCATCCATTTTTCATGTAAAAATAGCGCGTCCTTATCGGATATCTGTCAATTTGATATTTAGACACTTCACACTGGCGGTCTCTCTATCTCTTGGTGACAGGGACAGCTTGTCAATTAGCACAGAGACGTCTCCAGGGTGACTGTGCGATAGTGCTCATCAATATCTCAACAGTCCGCACACTTCAGTGAATGGAGAAGTTACTAGATTCGGTACGGAGGCTGGGAGAAGAGCGGGATGAGAAAGGATGCAGGATGAGGATGGAGACAGAAGATGGGGAGGGGAAGAGTATGAAAGAATACAATTAATATAATCACACATATATCATTATTTAAGATCATAAAAGAAACCATTGTGACAGTACAAGTCAAATATTATACAGAAATGTCACCAAATATCTCACAGAAGTAATCAAAAGCAAGAACAGTGAGACAGAATGT
>OZ024856.1:19034155-19065490 GCA_964017155.1 Oasisia sp. SBJ-2009
AATCGTGAAATTTAAGGAGCTAGTCAAACCAAATGCAGCTTGAGCGAAGTATGTGGTCATACTAAGATATCCAAGTATGATAAATTATTTAAAATATAACATGGCTCCATCCTCATCAAGTCATGGTTATATATCCTATGTTTAAACGTTTCCGCACCTATTTAATATTAGGTGGCAACTAAACAAGTGAAAAATCAAACAGAGTATGGACCTTTAAGTGGCAGACAAGACAAATCAGGTGTTAAGTGCTACTTGACTCTGTCAATCTGAAGCACACTTGATAGGGGAGTACCAGATCACTGAAGCGTGACACAACAGTGTCACAGTCCAATACACATAGCTCTACACTCTCTAAGCAGCTACTGAATGATAAATCTCCATTGAAAACTGTTCAAATTGGAGTGGTTCTGCAGATGAATATGTAATGCCTGAACACTCTGATCACAAGTCATGCTATCTCTTATATACTTACTAATTATCTGGAAAAGACTTACTAGTTCGATGAGACCTAGTATGATCATAACACTGTAAACACAGTAGATACAGACTAATCAGTTAATAGAACCCTCCCAAGTGTTGGAAACAACTAGAAATTACCCATGCATGCATGCATGCCTGGACGCATGCAATAACATGCTGATGTACATACATGCATGTATTCTTGCATGTGAACTATGCATTTTCCAGGAGTCGCACTATGGCCGTCTGTGAGACATCTATATCACAGCTAGCGTTGTGACACGTCCAAGCATGATTTATTTGATCGCTGGGAGCTGCCAGTTTTCATGACACACTTGTTGGTTTATTAACCAAATCACTGGCGACATCAGACAGCTAAATATCTGTAATATCCTGTGACACCCGCTACCTGATGTGGCGCAACCTCCCACAGACAGGGCTCACTGTGTGCCTTTCACAAATTGTCTCACTAAAGTACCTCACTAAATTAATCAAGTACCTCACTACATGCACCGTTTACTTCACAATTTAAATGTACTAATTATCTCACTAAGTGCACCAATTACCTCATTAAATATATCAAGTACCTCACTTAAAATATACCAATGCCTCACTATATGCATCAATTACCTCACTAAATGTGTCAAGTACCTCACTGAATGCACCATATATCTCACTAAATGCATCAAATCCCTCATAAATGCACCAAATACTTCACTGAATGCACCAATTACCTCACTAAATGTGTCAAGTACCTTACTAAATGCACCAATTACCTCATTAAATGTACAAATTACCCTAGTAAATGGAACAAATACCTCAATAAATGGAACCAGTGCCTCATTAAACACACCAGCACCTCACTAAATCCACCAGAACATCACAAAATACACCAGTGCCTTACTAAACATGCCAATGCCTCACAAACTACACCAGTGCCTCACAAAATACACCAGTGCCTCACAAAATACACCAGTACCTCACTAAACACGCCATTGCCTCGCAAAATTCATCAGTGCCTCACAAATTACACCAGTGCCTCACAAAATACACCAGTGCCTCACTAAACACACCAGTACCTCAGTAAATACACCAGTGTTCACTAAACGTACCAAGTGTCTCACTAAATGCACTGTCTTGCTAGACATGGCAGACGTCTGATAAGTCATAAATATATTACACAACGCAATTTGTCAGCAATCATCTGTATTCACTGTTGGATCAATGCATTCTGCTGTCCACAGCCATCTGTCCATGCCAGCCCAGTCATTGCTCTGTTCTTGTCAATGCCAGACACTCGCTCACAATTTTGGAGATGCACGCACGCACACAAGCACGCATGCATACATGCAAAGATGCCCTCATGTCCTCGCACGCATGCACGCACGCATGCACGCACGCACGCACGCGCAAAGATTCCCTCATGTCCTCACACACACGACAGTGTCATAACACCTAGCTAACATAGAAGGAATATTTAAAAGATGACTATTTTTCAGAAAAAAAATCAATAGATCTTCAAAAATCTACTTTCAAAACGTCTACTTCTATCAGTTACATCACAACAAATCCGCTGTGATTCCCCAGAAATGGGAAAATATTACCATTTATCATAGTACATTTATAAAAATCAAACAAAGAATGCTGTAGCTTTCACCAGAAATTGACAAAAGCACCAGAATTCTAAAAGCAAAAGTTGCCATTTAATTTTATAAATACATATGTATGAATGTAAAAATAGTTTCACATGCAATGACTACATAAGCAGTGTAACTTCTGAAGTTGCAATTATGTATAGAACATTAACAAAATAAGTTCTTATTTAATGCAATGCACAAAGACTAATATTTTGCAAACATCCACCACTGGCTGTAGCCAGATACTCATTCAACCTTCCAAAGCACAATAGAGTGAACGAATTTGTCCTATGTTCAACATAGCAGTATAGGATTTAAACCTGGGTTCTCTTATTTTGGGGTCCAACGATCTAGGCACGGCACCTCTACTAAGGCACAAGGCTCAATTTCACAATTTTGTAACTCAGTTGTGGCACGTGAAATGTATCGAACTTGAAATGTGATTGTTTCAACGGTCACTGACTTCTACTAGAAAGAAACTGGATGTAGATTGGGAGTAGTCCTCCAGTGCTCCACACAGTTAACTATAACCAGGATTCAATGACCAGAATTGGCTGTATTAAGACGGACCGCGACAGCGTGAGAACTAATGAAAGAGTCAAATGGTGCTAACCGGATCAGTATTGATCCGTGAACTGCGTCTAACGGTCAACGAAAGTCAATCTCCGCTGGGGGTCAGCGGGATGATGCCCACAATCATATCAGGCCGTAATATTTGGTCAGGACATGTCAACACATGATTGCGGCTCTTCAAGCTGTCGAGGGAGTGCCACTGCGACTATGTCCAAGGGAGCAGCGAGGTTCACTTAATTCATCATTATAGATTACATTGCGAACAAATTAACTACTGGATATAAAAGGCCTTACTTCTTTACCCATGCATTGAGACCTAAAGTATATATTTAGTGTTTTGCAATGTTTAACAAAATGTGTAAAACATTTATAAAATTATAAATACAAATTATTAATAATGCCTATATATGTAACTATTAAAAATATGTTTTAAATAATAATAAAAAATCATTAAAATTAAGTTTCTATAATGACATAAGGTGGACAGACATTAAATTAATTCAATTTCGCATACAACAGTAATTACATCTGTTATATAAGTAATCAGCCAAATTGTATAGTCATGTGTATATCATTTATCGACGATTTTTTTAAATAAAATAGGCAACATATGAAAAATGTTCAGTTTGGTGGGCATTGGAGGTTCACTAAAATTATAAAAACAAATACAGATTCATCACTCGTAGTTGGAGTACCCTAAGATACGTCTAAGCAAAATTACAGAAAAAGTTGATTGGTTTCTGACATCTCTATGGTAGCTCCATGCACATGGCGGATGTTGTTGATGACATGAGTACCTTGCACCCGTCAAACCAAAGGACTAACAAGGCCTCGTGTTTGACTGGTGAGTTTAGTGCAATGTCAAGTCATAGCAGAAAGGGCAGTAAGATTTACTCGCCAAGTGCACCTGACTGGTGATTGTCTGCCATGCAGTGCAAAAGGGCAGTCTTTGATACTGATAACCTTTGTGTGGTGGGTTATGTTCGAGGTGATGTCATATTCCCCAGCCACAGTAGACATTTCAGTTTGAGAACTCTGCTCATGCAGTTGTGGTTGTTTGTGTAGTCTGTGATGTTGACATGTAGTTACAATTGTTTTTCTTTTAACATTTCTACAAACAAATTATGCCTATACATGGGCAAACATGAATGTATGCACAAATGAATGAATGCACACACGTATGCACATGCACTCGCATGCACACATACACACACACACGTACATACACCCACAAATATACGAACGCATGTGCACACACGCATGTGCACACACGCACGTGCACACACACGTGCACACACACGTGCACACACACACACACACACACACACACACACACACACACACACACACACACAAACTCAATTGATGCATAACATATTGAAATCATTCTCACAAACTTCTAACACTGACTCCAAGTAAACCGCTGAAGTGGTAGCGAGTTCCCCAATACACAAACAATAACTGGCCTCACAACAGACACCAACTAACAACATGAGAACAACGTCGTAATGAAATCAAATGTAATGTAGCAGACATCACTAAGCAAGGAAGACGAGGATGAAGCAACAAGAGGCTGAGCTGCAGCTGGTCCACCCGACCGCAGTATCAGCAGCTGTCACTCTGCAGATTAGCCCGGATTACTTCACCAGGGAGATTATACCTGGCTTACAAACACTCTGACATATTGGCCAGGTAGGAAACCGGAAGGAAGAAGAAATAAACTGATTATCACTGCACCTAATAACCTGCTACAAACACACCACAAGTTATATCAGTATACATCTCACCTACGCATGCACATACAATATTAAAAAATGGTAAAGTAGATAATCAAAATGAATGACGAGGTTACATTAATGCGAGGGTGTGAGCGCCTAGATAAATCTATTTCATTTGATGTTACGTACGTTCTTATGCCCACAACTTGCATGTTGAAGGTTTACTGCCTGCCAATTTGTGTTTAGTTACTTTATTAAGCTCGGGAAAATGTTTGCAATTTGAAAGATTCTGCCTGCAACATGTTAAAATGGTAAACAAAACATTGAGTTTCAAAACTAAATTGATTGGCTATAAATCAGAGGTGAGCAGTTAACCCCAAAACTCTTTGATGTTTGACTTTCCTACATTCTAGACAGCAGACTTCTTGTTACAAGTTACTGCTTGGCCAACTCTGGTCAGTGAGGAGCTGGCCCCTCCTTTTAAGTCTGCCACTGAAAAAATAAGATATTAACACAGCATCTTTGTAAATAAACATTTTCAATTTGGCTTATTTTACGACGTTTAGCCAACAGCACCAACATAAACTTGTGAAAATGAAAGAAACTTCTATGCAGACCTGTGTTGCATAAAAACAGCAAACTTTGAACTAATTGTATATATTATCAGATCACCGCAGACCAACAACCGCATTGATGGATCGCTAACATCGGTCGAACACTTTAACAACATAATTATCGTCTTTTAAACTAGAGAGTCACATGGACTCCTACCAAGGAATATACCATGGAGGGTGACAGCTCTTCTGACTAGAATTGTCCGAGCAGTAACTTGTAACGGGAAGTTTGCTGTCTAGAACGTAGGAAAGTTAAACATCAAAAGGTGCTGCGGTTACCTCGCCCCACCTCTGCAGTATTGCCAATACATTTTGTTTTGAAACTGGATATTTTATTTACAATTTGAATGTGTTGCAGGCGGAATCTTTAAAATTGTGAACATCATCCCGAGCTTAATAAATACGTAACTAAACACAAAATTAGTGCTGTAGTCACAAGAACGTACTTTTAAATGAAAAAGTAAAACCTAGGAGCTGGCAAACACACTTAACAAACAAAGCCTGCTATTATAGTAGTCACAGCCACTTACTGTGTTGGTGTCACAGCCTATATAACGGACACACAATCTTATGCGGACGTCTCCTAGACCTGGAACTTGGGTCCAGTGGTGAGTGGATTAATCCAGTGGAGTCTGACAAGGGCTGGGGGGAGTCTCGGTCCAATTACGACATTAGGGGGAGGGGACACCCCTGAGTCCCCCTCAGGTGGACAAGAACACCTGTGTCCAGCCCGGATAGAGGGGCGGGAAAATTAAATTATAACTGGATAGAGGGGTGGGAAAATATAATTATAATTATAATTGAATTGATGTGGTTATTGCCGACATTAATGTTTGGGAAGAGCTCTGATCTTACATTTGACCTTTTATGTTAAATGTGTACAGGTTAATTGACAGCGGATACGGACAGTGTGTGTGTGTGTGTGTGTGTGTGTGTGTGTGCGTGCGTGTGAGTGTGTGTGTGTGTGTGTGTGTGTGTGTGTGTGTGTGTGTATTTGTGTGTGTGTGTGTGTGTGAGTGTGCGTGCGTGCATGTGTGCGTGTGCATGCGTGCGTGGGTGCGTGTGTGCATGCGTGCGTGGGTGTGTGTGTGTGGGTGCGTGCGTGCGTGCATGTGTGCGTGTTCATGCCAGTGTATGTGTGCTTGCATGCATGAGTGATGCAATTCCCTACACATTTCTGCAGAAGTGTCGGTCTAGTAAGTGTGAATGGAACTAGAGCATGTGTGCACACATGCATGCATAAGTACGTATGTGTACTTATAAATAGTACATTTATGTATATATATATATATATATATATATATATATATAAGTGTATACAGTATATATATATATATATATAATTGTAAATTACAAACATTTAATGTATTAAATAAACAAACAAACAATACCACGGATAATCAAATATAAATATTACTGAGACAAATATAATGCTTTCTTAGGTGAAAACAGTCACTTTGGTGAAAACATCTTCACCGTTGCAAGGAAGCTTCTACAACAGTCACCCAGGTGGCCTAGCCAGTCAAAGACGTATCAATTATACCATTTAAAGACGCTCCTAATCTCTGGAAGTCACCCTTTGTCATGCACTCCCGAGTAATGATGCTAATTGGTGCTTTACTCTCAAGTAGTCATAGTAACAAGACATTTCTGATGCACTATGTCCTCAATTCTTTGAACTCTGCGTGAGTTGCGATAAATCTGTGCATTCCCGGCCACTCGTTGCCTTTCTATGGTGTTACCATGGAAACGAATATATTTACAGGAATATGTTTGTATGTTGACTGTGTGGGGATGTGTCAGTAGGGTGTCTATGAAGATGTTTTGTAGATGGACCAAGTCAGTCAATTAGTTCGCTATGCTAGCACAAGGTGGCACTACTTACATGTAGGTTTCAGGAGGGAAATACTCCTTTTCCTTCTTCGTGTTTAATTTTTCAAATACAAACCATATTAAGAGTTAAGCTGATTAACGCTGTAATTTATATATTTGCTATTCTAGGTAGACGTGATTTCTTTGTGTTCCAGTGATTTTTTATTTCATTACATATGAGTTCATTGCAAATGAAATTGACATATAAAACTTATAATAGATATAGCAAGTAGGGAAATTGTATTTCCTGCTTTTCAAATAGTAGAAATTTGCATCTATGTTGTTATGAAATAAAACAAATTGTTCCTGCAACAAATCTCATCTCAACTACTGGTCTGAGGATTGGACATTCCGTGACATACAAACAACCAAAATCCAATTATTTTATTAATAAAATTGATCCCTATTTACTAGCATGTTAGTTTCAACTAAAATATATTGACATTATCTACATCTCAAGCAACTTAATGCAATCAGCAATCAGAAATTACATTATTTGCCATCAAACACAATTGTTTCCTCTCAAACTGAACACCCTTAAATGGAATTTTACACACAATTGACAGTGATTCTATTTACGAAGACGTTGCAAGCAAATCGAATAATTAAACTGACAAAAACAAAAATAATGGGCTAAATGTGCCTTGTCGAGATATCGTTTGCCTGCAAGCAGTGCCCTGGTGTACTGCAGTTAAATAACGTTGAAAAACGGAGACTGACAGATTAGTTTGTGGTCGAGTCGTGGTATTGTGAAGTGTCGTGGCAAATCGTAATTTACTGTCTGGTCAGAGAGGCACCTCGGAAGACGAAGCTATGGAATACGACGGTTGAAATGCTATGGAATACGGGATGTTGAAATGCAATCCTCCACTTACAGTTCCTGGCACTGGGCCAAGTGGCGACAAATCAACAAGAACTACAGCACTTATGAGTAGGACTGTGTGTGTGTGTGCGTTTGCGCGTGCACGTGCGCGTGTGCGTGTGTGATCACATGTATTTGAGTATGTGTATGTTTGTGTGTTTGAGCATGTGTATGTGTGTATGCATGCATGTGTGTTTGACACTGTGTGTCATGTGTGTGCACATGCATGCATGCAAGCAAATGTGTATCTGAATATGTGTGTGTGTGTGTGTGTGTGTGTGTGTGTGTGTGTGTGTGTGTGTGTGTGTGTGTGTGTGTGAGTGTGTGAGTGTGTGTGAGCATGTGTATGTGAGTGTGTGTATATATGCATGCATGTGTGTGACGATGTGTGTGCGATGTGTGTGTATGTGTGAACAAACATGGATGAAAATGAGAATAGATTTTTTCTTCTCAACTAACAACATTAGATGATCTTGTGGCTGAGAAAAAAGATCTAGAGGTTGACAGAGAGGTATTACCCTTGGTAGCCTCACTGCCTCGCAAGTCCTTAGCCAGAACTATTTTTTGCCTGTCTTGGATTAATCAAGGTCCCCTTTAGAGAGCAAAACTTGCACTGTAGCAATTCAAGTCAGTCACAACCATTATTGAGCAATTTGTTTTTAATGACAACAAATGTGCTTTGAGCCATTTATTTAACTAACACCAATACATTCAGTTTGTTTTACTACTACTCATGTCAATGATACTCATTAATGTTGGCCCTTAGGCCCCTGGACCTATTAGGTATTCAAGTGACAAGGTGGGTTCCTCTCATTTCTGTCTGTCTTATTAGTTGTAATTACCAGTCTTGGTCATTTATCCACCAGTCTTGTAGACTGTAGATAGGTATCTGGCTATGCCCATGCAGCCTAGTGATCAAGGAACGTAACATGCTATATGACACCTGGTGGAAAGTGAAGGAACTAGAACGTATATGCCTGCTGCAGTTTTAGGTATTTTAAAGTAAAAAGATGAATTCTTATACAGTCCTTAGTGCTTTTTGTTTTACTGGTACTCACTGGCAGACCTGTTCACTCAAACAGCTTCTCTGGGAAGCATTACACTACAATGCTATAGATGTGCAAAGACTATCTGTATACAAATATCCTCCACTGTGTATTAATCAGGTTCTCGTTTAAACAGCTGAATGTTCTTAAACAACTTAGAATGAAAAAACTTGCTTAATGCAGCACAGAATTTAAACTGTAGTACTTTCACGCGAAAGTCCAGTGCCCTAACCACTATGCTACGGCACTCCAAAAATAATTCACATTTACTGTCTTAATTACATTAGTTTTTAAATGAACAAATCAACGATGGTGGCCACACCAACTTGATTACTTAATTATGTCACATGCAAAGATTGACACAAAACTCCCTTATTTTACTTTGAGCGATGTATTTTAATGCTCCTAAATTGACCAGAAAATGAGATGTTTTCTTCTGTTGACAGCCCCATTTGTTCAGTAAACCTTGCATATCACAGGTCTACCGGAAAATCACAACTTATTGATTATTTTTATTCTATGTGGACTATTTAGGTGCCAGACTATTTCATTTGACAGCACTGACAAGTTGACCACCCTGGAGTGAAATAGTGAATTGTGTGGATGATTTGAAGCGTGCTGTATTTGAGCATTCCCAGCATTTCATGGAAAACAGCAACAGGCAACTGAAGAATGAAACTGAAAGTACACAACTTCAACCAAACTCACGTCTCCCAGCGGCAGAACTGAACGGAACTGGCAACATGTTGATGAATCCTTTTAGGGTTTTATTTTTAATATGTTTAAAAATAAAATCGACATATTCCTAAGAGCAGGCGGGGTACATTTAGATAGATAGGCTGGACTCTCGATAATCCAAAGGGCTTCATTTTCCATCTGCTATCTAGAGTTAATTGCCTTGATTCTCTAGGCGGCAATCTTGTTAAATCTTGAATCAGCGATACTGGAAATCGACAGACATGATTTTAAAGATAATCATACTCTGGCTCCTTTCCTGACTGACTGACTAACCATCTCTCAATCTCTTTCACCATCTCAATTTTCCTCTCCATCTCCATAATACTCCCACACTCCACCCCCCTCTCTTCATCTAACTCCCCCTTCTCTCTCTCTTCCCTCCCCTTTTTCCATCTTCCTCCCATCCTTCCTCTGTTTCCTCCTCAATTGTAGTAAGGGCCTGGCACATACATCATCCGTAGTGTATTCTCGCTCGTCGACGATTTCTGTACAATACTCCCCGAGATCTTTTTCTGCACTTTTTTTATCACTTCCACCACCCGTCCAGTGATATTTATACCCATCCAAAACAGGTTTTACCCATCCAAATGATGGGTGGATGGGTCTCTATACATACAGCTACATATCCTAATAAACTTGGACCGCAGCCATTCAATACAAATGAAATTATTAAGAGATCTTTGTTGGTCAATCCTGCAACCAAGACGACAACAATCAATTCTGTAAGTTTTCACACCAGTGGTTACATGGAAAACTGTGACTTCTGCCCCGTTCAAATGGTTGTTATATGCCTGGATCCCGTGTTTGTGCTAAGAACTATTACGGACACACCCATTGATACGTTGCGTCTAAATAGGAAATATTTTATCGATTCCATTTCACAGGTCTTACCCAGAAAACAAGGAACCATTTCTGAACCAGTTGGCACATGTCATATTGGCTCATAATTGGTACCGCTCCACCAATACGTGTTTCCATGTTTATTCATGTGAATATACCTTTTCTGTCTGTTGTCACGAGTTTTGAACGAGTTTGACACGAGTCGTACTGGGTCAGAACTGGTACGGTTTCACTGGCACGTGTCATCATGTGAAAAACTTGTGACCTCACGGTAGACACATGTCGACACACCAAATTTGTTCACAGAATCTGGTGACTTCACGTGAATTGAGCCAGTTGAACATGTTCTGTAAGTGAATTCACGGGTCGTTGCTTGCTGGGTATACATCCTCTCGCTTTATCCTACAATTCTACAGTCGATAAGAAATCATCCACCCCAACTCCCATCGGAAATCCACACACACAGCTCTAAATCTGGATTTCTCCAGAAAATATTTCTTGCGAGACGCTAGGGGAGGTCGGCTAATCAGATAAACAAGCCTCGATTGACCCTTGACCTTTGTGCAGCTGCCCGCCACCACAGCGGTGATTAAAGTATCACCTGGTGGCGTTTGATGACACCGTTCGCAATATGATTAAATTGTCGCTTCACCAAATTGTTGGCATGGAGGTCAAACCCGTTCGAATTTGTCTGCAGCTGTACGTGAAATAAGTATACTCGGAAGTGGAACTTGTTCATCAGTTGGAAGAATAAAGTAGATGGGTACTTATTCACCTGATTAGGTTAAAAACTCCATAAGATGTCACGTCACGCTCACAGCTGTAGTTAGATAAATGCATGATTTTTATTAAAACAATTATGGATTATTTTAGTTTCTTTGAAAATATGTTGAAAGACAATCTGCAGACAAACACTGTTGCTGCTGTAATAAAACCAGGTTTTCTGATTAATTAATTAATTACAGAAGTGGTGCAAATGTTCATTAACTAGAAACCGAGATCGGGCTCATAAACATGATCAGGTTGTGCCACATATCTCACATTCGATGCAAATGTTGTTGATCTGGGCATTAGCAGTAGTTCTATACAGCCTCGATGTTACTCAGAAATTTCAGTTGGAGGCTGAGCAACAATATGACAAGCTAATGATGATAATAATAATAATTTATTTCTTATATAGTGCCCCATCCAAATAGTTGTTCTGGCGTGCTTTACAATGATTACCACCAGGTATTCGTAATTGGGTTAAAATAATAATAACAGTAAAACATAAATAAAAAACCGCTAATACATTACTACTTAGCATATGTTGAATAAAACAATCATGCTCCCTTAAAATGGTCAGAATTAACCGATTCATCACAGGTGATATAAATAGCTGCGAATAATTATTGATTAAAGAATACATCACATATTAAATGATTTATTTAAGATATTTTTTAATATATAACTAAAACAATAAGCATAAAACAATAAATAAAACAACAAATGTAGATAATCAAATATTCATAAGTGCTGATAAATGTAACAGCTATTATTACCGTAAGAGCATAACAACAATATATAAGAACGCATGCTCCGGTAGCCTATTGTACAGAAATCGTCGACGAGCGAGAATACACTACGGATGATGTATGTGCCAGGCCCTTACTACAATGCCCCTTAAAGGTCACCGCCGCGCTCCGTTCATGCTGAGGCGATGCCGCGTCGGTCTTATAAATATTTATTGAAGATTGTCAGTGAAACCAGGCACTGATTACAACCGCGGAAATTGACGAGTAAATTAGTGCATGTAAGGGTGATTTATGATCATCTAAAGCCGGGTTGGATAAGCCTCGTCACTGAACATCTCATGTGGTAAATAAACATCTCCACAGTGGGTGTGTGTGACTGAGATTTACATCCAAAATAATTCATGTTCGCCAAGTAAATGTGTATTTCGAAACCACTGTATATAATTATTTTATATAATATGTGGCTTAGAAATACACATTTACTTTGCAAACATAATTATTATACATATATATATATATATAATATATATATATATATATATATATTATATATATATATATATATAGTAGTGGAGAAAAAGAAACAGAAATCTAGAAGGAATATCGAGAGACCTTGGAACGAAGATAATGTCAGATATATGGCAACACATGCTCTAAAGGTCAGGCCGATTATCAGGCAAAAACAAGACACAGACATGTTTAAGGTCAAGTGGAAAAAACTGGAGATTTCAGCAAAAACGTGGAAGATCAGATCTGCAACTGAAATTCTGGATTACACATAAACTATTCCAAGTTCAAAGTTTTTTCTGCCTTAGATCAAACTCACCCCATTAGCAGTTGGATTCGAAGCCAACAAATTAGCTGCACCATCTGCCGCCTTGTTTAATCACTGCTAAATAAGTAATGCTTCTCCATTTTTCAACCAAGTTGTACAACGATCTAAGAGCGGCATTCCTAGAAGTTGGGGAGGATTGATTTCCATTCAATGATCCACGATTCTTGTTCTGTAGTTCGTGACATTTTGGCTCTTGTTTCTCGTGCCGGTGGTTCTTTTAGACATGCCCCCGGGGCGTTTGCATTTGTCCCCGGGGATTATAGCAGACAGGTTCTTGGTAATCGACATGTTTGTCCGAAATAAAAGAGAACTAAATTTCCTCTCCTGGCACCAGGCGAGTGGAGGTAAGAGACACACAAATGAAGGCGCCATCATCAATCTTGCACAACGACATGACTAGTTGACTACCGACAGCCAAATCCAGAACATGTCGACGATAAACGACTCAATGATGATATGATAAATAGCGTCGTTGATTATTCAACAGTTGCGGTGGTATAAATGCGATTTGTCATTTCCATAACGATTCAATATTTGATGTGAACACTGCGTGAGTAATCTCGCATCTGACACGTTACATCACTAGAGGATGTTGTTTCATTAAGAGACACCCCCACAACTTATATGCGGACATGTCAATAATTGTGATTATGACTGAAGTAAACATCTGCGAATTAATACCAGGAAATGGTAGAATTTTAGTCAAGAAGTTGAGATGTAAGATCATTTTAAAATTTAAAGTAGCTTGAAGCTTACTGCAATGGGACAAACATACAGCGAATGAATGAAGGGAGCACATTGAGAATTAATTGACGTGGCTCTCACAAGCAAAAACAAGAAGGCAAAGAAACAATGTTTTATATAAATTTATAGAAACAATGCAAACATTACTACGCTACAACAGTTAGGATTAAGGTACATGCAAAGTGTAAATATTTCTATCAAAATTTCATCATTACATGTTGTTGTACATTTTTCAACCTGCATTTTATTACTACAAATGACGTGTTTGTGTTGTTTTATCTTTCATACAACATTTATCCATTCTGTACTCTCCCTATAACGTATAAATTGTCTAACTTAAGTGATGTGTCCATCTGTTTAATAAAAATACGTACTTACGGATCATCTCAAAAAATTACTTTGTTGTTACAAGCAAGCTTGCAAAACACAGTTGCCTGGCAGACATTTAATGCCAATTCACTGAACTTTCCAGTCTGTCATGAGATGACAACAACACATGACTGTCACTTTGACTGATAACTGCCTAAGGTGAAACTGGACTTTTAGCCATCCTTTTAGCTGATTTGGTGAAATCTGCATGAAAAAACGACAAACATCTCGTGTTAACAAACAGGCCATGTACATGAGTCCAGCCCCGCTCTGACTTACTGCATTTGGTTGAATCTTCATTACCTGACTCAAGTCCTATAAAACATACACAAAAACATACTCGCCCGTCACTGAATGGTTTTGTGGGTTTGTTTTTTCACGAAACTAACCCGAGATGAGTATAGGATTAAAATCTAACAGAGATCATAGTTTAAATTAATGAACTTGTTATATGCATAGGTTAGCCAGTTATAATCATTTAAAAAAATACAACATGTTGGGTTCATGATTTGTTTAAGAGTGTGTTACTTCGATCACCTAGGTTGTGGTTTCGCAACACACTTGCATTGAATTATTGAAAGTGGAGTGACACAGACACCAACACAAGCCGTCCATGTCCTAGGATTATCTCAAATGTCACACATCTGTATCAGTCAAGTTCCAACAACTAGGGTAATTTTATGACCTTGACTTGGCCTGAACAAGTCAATGAATCACTGAGTGCTGTTGTCGTTTCCTAATACCATGTTGACTGGCTTAGTATTGCTTCTATACCACATCTGTACTGATTCTGTACTGCTTAAATACTGCTTCTGTACTACTTCTGTACTGTTTCTATATGACTTCTATGTCACTTCTGTACTACTTCTGTACTGTTTCTATATGACTTCTATGTCACTTCTGTACTACTTCTGTACTGTTTCTATATGACTTCTATGCCACTTCTGTACTACTTCTGTACTGTTTCTATATGACTTCTATGTCACTTCTGTACTACTTCTGTACTGTTTCTATATGACTTCTATGCCACTTCTGTACTACTTCTGTACTGTTTCTATATGACTTCTATGCCACTTCTGTACTACTTCTGTACTGTTTCTATATGACTTCTATGTCACTTCTGTACTACTTCTGTACTGTTTCTATATGACTTCTATGCCACTTCTGTACTACTTCTGTACTGTTTCTATATGACTTCTATGCCACTTCTGTACTACTTCTGTACTGTTTCTATATGACTTCTATGCCACTTCTGTACTACTTCTGTACTGTTTCTATATGACTTCTATGCCACTTCTGTACTACTTCTGTACTGTTTCTATATGACTTCTATGTCACTTCTGTACTACTTCTGTACTGTTTCTATATGACTTCTATGCCACTTCTGTACTACTTCTGTACTGTTTCTATATGACTTCTATGCCACTTCTGTACTACTTCTGTACTGTTTCTATATGACTTCTATGCCACTTCTGTACTACTTCTGTACTGTTTCTATATGACTTCTATGCCACTTCTGTACTACTTCTGTACTGTTTCTATATGACTTCTATGTCACTTCTGTACTACTTCTGTACTGTTTCTATATGACTTCTATGCCACTTCTGTACTACTTCTGTACTGTTTCTATATGACTTCTATGCCACTTCTGTACTACTTCTGTACTGTTTCTATATGACTTCTATGCCACTTCTGTACTACTTCTGTACTGTTTCTATATGACTTCTATGCCACTTCTGTACTACTTCTGTACTGTTTCTATATGACTTCTATGTCACTTCTGTACTACTTCTGTACTGTTTCTATATGACTTCTATGCCACTTCTGTACTACTTCTGTACTGTTTCTATATGACTTCTATGCCACTTCTGTACTACTTCTGTACTGTTTCTATATGACTTCTATGTCACTTCTGTACTACTTCTGTACTGTTTCTATGACTTCTATGTCACTTCTCTACTACTTATATATCACTTATCTATTAGCTGCTTCTACACTACTTCTATGCTCATTCGATATACCACTTCTATACTACATACTGTTGCTATATTGTTCTAATTTCTTATACCGTTTCTGTACCAACTGTGTAGTCAATACGACCTTCATGCCATCTTAATGCCACTTGTGTACTGTATCCAAACTGCCAGTACGTCACCTCTGTGCCTCCTCTGTAGACTAGACCTATATACAGCTTGTGCTTTATGTCTGTACCAGCTGACTCTACCGTCTCTGTTCCAGTTCTATGCCATGTCTTAGTATTATTATTTCCTTTTAGTTATTCAAGTTTACAACTATTGTAACATGATTCAAGTTTACAACTATTGTAACATGATTCAAATGTACAACTATTGTAACATGATTCAAGTTTACAACTATTGCAACATGATTCAAGTTTACAACTATTGCAACATGATTCAAGTTTACAACTATTGTAACATGATTCAAGTTTACAATTATTGTAACATTCCCAAGGCTAACAATTTTGTTTGTCGATTGTTACTCTTAGCGATACATCTGTCTGCCAGCACAGGGGAAGGTTAGACAGACAGCCAGGGTCATATGCAGATAACGTTTCTGTCAGTCACACATCTTTTGGTGGACACAATATTGGATGTTAACTTATGTACATACAAGCCAGTTGAGAAACTTGTAATGTGTTTTAAGACCTGAAATTAACTACAAACACACATGCTACAACCATTTACACTCATTCTTAAACTCAGACTGACTAACAATATCTGATTTATGAATAACTTTTTTGCTCCTTCATTTTTTTACCTGTTCGCTGATATTTCTACCCATCCACAAAGGGTTCTGCCTGTCCAAATGACGGGTGAATGGGTATCTGCATAAAGCTATGCAGACCGCCCGACAAATGCCATACATTGCTGTCAATTCCCATTGTGTTTTAGGGATTTCACGGGCTCAGACGTTTCCGGGTTCATTCATACCCCACAGCAAGACACTGGCTGGCCACATGTCAGATCAAACCACACCGTGTATTCACATTCTGGGCCACAAAATCTTCTCCTGGGCATATTGGTGGAACAATACAAACGGATCGATTTCCCACAATAGACCCCGCTAATAGTGGTTCCTAGAAAAGAGTCTGCAGACATCTGTGTTTGTTCCCTCAAGTATTTGTCCAACTCGAATACTGCTTATCGGTTTTGAGATCGGCCAATACTTTTGTCTTGATGCACTTCTGGGCTTGGTTTCCTTAACTAGTGTAATACAGTATTCATATTCATTCCCACACACCTACTTAATATTAAGATCGTACCATATACATTCAATATTCACAGAAATGTAGGTCTATAGATGTGAGCTCCAATCCCTACAGCAAAAACATATATTTAAAAAAGAATGTAAGATTTTAATGAATCAAATCAAGGTGAAAGTGAATTTGTATTTTAGTAAATCAGCTACATTAAATAAGTAATACAAATAAAATATGAATAATCATATTTTATTTGTATTATTTATTGTAGCTGATTTTTACATGTCTCTGGTGATTTGCTTCTATTTAAGATAAGATAAGATAAGATAAGATAAGATAAGATAAGATAAGATAAGATAAGATAAGATAAGATAAGATAAGATAAGATAAGATAGCTTAATTGCCATGTGTTCACATTGTAGTTACAATAAAACATTGGAATGTGTAATGATATTAGTCGTCGTAATAGTACATTCACATGACAATACATTCACATGCACCAAACAATTATGTTAAAATATACTACTACATTAAATAAAATAAATAAGAACAATCACATAAAAAGGTCCGAATAAAAAATTGCTCATTATAACATCGATAAATAATTGATACGATCTAGTAGAAATATAGTAGCTTAAAATGTAAAATATGAAAAAAAAAAAAAAAACATATATATATATATATATAATTATTTGATGTTTTTCTAGTACTGTTATTTGTTTGTGTTATTTCTCTATCACAACTACATTTTCTGAAACTATTGTAAAAACCTTCAAAACATATTTGTTTGAAATTGCTTTTCCACCATAAATATTTGGCAGTTCCCAGCTCTCTGCCTGTTCCCTTTTATGAATACACCAAATGATTTTGTTTGTTGCTCCTCTGAGCTTAAATTGTCATGGACACAGGTGGTATAGAAGTGCTACAATTACTTAAATATACATTTTTTAGAGGTCTGGTATGGAAATAAGTTGATTGCGTTTATGTAGTTCCTTTCTTGTGTTCCTGTTTTATGGCATACCAGTACTCTGATTTGTTGTGAATAAAATATCACTACTACTACTACTACTACTACTACTACTACTACTACTACTACTACTACTACTACTACTACTACAATATAAGATGACCGAGGAGCGGTGGTCGCGCGGTAGAGCGCCGGACTGTCAATTGAGGGGACGGTGGTTCAATCCCACCTACCACTGTTTCGAAACTTAGGCAATTTCGTTCACCCCACATTTGCCTGTGTCTTTTGGAGGAGACACTAAAAGCCGGTGGTCCCTTCTATCTGGTGTCTATGTCAGGGAAAGTCAAAGATCCCACACAGGGGGTAAATGTGTAACTGTAGTGGATTTGATCAGTAATTCTAGAGAAGGACAACTCCGAAAACAAGCTCGACAATACGACAAACATGTGGCTAACACAGAGTGATGAGCTAACCATAAGAAGAAGACTGGATGCATGCAAGCTTATTGTTTCCTACCACTGCGACTTGGTGGCCGTATTGTATGCCGCTTGTGCATACACAATATGCCGCCATTGTCTCTCCTGACACCAGCAAGGCCCTGGTCATCTGCCACAATCACAGTAATTAACTTACTACGTAATTAGTTCCTGCGAACCTTTGTAAGGAAGAATATACGACCGTTGTTCATTATTTTGACCACAAATAGCACACCAGCTTCTGCAGGCAGTGTTCTTACGAAGGATTGTCACATTCTGGTCTGGCACTTCATACAGAATTTCTGACGTTTTTTAATTATAGGCGACAAATATGGATGTATCCTGTTTTATTACAGAATAGCTAACAATAAAAAATTCTTTTATTTGTCTTGAAAGTGTAAATTATAACGATCAACTCACAGTGGTCGATGAGAAAATGCTTTTGTTGGTAGATTTCTGACAAAAAGGATTTGCTTTACGTCATCTGTAGCCTAATAGTTGGCCTGGTTAGTTCAATCAGAATACAAACAATACAGCTGGCTATGAATTGTGTAATATACCATGGATTTACACAACATTTCAAATAAAACATGGATTTTGTTGCTGGTCTAATTGTAAACAGACTTATAGATTTATCAACTGTAAACTGAGTGGACTTTATTAAAACGTGGGTGCCAGATCCTAGGTTTTATTTTGTTTATTAAACATTACCTTCTTATGACTACAACATGCACGTTGACGGTTTACTGCCGGCCACTAATGTGTCAGTTACTTTATTAAACCAGTGAACAACGCTCGCAATTTCAAATGATAAATAAAATGTCCATTGTCAAAACAACATTGCTTGGCAATGATGCTAAGGCAAGCAGAATTAATCTCACCTTTGATGTTTCATATTCCCACGCTCTCGATGGCAGACTTCCCGTTAAAAATTACTGCTCTGCCTATTCTGGGCACAGAGGCTATCGCCCTCCCTTCAATAATAGAAAGTTGACTTGGTCCAAAAAACGAAATGTTGTCAATTTTAAAATAACGGACAAGGAGTCCTTTTATCTTATCCACTGATGTGACATTATATACTCTGTGTTGTGTCATCAATACCTGACATGTGTCATCATTACCTGACACACATCATCAATCCAGCCTGGGTGATCAAAGACGAAGCCAATCTTTGCACCAAATCTCAATTAATTATTACATTACAAAAGAATGACATGATAGACTTAATGAACCAGCATTCAGCATTATCCTTAAGCAAAACAGTAATTAATAAAACTAACTATTAATTACTGTTTTGTGCTAATGACGATGTAGAATATGGTTCATTAAATTGTCTGTTTTTTAATCATCCGTCTGTGTGAACTGGCTTAGCAAAATCAGAAATAACCATGTCAATGTATGAGTGTGCTAGACACCTTGAAATCAGCTCAGACACTGATTACTTTTCTTTGCATAATATATCTACACATACTTTTGTACTCAAAAATAAAATATTTATTTCTCAATAGAAACAGCTATTGTTTATTAGACTTACACATAACATTAACTTTTAAAACACAAAACCAAGAAAACCATTGTATACACAGTGGCTACAGTATATTTCACTTCTTTTAACCATATTCCACAACTCTTATTAATCAGCATTATGTACTGTATATGTGTGATGTTGTTAGAATTAATATAACTACCTTTAGTTCAATATTGGATCATATCATGTTACAACATAGAACATACAAGACTATTATGTTAACCAAACATGTCACATGCTTGGAACTAATGATTCATGGTAGATCGTTCTTTCAGTTTCCACTGATATGCCATCTAACAAAAATCCTTAACTGATGAGCATTCTGTGTAACAATGACTTTATGTTCAATTCACCTCGGTTAAGCAATATCACTTTCAACAACACCTTAGATAATATTTCAAATAAAGGTTCACATGTTTACATACAGACTGTATGCACACAGTCCTCTCAATGCAGCTAATTCCATCAGGCTGTATGAGGCTCATTTTCAATATACAACCTATCAAATTTCTGAATGTAGCTAATTGCTATCTCCTCTGCAGTGTGGGCAATTTGGGATGGTTGGTCATAGCTTTCAGTTATAGCTTTCGAATGCGGCATTAAGCAATCACAGCGAACTAGGCAAGTGCAGCTATTTCAGGATGTTCCCTTTTAGTGATATATCCGCTTACAGCAGGGGAGGGCTATATCGACCACCCGATAGACCCAGTATATGCATTAATGTCAATTCCCATTGTGTTAAGGGATTTCACAAGCTCTGACATTTCCAGATTTACTCATGTCTCATAGCCTAAGACGCCGGCTAGCCCATGTAAGATAAACTCACTACATGTATTCATTTACATTCTGGGCCGCAATACTTTCTCCCGGGCATATCAGTGAAACCTCACAAACAACATTTTCCCACAATGGGGGCCTTTTCACCTATAGTGGTTCCAGGAAAAAGCCTACATATATCTCTGTATGTTCCTTGGCCTATCCATCCTACTTGAATTTACCAATCCTTTTGTCTTGAAGCACCTCTGTGTTTGGTTTTCAAAGGTTTAGGTGCAATAGAGGTCACCTTATTGTTATGATTATTAAATATGAATATTATGGTAAAAACATTAGTTCTACAAAATCACCAGCATCTTCCTGAGGTCAAATACGAAGGATCCAATCATATTTTTGTTTGCTTTGATTTTTTTCCAAGATATGGAAAAAAGATGACAATGTTGGGATTAAAATATTTATTGACAATATTCTGTTCATGTTATATACATACCATACACACAGTTATAGTTCAATTAAAAAATGCATGTTTACACTGAGAAACAACAATAAGCATAAACATACAGTTAGCAACACCCAAATGTTTGCTATCTCTTCCAGTCGGTCCTGCCAATCGTGATAAATTTGGTTGATTACAAAATGTAATAAAATAGGGATATCCGTCCTGCAAATAGAACCATCTTGATTTCTGCAACAAAATACAGCTGGGAGTTTTACTGTGTTTCAAATCTTGTGTTATCTGGTTATTAATATAAATTTAAAGACCTCAAATATTGGCCAAGAAAACATTAGAATGAAGATAATACTGAAAACCAAACTGAAAAAATTCTAGAAAATTATTTCTATCAAGTATGCATGCATGCATATGTGCGTGTTTGATTATAATGTTCCTGTGCGCATGCATTATTTATATGTTTAACTACAGCAGTTAGGTTCAATTACTGTCTCTCAACTAAGGTTATGACACTCGAGAGAAAGTCTATTACGATTCTGATTACAATTCCAAAACACAATTATGATTCCCATTACAAATTCAGGAATTTGATTACATCTTCAGACACTCTATCCTTTATCCGAAAATCAAATCACTAAAATAGCAATGTCATAAAATGAGCAGATTACGTATACGTCAATGATTTGGCTCTGACGAATTGTGTAACAGTTTGGGATAATGTTGAATGGATAGATGATCTAGTTTCTTGGTTGTTTATGGCATACATATGAAATAAATAAATATACTTATGTAGTGCCAAATTTGTTTCAAACTCAAGGTACTATACATATAATATAACACTAAATAAAGTAATTAGTTGAACAAAAACCTAAAAAAAATTATTGTTATCTTGAAATATATTGTGTCGGATAAACACTCATGAAAAGAAAAAGGTTACTACTCCTTTTCAAAGTCACAGAAGATATTCTCTGAATTAAATTATTGATTAAAACATAGTCTATGAGTTTAATTACTTATTAAAATATTAATTTCTCAAGAAATACACAGTCCATTCAACAGTATTTCTTCAGAGGTAAATATGTACATTTTGCAGAACTTTACAGTCAAAATCAATAATGTTATATAAGACTAATTAAATAAAGACATTAATTTATTGAGGTCAACCACACTACTGCTGTTAGGAGAAAAGATGTGTAAAGAATCTTATCTTCTGAAGACATCTGGTTGTTAGTTTGCAGTGCATGTACCAAAGAAACCTGTTTTTATTATTTTCGCACCCACATGTCAGAGAAAGCCTCTAGTGTGTCTACAAGGTAATCTATTATAAGTGATGATGAAAAAGTTGTGAAAACGTGGATTTTAACTCACATTTTTAGATCACCAGTGCGAAAAAGCTTTCTGGCTAACTCCTTGGATGCTGCTAATAAAAACGTGAATGACTGAGATAATTTGGAGAACAGTGAAGGCTGATCTATTCGGGAAATTACATCTCAGCTGGGACTAGACTTCCAAGTAGACTGCAGACGTAGATAGTTGGATTAGCCCTGTTCTAGCCTTATGTGGCAATAGAAGCAAAGGTGATTAACCTACCAACACACAACACATCAGCAGCAACAGATTGTCTTCTTCTGTGTGTCCTTACATACAAGGCTTTGGATTTGCTTTGCTCAAGTAACGGAGTTTCTGCATTCAAAATGTCTCCATCTTATTAGGGGGAAAAATGGTAGAAAGAAGATGGGAAGATTAATTAAGGGATTAGAATGAAAACATCTGAAAATGAAGGTGGTTGTTAGCAGACTTAGATTGGCAAGGTGCTGACTGAGAATGGGTAAAGTGGATGACAATGGATATATAGAAGGCAGAAGTAACTGACAAAAAGACCACTGAAAACAAAAGGGTAATTGAGAAAGAGACCATGCAAAACAAAAGAGACTCATTAAGAAATCCATGAAAACAGAAGTGAATCTTAAAGAAAGAGACCGTGGTAAACGGAAGATAGATCGAGAAAGACTACTGAAAACATGAAAAATTGAAAAAGAAACCATGAAAAACAGAATTGATTGAAAGAGACCAATGAAAACAGTGGAGACTGGTAATGTGACCATGGAAAACAGAAGAGAGACTGATAATAAAACCACTGAAAAAGATTGATCAAAAAGAGACCTGGTGAAACACTGGAGAGATCAAAACACCATTGAAAACAGTGGGATTGGTAGAGACCATGGAAAACAAAAGATAGATTGAAAGAAAGATCAATGAAAACAAGAGAGATTGGCAGAGATGAAAAGGGGATGGTAAAATAAGAAGAAGACTCATGACCAAACAACTGCTTACGATGATGACCCTTACTGCTGATAGTTATCTGAAAGTGCATGGCTGGGATAAAATGAAAGTTTTACTTTGATTGTGAGACAAAATAACAACAAATTTCAACAGAAGATAACACACCAAGACAACAGATCACACTAAATGATCAATGACAATCAAACCAGCATGGATCACATCAAGAAGAAACTATTCCTTCCCCGACTAAAGCTGACAGCTGGTATTATAGTCATCAAATCACTAGTGTAGAAAACTATAGATTAGAGCACATATCTCAGGTTCACTAAAACACAAAATGCACAGTAACCTTAGTCATCCTGACAGCCCACATGGATTCACGGTGTGGAGATATGATTCTGACAGTCTCATTCAAACGATTAAACCACCGTACTTTGGCCGACAACTACACAACTTCCTCACTTGCTGTGTCTTCGCATTAACCTTACGGCCAAGTCTATCAGTGTTTCCCACATCATGCGATTCTCCATTGTTTCTCAGAATGGAAACTAAGCACCTTACATAATGAGTCCCCTCGGGCTGGGCCAATGAATCAATAGCACCAGCTGCGGCGGGTACAAAACGGAGGTCCTTATATTGCAATGATGGATAAAAAACCCGCCTTCCCATCACCATCAACACCTGATCAGGGACTTCGGGGGGAATCCCTCCCACTGCGAGGTTTCGGTGGTTTGATCGTAATCCCACCACCCATCGGGTTAGATCGGGGAAAATTAGCGGAACTCGGCGGAGGGTCGCGAGAAAATGTCATCGTCTAACCTTGTAATTACTCCGCAACGTATAAATATCACCAGATTAGTGTTTCACAGAAGCTCATCAGGTGTTGGCGACAAGAGATGCCACAGAACTTAGGACGGAAATGAGTGAGTGGATGCATTCTTAGAAGTCTCTGAGTGTGATGACTGTTTTAAGATCTCTTATCCAGGCAAACTGTCCGATCACATTCTGTGCATGTGTGAGATTTTTGCAATTCTAACCTAATTAAAACTTCTAGGTAAACTGTAATAAACAAGTTGTTACAGATGAAATGTTTTCCCATGTGGCATTCACATGGCTCGATCTACGTACATTAACATGTTGGTATAGTCTTTTAAAGGACATTGTGCCAATTTAGGTTTTAAGTTTTTTATATTATGCAAGACAGTGAGCAAGTATCGAATACGTAAAAAAGTAAAGGCAAGTTTTTATATAGCGCAGTATCCAGTCATCAGGACCGTTCAAAGCGCTTTACACTTTATTTCCCTGGCAGACCTGTTCACTCAGCCACCATCTTAGCTTCTCTGGGAAGCATCCAGCTGCTCAGACACTTATCCACCACTGTCTATAGCCAGGTACTCATTTATACAGCTGAGTGAACTGGAGCAATGTAGAGTGAAACAAACTTGCCCAAAGTTTTAGCACAGGATTTGAACCCGGGTTCTCTTAGTCGAGAGTCCGAAGCTCTACCCCTGAGCCATTGCCCTCTACAAGCGATTAAATATTTGTCATCACAAATCATCGTCACTTCCACATCCAAGATGATATCAACACCGCGGCCGCCACTTGATGACCATCAACGGCAACAATATCATGATTTGGTCATATAATGTTCTCACATTCATATCTGGAACGCAACCATTTCCATAAGTGTCGCTGGTGCTGAAAATAGCACATAAATTGTGTCATAGTCATTATTTATTTATTGTATGCAAGAATCTAATAACTTCTTGCGTCGTGATAAAATACAAATGGGAACTGTAGCATGGATATTCTAATATTAACATATCATAATGTGATTAATTAATGTGATGGTGCCAGCTCCTAAGTTTAATTTTTTCATTTAATAACACATTCTTATAACTGCAACATGCGTGTTATTGCCTGCCAATTTACATACTTTGACTACATAGTTACTTTTTAAACTGTGAACAATATTCGCAATTTGAAAAATTTCACCTGCAACGCATTCAAATGGTAAACAAAACATCCAGTTTCAAAACAAAATTGATTGCCAATAATGCCAAAGCTAGTAGAGTAAACCGCAACACTCTTTGATATTTAACTTTCCCGCATTCTCAAAAGCAGACGTCCAATTACAAATTAATGTTTGGCCTATTCTGGGCAGAGGAGCTTAATGAATGAAACTGCATGATATATAAAATAATTATGTCACAAGTTACACTGTCATAGCTAGCTAAGAACTGGTTATGCAATGTGTATTATGCAAGACGACAGCCATGCACTTAAACACATGTATGTTTGTTTTTATGTCATTCTCAAATTCTCGGCCAGTACATTGGGCCTTTGGGCCCCCTAACATTTCAAACCTACCATCCCCTGGGTGACTGGAAACAAAAGGTGAATGTCAAAACCAGATTCTGTACTGCATTAACATGAGCTGAACCTGAAGAAAAAAAACACTATCCCCGTTGTAATTAACTGTTTAACTATTCATAAAGCCACCTTGCCGTAAGAATCGACAAGAATCCACCTTTCGAGTAATTACATTGATACCTTTAATCTCATGCATTTCGAAAGGTGAATTCGCAAAAAGAGCAGGTTCCACAATAATTAGCATGAAGCGTATTGGGTTTCCATTACATCTGGGAAATATATCGGTGTCACATTGGCGCTTTGTCGTGCATTGTGTTTATATCGATTAACCGTAGTTTTTGATTGGTCTGTAACGTTAATTTGGGAGACACCCAAGGGCTCTGATGTTAGCTAGCATATATGCTGGTTGGATCATTTTATGCTTATGATCTTTATATTTTTGGCTGGCCAACATATTTGTCTGGCTAACACATTTGTGCAGTGTTGATTTTGTTGGCAGTTTTCTGTTATGCTGCCAAGATATGGCTTCAGATTTCACAGGCAAAAAAACAGCTCCTGACTTGATTACATACAGCAATATATTCAGACTGCTCAGAAACTTAGGATAATGAGCAACCAATCAAGTAGACCATAGTTCAGATGCTATTGCAGCTGAGCAGCAAGAATTAACACTTCCTTGGGAGCCTTTTATGGATGTTTTCCATTATGTGCTTTTTTGCCTGCATGACATCTCCAAATATGACATCTGATTGACAGTCAATCGTCAACCGACACAGAACAGATCTACATATTGAAGTTACACATCACTGCAAGCCAGAAAAACATGTCTGTCTGTCTGGCTGTCTGCACTCTCAGACATGCAGATGTTATTGCAAACCACAGAATAAATATAAACATATTTCTGATATCATGAACCTGGTCTGTTATTCCCAAATGTATTGCATACCAGGCATCAGTGTACTTAGTTAATTGTATGTTCACAGGCAAAATTAATTGCCTTTGATCTGACGAGTTATCATCTAGATAGCAATGGTTCGTTCTGATGAATCATCATCCAAGTAGACATGGTGTTTTGTTATTTTCACAGTGAAAAGTCATGCAATCAGTTGTTACCTACTGAAACATATTCATTTCTAATCTACATACAGTGTACGTACATGTCAAGACACTTCCCAGAATAGCAAATCATTGACAACAATATTGTTCTAGCGAAGAGTGCATGTATGAATTATCTACCTATCACTATCAGTGTATTATTTCCCTGCTATTCCAATACACACTAAATTATATTTCTATTTCAACGCGTGCATTTTGTGTGTACAGTGATTAGGACCCAGTGTTCTCCTCAATCCAAATACGTGACCTGGGTTTTCTTAATTTTATTTTTATTATTTATTCTCATGTCATTCCACCGATGACAAATGTCATACATTTTTAATTGTCAGGAGTGTAAACGTACAATCACTGGTACAATCACTGGTACAATCACTGGTACAATCACTGGTACAATCACTGGTACAATCACTGGTACAATCACTGGTACAATCACTGGTACAATCACTGGTACAATCACTGGTACAATCACTGGTACAATCACTGGTACAATCACTGGTACAATCACGTCTGTCTATAGCCAGGTACTCATGTTTTTACAGCTGAGTGAACTGGAGCAATGTATAGGCCTGGGCAAGGAATTTATTATAAAATGCCATTTTTGACTTAACACAACTTTTTAACTTATTACTAGAATAACTCAATATTACACGCACCCAAAGGACAACAACATGGTCAACATGTACACAAATTATTAGAGTGGTATGACTAATATTTCCAGAGATATGCCATATTGAAAATGTGGAAATATGTTATTTTAGCAAATTGACACTTGGCAAGAGACAAGCACAAAATTGAAAAAAGTCACTAAAAGCGATAAAAATATGAATTTGTGAAAGATACATATTATATTCGGATAGTAGAACAAGTTTCATTCAGCCATGTCATGTCGTTTGGGTTTTATATGACGTTTTACTTTTTTCCCCGATTACCTCGGGGGAAAATGTCAAAACTTCAAGGTAGGTAGTATAGATTCAACCAAAAATCTTTACTTTACAACACAGATCAACCAAATTTGGCATGTACCTAGTTTTCAATAGAATTTAGCTATTTCTCATTTTTTGCATAAATTATGCAAATTAGGTATCCAATATGGCCACCATGACAGTGAGAATTAGGTATATTTTGCCCATGCTCTAGCTAAACATGTAACAAAGTTACAAACTTTTAATTTAGCACAGGTATTGTTGTTATGTATATCTACTGCATGATTATCACATCAACCATATAATTGTGTTGTTTACGTGAAATAAGAGTTCTTCTAAAGACGCCAGATCGAGTGTTGGTACACAATAAGTTATCCGATGCGGAACGGTGAAGTCGCTCATGGAATTCGACAGCGGCGGAAATCGTCATGTTTATTGAATTTGGCGGGCAATTTTCTACAGTTCTGCGTAGTGTGTATCACCAATACATAGAACAATTCTTTATCTTCAAAATAAACTTTATTCTGATTGAATTGGTCAAAAACTCACACCGCGTGACGTTTTTGAATTAAGCCTATTTTACGCTTAATTTTTGGACCTAATGTTACGCGCAAGGATGCATTCGCTTAGCATTGGCAGCATGTTGCAGCAGCCAGTTTTTTCGTAGATTGGTACGTATTTTTGAAATGCTACTGAATTCGTAATCGTGGACTAATGGCATCGAAACTTGGTGTATGAAGGGATACCATAATCACGCTTTCAAATATATATATTTTATTCCATAGAAATAAATAGTATTATGTGTAGATCAAGCTGAAATGTGGTTGATTTCAGTGAACAATCCTTGCCCAAGTCTAGATCAGATGAAGATAATACAATATATTCCTATATGTATATATATATATATATATATATATATATATATATATATATATATATATATATATAAATATGTATATATATTATTTGATTATATGTTGTCATATATGACCAAATGTAATACAAGTATTATAAGATTATAATAACATATATTAATAAAATAATTGGTGTTAAATTGAACTACTAATCAGTTTAATAACATGTAATATTGATAAATTCCGAAATACATTCCATCATGTTGGTGAATGTATTTCAAAATGATTTGAAAACATACGTAATTATAATAATAATTAACACAAAAAGATATAAAAACTATAATGTTATGGAATTACGACGCTAGGTCGATCAATTCGTCTCCAAGAATTGTTATTTCTTGTCTCTGTTTTTTTTTTAAATAAAATTGTTGTATATTATTTCAAAGGCATTGTAAATGTAATAATCCATGTGTTGCGAGAATACAAGTACTAAAGTAGAAAGTCGGCTTTATCGCAACGGCGCAGACATTGCAGCGGCGTATGTTTGTCGTTGGTCTAGCTGAAATAGCGGCGCATTATGCCAAATTTTGTATCAATTACTGTTGTGTGGACAATACAGTTGTAATAGTTGTCATCTATAATACGAGTAAAACAACACAACGTGAAAAATATGTTCATAAAGATCGTTTCTCAAGTAAACGGCGAGTTTCGACAGCTACCTTGACACCCCTCACAACAAAGATCGACTAGTCCTGGCGCTCACCGTGATGTTGATATCTAGGTCAGCCTATTTCGTTGCAAGGGCAAACCCTTAGATTTAGCAACAGGCAAATAGACGAATTATTCGCTATAAATTATCAATAAAATGCAGTACGTTGATCATGAGACAATTGGTAGCCGTTATGTGCCGTGATGTTTAGAAATTGCTAACATACGCGTGGAATACGACATTAGCGACTTACTACTAAGGCCGTTCGTACTACTAACGCGTGCGGCAATCTGCCGAAGACTCGCGACTCGGGGAAAAAGTACCACCAGCTTTCAAAGGCATGCGCCCCCACAAATAAAATGTTATATTCATATAATGATATGTACTGGATAGCAAATTTCACGCCGGATCGAATGGTACCACACTACGCGATCTGATGCGGAACGGCGACATTGCTCACGAAATACGACCATGACATAAGTTGTCATGTTTAGTTGCGTTTTAGCGATTTCTTATTAATTCAACATAGTGTGTATCACCAATCGATAGAGCAATAATTTGTCTTCAAAATAAGTTTTATTCTGATTGAATTGGTCAAAAATTGACACGGCGCAACGTTTGAGAAGAAAGCCTATTTTACGCTTAAATTTTCACCCGGATGGTAAACGCGATGAGGCGCTCGCGCTAGCGTAACAACATAGCATCTTAGCACAGGCAGCATGTCGCAACAGGCCGATTTTTGTTGAGTAGGGGATCGTTTTAAAATGCTACTGAACGCGTTATATTTGAGGAACAAGAACGAAATTTGGTGTACAAAGAGATAACATAATGACGTTTTTATGCATATAAATTGTATTCCACAACGGTTAATATTTCTATGTGTAAGTCATGCAGCAATATGGTTAATTTGAGTGAAAAATCCTTGCCCAAGCCTACTATGTAGAGTGAAAACAACTGAAACACAAAGAAGGGGATATGATGAGAGCAACGTTAGGAGATATTTTGACATTTGATAATTACACACAGAGGCCGACATATTGTATTTGATCATTACTTGTGTTAAACAGAACTGGAGGAGGGAGGCAGGGAATTAGGGGGAGAGCTAGGTAGGGTTGGACAGAGGGGTGGGAAAAGGAAGGAGTGGGAGGAGGGAGAGAAGGAGGGATATAGGTGAGCTCAGGGAGAGGGAAATAGGGAGGGGAGATTGGGAGGGAAACTGGGAAAGGTGAGACAGGAAGGGAGAAGGGAAAAGATGGAGATGGAGAGAGGAGGGTTGAAGGCTTTAGGGGATGGAAGGATTGATTGATGGAAGGAGGATCATGGACCGAAAGAGAAGTAGTGTGAATTGGGGGTACGAGGGATACTGGGAAGGAAATATCCACAGGAAAGAAGGGGAAGGTGGAACAGGTGAGGAATGTATGGAGGAAGGACAGTGAAGAGCGAGGAAGACTGGTGAATGATGGGAGGATGAGAGAGAGAGGGAGGGAGGGAGAGGGAGAGCGAGGGGAGGGAGTAAGAGGGACAGGGAAAGGGAGGGAGAGTAAAAGAGTGAGAGAGGGAGAATGACGCAGAGAGCAAGAGAGAGGACAGCACATGAGAGCAAGTCATAAACAGAGAGCAAGAGCGAGTGAGCGAGAGAGAGAGACAGAGAGAGAGAGAGGGAGAGGGAGAGGGAGAGAGGGGGGGGGAGAGAGGGAGAGAGAGAGATAGAGGGAGATAGTGAGAGGGAGAGAGTGAGAGGGAGAGATATAGAGAGAAAGAGAGGGAGTGAGGGAGGGAGAGAGAGAATGAGAGAGAGGGAGGAGAGAGAGAGAGAGAGATAGAGGGAGATAGTGGGAGA
>OZ024856.1:19065690-19188190 GCA_964017155.1 Oasisia sp. SBJ-2009
AAAGACAAAGGGCCATGGATAGTGAAGCCAATTGCCTCGTCCAGAGGACGGGGAATATTCTTAGTCAATCACGTACGTATCGTCAATATCTTTTGTTTGCAAATATTGACTGTAAAACTAAACTGCAACAAAACATGTTATTTTCAATGTTAAGGTATTAAAGAAAACTCACGCATTATATTTTATTAAATTATAAAACATTTGCTCAGTTATTAATCCTGTTGTGTTTGAATAGTGATAGTATTGTGTTATTGCCCTAATAGACACTACAACTACTGTAATTCTAGATAGTACAATTCTATATATTATCAATGCAGTAATAGGTATTTACAGGTACAACATTTCTGGTTTCTTGTACCTCACAACTGGGATTCCTGAGGATTTACTTACCTCAGAGGTTTTATTATAAAAACATTGTGCGTACAGTAGTCCCATCTTATATGGCCCCCTTGCCAACAGCCACCCGGATTATATGGCCACATTTTTATTACATTGCTGTTTTCTAATACAAACTACCCCTCACCAGTGGCTAATGCGGCTAATTGGCAGTCGAGAACTGCAATTTTTAATCACAAGTCGATAAAAATACGAAGTCATTCTCAGCAAAACACCACGTAGCTGGTATTATTGCAATGTTAGATGTCTTGAATGTTGGCAATGTACATGTGTACTTGTAAGGGAGCAACCAGTTTGCCATGAAGCAGAGGAATTAATTGATGGTTCCCCCTCACCAGAAGCCACATGCCTTATACGGCTACTGTGAGTTGAGCTGAAGGGTTGGCCGTATAGGAGGGAGACTACTATATTAGTTTTAAATACAAGCTAATGTCTCCTGGTATCTCATTTAAGATATTTGTCTGTATTAATTTAGTTTTTTATCATTACCGCATTGTCTGAGTTTGTTTGTTACTAACCAGTGATGTGTTCTTTTGGCAGCCGGAGCAGCTACCTGTGGATGAACAGGTG
Source organism: Oasisia sp. SBJ-2009 (assembly GCA_964017155.1). Taxonomy (NCBI): domain Eukaryota; kingdom Metazoa; phylum Annelida; class Polychaeta; order Sabellida; family Siboglinidae; genus Oasisia; species Oasisia sp. SBJ-2009. The sequence goes on from OZ024856.1 coordinate 19,066,657, forward strand.
ATTGTGTCCAAATACGTCAGTAACCCTCTCCTCATTGACGGTAAGTACCCAGGTGAAAGGTCAAGTGATAGTTACAAAACATTTTACGTTGTTGCACCCCTTGTCTCCATCTTCCCCATCTTCATCCCGTCGTCTTTGTGTGTGTGAACAATCTTAGAATGATTTTTCTTCAGTGGTTATGGAGGAGGATTCTCTTTTTTAATGTCCACATTCTGTGATTGTGTCAATCTCAGACACAGTTTTTATGTGATGTTTTATGTTTATTGCTGTCATTATTTATCCAGTGAAGATATATGGATCACCTTGAAATGTGAAGATTTGTTGATGTCTAATTACAGACCCCATTATATGTCATAAAATTAGCTTATTTTAAATCATCACAAAATCATGTGATAGATGTGTATAGTGGTACATGATGGTGGTAAAGTACTTATGATAAACCGATAAGTATGAAAATTAGTGATAATAACTGTCCCATTCCAGTTTGAAATAATTCATACGGTTTTGATAAAAGTAGCTGTTAAATGGGGATTCTGTGAACGTTGCCGTGGTGATTTGTGTTGACATGGTGATTGGTATTGTTGCCATGGTAACTGGAATTGGTGTTGCAGGCTTCAAGTTTGACCTGCGCCTCTACGTGGTCGTGACGTCCTACGACCCGTTGATTGTCTACATCTACGAGGAGGGGTTGACCAGGTGAGTGGAACAGTAGACACAGGTCACGCAGAGTTCCTGGCACTATTGTTGTCTACATCTCACTGTTTATGTCATTTAATGTATGTCACTGTCTCATGCAGTGTCATCTGTTTACTGTTAATAACCATCTGTTGCAGTCATATATATATATATATATATATATATATGTATATATATATATATATATATATATATATATATATATATATATATATATGTATATATATATATATATATATATATATATATATATATATATATGTATATATATATATATGTATATATATATGTATATATATATATGTGTATATATATATATATATATATATGTATATATATATATATATGTATATATATATATATATGTATATATATATGTATATATATATGTATATATATATATATGTATATATATATATGTATATATATATATGTATATATATATATATACAGGGTCGGAAATTAAGGACCGTCCGCTAGTCCGAGACTACCAGATTGTGCCACGGACTAGTAAATATTACAACTTGGTAGTCCGGTGGACTACTTAATTCATCAGAATTTTCAGTGGCACCACCTGGTGTTACAAAAGTTGATAATTTTATAATTGAAATACGCCGCCATTTTGCACCAATTTCGCGTAATTTTTCGTAAGAACAGCAACGTGCATTATCGGCCGGGCTCGAAATTGGCACTGACGCGATGACCCGACGCGTGTTTTAAAGCTGTCGGGCCAGTTCGGGCCACCAGTTTTTAAATTTAATATCAAGTGGTTTCAATCCCCTACTGACCACCGTCGATGTTTCCGTAACCCGACCCTTCACAAAAAAGTGGAACGACTTTAATAACATGAGTCTATTTATTATCGTTTGTTTTGTTACATTTTATATATAACTTATTACGCAATATGTCTAAACATTTTGTCGTGCGAACACAACTATTTCCATGTACTGTGTAAATCATATTTTATAAATGCTTGCGTGATTGGCAAATTGCGGGAGTCACTCATTATTCACCCAATCAGCGATCTTGTTACACATTGCCGTTGGCTATGGGTGGTAGACGATGTCGTTGTTGTCTGCATGATAAAACGCTAGTTCACATTCCGTAGTGGAAAGACATCTACGCAATTATATTATGAAACGTTTAATTGTGATGCAAACGACCATTCCTGCAGCGGTAGATTTTGTAAAACAATCTTGGAAGAAAGAGGACAAGTGTTTTGGACAGCGTTCACACTGTCACCGGCGCACATGGGCTCTCGGCCTCACACACAGACGCGATGTTTTCGTAGTCATAGGCTAGCTTGTCATTAGATGGGGCACGGGTTATATGCGTTCTAGTGCTAATTTATCATGGTATCATGTATGCCTGATTCTGCAGTAATAGTTTTCAGGCACAACCAAAACAAAGAAATGTTTTTCATGACAGACAGCTATAGCTTCAAGCCTGTCAAAACAGTCAGTCATGAATTCGACTTCGCCGACTTTGCTTTAGACTAGTCTCAATGCAGTTATGCAAAACCAACTATTAATTAATAGATATTGCCAACGAGCAAATCAATTGTTAATATTAAATATGAAAACACGTTTTTATCGAATTTAAACTGACTTCATTATTTAATATTTCGAAGACACACAACACTGACAGAAGACGTTGACGGTTGTCATGTACTAATTTTAATCCATGTAAAGTTTATAAATAAATGTGCTAAACTTGTATAGTGTGAACGTTGCCTCAGATTTTATATTACCAGACTTACACCACAATTAAAACATTTCATTTAATATCGAGTTCTCTCTTTTTATTGTTGCAATCTGAATAATGTACATTACAAATAAACGCATGCAACATAAGATCTTCAGAAAGTCTTCATGGTGTCACTCCTGTTGAAACGTGGTTTTATAAAGTGATGGGCACCTCGGTAGCAGCATATTTTGTTTACAATATTTGGGCCAGTAACTTTTTGGGGGGCAGTAACTTTTGAAATATACTGGCCCCCGGGCCAGTGGATGCAAAAGCTTAATGTCAAGGCCAGTATTGTGTAGAGTGGGACAACGATACCAGTTGTGACAAGTACTTGGATGGTGCAGATTGAGAGATGTGTATTATTGTTACTACCTGGTATGTTTTTCGTAAATAAATTTTGCGTATAATTTGGTCATGTTGACTCCGTGTTAATGAATTTGACGGGACTAGTGGATTTGCCTGCAGACTAGTGAACTTTCCTGGCCACTAGTCCGGTGGACTAGTGGTAAAAAAAGTTAGTTTCTGCCCCTGTATATATATATATATATATTGCTCTTTCATCTGTCTGTTGATGATCTCATGTATATTATTACATTGTCTAATATATATTCTCTGTCATCTAATTCTGATGCCTACTCCTCTGTCATCTGATGCCTACTCCTCTGTCATCTGATGCCTACTCCTCTGTCATCTGATGTCTACTCCTCTGTCATCTGATGCCTACTCCTCTGTCATCTGATGTCTACTCCTCTGTCATCTGATGCCTACTCCTCTGTCATCTGATGCCTACTCCTCTGTCATCTTATGTCTACTCCTCTGTCATCTGATGCCTACTCCTCTGTCATCTGATGCCTACTCCTCTGTCATCTGATGTCTAGTCCTCTGTCATCTGATGTCTACTCCTCTGTCATCTGATGCCTACTCCTCTGTCATCTGATGTCTACTCCTCTGTCATCTGATGCCTACTCCTCTGTCATCTGATGCCTACTCCTCTGTCATCTGATGTCTACTCCTCTGTCATCTGATGCCTACTCCTCTGTCATCTGATGCCTACTCCTCTGTCATCTGATGCCTACTCCTCTGTCATCTGATGCCTACTCCTCTGTCATCTGATGCCTACTCCTCTGTCATCTGATGCCTACTCCTCTGTCATCTGATGCCTACTCCTCTGTCATCTGATGCCTACTTCTCTGTCATCTGTGTCTACTGTGTCATCTGATGCCTGATGGTGTTGAAGGTTTGCGACAGTGAAGTATGACAAAGGCACTCGCTCCCTGCGCAACCAGTGCATGCACCTCACCAACTACAGCGTGAACAAGAAGAACGGAGACTACGTCAGGTAAACACACTGCTACACACACTGCTACACACACTGCTACACACACACTGCTACACACACACTGCTACACACACTGCTACACACACTGCTACACACACACTGCTACACACACACTGCTACACACACACTGCTACACACACTGCTACACACACACACTGCTACACACACTGCTACACACACACTGCTACACACACACTGCTACACACACTGCTACACACACTGCTACACACACACTGCTACACACACACTGCTACACACATACTGCTACACACACACTGCTACACACACACTGCTACACACACACTGCTACACACACACTGCTACACACACTGCTACACACACTGCTACACACACTGCTACACACACACTGCTACACACACTGCTACACACACTGCTACACACACACTGCTACACACACTGCTACACACACACTGCTACACACACACTGCTACACACACACTGCTACGCACACACTGCTACGCACACACTGCTACGCACACACTGCTACGCACACACTGCTACACACACACTGCTACACACACACTGCTACACACACACTGCTACACACACACTGCTACACACACACTGCTACACACACACACTGCTACACACACACACACTGCTACACACACACTGCTACACACACACTGCTACACACACACTGCTACACACACTGCTACACACACACTGCTACACACACACTGCTACACACACACTGCTACACACACACTGCTACACACACACTGCTACACACACTGCTACACACACTGCTACACACACTGCTACACACACACTGCTACACACACACTGCTACACGTAAATGTAATCAGGGACAAACCGGCCGGCCGGCCGTGGGTGGTTCAAGCAGAAATGGAGGGGTGTAAGGTTTGAAAGAAGTTTGTGGGAGCCTGAGGTATTACTAGCTCACACATTTTTCACTGAACCTCTGTCTATTAAGGGTAAATATGCTGTGAAATTGTCAATAACAGATCTCATCAAGCTTAGTAGGAAATGAAGGAAACGTTATAATGGTCGCCTATGGAAAATGCAAATGTGGTCTGACTCCAGATGGCGATACTTGTGTTGTAGAAACGACGACCCAGATGTGGAGGATTATGGGAACAAGTGGTCGCTGAGTGCGCTGCTGCGATACCTGCGTGCGATGGGGCGCGACACCACAGGTAACTACGCCCTACTGGCGGTACCTTAATTGGTTCTGGTTACATAATTACATCTATGCTTATAGATACTGCAGAGTGGTATTATGATAATGCTACCATTAATAATTTGTAAAATTTGCAGCTTTTTATCATGCAATGATGTCGAAGCAAGAATTATAGGATACATATATTTTAGTGGGTATTTTTTTGGGTATATGCCCCTAGACCAGTGGATAAAATGTGACATATAAATTGTGTGAGAGTGTTGTATGGTGTATTATGCCATCGTTGCTGACATGTGACGTGAAAGTGCTTTGTTGTCAGTGAAGCTGATGTGTATTTTTTTTAAAGAATTTTTCTTCATAATAAAGTTTATTCACTTGGATCAACTGGTGTGTTTTGTTATGTCAGATGTTGATGTGTTATGCCAGACTTGCCAATGATGCCGAGGTGTGACGTAGTATGCAAGAGGTATGTCATGCCAGTGATGCTGACAAGTATGTTATGTCGAGCCTGTGACACTGAGGTGTGATGCGTTGTGCTGCAGCTCTGATGATGCGAATAGAAGACGTCATCATCAAGACGATGCTGTCGGCCGAGTTGTCAATAGCAACCGCGTGCAAGATGTTCATGCCTCACCGCGGAAACTGCTTCGGTCTGTATCACATGACACTAACGCTGTCAACAATTGGTTGATTGAATAATAGCCGTGTGGATAATCCAACCCATATCACTCAGTGTTGTAAATAATTCAGTGTTATAAGTATATGTCTTCCTACATGTTTGAGTAGGTTTATTTTGTATGTTATTGAAACAATCTTTGGAGTTAAGACTGTATACAAACTGATAAATACTCTCTTTCCTCGTAGTCCCTCATTTGTTCTGAGTTGTTTGTTGTGATTCTGTTACTTACATCTCCTTTTGTCAATTCTCCGTAAATCTTTTTAAAATCTCTCTTAGTAGTTAGCAATGTCTCTAAATTTCTCAGTCTGTCTCTTCAACTAATATATTGTGTTTGCCGTACTCTGTCTGTGTTGGTTGAGTGTCTGGCCCACAGGGATCATCCCTTACTTTGTTAAGTCAGGGACCATCCCATGTGATCTTGTTTATTCACCATGTCTCATGGTTTGTGTTCTCTACAGAACTCTACGGGTTTGACATTCTCGTGGATGAGAGCTTGAAACCTTGGATCCTTGAGGTGAATCTATCACCCTCCCTTGCCTGGTAAGTTTGTTTCTTCAGTGTGTGTGCGTGTGCACGTGCATGCAAGTCTGCGTGTGTAAGTCTGTGTGTGTAAGTCTGTGTGTGTAGGTCTGCGTGTGTAAGTCTGTGTGTGCATATGTGAACACAACCTACATCTGGGTGTTATCCATTTGTTTATTGAAATGCCACGTTTTCTCCGTATGTTCATCAGTGCTTGTAATGAATTTGAATCATACGTTTTTATTACAAATACAGACCAACCAAATATAAAGAAAAAACAATGTTTTTTATGAAATGTTGCCTATACTATACGTTTTTCTAGCAGTAGTGGGTTTTAATCTTGATTTTTAGCGATTCGCCGCTGGACCTGAAGGTGAAGGCAAACATGATCGCAGACCTGTTCAGCATCATAGGTGAGCAGTTAGATCTTACCACTTCACAACTGGTCATTTACTGCCTCTTGGGCTTGATAAATGTCGAAATAATTATTTAGCAGACTAAGTTCTTTTTGGTGTTCAGTAATGTACCTTAATGTTGTGACAACGTTTCATATAATGTTCTTTAATTTCATTATGTAGTTTACAAAATCTTAATAAAACTATTAATTTTAGTTTATGACTTTTACAAAATAGTATAAGTTTTCACACCTGCAGAGTTAACTTTTAAAATAGTTAAAATGTTGACAGGTGATCTTTTAATGGCCCTTGTAGTTGCAAAATGTTGACAAGTGTTTATATACGGTTGATAGTAGTAAAAAAATTGTCATCAACGGTGTAGTGCATTATACATGTGATTCCCAGGTTTCGTCTGCCACGATCCAATGTTGCGCAAAATGCCCCAAAGTCGGCGAAACCAGGAATTTCTCGCCCGACCGACTCGTGCTCAGGTTAGTGATCGTCTCAGGCACCAGATGGCGTGTCAGCTGTTAACGTTTCCAATTCGTTTGAACATTTGAGCAGGGTGCTTTTTAGCTAAGTAACGCAGTGTGTAGTTGTGATAATGCTCGACTTCTATAAATGCCTGGTCAGTACAAATCAAGTGTTGTTGTTTGACAGAGTTTACATATTTTATTACAAGGCAGTCATAATTTATCATGTTTGTATGGTAAATCTCCAACGCCTTCTTAATATTTCTCGAAAATTTAACTCTGATCAAGGTAGAATATGTTTACATGTTGTTTATCGGACATCAAATTGTCAGAGTGTGTATTTTGTCCACATCATTTGTACTTAATTTTTATTATTTATAAACAGCTAATCATATTTTTTAGATATACAGTATTAAAAAAGATCTATGAACAACAGGTAGCATCCCCATAACAGTCCAATGTTTTTAAAATCTTCATATATACGAGACATTTCATGACAGGTTATGCATTTTTATGTTTTCCATAAAGTATCATAATTGATCACAGTTATGTTCACTGCCCCCATCCTGACGTGAACAGTGTTCGGAATTATGTAGTCTTTGTAAAAAATCCAGTATGAATTATACACGAAACACGTCCTGGTTGTTTGTGTACATAGCGCCCTCTAGCTTGTAACCGCTTGGTTGCTTGGCTTTTGACACAAGCGTTAAAACGGTCTGCTAGTACTTCTTACGACCCAGCAAGTGCCCGTACAAAAATGATGGGAAATTGTGCTCATGTTTTTGAAAACTGTTTGACCGGGGATGTGGTTTAGTCGACAAAAACATGATCTATTTACAGTCGGCCGCTCCAATACGCGCTCATTCGTCCCGTGCAACTAAGGTACGTTTCTGGGCCATACTTTACACGTGAAAGTTATGGGCACATCCCGATAACTGGGGTAAGGTACTCGGCTAAACTGCACACTTTTGTTCTTCCACACTTTGACGTTGAATCTAACCTACACAGAGTAATGTTAACATTGCATTGCGAATAACATTGCATTGTGGCTAGAATGTAAATCCAATATTTATGCCTCAAAGATTAATAATTTTTTGTGATAAGTGTCAATATCAGTTGTTGGCGTGTGTAGTTGGGTAATCATTTTAAAAGAAGTTCTTTAGAAAACAATATTTTTAATTTTTTTTTATTACATGACTTGCACAGTTTAATGCTTTTCTCTTGTTACATTTATTGTTGATTTATTACTATTTTTTTCAAAATGATGTTTTCGACAATCTTAGTAATTCATGCAAATGTGTTTCCACTACATTGTCGCTTACTTTTTGCTTGTTACTTTAGAAATGTTCCGCAACAAATACTCAGTGTGAGAAATATATTCCTGTATTAGAACAGGATCTGTAAGAAATCAAAGATCTGAGTGCTCCTCGTGGATGTCTCCCGTTGCTGTATTTATCTTGTCTTTCCCTCCTCCGTGGGTCTGTCTTTCCTCCTGGGAGAATCCTAGCACACTACGCTTAGTTGCATGACTAGTTTTCCATTCTTGCTGCTGGGATGTCTGCTATGGTAAGCCTGACATGTTGACTGTGGTCGGCACCGTGGCACTGTGTAGTACTAGTAGTGCCCAGTGCACTCAGGGTTGGTGCCCTGCACTGGAGGCAAGGTCAACGCGTTGACGTGTCACCATTGACAGTTGTCAACGTGGACTGTAGACGTTACACACAGACACTGTCGTTGCTTGTCACGTTAGACTGACAAGTGATCGTTTGAAGCAGTCGAATGATTAGTTGTTACTTTATGTCACATGCTGCTGTTTTCCCATGTCACTGCTGCTGTGTCTGTGTCACTACTGCTGTGTCTGTGTCACTAATGCTGTGTCTGTGTCACTACTGCTGTGTCTGTGTCACTAATGCTTTGCTGTGTCACTACTGCTGTGTCTGTGTCACTACTGCTGTGTCTGTGTCACTACTGCTGTGTCTGTGTCACTAATGCTTTGCTGTGTCACTACTGCTGTGTCTGTGTCACTACTGCTGTGTCTGTGTCACTACTGCTGTGTCTGTGTCACTACTGCTGTGTCTGTGTCACTAATGCTTTGCTGTGTTACTACTGCTGTGTCTCTGTGTCACCACTTTGTACTGTTACTGCTTCTCTGTGTTGCTTCCACTTTCCTGCGTCTCTGCTGCTGTGTCACTGTGTCACTAATGCTGTGTCACTACTGTGTCGTGGTGTCACTGCTGTAGTGTCATGACGCGTCGGTAGGTCGGTGTGTTCTCCACTGCCTGGAGTGTGAGTCTTAACTCTGTCAATATTGATCATGGCATCACAAAGACTAACACGTGTCTATATACACAGCTTTACGTCATCACTGTCACGCTGAAATTCAAATATAGATATTAAAAAGGGTCACGTCAGTATAAAATGTAACCACAGTGTAGGATTCATGCCATTTGGGATTTGATTTAGTTACCGGATTTGATTGCATTCATTCAAAAGTGAAAAAAAGATTACATACACAGCTTTTGTTATTTATTTCACACAGAACTAATCAAATATGTAGCAGAAGCTTCTACCGAGGTCTGCTTGTCAGGATTCTGATAAGGTATCAATTATTATGTTATAATGTACAGTGTAGTGGAAAATTGAATTTAGAACATCTTGTCTTTACAATAAAGCAGGTAATATAATTAGGTGTCTGTGGGACTGAACATACTCAATTCAGTTACTGTAACTTGTTTGGAAAAAGCCATTGTTGGAAGAGTTTAGGATTTAACATTGACTAGTATTTGTACACAGGACTGATTTTTGGTGTAGAATATAAATATGTATCAAGAGAATAACATTTGATCAGAGAAAAGAATGTATGCGTCAGAACAAAGATTTCGATTAGGAAAATGTAGATTTTGTAAAATAAATTTTGATCAATGGAAAAGAGAAAAAGAGAAAAGTTTATTCTGTCCAGGGAAAAATATATTTATGAAAAAAAAATTGGTCATGAAAAAGTTTATTTTTATCAGTAAAATTTGTCAAATTTGAGAAATAATCTTCATGTAAGACTGTATAAACTAAGCTAAATATTGGCAAGCACGCTTTCTCGGTAGCTGCACAAGAAATCTGAAATCAACTCCCTATCACTGTGAAATTGTCTGAAACTATAGCGATCTTTCAGAAAAACTCTAAACATATTTGTTTGAATTTTTTTCAATCCTGATCTATATTCAGTCCTGTGTCGGGCTTTTGAACTTGAGGATTTGAGTGTTATAACATTCTTATTATAACTATTATTATCACTTTTATCCAGGATTGCTCTCTCTCTCTGCAAAAGAGAAAGTAGATATGTAGCAAGGCAATGCATTTTTATCAGGTAAAAGAAAGAAGTACAGTAAAAGGCAGTTGATTTTAGTGAGGGAAAAATATATTTTGGTTAGGGAAAGTTGATTTTAATTGGGAAACCATGCTACGGAAAATCGATTTTGGTCATTACTCTGTCCATGGAATGTTTTTTTTATTTTTAAGGAAACACATTTTGATCAGCTAAAAGTGTATTTTTACAGCAAAATGTATGACTAATCTTCTTGTAATTAAAACGAATATATATGATGATTTGACAGCGCCCACAGTCGGCCAGTTCCCGGACCAGCACTGGCAGCAGGGGAAGTGGGGTGAGCGTCAACCCCAGTGGGCTGAACGGGGAGGAGATCAGGGTCATACGCAGGTCAAAGGAAGAGTTCTCTCGCAGGGGAGGATGGGTGCGGATCTTCCCGTCACCCGACTCGTGGGAGTTCTACGGGTGAGGAACTGTTTCGTCAACATTACACTTAAATAAAATGTGAATAAATATGTATTAACTTTTTTTTTCATTTTTAAGAACAAATTATGTACAATGTATATCTTATACTTATTTGCCATAGTTCATTTTGTTGTGTGTATAGGCACCATATGAGTCGATGTCAGACTACATTCCAGTTCATCATGTAATGCACGTTGAATATGGCAATAAAGCTTTATTATATATTAAAATTATGGGAAGAAGTAAAATCGTGTAAAATTGCTTTATGTGATTAAACGCGTAACAATGTGTGATTTTTTAATACGGCCATATGAACTTGTTAGATAAATACAATGCAACTTTATAAATATCAACATTAAAAAATTGGAGATCATTTATCCAGAAGCATCAACATTTCATCTATAATTATAAGTACAAAACTAATTTCACTCTGTGTTTTAAAGCTACAATTTTACGAAAGTGTCTCTGTTTACAGTGCGTATCTGCAGTTCAACACGAATCTCAACGTTGTACTTTATCAACAACTCTACCCAGAAAGGTAAGACTTTTCAAATAGACACAGGGCACTACAAGCCTTTAATTAAAACCATGTTTTCAGTAAGTTTGCATAAATTCGTCTTGAACATTTCTGAGAACCTTAGCCAGTAGCTACTGTCAAAACGAGGATGTTCACTCCTAGGTTTTATTCTGTTTATTTAATATAATGTTTTATAACTATACTACATATTTTGAAGTTAAGCTGGCTGCCAAACTGGGGTCAGTTACTTTATTAAAGCGAGGGTGGCAGCTCCTGGGTTTTATTTTTCGTTTAATATTACGTTCTTGTAACAATCATACATGTTGAAGGTTTACTGCCTACCAATTTATGTTTAGTTACTTTATTGAGCTCAGAACAATGTTCACAATTTGAAAGATTCCCCCTGCAGTACGTTCAAAATGGTAAAAAAAACATTCAGTTTCTAAACAAAATTTATTGGCAATAATGCCGAGGCGAGTAGAGTTAATCGCAATACCCTTTTATGTTTAACTTTCCCACGTTCTAGATTTCCTGTTATAAATTACTGCTTGGACAATCCTGAGTGGCTGGCACCCTCCCTTTAAGATTGTAAAAAAATTGAAAGTTTCCACCACCATTTTACATTCAAATGGTAAACAAAACATCCAGCTTCAAGACAAACTTCATTGGCAATAATGCTGAGGCGAGTACCTTATGAAGTTGAATGTTACAATGTTCTAGACAGCAGACTACCTGTTACAAATTACTACACTGGCTAATTGTGGGTGGAGGAGCAGGCACCTCTCTGTTACACACCCTCAAGTTTATTCACTCTACATTGCTCCAGTTCACTCCGCCCTATGAACGAGTATCTGGTTATAGGCAGTAGTGGATATATGTGTACAGATAGTTTTCTCACCTTAATAGCAGCATGTCTGAATGCTTCCTAGAGAAGTTGAGACGGTGTTTGATTGAACATATCTGCCAGGGAGTAAAGTAAGGGGCTTTGAGCAGTCCTGAAGACTTACTGCTGCGCTGAACGGACCTTTACTTCTTATACATTAGGGGACCATTTCACTCATATTGCTAAGAGCTCACTTAAACTCAATTTTGCACACTTTGAAATCAATTTTGATCCATAGCAGTGATCTTGAATACCCGAAAACTGTCAACACCATAACGCGCCAGCTGGACATTTTCACTGGTGTGCCATGGAAATGGTGTCCGTGGTAATATGACAATGGATATTTCTGTTTTGAAAAACAAATTTACTTTAATTGTTTAATGATGAGTTTTCCTTAAGAGCTCTTTAACTTAGTGAAAATATCTCCTAGACCAAGAACTAGGGCAATGAGGGAGCTCAGAATTGTCACAGATGATGGCCCCTGAATTGCAGTCAATCCTAGTACACTGGTCTGTGTGGGGTGGTCTGTGTGGGGTGGTCTCTGTGTGGTGGTCTGTGTGGGTGGTCTGTGTGGGTGGTCTGTGTGTAGTGGTCTGTGTGTGGTGGTCTGTGTGGGTGGTCTGTGTGGGTGGTCTGTGTGGGGTGGTCTGTGTGGGGTGGTCTGTGTGGGGTGGTCTGTGTGGGTGGTCTGTGTGGGGTGGGGTGGTCTGTGTGGGGTGGGGTGTTCTGTGTGTGGTGATCTGTGTGGGTGGTCTGTGTGGGTGGTCTGTGTGTGGTGGTCTGTGTGGGTGGGCTGTGTGTGGTGGTCTGTGTGGGGTGGTCTGTGTGGGTGGTCTGTGTGTGGTGGTCTGTGTGTGGTGGTCTGTGTGGGTGGTCTGTGTGTGGTGGTCTGTGTGGGTGGTCTGTGTGGGGTGGTCTGTGGTGTGGTCTGTATGTGGTGGTCTGTGTGGGTGGTCTGTATGTGGTGGTCTGTGTGGGTGGTCTGTGTGGGTGGTCTGTATGTGGTGGTCTGTGTGGGTGGTCTGTGTGTGGTGGTCTGTGTGGGTGGTCTGTATGTGGTGGTCTGTGTGGGTGGTCTGTGTGGGGTGGGCACAGAGACGTGACTAAACATTACAATATTGTTGCAGGGCGGCCCATCTGACCATGAAGCCAGGAGGTGGTTTCTCAACGCCAGTGAAGTCGAGGTAAACAACACTCGTGGATTACAACAACCTGTTTGTTGTTGTTGTTGTTGTTGCACCCTGTCTTCTCTCTCGCCCTCATGTCTGTCTCCTCTGTGTAGTCACATCTCACGTATTTTCATCTGCCTATTACAGACAAGCCACTGGTCATGTTTGAAACCCGTATTTTCTATAAGTCCCTGTTTGGTTTCACACGAGGCGAGTGTTGCCGTAAATATACCTCCATCAAACAGAACCTGTTGTGTTCTGTAGAAGGGTGTTTGCTCTTCAACCATTAAAATGTTTCACTGGAGTTTGTTCTTGCGTGACAAGTACAAGAACATAGATAATAAAACAAATTGATGCAAATCTATCATTTTTATTAAAAGCGTGTACAATTATAAATATATTGCTAGCTTGATTAAAGCTGTTGCTTTGCATACACGATGCCAACAGAATGTGGCTTGTCTGTCATCACGCACTGACAAATTAACTGTTTCTCATTGGTTCTAACTAATCTTGCCAGGATAAGGAGGTATGCTACTGATGTGATGTCATTCTGTCGTTTTCTTCATGTCCCTGTAAATTATTCGTTTGAAATTATGACTTTCTTTCTCATAATCCTCAATTTTAAAACAAAATTAATATAATGCAGTCACTTGTGTACACAGGTAATTACAGGCGTGTCTGATTTTGATTTATGCCACCAGATGCAAATCGTGCAGTAGGTTGCGATTAGCCAGATATCTGGCCACTCGCTTACAAGACAGACACACGACTGACCATGACCGGTAATTACAACTGGCAAGATTTAAGATTTAAAGGGGCGACTCACTGGTGGTGTATTAACTGATGGTTCTGAGTGTAAGAGCTAACATTAAAGGGATTCTTTTTATGCCTGTGTACATATAAGATGTATCTTACCAAAGTGTGATAATTTCCTATAAGTCCTTCCTCTGCTACTTATGTGTTGCATAAGTATGCATTATTTGGGTGTTATCTGCACAAAAGGATGATCACTAGTAGTGTTTGTGTGAATCTTTGAGCTAGTTGCCACAAGGATGAATATTTATGCAGCCGATTACAATAAATATTAATACACTGCATTACACACACAGTGAACCACGCAGTGACTGTTGACTGTAAACACAGTGAACTTGTCGGATAAAACCAAAGTCTGGCGAATTAAACCAAATATTCACGACCATGCCTTATACAGATTGTACAGGCTCAGCCCAAACTAGAAACTGTGTGTACACAGCTATTTTTATATGTTGTCAGCGTTATCATCATCGAAGATTCGTGAAGGAGGAAGTCCTTGTCTAGTGCAGACGTAGAACTACATGAAATAATTATGTTGACTGGATTAGTAAACTATTGCTTACGTTGTCAAGAGTTAAAAAATGTTTAAAGAATCCCTTTAATGACAGGCTTTGGCACAACAAATCACATTAATTAAATAATTAGCTCAAGTGATACTTGTTAGTCATTGAAATATACTAAACTGGACATTAATTGCTGTGGTTAATGTACGTGGCTTCCAGGCAAGCCGTTCGTGTGCCAAAAGTAGCAATCCAAGACTGGCAAAAAAATCTGTTTCTGGCTGAAGACTTGTGGAGTGACTAGACACACACCTCCTTGCATGCACTAACCTCTGCAGTAGTTGAATCTTTCCCATGTTTTGTTGCCTTGGTTACCTGGTACTTACATCACATTGAGTTGTCACCTGATTTGCCAGGGCTAGCATTGACCAGCTGCCTGCATGTGACAGTCGCATCAGGAGGTGAACGTGTCTCCTTCTTTTGCAGCCTGGTAAAGTTGCCCTCGATTCAGGGCAAGAACCGACACAAGGTTTAGTGAGTGTTAGGGCCGAGTCCGCTTCAGGTCAGACTTGTGTCTAAGCTAACCATCCTATGCTCTCACCAAGTCTCACCCTGATTAAGCAACCTTAAGCATTCCCACGAGATCTCCACAACACCCTTTGCGGATTTTTTTACACATACCAGTGCAGTTACATCATAAATGATAACACTGATACTGTCATGTGACCATTGCATACACCGTTTAAGGTAAATTGGGAGATCTGCAAATGTCCAGACTTTTGCATTGCTCCCTTTGCACTTTCATCTGTGTCTAAGGATTTGGCAACACACACAGTTTGTGAATAAGTGCAAGAGGTAGTAGTTTACACAGGGTCAAATGACAGCTGTGTGCAGTGGTACAAGAAGATTGTCTGCAACGTCAAAGTTGCTAAAATTATCATCAGATGGTTCTGAATAAGAAGGTGCCATTGTGTTATTGTATTATTACCATCCCTGGCAGTTGGCGTAGTAACACAGTCAGACGTAGGCTTGCTAATGTTTGAGCTACTGTCCTGGCCTGGTACATACGATCCATCATTTAATGAACACAGTAATCATTGGACCAGTTGCACACCATACTACGTAGGTGACTAAGTGCACTGCTACATCTGGTAATGTATTCCATTTCCATTTGTTGACTAATTTAGTTAACTCAGTTAATATTTCCTCCTCAACTGATGTAGCATATTTTGAATCATGTTAGCCAACATTAAATGTTTTGCAGTTTATGAATTGTTCATTCCTCAATTACTTCCATAAATTATTGATTACATAGAATCTTTGTTGAACTTGTGTCAAAAGAAATCACTAACCGTTTCAGGTACTAATAAGAATCTAAGGTAGTAGTTTTATGGCATGGAGCCAACTAGAATTGTAATAAGTGTAATTACAAATATTGAATCTGAATTATGTCTTCATTTAGCCAATGATTTCACCAAAAGTAACACATTTGTACAAATAAGATACTCTGTCATGTTGGATACTACATGATATCTTATGGAAAATGAGGCTGAAACAATACAAGTGTACACATCTAATTGAGGAGAGACATTTAAGATAATTAATTACACTTAATTTAATTTAGTGTGAATTAATTATGCACAGTTGTGTCCTGTGCTATATCACAGTACTAATAGTAGTTCCAAGTCTATACTAGTTAGATAAACCAAGTAGTGAATCAGTAATCTGACGACTGAGTATCAATGGCAATATGTATGTACGTACGTACATATGTGTATATATATATATATATATATATATATATATATATATATATATATATACATAAGCTAAATTGTACTGTATATCTGTGAAGACTGCGAGCTGTTCAATTACTATATGTATGTAACAATGCTATCCTGAGTAAAACTGCTGTATTTTATATGTCAGTAATTATGTGTACATATTTCTGTTAGCATTACTTTTCCATGTTCACATCTTGCTTCAGTCATACATAGTACCAGTGTGAAACCTGTATTTCTAAGTATATACTGTTTTATTAATTTCATAAAATGAAGTTTGTTTTATGCATACATTTTGGTGTGTGTATATGTATATATATATGTGTGTATATATATATATATATATATATGTGTGTATATATATATATATATATATATATATATATATATATATATATATATACATATGTATATATATATATATATGTGTGTGTATATATATATATATATATATATATATATATATATATATATGTTTGTGTGTGTATAATTTATTATGCATGTACATATGTATACACAAATAAATGCATCATTATGTGTGAATGCATGCTTGCATTTCCAGTGAAATGGTTAATTTCATAATATATTACTACCCTATTGGTAACACATGTTTTTCTTGATATATAATTTCTGTGTTTTGGAAAGTTGAATTGCAAGTCGGCAAACTCATTCATAAGATAGATGAACGTGAAGAAATTAGTTGGGTGTTTCTGTTGGAGTGGTATAAGAATATGAGGTGTGTAAAGATGTTAACTAGGGTTGTTTGTTTCAGGGTTCTCCATCCTAATTCCACCCTGCAAGTGAGCTCGCAAGTAAGTCTACTTATTCAGCTACAGCTAGCAAATTCGCATAAAAATTACATGGATTTCTGCTCTTCCTTTGTTTACAATGTTTGCGCCAATCTTTGCTATGTTTACACATGTGTCGTGAATCCCTTTTTGCCATGAAATAGCCCTTTTAATGATTTCTGGATTAGTATTTTATTGTCATATTTTGTGTCACCAATGTCTGTTTCTGTCTGTACCAACCCTGGTGGATAACTTTTATACTAGTTGTAGTATTAATCACTTGATGGAGCCACTGTTTACACAACAGCTACTATTAACTAGTTTGTTAGCTACACATATACAGTGTATCTAAAAATAAATTTGATGTTCATTTTTCAAGAAATAAAAACAAACATAAATAGCAATCGGGGTGTTACCTCAATCTGCTGGTGAAAATATTTTTTGGATAGCAGTTTGGATTGGGCAAAAAACAGTTTTACCATTCTGAGAAAAAATTCAAAATCAAACCAACTTTTTTACATGAAACTAGATATAAGATAGTTTATTAAATTTCTCAGGAGAGAACATTGTCTTGTGGTCAGTGCAAAAGCATAAAAACAATAATTACTTAGGCAGGTGCAGACAAATATTCCTTACATTCAAACTGGTTATGGCGGTGGCGACAAGGTTAAACAATTTAGTCAAAGTCAGTTATAAAATAAATACATCAATAGAAAAACAAAACATTTTAAAATCAAAGAAATATAATAAATAAATATTTATTAAAAATGAATTATTGTTTAATTACATTTTAAACCTACTAAAATCACAAAGTCATGAAATTGGAATAAACATTAAAATATAACTAGGATTTATTGATAATCTTGATAACTTGAGATTTATAGATAATTGGATTTATGTGTTATTGATGAATCTTATTGAAGTTAAGTGAGATGTTTGTTTTGCTGAATTCAGACGTTTCACCGTGATGTAGCTTATCATCTCAAGCACAAGGTGACTTGTCCTGAATGTTGCATGGCCTTGTGGATCGTTGTTATTCGGTGGTGGACTGTTCTGTAACGCCTGTGTCGATTGCCTTGTAACGTGTATCGTGTAACGTGTAACAGTGTGAGCCAAGTAACCAGACAGCGTGTTTGCAATTGTAGAAAGTGTCATCGATAAACTTAAATCGGATGAAGGTAAAAACTGCCAGAAGTAAACTCTTTCTGTCTATGCCTACCGCGAACCAGTTCATTTCGCGATATCTTCAGCAAGATATCTGTTGTAAATATATTGTTCATGGCTCCAAGAATGGTTTATTGTAGTGTAATTAACTTACTTTGGAGCTATATGTCAAAGCTGAGTACGACGTTTCGGTCCGTCAGCTACGGATCTTGTTCACGTACTGGTGTCACGTGTGTTGCCTCAGATTTCGGTGGGATAATTTGGTTGTAGATGGCAGGCAGATGGTATCCCTGATCTCTGTTCATGGTAGGGGCTGTCTGTCTGGTGTATATGGCCTCCTTCACTTTTCTCTTGTGCCATCTACAACCAAATTATCTCACCGAAATCTGAGGCAACACACATGACACCAGTACATGAACAAGGTCCGTAGCTGACGGATCGAAACGTCATACTCAGCTTTGACATAAAGCTCCAAAGTAAGTTAATTATACTACAATAAAGATATCTGTTGTATTAATTAAGAGATTGCTGTTTACAGCTGTAATTTGTAATTAATACAATCCAGTACTGTCATCCATCATGCTAATTGTCAGAACTAGGCATAGGGAGAAAAAGTATAGATAAGAAGCTAATTACGCAATAATAATAAATTGTATAATATGTTAATTGTTTTATTGTGGTTTTGCTTGTATGTATGTATGTTTATTCCAGTTGTCACTAAACTTGTGTTGGTGTATGTGATTGTCTTGTTGTTATAAATGTTCCAGTTGTTACTAAACTTGTGGCAAGGTGATTATCCTGTTTGTATATTTATTTATCCCAGTTATCACTAAATGTCTGGAGGTACAATTGTCTTGTTTGTATGTTTATTCATCCCTCTTATTACTAAATGTCTGGAGGTATGATCGTCTTGTTTGTAGGTTTATTCATCCCAGTTATTACTAAAATGTCTGCTGGTATGATCGTCTTGTTTGTATGTTTATTCATCCCAGTTATTACTAAAAATGTCTGGCGGTATGATTGTCTTGTTTGTATGTTTATTCATCCCAGTTAATACTAAACTTTTGGTGGTATGACTGTCATGATTTGAATGTTTGTTCATCCCAGTTACTACTAAACTTCTGGCGGTATGACTGTCTTGTTTGTATGTTTATTCATCCCAGTTACTACTCAACTTCTGGCGGTATGACTGTCTTGTTTGTAGGTTTATTCATCCCAGTTACTACTAAACTTCTGGCGGTATGACTGTCTTGTTTGTAGGTTTATTCATCCCAGTTACTACTAAACTTCTGGCGGTATGACTGCCTTGTTTGTATGTTTATTCATCCCAGTTACTACTAAACTTCTGGCGGTATGACTCATGATTTGAATGTTTATTCATCCCAGTTACTACTAAACTTCTGGCGGTATGACTGTCTTGATTGTATGTTTATTCATCCCAGTTATTACTAAATGTCTGGCAGTATGATTGTCTTGTTTGTATGTTTATTCATCCCAGTTATTACTAAATGTCTGGCAGTATGATTGTCTTGTTTGTATGTTTATTCATCCCAGTTATTACTAAATGTCTGGCAGAATGATTGTCTTGTTTGTATGTTTATTCATCCCAGTTATTACTAAATGTCTGGCAGTATGACTGTCTTGTTTGTATGTTTATTCATCCCAGTTATTACTAAATGTCTGGCAGTATGATTGTCTTGTTTGTATGTTTATTCATCCCAGTTATTACTAAATGTCTGGCAGTATGATTGTCTTGTTTGTATGTTTATTCATCCCAGTTATTACTAAATGTCTGGCAGTATGATTGTCTTGTTTGTATGTTTATTCATCCCAGTTATTACTAAATGTCTGGCAGAATGATTGTCTTGTTTGTATGTTTATTCATCCCAGTTATTACTAAATGTCTGGCAGTATGATTGTCTTGTTTGTATGTTTATTCATCCCAGTTATTACTAAATGTCTGGCAGTATGACTGTCTTGTTTGTATGTTTATTCATCCCAGTTATTACTAAATGTCTGGCAGTATGATTGTCTTGTTTGTATGTTTATTCATCCCAGTTATTACTAAATGTCTGGCAGTATGACTGTCTTGTTTGTATGTTTATTCATCCCAGTTATTACTAAATGTCTGGCGGTATGATTGTCTTGTTTGTATGTTTATTCATCCCAGTTATTACTAAATGTCTGGCGGTATGATTGTCTTGTTTGTATGTTTATTCATCCCAGTTATTACTAAATGTCTGGCGGTATGATTGTCTTGTTTGTATGTTTACTCATCCCAGTTATTACTAAATGTCTGGCAGTATGATTGTCTTGTTTGTATGTTTATTCATCCCAGTTATTACTAAATGTCTGGCAGTATGATTGTCTTGTTTGTATGTTTACTCATCCCAGTTATTACTAAATGTCTGGCAGTATGATTGTCTTGTTTGTATGTTTACTCATCCCAGTTATTACTAAACTTCTGTTAATCCATCACTAAACTTGTGACAGCATGAATGTTTTGTTTGTGTGTTCAGTTGTTCCAGTTTTTACTAAACGTGTCACTGTCATGTGTTTGTGTTGTTACACACAGGTGTTGGTGTCATTTAGTGTCAGTTTGTGTCAGTATTGTGTCATGTTGCTTCAGTGTTTTGCGAGACTGAGGTAACGATTGTGTATCAATATGCTACTGTAGTTATTTTGCGAACTGTTACTGACTACATCATTGTAGCCATGTCCTGTCCTTTTTAAGTCATTACGTTGAAGGTAAGTAACTGCTTTCACGCAGAAAGAACAGGAATCAATAACTATCGCAGGTCAACAGTTTATTAGCATATTTTATTTATATGATTTGTGTCATATTAGCAGTACATAATTCCTGGGTCACGAACCAAGATTGTGTGGGTGAAAGGAAATTCCCCAGCGGGATTTGGGTTGCAGTAAAAGAATGTTTGGTTCCGTTTTTGTCTGGTTTATAAATTGATCGTTTCAATTTAAAATTTGACTGTGTTAACTGACATCGAAATGTTTCTGTTCACCTTCCTAGCCGGACAGTGCTTTGTCCTGCGCCCTCCAGAGGTCGCTGCAGTATGAGCGCAAGTTAAGCTCAGCGAAACGTGGACAACGGCGGTCGAACAAGTCACCGCTACTGAGGTCAGCTGCGACCTCTGAAGCCGGCTCCCACATTGGTTGGTTTGTTTTTCTTACGACATTTACTCATTAGCAAATAGCCACTTCACTTCTCCGTCTGTGTGTATTGTGCCTTGTTGATTTGTTAGCGTTTTGGTTGAGTATGCGAAAACTGTAGCTGACAAAATTAAGAAAATACGGCCAATATTTAATTTATATCCTAAACAAGTTTTGTGAAAATAAATCACACAACACAATGACTGGGTATTCGGATACTGTGTTTTTTAATATCTTAAAAATCTAGAACACAATAGTTTGTCTTTACTGTAAGTTTTTGGATGCTGTTACTTTACATGTAATTCAATAATGACTGTACATTCGGACAACAACAAATTTGTTATCATGGACAGTGGAAAATATAATAATATTTACGTCTATCAATACATATAGTCATTATGCCTATAATTATTATGTATCTTTTATGGATTCAGATAAAGCAACATACATCAGAAACTTAAAAGTTTGTTACCACAAAAGTAAATACAAAATTGGTGTGGTAAAACTGTTTTCTGTGCAACAAAGATCACGCAAGCTCAAACGTACACCTCTGAAACATGGTGAAAGTTACTTTAAAGTTATTTACTTATATATTTCTGATATACTACTAATAATAAGATAACCTCTATTGCGCCAAAATCCTTGGAAACAAAACTCCAGCCAGAGAGAATTGAGTGGGTATAAGGGGACCATTTCACTAACATCGTTAAGTGCCCTTAAGCCCAATTTTGCACTTTAAAATAAATTTAGATCATTAACTGTGAACTGAAAACTTACTTGAAAACTGTCAACACTGCGATGCCCCAGCAGGACGTTGTCACTGGTGTGTCATGGGAATAGTGTCCCCTGTAATGTGGCATTCGATATACTCGCGGTTTGAAAACACCTAATTTGTAGCTGAACTTCTCGTACCTCAGGCTCCCACAAACTTCTTTCAAACCTTACACCCCTCCATTTCTGGTTGAACCACCCACGGATTGCCCCTGATTACATCACCAAGCAAAATGACAACTGTATTAATACGTAGAAATGCACCGACTAACAGCTGTCATAATTTGACAGATCTGATGCCGTGCTGCACAAAAACATCATTTGCATGCATAATGCTGCTTTTATAGGGTACTCTTTGGTCGCATGGGTAGTGGCGGACGAGCACCTTATTGTGGTCTTACATCATTTAAGTTAAAAACGGACTTTGTGTAAGGATGAGTAAAGAGTGTTTTCTTAGTGAAATGCTCCCCAGTTCTTCAAAGATAATTACTCAACATTTTTTTGTAGATGAATCCCCGGAGCGGGAGCAACAGAAGCCGCCCCTCCAGCAGGGGTTGATGACGGGTTCTCCCCCCTCGGCCGAGGCGGAGTACGGGAGCACCATCGACTCGGAGGAGGTGTCAGAGAGCAGTGGGAAACAGGAGAAGGGTAGCGCCCCAGGGAGCGCCCCAGGGAGCGCCCCAGGGAGCGCCCCGTTTCAGAACCACACCAAGGACGTGCCCCCGCCCACCAAGTACAACGTCGTCCAACTCCTCGAGAGCGGGAAGAAAATGAGGTGAGTTGGGAGGGGAAGTGTCAAGATGTATCAGATGCATTCAATATATTATCTGTTATTTATATACACACACATCTTTATATATATATATATATATATATATATATATATATATATATATATATATATATATATATACATATATACATATATACATATATACATACATACATACATACATACACATATATACACATATATACACATATATACACATATATACACATATATACACATATATACACATATATACACATATATACATATATACATATATATATATATACTGTACAAATTGTTCTGTCTTATGTTTATAGGATCGTTTAATAAAATTAAACTGGACGTGATTTTAGGATCGCTACCGAAGGTACCAGCCAAAACAGTTTTGGAAAATATAATGGTTGTTGGCAATATGTGCTAAATACTATTTGTTACTCTAGGTACACTGTATATATTATTGTTTTATTTATGTAGCGTCATTCTATAACCTTAATCATAGTCATATTTTAGGATAGCTATCGAAGGTACTAGCAAAACTGCTTGGAAAAGTTATCAGTTATCAGCTGTGATAATGTACATTGAATATTATTTGTTGTTACATGTATACTGTACAAATTATTGTTTTTATTTTTGTATAATAGTTAAAAAAAAATCATGGGCATTATTTTAGGATAGCTGCTGTAGGTACTAGCAAAATTGCTTGGACAAATTGTTGTCTGTTGTAATATATGCGTTATTTTATTATTTAGTGTTATATGTACACTACAAATTATTGTTTTATTTATGTAGGATCATTTTATAAAAAAAAGTCATAGACATGATTTTAGGGTATCTGCCGAAGGTACTAGTGAAAATGTTTGAACAAATTATTGGCTATTATAAATTATCTGATCAAAATCAAAGGTCTCCTTCAGTTCGTCACGTCTCTGTGAGACGTAGCTGCCAGGATCATTCACGATGTGGTTCTCCAGCCAGTCACTGATGTCCTATTCCCACCTTCTCCTTGGTCCTCCCGTCTCTCACTTCCCCTCCACTTTGCCTTCTAGAATTGTTAATCGATTGTAAAAATCAGTAATAATAATAAAAGCATTTATAAAGTATCCAGTGACACAGGTTCACTAAGATAGAGAGCTCCTAAGCAAAATTCATCATTAAACAAAATCTTTTATTAAATTAAAGGATCTTTTTAAAAATAAAAATCCATTGGCATATTATTGAGGACACTATTTCCTTGACACACCAGCGACACTGTCCCACTGACGCGTCATCATGCCGTCATGGTGTTAACAGTTTTCGGGAATGCAAGATCACTGCCAAGGAGCAAAATTTATTTTAAAGAGGAAAATCGGGCGTAGGAGCTCTTAGCAACACTAGTGAAATAAGAATACCATGTTCAAATGTGCTGTGACAATCACAAAAACAATGGAAATATGCTGCCACAACAAGGCTGCATATGGGTTTTTGTGCAGGCAATAACGCATGATATTGATAAGTGGTGATGAAACATGGCCAAACTAATGATGTTTATTGATTATAAAATTGGTAAAAAGAAAGAGAAATGTGGGCTCCACTCCCCAAGGCCAGGCTTATGACAGAGCCTCATACGCGTCACCTGTCCCTCAGGTTGACAGAGCCTCATACACGTCACCTGTCCCTCAGGTTGACAGAGCCTCACAAACGTCACCTGTCCCTCAGGTAGACAGAGCCTCATACACGTCACCTGTCCCACAGGTTGACAAAGCCTCACACACGTCACCTGTCCCTCAGGTTGACAGAGCCTCATACACGTCACCTGTCCCACAGGTTGACAAAGCCTCACACACGTCACCTGTCCCTCAGGTAGACAGAGCCTCATACACGTCACCTGTCCCTCAGGTAGACAGAGCCTCACACACGTCACCTGTCCCTCAGGTAGACAGAGCCTCATACACGTCACCTGTCCCTCAGGTAGACAGAGCCTCATACACGTCACCTGTCCCTCAGGGTGACAGAGCCTCATACACGTCACCTGTCCCTCAGGTAGACAGAGCCTCATACACGTCACCTGTCCCTCAGGGTGACAGAGCCTCATACACGTCACCTGTCCCTCGGGTTGACAGAGCCTCACACACGTCACCTGTCCCTCAGGTTGACAGAGCCTCACACACGTCACCTGTCCCTCGGGTTGACAGAGCCCACATTTCAACATACAACATCTAGTAGCATTACTGCTGTGGTTATAAAACCTTGTCATTAATAAGTATTATAATGTACTAATCAATCACACCGTTCATTCACACCAACCCTAATCTACACTAACCAGATAGTTATTTTACGTATAATTATTTAGCCTACACCTAGAAGTGGGGCAATTACGCCACCGGTCACCGAGCCACATGTGACCGCCCCACCAATATTTCATGCTGCCGCCGTGGTTTATGTTGCAGTAAGGTGCAGGCGAGGTTTGCGTTTGCGACGTATTTGATGCGAGTGCAACACCGGTTGAACGCGCAGACGTTTACCAAAGACACAGAGGACGATGAAGCAAGCAACGAACAAATGGTAGGGCACGCCTCCACCACCCTAGGTCCCCAGATTGACCAAGGAATGCTTTGTTTTAAGATTTATGTTTTTACAATACAGCGGCCTGTTAGAATTACTAGAACACCTTTTAGCTGACGAAGTCTGATCACTAGAACAATGATGTACCTTATCACTTGTAACAGTATTGCTTGCATAATACTACAGTACGTATACGAACAAATTGTCATGGACAAATATGTTTATTACAGCGCTATCTAGATACAAATGCATACAGATCTAACCCTACCGTAGAGTAACTGGTACACAGACAGCACCCACCACTATATAGGCTAATTACTATCTGAGTGGGTACTACCCTTAAGTCCATAGGTCAACGTTTTCAGAAGCGTACAAAGAGTACACTATAAAATTAGATTGTTGTGGCTTAGGGGTAGAGCTTCGGATTCTCAACTAAGAGAACCCAGGTTTGAATCCTGTGCTGTTGAGCAAGTTTTGTAACTCTACATTGCTCCAGTTCACTCAGTTGTATAACTGAGTACCTGGCTACAGACAGTGGAGGATATGTGCATGAGCAGCCTTTGCATGTAAATTGTAGCATATGGCTGGATGCTTCCCAGAGAAGCCGAGATGGTGTCTGATTGAACAGGTCTGCCAGGGAAGTAAAGTGTAAAGAGCTTTGAACAGTCCTGAGCACTGCGCTATGTAGGAACTTCTATTTTTTATTACTCCAAGCCAACAATAACAAGTAGGCTCCAATAGTTTTTTAATCATCTGACTGCTAGCATACAGTTTGTACACTTCAAAAAATAGTGACATTTATGACCAACCCGTAAAGTGTGTGTGTTTCGTCTTCTTCCGTATACTGGACCAAAAAGTTAGTTAAAAGTCCAGTCGAAGCTTGTGCGCTTGGGGTGGGGGTGGTGTGTGCTCTCTTAAAACAGTTAATATAATTTAAAAAATTATATTAAAATGTTAATAAAGTTATTCCACGAACCTCTGGTGATTGAAAAATAAATTATTATTATGATAAGCCCTGAAGGCCAGTTTTGAAAGCCTCTGTTTGCCTGGACTAGGACCTGGTGCTGAGGTTCCTCAAGCGAGCAGCCGGCAACCTGCACCAGTTGTTCCGCGTCACTGTCCCCAGTCGCAAACTCTCCATCAACGACCGACGCAGGATACTCGCAAAACAACTCGGAGACTTCGTCCACATCTACAACAAGGTAGGTGGCGCCGGTGGTGGCGCCGGTAATGTCACCGACAGTAATCACTGGACGGTGTTTGATTTTGGACGCCGTCAAAGTCCGCCAGGTTCTTCTTCTTCCATCTACTGGACTGGGCCCTTTCCGGGCGTTAAAAGTCCAATCGAAGCTTGTGCGCTTGGGAGGGCAGTGTATGCTCTCTTAAAACAGTTAATATAAAAACAAAATTTCTATTAAAACGTTAATAAAGTTATTCTATGGATGGTGAATTTAAAAATGTATTATTATGATGTACATAGTCTTATGAAGAAATTAAAGCAGATGTTAAGGCCCGAAGGCCAGTTCTGAAAACCTCTGGGCATGTGGTGGCTGATAGGCTTGTGGGGAGGCTATTCCACTCTCTAAGGGTTGCATGAAAAAATGAATGGTAAAGAGCTGCGGTTATTTTATATACATCACTCGTAAAGTTTTGTTTTCGAGCAGTTTTATAAAATAATTGTTCAGCAGTTTGTATATTGGATACGTATCATATGGACAGGTTGGTTTTAGAGGAACGAAACACTTTTGTTCATAGAACACAAGGCAGGCTGTACGTACCATTACAGAGATGGAGAGACATGGTGCTAATTTTACAAGATGTACATACTGAAAGTGAAAGTAAATGCATCAAGTAGTATTCCTCTTTCAGGAGACGGACATCCTGCAGCAGAAGAATGACGTTCAGCAGTTGCTTCGGCCGCCATCTTTCACTCAGAACGAAGGGCTTCGAGAGGATCTCTTCAACCAGTTTGTCCTTCATGCTACGTGAGTACCTGGCTCTTCAACACTGACTGCAATAATCAGGGTCCGTACAGGCCCTTGAAAGTCTTGAAAAGCCTTGAATTTGATTGGACCAAATTCAAGGCCTTGAAATCCTTGAATTTTACAAAGTAGTCTTGAAAAGTCTTGAATATAATTGTGGTCAATAAAATAGTGTTTTGACTCAATTGTTGTGACGAATAACAGCCAGAAAAGGAAAAGCCTATGCACAAAAATAAATCGTGTGCACATTGTGCATTTCATTGTGGTCAGCGCCATTGTTTTCTTAGTTGAGTAAATTTTTTAATGTTAATTATATTTTCTGCACTTAAAAGTATGTATGTTGTTAAAACAGTCTTGAATTTCTTTTCAAATAGCCTTGAAAATTCTGAATACCCTTGAATTTAAACGGGTGTACGGACCCTGAATAATCCTGGGATTAGTGTATCTGCACACTAAATGGTGTGGTTGTGTGGTGTTAGACTGCTTGCCATGCCACATGGTGGACAGATGAAGAACTAAACCTGGGTTCTCCGTAGAAGGCTACCGAATGTTGTCAAAATGTAGCAAGTATGTTTTAATCTAAATGCCCCATGAAGATACTTTGATGTGTCACCCTAGTAGTGTGTTCCCCATTCCGTCTACTGGTTGTATCTCGGTTGATACTGGAATGTGTCTGGGTAATGTCACGTCGTGAATATGTCTTTATCCCTTTAAGACAGCTTTAAAAGACTTACACATTTAGTATTGGAGTTAAATGATTTCAAATGAATAAAAATACATTTAAAAAGCAGTATAATTTTTTTAATACCCTACTTATTCGATTTATAAGTTATTACAACTTGTTAACAACCACACAATATGTGTATTCTTAAATTTTCTGTAGGTTAAATAATATGTATTAACTTTAAAAAGTTTAATTTCATCCACTGATGTTTATACAGACGTTTTTATAAATTGTATTTTTATAATTGATTTTATTCTATTTTTTATAAGTTTATGCATACTAATAAATGCTTTATAAAATGACTTTCCCCATCCTCCAGGGAGGGAGAGCTCGAGGAAGTCCTGACGACCTACACGAAGCTCAACAAGTCGGCATCCATCTTCCTTGGCAGCTCCGCAAAGGCCTCTGGCTGCCCCGTGCAACACCAGGGGGCAGCAGCGAGGACACCCACGACAACAATAGGTGGCAGCACTGCCCAGATGATGACGAACGGGAGGAAGGAAGGAGGGGACAACGGCATGACGGGGGGAGGAAGGAAGCTCTCCCTTGAAGGATACGCTGGGAAATCCTCCAGAGGTATGATATTGTGTTTGTTTAGTGTTTGTCGGCAAAGATCTGCGGATTAGAGGCCAGTAAGAAATGACATAACACCAGGATATGTTGGATGGAATAGGAGATTGTGTCTAGTGTGTACTTTTAATGTTTTATGCATTTTTCATTTGCTTTTAATTTCAAATTTGTTGTTAAGTCATGTGACTGTATATGTATGTATTGGGTTTCAGAGATGTCTCGCTTTTCTTAAGTCATTAGCAGTAGAGTTATGGCCATTAATGTGAAAGTCAATATATGAACCAGGTAAAAGTTGAGTGACGTATGTCTTTAAGAATTCTCGCCATGATCTGTATAATTTGCTAGTTTCATATGGTTATTTGGGCAAACAGCTGTGCTAATTTTGAACAAACTTATAATCTGGTGATATTTTGAGTGTCAAGGTTAAGCTATATCACGGCTGTGACTGGACCTGTGTGATTATGAATCACAGCGGCACCCTCCTATTAACACAGATTATAGTATAAGTGTGTGCATGTAATAAAACGTCATGCCTCTTCCATGAAGGTGTTGCCCATGAGAGCAGTCATGAGGATGTGGCGCCGGTCTACTACAGCCCTCACCCGAGTCGACTGTCGTCGGCGTCGTCCTTCCACAGCGCCATGGTGGCCTACAGTGGGAAAGTGTCGACGCTTCGACAGCGGCCGTTCTCTGCCAACTCCAGTCGGGCCTCAGGTGGGTTGTCTAATCACATCATCTTTCCCTCAATCCCGTCTGTGGGGTGTGGGGGCTGAATCACTTAATGCTTCCACCCCTCCGTGAGTCCTGTCTGACTGCTGTGATTTTCTGTCATTTCTCTCACTTTTGAGGTCTTATTTCAATCAACTTTTGTTCCCGAGCTCTCCTTGTCAACCCTGCCGCACTCATCCTCTCGTACAATTATATCCTGCCCATCTAAATCAGCTTCGAATAGCCTTAAAGGGATACTTTTTAAACTTTTGTACGCCTTCGAGGTGGTAATAGTAATTTCATGTAAGTATTTTCTCTGCTACCTTGGGTGTTATCTGTTATATTTGCTGCCATATGGGTGATTAATTATGCAGCCCGATTATGTATGCCTTCGACGTGTACTGTATCTAAACATAGTAATTTCACGTAAGTATTTTCTTTGCTATTTTTGTTTTGCAAATAAATCCACAATTATGGTGTTATCTGCACAACAGGCTGATGCATAACTGTGTTTATGTGAATCACTTTGAGCTAGCTGCCACAAGGGTGATTAATTAAGCAGCCCGATTATAATTAATATTCAAGTATTCGCAGTGAACTATGCAGTGATCGTTTTTTTTTAAAGACAGTGAACTTGTCGGATAAAACTGAAGTCTGGCAAACTGAACCGACTATTCATGACCATGCTTTATATTGATAACATAGGCAAAGCCAAACTAGAAACTCAGTGTATGCAGAGTTATTGTTTCAATATGTTGTCAGGGTTATAAATGATCAATAAAACACATTTACGATGTCACTCTGTTTCAGGGTCATACAATTCGCGGTTGCGACCCCAGTCTGCAAGTACAACTGCCTCACGACCTTCAGCAAACTGCCCTGTTAGCGGGGTTGCTTACCGGGACATGCAAGAGGGTGAGATAGGACACATTGTCTCTGAGCTTAGATGTATGATAATCGTTTAGGAAAGATTTGCGTGTTTTAGACATGGTGGTTTTTTTTGTACTGCAATGTGAGCTATGTTAATCAACTTAAACATTATATTTTAAACAATGCTTATTCAAAAAAATTCAGATATGTAGTTAAATGAAAAATACCCCCAACATAACAGGGACATTAAAGAATTCAGTGGCACAAGTTGCATACATATCCGGAAGAGGGCGCCACCCTCAAATATTTACCTCAACAACAGATTCAACTAGCAAAGGAAATGGACGTCTGAATGTTTGCAGGCGGTTGAGATTTAAATGGTTAATGTGTGATTCGAAGGACTCAGACACGTTACACAGGACTGCATAAATTTATCTGTAACACATATAATTTTTGTTATTAAAAAATAAAAGATATTACAACATCATTATCATATACATTTATTTACAATCACTAAGGTTATGCAATTTACATGTGACCAACATTTCTGTAATATACAAAGAGGTAGACATCAACAACTGTCAATGACAAATTAGAAGTGATAAAAGTTCCCATAAATTAATTAATGTTATACATAAATATAATTCAATAAGTCATTGTTGTTGGGGTATATATATGGAATTTATGGTAGCTATGTGAGCAACCATCAGTGATCTCGGTGCAATCTCTCTGACCCCTGTTGAATTTATCTGCAGCAACCTGATAATTCATGGTCACGGTATTAACTAGTTTATTGTATCATGTTGATTGTTTCTACTTTAATTTTGTATATTTTAGTTAATGTATAATACCAGGATATTACTAATTGATTATATCGTACATTGATTGTTTCGGTATATTTTAGTTAAAAATGCAACTTTGTAATTGAGCTGTAGATAATTCTGTTTTTGAAAATTGTGCTGTTTTGTTTTATGTATGGGTCAAATAAACTCATCCGATCCGATCCGATCCGATCCGATCCGATCCGATCCGATCCGATCCGATCCGATTCGATCCGATTGGATGAAGTAAAAAATATTGATTTTCACCGAGAAATGTTGTTTGTGTGAACACCCGTCGTGTCATTGCTGTTCTGACATGTCACAGAGACGTCCCCTGACAGCAGTGAACAGATCAACGAGGCCTTGCGTCGACTCGCCATGCGCCAGAAACAGCGACAGTACTCCGCATCGAAAGGTTCCAGTGTCCTCCACCAGAGCAGAAACAATTCGGCGAAACCCAACGACCAATCGTTTAACTCCATTCCGTTTCCCGAAGACATGTTGCCGCCGCGACCGGTTCAAACGAACGTTGTGCTGAAACACTCGAAAGACCACAAAGACGGTGGCGCCTCCTATCCACCGGAGGAGTCGGCGGGCGAGAACAAAACTGTAGCGATGACCGCTAGCGACACCTTCCATGAGTTTGTGAACAACGTGTCATACGCAGGCGATGCCGCAACAACGACAAACGGCGGGTATCAGACACTGGCGGGGAGCCTACAACAGCAGCAGATCAAACAGAAGCGAATGTTAGAACAAAGTAAGGCATTGCTGGAGCAGAGCAAAGCGAAACACCAGGAGATGGTGGCGCAGGCCCACGCCGCGCACCGCTCGCGCCAGCCGGACACCGCAAACGGCGCAGACGAACCCGCCTTCTTACAGATCTACGCGCCGAAACCACCGCCGAGGCCGTCATCCGTCAAGAAACCAACTAGCTCGCATCGCATAGCCAGGTAAGGTTTCGGGCTCAGTTCCTGATCTGTTAATTTTGTCGAAGTATGTAGTATATTTTTGGCAAACTCAAATCGATATGTTGTATGTAATGCAGGATTGTCACTTGTACACATTTCACTGGTTTCAAATTTAGGTTGTTTTACTGTTATTTTTAATTGTCTCTTGCTTAGCAGCATGGAATGTTTGTTGTTCTGCACTTTGATGAAGCTGATCGCTGTCATGGTTTCTAAATGAACGAAAAGTGGACCACATTGTCAAGCCTTGTCATGACAATGGAGCGCTGTAGCTCACAGGGTCGAGTGTTGGAGACAAGCAAGAGAATCCAGGTTCAAAACCTGTGCTGACTTATCACATCTTGGACAAGTACATTCACTCGGCTATAAGGAGGAGTACATGGCTATAGACAGTGGTGGATACTTGTGTGCAAACATCTTTGCATAATAAATGAAGTGTGGCTCGATGCCTTCCACCGAAGTTGAGATACTGTTTGATTGAACAGGTTTGCTAGGAAATAAACTGTAAAGCTCTGAGCAAACATATGGTCTGGCTACTGCGCTATATAAGAACTTACTTTAAAGTTTACTTCACTTTTATGAAAATGTATTCAGTGTATTCGCCATCTAGCCAGTTGAATACAGTGGAACATTGCTATTAATGTAAACTTTAGGAGAGGGCAAACCTTAATAGGGAGGTGACCATAGTAGCGAGACCAAACACCTACGTACTTAGCTGTAATAGATATGATTTGAGACTATCCCAGGGTGACCTTAACTCCAGGGTGGCTGTATTGTGGAGGCCATATCTCAAGAAGGATATTGATATGCTAGAAAGAGTACAAAGGAGAGCAACCAAAATGATACAAAAACTCAGGAATATTAATTATGAAATGCGTCTAAAAAAACGTGGTCTAACAACACTAGAAACCAGAAGATTGAGAGATCAGATTGAGGTGTTTAAAATATTGAATGGGTATGAAAATATTGACAGAAATATATTTTTCACGGTCAAGGAAGAGAGAAGGTCTAGATGACATTAGCAAAGAAGCAGTGTAGACGAGATATTAGAAAAGTTTCATTTTCACAAAGAACAATAAATGAATGGAACAGATTATCAGCTGATTGTGTAGGTGCTAGTAGTGTTAATATATGTAAAAATAAAATTGACTTATGCCTACTAAGGGCGGGGTATACTTAGATAGTAGTGTTAATATATTAAAACAAAATTGACTTATACCTACAAAGTATACTTAGATAGGTTGGAATCTCGATAAGCCAAAGGGCTTCCTAGTCCACCTGCCATCTAGAGTTGAATCTGTAGGTGGCAATCTTGTTAAATTGTCAGGGTGACCATAAAGTATCGCTGTGATTAACTTCGCTCCCATCCCCTGTTCACCACCAGACGCGCCATGCGAGAAGCGATGACCACGCCTCACAGCTACTCACTGTCCGCCTCACGGCCGCACGTCCGGTCAACCTCATCGCTGGAAGCCAAGCGGTCAATGTTTGACATGCCCGTGGCTAAGAGCACCCACGACTACGGTCAGTTCTACGACGGCTTGCCCGGCACGGAGGACGGTGGTCGCACGGTGAAGCACATGTATAGCTCCGACTATGACATCGGTACGCTTTGTTTGTGGCATGCTGCACAACTTCCTCTTCTCCCATGGTTCCTCGTGAGGTCATACCTCATCTTTTGTCTGTTCCGCCATCCCGGTGATAATTCTCCGCCTGTTCTGATCCCCGTCAGATTTCTAATACTCTACCGTTCAGCCCTGCTTGGTCGAGATTTTTTACATTTAGTCTAGTTGCCAGTTCTATCCTTTCAATGGTGAACCTAGAAATTGTAATTACTGTAAGGTATTTTGATTTATATATATTGATATATATTCACATAAGTGTCTGGAAGATTTTGAGCTTTGTTGGCACTGAGTCAACTTTAGGGGAAATGTGTAATTAGCTAATTAGCATTATTAATGCTAATTAAGCTTGTACCAAGTAAAACATTTGAACAAATAGGCCTAGAATCATGTGTGATAGCACTTTTTTTATACAAGTTTGACTCGAGGAATTCATTTCTAATATTTTTGAAGCTCAAAATCTTCCAGACACTAATGTGAATACATATCAATCAAAAAACTTTACCGTAATTACAATTTCTAGGTTCGCTGTCCTGCAACTAGACTAATTGTCTGTGTTAGTTTCACTGTCTTCCTCCTCGACATCATTCAGTTTTTCTCTATCAGTCTTCCAGATGTTCTACACATGCCCTGCCCATCTCGGATCACCCCAGCCTCTGTAATGTCCACGTTTTTATTCATGTCAACCTGTTAAATTTCCCATCTTCTTTCTATCTTCTCAATGAGTTTATACAAGTTAAATTCGTAAAGTTGGCACCATCGACAAATTACGTACGCAGAGGGGTTAACAGTGTACATAAACGTACTGTGGGTACACAGCGTGGGGAATACACATGGTATACAAAGTGTACACAAGGCATGTTGTGTACACAGCAGGATGATTAGATGTGAATGTGTACAGCATGTGCACAGGGGGAAACATTTTCAAAGATCTGTGCGTACGTAATTTGTGGATGCTTGTTTATTCATAACTAAGGAGCGATGTCAGAAAACTTATTTTGATGCTGTGTGAAACTAGTACAGCTTCTAGTCATTCCCCTACACAAAACGTTTGAACTTCTTTGATCTGTGAACATTCAAAATGCATATATACCATATTGATACTCAGTTAAACAAAATATTATTTGGTGTCCAAAAACATGCAGTGTCCAATTTCATATGGTCCTTATTGACTGAAAATGGTTTTTGATTTCTGGAAACATGTCCAAATACATAAAATGTTATAGACTGTGTATTTTGACACGTAAAATTATATAATTCTGAAAATATTAATACAGAAAACTTAATTTTGCTTACGGTGTCGTAATCCACATAGTCATTGCGACAGGACACCTTCGCCCATACGTAACAATATGATTCCAATATAAATTATGGTAGAAGATAAATAAGAATAATTAAGTTGAGTAAAAAACACATTGATGCACAATGCTAATTTCATTTAATGTCAAACATCAAAGCTTTTATTTGACTCCTAATATTGATTGATTGTTGTGGGTTCTTCAATGGAATGTGTAACGATTTTCATTGGTTGACAGGATGACTGTGTCATGACACATTGCATTGTATTTTTAGTGTTGCTAACATCAGATTATCATTTGACTAATTCTAACATCCTACAACACAAAAATGTGTTGGTCAATTTAAATTTGTTTTAGAAATTCAACATTTGGCCAAAAAAATAATTGACTAATTACATGATTATGATCAATCACCACATTCACGTTGGTCTCTCGTATTTGCATTTTTAAGCAGTTTCCAATTCAATACATACCAGTAGTACATAATAAAGTATTTCAAAACAAGAGAATCTAGGTGTTTTATTTGTAGAATGCCCAAATTTAGCTACATGTTGGTGGGCCAATGATAATTGTTATACGTTCCATTGCATGCTGTGTTTGCTATCCTGGATGGATTGGATGTTGTTAGGGCTAAAAATAAGTACGTTTTAGTTTTTCCTAAAGCTAATCTGCCCCGAAATGACGAGCAGTAATTTGTAACAGGAAGTCGTATGGAAAGTTTACATCAACGGGTATTGCGGTTAACTCTGCTCTCAGCATTATTGCCAGTCAATTTTGTTTTGAAAGTGAATATTTTGCTTACCATTTGAATGTGTTGCAGATGGAATCTTTCAAATTGTGAAAATTGTTCAGGGGTTTTAATAAAGTAACTGAACACAAATTGACAGGCAGTAAACCATCAACATGCATGCTGACGTCATAAGAACGTAAATCAATGAAACAAAATTAATCTCGGAGCTGGCATGCTCTTTTTAAACAATCATATTCTATGTTATTACAAAATGGATTGGTAGTTTTCGCTTAAAGGTTGCACAGATATATGTTCTTTCTCAGTGTGTAGTTTTTAGTGTTTAACAGAGTCACTCCTTTGTAAACCTATTCCGCCAAATTTAGCAAGATTGTAATGAAATGTTGTGATTGGGGAATCCATTAGTCTCTTGCATGATGAAACTGACAAATAATTTGAATATATTTGACCTCACACATTACTTAATCGCTTCATGAATCTGTTTCGTCAGGTTACTAAATGCGCCACCGGCAAAGCCAAGTAAACTGTGATGAAACAGGTGGCAGCACTGACGAATGCAGCAGCGCACCCTGGCGAGCAAACATGCGAGAAACTGGACGAAACTGCTGATGACTGCGTCACAGGTGACACGTGACACTTCTCCTGGTGTATCGTCATCAAACGCGTGTCTGTGGTGCGACTGCCAAGTGATGACTTTGAATTACTGCACAAACGTCTCTGCCGAACGAATCTGTGATCAAACGCCCGATCGGTATTACCCGCTGTTGCTATGCTCGTCGTGAATTCGTATATATTGCAAATCTGTAAGACAGTGACCATCTATTCAAAGCTACATGTGTGATAACATTTTGGCATTCCTGCAGAGGGCTTCGCATGGGAGGGAAAATGTGGACGAGGAAGTCCTGCGTGGAAGAAGTAGTGGGAGAGGTAACGGAGGAAGGATTTGTCTCAGGGAACTGTTGCAGACCGAGTGAAGGAATGCACATTCTAGCAACGTGTCCCTCATTAAGGCTTTGGGACCAGTCCGGTTGTCATTCCATTCCGGTGGGCCACCCTTTAAAAAGGCTGCTTTTGTGCTTCGTAATCGTGTATGATTACAAGTCTAACAGTGTTTTTATTTTTATCTGAGTCCGACTGTGTATGTGAGGGTCTAAGTTCTGCCAGATCAGGTTCCGTACTTACGTTGACTTATGTACAAAGATGTCATGTTATTTACAACTTTATTGTAATGGAAACAAAGTGTTGTAGTGTATGTAAATATTACATATAGCTGTTCGTGCAGCCTTTTCTACCAGTACCTGTCAGACATTTCTTGTCTTCTCACATTTGCGCCCTTTGGTTGCTATATTTAAAAAGTTGAACTCGGCATAGCCAGATTAATATGTTATATAAAATTAAAATGTTTACCTACTCAAAAATTTAAACTGCCAATTTTTCATGTAGCTATGTATCACTTTCTAAAGCAGTATGATTTGATCAGATTTAAAAAACATTCTGATGTTTTGTATATCGTCTTACTCTGACAGTAGTTTACAGGTTAGTGACAAGATCATGTGGTCTACTGCCAATGTTTACTGTAGGTTGCCATAGTGACAAATAATTGTCAACTACAACATGAATTATTTATTGAAGTCTTTGTAGCACTATATTGACATGACTATACACCCTGCAAAGCCGTTGCTGAAATGTATCTATATGTAACTTATATCACAGGCTAAACCAGATTGTAATGGTTGTTTTAATGTGGAATCTCGACTGTTTGCAGAACTATCCATATTGGATCTAGTTACATTTCTCTGTTATGTTATATTTGTATGCTGATGTCTCTTGTTAATGTACCTCTGTTATCGTAGGCTACAAGCATTTGAAATAAATGAATTGTACAATAAAAACTACTGACTAGTACAATTTATGTCACATAGTTTTTGCTGCAAAATCTGGAGTCGGTACGGTTCGATGACTCACCTTTCACCTGTAAAGAAAGGTGACAATTACACCCCCAGAAACATACTTCACTTTGTGAAGGTATTTCGAGTGTTATCAGATTGCAATAAATGATGCACTGATAACTATGTATATTGCACCTGCAATTATTATTGTAGAAATAATGATATCAGTATAAAGTTACTTGTGAAACATCACTGAGTAAAGCAGAGAATTGCAGATGTAGATGTCTCTTTTAGTCAACTTCATTGACTTTAAGAAAGCTTTGAGCACTGGCCACAAATCCTGAAGCTGTACGGCGTACCAGAGAACTACAATAATTAAAGATCCTAGATCTTTGTGCATCAGGAAAATAATTCTGCCGCGATATAACATATACCCGCGTACATCGAGTTCGACGTCGAACGTTCAACTGGTTGTCACGCAGAAACAATGGACGTCACGTAACGGCAGTCCCGCATTGTTCGAATGGATAACTGGTCTACACAACATTCACATAATTAATCATTTAGCCGTTTAGAACTCTGGAAATATTCCACCATCGCGCACCATAATATTTATATGCAAGTTCTAGTTGTTCCAAATTATCTACACTATTATTTGTTGATACCCAAAACCAAGGGGCACTGATTAAAAAGACAAATATCTTTAATCATCCCCACATTACATCAGTACGTGCAACAAACTTTTTAATGCTTTTTAGCGCTGACAATATATAGCCCAAAACGAATTCAATTAGAAATAATTTGTCAGAATTGATTGATTGATTTTGTTCAATACATATATATATGTGTGTGTACATATTATATATACAGTGTATATATATATATATAAATTATATATGCACACGCACGCACATTAAATTACGAAACCTGTAATATGGTGTGACAGAACGTACCTAAACACAAACTGACGTCGACAACTATTGGAGTAGAAACGTGTACTAAAGAGACGACGCGTTCATAATCCATGACAGCATTGTTCACGTACGTAAACGATGACGTGACTGTATTGTTCATGTCTCATTAATTTTATTCATGGCTCTGCTTCGCGAACAAACATTCAAGAAGGAGGAAGACCTCGTCTGGTGCAGGCAAGTTGATGGCTGATGAAGCCTATCCGAGACAGGCAAGTCTTTCCACAGGGCTACACGTCACGGTCTGCTCAGTGTTGATGTCAAAAGGGTCCCGCTTCTTCCGCCTTCTCCTGTTGTGTTCCATGTTGGCCCTTCGTGTGGTTTCAAAGGAAGTGGTGGCCTGGTAAACTCTGCGTCGCCAGTTTATGCGATTGGTTGCTTGTGTTGACTACTGACGGTAATCGACGTCACAAGTGGCGAGCGACCTTTTCAACGTGTCTTTGTATCTTTTCCGAGGTGCCCCTTTGTCACGATGGCCAGTGGACAATTCTCCATACAGTACGATCTTTGGTAGGCGATGGTCTTCCATTCTGGAGACATGTCCCGCCCAGCCAAGCTGTGTTTTGAGGAGCATGGCTTCTATGCTAGTAACCTTAGCCATTTCAAGGACATCAATATTGGTGACGAAATCACTCCAATGGATGTTTAGGATGGCACGTAGGCAGCGCTGATGGTAACTCTCAATGAGGTGCAGATGGCAACGATAGGTGACCCATGACTCAGCACCATACAGAAGAGTGGTCAGCACAACAACTCTGTAGACATTGATTGAGCGACACAAGAAGAGTACCATCCACCCAGCATCTTCATCGAACAGTCTGAACTGAAAGCAGTCCACAAATTCAGCTACTTGGGATGCATTACCACATGTGATGCCAAAATAGACAAAGAAGTGGACAGTAGGCTAGCAATGGCAAACAGCGGCTTCGGTAGGCTATGCGAACGGGTATGGAACAATATAAATTTATGATGGATGGTTGATGAGTATTGCAAACGAGGTCGGACAATATTGTCTAGGCAATTGTTTTGGTATATGCAGAGCAAAATCAGTACTTTTTATAGTGCCGCGTTATAACGCTTTAATACAATGCCCAATTACAGCGTTATAGTTTACGGCATTATACGCTCTAATTTACGGCGTTATAAATCCCTATAATGTCCTACTTTACGGCATTATAACGCTCTAATGTTCAGTGTTATAATGTCCTGTTATGGCATAATAACGCCCTACATGACTGCGATATAACGCCATACTTTACAGTGTTATAAAACGTTATTGTGGCGTTATAAACGCACTAATTTATGGCAATATATTTTCAGTAATGCTGCGTTAATTCTACGAAATACGGCGTTATAAAATAGTGCGTTATTACGGCGAATTAACGCCGTAAATTAGGGCGTTATTAGGCCTACGCTGTAATAGGGCGTTATAACGCTGTACAAAAGTAATGATTTTTGCTTTGGCGGAATCCAACCACCGTACTATACACAAATAACAAACGCAATCGACGCGTTATCGACATCAGACGTCTTTATTGTTCGCCCGTCGCGGTCTGATCTTCATCTCGACCGTCTTCAGCGAGTATTCGTTGCCCGTCCATGCGTTCCACGCGACGCCGTCATACCGGCCACTCGCCACCACTCCGCCGCGGTAGTACCTGCCGTTCAGGTTGGACTTGTAGCACCGGAAGTACCACCACGCACCTGTGAAGCGGCGCGCGCAACTTCCACCGAACTCGCCCGGCGCCGCCGAGTCGTTGTCGACGTCACGCGTCGAGAACTTCCGGTTGTTGTGCTTGAGCAGCGAGTCTGGGCCCGGGCCGCGGTGGCCGAGGACGTGGAGGCGGTAGCCCTCCGACTCGGCGTCCACCATGAAGTAGTCGTACTCGACGGAGGCGCGCCGTCTGTCCCACGTGACCATGTCGATGCGCAGCGTGTATGCGTCCTGGTTGGTGAGCAGGTGGATGACGTCATTTCCGAGCCAGTGCTCGCCGTGTATTGCTGCAATGGTAAGATATCGTTTATATATCGTTATATAGTTTTGGCGTATACCGGCCAACTCTCCCGGAATTTACGCGAGTCTTTCAGAAATGTTGATTTTCCGGAGGGAGGCTCCGGCAAAATATCCAATAACATCCCCACCCCCACCAAACTCACCCTGTACACCCCACTCCCTCCCCTCCACAACTTTGTCTTCCAATGTCAAGTTCCGAAACAGCACGACACAAGACTAAGAGAATATAGTTCATACTCGTTAATTTCGTGCCTTGCTCGTTATGACAGTGAGAAGTAAAAATATCAATAAGTTTTCAAAAGGCAAAGAAAACATATTTTAATATATTGTGATGTAGGCACCACGTCCAATAAATGTTGACTGAATTGTTACGCTTAATAATAAAAAAAACATTGCACTTGTAACGTCGGTTCGTGGTGAACTATTGATCAGTTCTATGCTTGTTTACCTCACCTCACCTCACCTCACCTCACCTCACCTCACCTCACCTCACCTCACCTCACCTCACCTCACCTCACCTCACCTCACCTCACCTCACCTCACCTCACCTCACATCACCTCACCTCACCTCACCTCACCCCATCTCACCTCACCTCACCTCACCCCATCTCACCTCACCTCACCTCACCTCACCTCACCTCACCTCACCATACCTTACACCTCACCTCACCTCACCATACCTTTCACCACACCTCACCATACCTTACACCTCACCTCACCATACCTTACACCTCACCTAACCATACCTTACACCTCACCTCACCTCACCATACCTTACACCTCACCTCACCTCACTATACCTTACACCTCACACCTAACCTCGTTTCACACTTCACTTTACATCATCATTCAAGGATGAGAATTTATGCAATTCTAAGCATATAAATGCCTATGTTATTTGCATATAATCCTACATGTTTTCCTCCACGGGACACACCTCCGAAGCCGAGCTTGTAGCCCCGCCAGTCCCGGTAGAAGTCGACGGAGCCGTCCTGACGCCGTTGGATCAGCGTCCAGCCGCCGTGCCTCATGTCACACCGCACGTGCACGTCGTCCGTGCCTCCGAGTGGACGCACGGTCATCGACGTGTCGCGTTGTCGCCCGGCCAGGTAGTGGTCGTAACAGTCTGAAACGGACAGCGTCACACACACATGATAATATACGGTAGCAGAATCAAAAAGCGTGTCATCAAATCGAAATCATACACGACTGTCGCCTGCAGTTGTAGACATTCTTTTGCGTTTGGGATATATGTTTGAAGGCATTTATTATTATATTTATGTAGCTTCACTTACCCTTTGGCTTTGTGTGGCCTCTTTTCGTGTATTTCGGTATTTCTGGAATTTGAAACGGTTTACGTTTTGCTTTTCGTTTGCTTGATGGCTTGGTTGCATTTGTCGCCGGAGATGGTTTTGTTCCTGGACTCGTGGACGCTTTCGGTGTCACTCTCGGTGGGTTTTGTGCAATCACATCGATGTTGGGCCTATTCATGGTCTCATTAGTGATTTGTGTTTCTTTGTGTTCTACTGCTGGAGACACTACGGCTTTCTGTTCGTTTTTCAAATGTGACACAATCACACCTGGGTTCTTTGTGTTATGCTGGTTTTGCTGTTGTTGCTTATGCGACTGTTGCCGCTGTTGTGACCGTTGTTGTTGTTGCTCCTGTTGTTGTGAATGGTGTTGTTGTTGTAGTGAATGTTGCTGTTGTTGTTGCTGCTGCTGCTGCTGCTGTTGCTGCTGCGGTTGCGGTTGCGGTTGCTGCTGCGGTTGCTGCTGCGGTTGTGACTGTTGCTTTTGTTGCCCCTGTGCCCTATGCTTCTTCAGCTGCAATTGCAGCTCTTGTGATTGTTGTTGCTGTGGCTGTGGCTGTGGCTGTTGTTGTTGTTGTTCCTGGTGCTGTAGCTGTAGTTGTTGTCGCTGCTGTTGCTCCGCTTGCTGCAGTTGATGTGGTATCTTAATCTCACCACTACTGTCAACATCTTTGTCTGACGTCACACTATCCACATTTGACTCAGCATTGATGTTTCCTTCTTTTCCACTGATGACTTCTGTCAGCTCTTCCGTCGATTCTCCCTGTATCCCTGTCTGAGGTTCACGACTATGTCCGACCGATGGACTTCCGAGTGTCTCCCCTTTGTGATCCTGCACACTTCTACCAGCACTGTCCGCGCTATTACTGCCATCGTCTTCAATGACGACGCTGTCAGTGACATGTTGTCTAAATTCTTGCCGGTGAAGAGCCCCGTCGTCTTGTCTGTTGCCATTTGTTTCTTTAGTAGGTTTGTCCACGAACTGTTTGTGGCTTCGCTGTTCCTTGTCTTGTTCGTTCTTCTGCGTAGACACGCTTGAATCTGGCGCGTCTCTTGTGTCGTCCGGTCTGGACACACTGTCTTTATTATACAGGATATCGCTGTTGCTATTTGGCGTGTCATCTTTGTTGTGCAATACACTGCTGCTCTCACGAACGGTATCATCTTTAACTCTTGTTGGATAATCTCCGTTATGTGACAAGGTGGTACTGTGGTGAATACGGTCGTCGTTGTCTCTTGTTGTAGTATCGTCTTTGTTAACTAGTCTGTCACTTAGCCCAGTGTCGTCTGTCCCATCATGCACCACTGCACCGCTCGGGGATGCCACACTTCCAGCTACGTTTGCCACGTCGCTGTCCTTTAATGCAATCGCATTCTCGCCGTGTGCCAATATCCCACCCTCCTCTTGTGCAGTGCTCACTTCCGGTGTCGTGCGTTTGTCTTCACCGAGGACACGATTGTCCCCTGTTGTCGCCCGGACAAGGTCCTGTACACTATAACCACTGTCTCGCCCGATGACGTCTAGCGGCTGCAGGTGCATCTGACCGGACACGTCGTCGTCAGACCGACTCCGTATATCAGTCTCCGTCGCGGATGTGACGTCACCGGAAGACACGCGCAAAGCCGCGTTGACTTCTTCCAACCGTGTCATCCGCGCCTCCAGATGTCGCGTGCGTGCCGCCTGCTCCTCCAGCATATCCGTCAACTCGACGACTCTTCCTCCCAGCGCACCCAGCTCCCTCCCCACCACAGCGGCGGTGTCCGACGGTGCCTCACGCCGTAACAGACCGTGGTCGACCTGCATCACCACCAGATCGCGACTCAACCGCAGGAGCCGGTTCTCGAGCCCGAGTAGGTGGTTCTCTAGCTTAGATATCATCGCCGAGTCTGCCGTCTCACCGACAGACCCAAGTAACAGCCGGTTCTCGAGACGCAACAGCTGCAGTTCGAGCATGTCAAACTTCCGGTCATAGTCTCGACTCTGTGAGTTGGACATCGGGGCAAGCCGCCCCATCGAGCCGTGGCAGTTGATACAGTACTGGACCGATGTGTCCGGAGCGTTTCCCAGATCGGACGCAGGCTGACCAGGGTGAATAATATCCTCATGGTCCGAATCGTGCGTAATCTTGGAAATGGCGTCTTCTTCGTGTCGAGTTGCTGTCGTAAGTTGCGGCGTTGTGCCTCTCGGTGAGTATGGTGAGGTCTTGGCTGAATACCCTTGTTCGGTGTGATAGTTCTCCGCTCTACTATGTAGCTGCACAGCTTCTGACGTGTCAGTTCTGTGAAACAATGAAGCATAATGACAGGATAGAGAACATGCTAAAAAGAACGAATGCGACATATGACAATACGTGATGTACTTTTGTTGTCCAGATGCATCGCTGTTTCTGGTTACACCGTAGCTTCGGTGTGAAGAGGAGCCCATTAACATATCACCGGCGTATGGTGTCTCGGCGGTATTCTCAATGACATTTTGAGGACTTTCTTGTTCAAAATCATATTCGTCGTCATCGTCGAATCCAGAGTCGGTTGGATCTACTCCAGTAAAAGCGGTGGAATCGTCGCGATCTCTATCGGTATCCTGCGCCTTATCTGTTCTCCCTTCCCACGGGACATCCCC
Organism: Oasisia sp. SBJ-2009; assembly: GCA_964017155.1. Taxonomy (NCBI): domain Eukaryota; kingdom Metazoa; phylum Annelida; class Polychaeta; order Sabellida; family Siboglinidae; genus Oasisia; species Oasisia sp. SBJ-2009. Next base: position 19,111,441 of record OZ024856.1, read on the forward strand.
GATGTTCCCAATGGAACGCGTTGTTTCGCTTACGTAAATATCTACTAATTCACCCGTCGACCTCTCGTCGCCAGCGAACTGCGTCGACGTCACATCGTCCGGCTGAGCATCGATTTTGGCAACATACTCACTTCCGCTGTCTGTGTATTTGCCGGTCTTTTCATCGATTGCCGGTTGTCCGTTCGATACCTGACTGTTAGTCCCGTCGCTCTTCTCCTCGGTGGTCCTCGGCTCTCCGTCGAAGTCGCTGTCGACTGATCTGACCAACTTCGTGTTTGACGCATCGCTCACCATAGCAGGTGCACCGCTGTCTTCGTGTGTCTCTGTCGACTGTGGGTCCATACCGAGGTTGCGCTTGCCGTTATCCAAGGATGTTTCCGTCGATGGAACCGTCTGAAGATGGTTGGATGCCGACCTTCCCTTGCTTACCTCGACGTTATCGGTGTTAGTCTGAGATGTGGACTTTTCTCTATTCATTTCGTCCGCACCCCGTTTCCCACCCTCCTTCCCACCCTTCTCCTGGTAACCCACTTCTTCCCCGGCGCCCGAATTTGGCGTGACGTCATTGATGCGTGATTGTTTTTCGTTCTGCTCGTTATTAAACACCTGTTTCGCTTCCGTGATTTCGCTACTACAAAGAGCGTCGACCAAACCTTCTTTGCTGTTCAACTGAATGTCGTCTTGGTCACTTTGAGTGAGATCGTTTTTCGGTGCGACGTTGTCACGCTTAGTTGACTGTGATGTCGACGCATTTGTTTCTATTTCGTTTTTCTTCGCATATTTCCCGGCATGCGTTTCGTCGTCGGCAGCTGCGCGAAGCAGGCGTTCGTACGTGCGTAACATGCCACAGTCGACCTCAACGAGACCTTCGCCTGTGGCGATCACGTGTTCTATTTTACTCTTGATTGACTGCTTTCTGGTCGTCATGTGACCACGAAACACGCCCTCTGTCAGCATATCTAAGTACCACAGGTGCATGTCACAACGGTCCACCGGAAGGTCCCTGCAACAGAAGATTGTGGGAAGAAATAAACGAACGAACGACGAACGAACGACCGACCGACCGACCGACCGACCGAACGAACGAACGAACGAACGAACGAACGAACGAACGAACGAACGAACGAACGAACGAACGAACGAACGAACGAACGAACGAACGAACGAACGAACGAACGAACGAAAGAAACAAACGAACGAACGAACGGATTAATCTAAAGCAGAACACAATTTTATAATTGGATGGAACGTGAATTATATAAAGACAATATGGCAATATAAGTGTTTCCCATATAGGGAATTAAGTTAATTCATTGTACCCCTCCCCCATTACATAGACTATCTAGTACCACACTTAACATGAATTATCATAAGAAATGAAGGAACAGAGCTGCGACCCTAGTAGGAAAACATGTCGCCACTGTCAGCGGTGACGCATTGTTCACAACTTCTGGTCAACATTCATGCGTTTCCGGGTTCGAATTCTCTACAATTCCGAACCGTGGGGACGTTCGTTCACCCCACGTTGTTGCAGTTCACTCAACTGTATGACAGTGCTTGGTGGTTATTTGCGTATGAAACGTTTTTGCGTAGTAATTGCTGCGTGGCTTAAAGCTTCTCGGATACGTTGAGATGATGTTCGAGCGATCGGTCCAGTGGGGGGGGGGGGGGTGTAAAGCGTTTTGAACTGTCCCAATAGCGGCATACTGCGATATATCATAACCAAGCGTTACGTTGATCTCATTTTGTCTAACAAAACAATGTGTAATTATTTTCATTTTAGAAATGTGAATACTCAGTGACTAGCACTAAAGGTACTTAAGGTCTCCGTTTCTCGCCACCAATACCGCTACTTAAGCAGTTGCATTGGCTTCCAGTTGTATATCAAATTAAATGTAAATTAATGTGCTTCATTTCTCTGACATTCCTAGGACACTTAAATCATACGTTTCCAAACAGCTTTTTGTTCCTAAAACTAAGCTCAATGTTGGCAAACGTGCTTTCTTTGTAGCTGCGCCAACAATCTGGAGTAAACTTCCTGTTACAATTAAATATTCTGAAACTGTAGCCACCTTTCGAAAAAAAATTATAGATATTTATTTGAAATTGCTTTCCACCATACATTGTTTAGGCGGTTCAGTGCTCCAGTGACGACTTTTACCTGTCCCCGTTTATGATTACGCCAAATGGCTTTATTTGTTGCGCCTCTGAGCTTGACTTTTCAAGGATACAGGCACTGTAGAAGTGTTCTTGTTATTAAATTGGTTATCAGTGTCGTTGGTAGTTTTGTTTACGCATTGGGGCCGGTGACGTTACGTTTACAGACCGACCACTACTAGCGTGACGGTTACGTTTACGTCATAACCTGAGCTGATTCCTACCGTATAGATCTATGAATGATTTATCAAATGATTAGCAAGCTGTATGCGATTAGGTGCAGTAGCCAGGTCAAAAGCCGCGTTTGATCTGTCCTAACTGTCTCGTACAATCCACCTACGCCAGGTATACATTTATTGTTAGGAAAATCCGTATCTTTGGCTTAAAATTATAACGTGTAACTCTGTACTAGATGCACAAAGATGTGTGTGGGTGTGTTTGACTGTATACATATATACATAGGTGTATCATACAGTTTCGTGTGATGAGTGAAAGAGAATATGCATTATTTTGATCGCAGTATTTATATTCGAAGCTATTCCGCATTAACGCAAGATAAGAACGCATTTCTCCGATAAAAACACATATTACCAACGTTGTGTTTGCGACATCGATGCGATGTGGCGTCTCTGCCCTATGCGATAACAAGAGATACAAGATACAAGAAGCTTTATTTAACGTCGGTTTACATGAGAATTTGATAACATTTGCTCATCTGAGCTATTTTCCGACAAACAAGTGTACGAGGTTTGTAACTTACCCTTCCACATTCTCCCACGAACTGGCAACGGGGAACGGCACGACCCATAAACACACGAGGAAACAGGGCACTCCAAACATATCCCGTTCTCCTGGGAATCTTAATCTCCGAACACACACAATTCTGACCACAACAGCAGCAACATTCGAGCGTGTTGTCAACACGATTCTATCTCAACTGGTAAGAAAACGACTCGCATCTCGCAACGTGGGCCATACCGACGTGGAACTAGGACGGTGTAAAATCGTTAGCAAGGTCCACGTACTCACGGATAACGTCAGCGTCTCCATAAACCGCAGGCACTCGACGGCACCAGCTGGTCCGTGTAAACGGTCACGTGATACCCGTCACGCGTGGCTGCCTATCCGGTGTCGGTGCTTTCTTTCTGTAAGCAAGTCGACGCATCCATCCGCACGGGCCGTATAAATGGTAATGTGTCCCTTAATGATTGGCAGCGTGCGGGTGATCAATAAATCATTATAAGATCCTAGCGTATAGTGTAGCTGGATTGAAACAAAATGCCAGGATTTGTAATGTTCCAGGACATGTTTTTCTCAGCGCGTATTCTTCAGTAGCGAGAAAATGTGACTGAATAGATAATTTTCTGCATTTGCCAAAACGCTTTACCGCATGTAGATTTCTAATAATTGTTGAACAGTATAAATATCTGTGTAATTATGTCACCGACGATTATGGTATAAACAGGGAGTGTGCAATGGTGTATGCAATACTGCGTAGCGTTAGTGCAATAGTAAAGAAGCGAAAACGTTACCTTTCCGTATTTGTGTGTTGAAAACTATTCGTCGTCATGCCTCAGTAACTCGTGCTTCTCGTTCGCTGTCACGCTTTGATCTGTGAATGCTTTGATAAGTTCAGGCGCTGCACTGGTAGGTTGGTCGACGGTGATAAATGTGGTGTTAACATTGAAAATATCATGAGCATTTAAATTTGAAGTCAAAGCCGTGCGTGTAGCCGTAATAGTGTGACGTCGCTGTTCTTCGCATTCTGTGGAATTGTCTAATCGTTCTCTATAGTATCCAGCACATGTCTGTACACAAAGTCATTGACTTCTTATTTACCCCTTTCAAACATTGTATATGTTAACTTGTAATATTGTAGTTAAATTTACTTGTTTACACTGTGTTTATTGTTGACAATGTTCTGAATAAAGTTTCGTCCGTCCGTCCGTCCGTCCGTCCGTCCGTCCGTCCGTCCGTCCGTCCGTCCGTCCGTCCGTCCGTCCGTCCGTCCGTCCGTCCGTCCGTCCGTCCGTCCGTCCGTCCGTCCGTCCGTCCGTCCGTCCGTCCGTCCGTCCGTCCGTCCGTCCGTCCGTCCGTCCGTCCGTCCGTCCGTCCGTCCGTCCGTCCGTCCGTCCGTCCGTCCGTCCGTCCGTCCGTCCGTCCGTCCGTCCGTCCGTCCGTCCGTCCGTCCGTCCGTCCGTCCGTCCGTCCGTCCGTCCGTCCGTCCGCCCGCCCGCCCGCCCGCCCGCCCGCCCGCCCGCCCGCCCGCCCGCCCGCCCGCCCGCCCGCCCGCCCGCCCGCCCGCCCGCCCGCCCGCCCGCCCGCCCGCCCGCCCGCCCGCCCGCCCGCCCGCCCGCCCGCCCCTGTAGTGTTTGGATTATGAACACCAGCAGGGTGTGAACCTGCCACACACAACACTGAAACATCATTACCATAAACTGTGCACGTAAATAGAATGGCTAGACAAATAACTGACTGCGCTTTTGCATTACTACACAGTATGTCTTCTAACTGCAATATGTGGTTTAAACTCTTCTTCTGTGAAAACATACCTTCCGCAACGTGCTTGAATAATACCCCAAGTGATCGTTCGTAATTATATATATATATATATATATATATATATATATATATATATATATATATATATATATATATATATATATATATATATACTTTTAAAGACAATATGGTTTATTTTATATAGTAGTATTGAATGTCTTAGTATTTTTTTTTATCTAAAAAGAACTATATGATTCCATGTATGGTATTAATGAATTTAACATTATTATTATGCGCACCAGACCAATTATTTGGATGAGCGCTATATAATAAATATAGTATATTATTATTATATAATGATCAAAATGAATGATTAAATTCTTTAAAAGTTTTTAAAATAAATTTATTTAAAGACAACCTTAGTCTTCCTGGATAAAATTTACTAATATCTGCAAGGCGACGTATATTAAGGGGAGGAAGTTCCACATTTATAAGAGATGATAATAGTGAAGCATGTGTATAATGTAGTTTTCCACAAATAAAATATACATTTAGGTGGGTGGAGTGGATGTAAGAGTGTGTTGCATGGATGTATGTTTTCTGCAAATCTGGTGATAAAGTTTTTTATATTAATTGAAATCCTCCTTCCGAAGAACAGATGTTTACATTATTATATAAATTCCCGACAAACTATAGGTATTTTACCGCTTTTAAAGTGAAAAGATATAACTTCCAACAATCACCAAACGCGTGTTCAGCAAACACAATAATTAGGCTACCATGTCACATAACCAGGGGCCAGTTTCATGTAGCCTACTTAGCGGCTACGAACTTTTACTTAGTGCTAAGAAGGTTACCATAGACTATGTTGCGTTTCATGTCCCCTACTTAGATTACGCAGTAGACGCTATGCACTACTTAGCCTACGCCACCACTGTTGTCTAAAATCGGTGTGTCCGTCTAGGACGGAAAAAGTTTGATATAGCAGATGTCACGCCGCCCAAATTACATAATGTCCATACATTACCCTTATAATAATAATCATAATTAATGTTCATTTAATAGGTGTGCTTGTAATGACAAAACAAAGTTATAAAATATCTACACACAAAAGAAAAAGTATAAAAGGAGCTAAAAAAAACGTGCTGCCACCTTACGGAGTTTGGGTAATCGAGGTTACTCTTGAAGTGAGCTCGCGACCGCTAGAGGTCTCTGTTTAAAGGGGGGCAAGCCTGCCAAGTCAAGAGTCAAGTCTTACTTATGCTACGAGTGCACTACACAAGGCCAGCCAGCTAATAATATATAATGGCATTCCTTCGCAGTCGATGCACCACTTGAGTATTGACTATTGTGTGCCATTGCCATTGGTAGGGGCCAACCGAGACCCAGTCACCAGTGGCAGTGCCAGTGACAGTGTCAATCGCTGGTGAAGCGGTATTCATTTCAATCCACGTTCAAGACGATGGCGGTAAACAAAGTGTGGACTGGACAAACGCAGAACGGCCAACCAGTTGCAAGGTATACTGACACAGTCACGTTAGGCCTACCTTACTATGTCTAAAGCGATCTATTGTCTACGTTGTTTTTATATTTTGCGTAATCGTCTAGACTCTAGTGGTTAGCATGTCCGCTTTGCCTTTGGGCTTTGGCATTGCCATTGGCATTGCCAGGCTTTGGCCTTTGCATGCCGGCGTCCCGATTTCAAAATCAAATATAGTATATAAATAGACATAGTTATAACTTATATACCCGGGGGTGGGACGCACGTTTTGACTCACCAGGTAGGTTCTGCAAACGGGCAGTTTTTGACCAATGAGTAACGAGTACGTGTCCACGCAGACAGCCTCTGTTTATATAGACTATAGTACAGGTACCGAGGGTACTTGAATATGTTTCCACGTGGTTCTGCTTGTGTTTACATTGTTACTGTACACGTGGTGAAAACAAACATTCGTAAATATTTTGCTAATACAAGACGCAGTTGTTTCGAATTCCGTGTTTACAGCCTGTAATGTGTGATCATATGCTCTGCGCATTTTATCTCAATAAACTGAACAGAAATATTATATTTTTTAATACATTTTGCAGGGAGATATGATGCAAATAGTTGATAATTTTAATGTAGTTTTTTGTGTGTAATTAGGTTTGCACTTAAAGAGTTGAAAGCAATGGCCAAAAAGGAGGCAGTTTGGAGCACAGGAATAGTGGATGTTTCAGTTGAAAACCTTCCTCCCCTTCCTCGATCTCTGCCACTTGCCTGTACATAACTACATATACATCTGTCAGACTGGCCAGCTCTTCTTCCATCACTTTGCCACTAATCACGACAGTTCTTGCAAACGTGTTACATAGCACAACACCTAGATTTTAAATATTTGCTTTTAGCAGTTGTTTGTCTTTTGATGCCCGGTCCAGGTACACGTTGCGGAACAACAATGACATGACTGTGAACATCCTCAGTCTGGGCGGCATTGTCACGTCAATATGCGTGCCAGACAAACACGGCAGTCTCGCAGACGTTGTCCTTGGCTACGACTCGGTGGCTGGTGAGTGTGTCACGTGGAATATTATCAACCATAAATTTCATTAATAAAAAATATGAATAAACTAATACTCAGTTATAGCTGATTATTTTATATTATCACACTGACTTGTATAGTGTGTTACCAAGAGGACAATTGATTGTTGTTCGTAACCTGATCCTATCAAAAGTAATATATAGTTACATTAAAACTAAATAAATAATACATGTACACAGTTATTCACAAGACAAATCAAACTGAGGATGCTATCTTCAACACATTGGTGATTTTCAATGGTTTCTAATTCTAGCAGGAACAACATCATCCAAGACTCTAGATAAAGGAAAACAAAACGGAATTGTTTGGGACAACGCATTTAAAATATTTATTAAAACTTAACCATATGTAACCACAATCAAGAATATTATGCAAATAGTTTACTACCATAAGTGGCATAACCTTACTAAACTACCACACAATGGCGGATGGGTTCATATGTGAAAGCAATAATTGCAGCTGTGTGGCTTAATACTTCCTAAAGAAAATGGCTGATCTGATGTGTCATTTTTTTTTATTTACGAAGGGATGAAATGTAAGCACCCAAATGCTTGGAGTGTAGTGTAAGATGGTGCTTTTATCTTTTGTACAGAATATGAAAAGGACACGTTATACTTTGGTGCGCTGGTTGGTCGACTAGCCAATCGGGTCAGCAAAGGAAAATTCACCCTAGATGGGAAAACTTACACACTGGCAGTAAACAATGGTCCAAACCATCTGCATGGTGGTCTAGTTGGATTTCACAAGGTATAAAGTGTTTCCCTCCCTTTCATGAACGCTTGGTTTTGGACATCATCTGAACAAAAGAAACGTTTTATAGAGAGTGGTTTGCATTAATGCAAGGAAAACATTTGAATGTTTTATTGGCATAACAGCAATTAATTATGTGTTTTTTACTAAAGTAAACCATTTCTGCAATATCATTTCAGTAATGCAGTATTTTTTTAGATTATTGTCTAATCTTAATTTGACTACAAAACGTGATGTATCATTTTATGGTTGATTGTCTTTTGTTTTATACTCCATAGCAACATATCAACAGGGCTGTACCATTTGCCCAACTCCAAGTCTTTCCCCAGAACAGACCATGTAGTATACAGACCTCACACGTCAGAAGATGTTTGATATGCATTTATGTGAAAACTAGTTTAACTACTACAGAAATAAATCCATCACGTACATGGAATGTTTTTTGCAGAAAGTCTGGAGCACAGAGATCATCGGTGACAAGCTAAAATTGTCCCTTACGAGCCCTGACGGAGAGGAGGGGTATCCTGGGGACTTGACCGTGTGCGTGACCTATGACCTCAATGACGACAATGAGTTAGTCATCGGCTACAGCGCAACCACAACGAAGGCTACTCCAGTGAATCTGACAAACCATTCATACTTCAACTTGGCTGGGCATGTATGTCTATTGTATACATATTTGACAGTTGCGTTATTTTATCATTCTAAACTCCCTCCTCTCTGACTGATACATATACATTACTAAACATTATTTATCTTATTGTAATTTTTCATAAAGTATTTTCCCATTTTAGTGTAATTTTTAATAGTATACCTTCCAATTTGGTAAATATTTAACATTCATTACTATTACAGTTATTGTGCATTCATAAATAAATAAATAATGACAATTATGATTAGATCACAGTTTTGCATATGTCCTGTTGTTCCCAGAAAGCTTCTTGAATTTGTCATTTCTTTATGAAAGCTTTGATTAAGTGGAACATGACAGATATAAGATCATGTTCGTGTCCTTCGTTAACAGGGAAGTGGCAATGTGTACAACCACACAGTGTGTGTCTACGCTGATAGATATACTCCTAAGAATGACAATGGTATACCTACAGGTATGTATTGCATGCAGCTTATTGGTGTAAATCAGTGTAATAATAATACATTATTTTTACATCACCAAATCTGGAACTGCAGCCCTGTTCATGGGTACCCGGTAATTGTGAAGAAAAAAAATTTATGTGTAAATAGGGTCAGATTAATTCACATAAAAGTATATGTAATAATAAAATAGTCTGCTGCAAGATATGTTAAAACTACGTAAAATGTTACAAGGATAAGTACCTTAAAGTACACTGTAATGACAATATTGGTAAGACCAGGTAGGTAATGAGATAGTAGAAAATCCATTGTGAGATAGGTAAACACACTTCATAAAATGGAGAAGAAAAATGTGTAGTTGCTTCTTTGTATAATCAATCAGCGGAGTTGTTTATGTATAAACGCACGGCCACATAAGATAACAAACTCCCCCTAAACATGGCATGCTTGAGCCGTGGGTGGTGGTTTTGTCACTGCTTCATCTGTTGCACGGAAGGAACATATATCAATGCACACTGACACTATGTCAAAACCAGGCAGGTTTTGGCTACCATATAACAGATTCTAGAGTACAGCGACTCAGTGGCCAGAGCATCAAATGCTAAATTGATAGAGAAAACAAAAATCGAGTTAAAAACCGGGCTGTTCTGTTGATCGGTAGGCAAGTTTGTCCACTCCGTGCCGTTCTGTCGAACCTTTAGCAAGTGTGTCCACTCCGTATAGGTCTAGTTATTCAGCAGCAGCAATGAATACCTGGGTATAAACAGTGGTGGATATATGTGCATGAATAGTCTTTGCTAATTAATTGCAGCATATCTAAATGCTTCTCAAAGAAATCAAGACGATGTTTGATTAAACAGGTCTGCCAGGGAGTAAGGCGTAAAATGTTTTGAGCAGTCGTTAATATACCTAAGCATAGGACAGCTATCGGCATGGTTTAATAGAAATAACATTGCCATTTTTGATATTGCAGGCGAGATTGTGAGTGTGGACGACACCCTCTTCGACCTTCGCCAGCCAGTTCTACTTGGCGATCGAATCAACACAATCTCGGATGATATCGGTTATGACCACAACTTGTGTCTGAAGAAATGGGAAGAAGGAGAGAAGCCCGTCTTGGCAGCGACGTAAGTACAAGAGGTTGTATTTGAAGGATGTCAGGGCAAGATGCGATAAACCCATTTTCATCAATTTGTGAAAAAGTTACTTATGTGTTTCATGTGCTAGTTTTCAGTGAATGAAGTCAGTATATATATCAAGAATCAAAAATTATATAGACAATAATAATAAAGTCCAAATAATTTGGTGCATATTTATTATATAAAATGTGATACAAAAGGATTTTTGTTATCAAAATGTGGTAATACTATATGGGATTTGTCACATTTTATATAAGTTAGATAGTAGCCTAGCTTAATGAATGTTTAAACAAGTGTTTTGTCCAGGTTAGGACAAAAATGTAAAACATCTTGCATTAGTTGCATTTTGTCCTGAAACTCTTCAGTTATAATCTGAATCTCAGAAAATCCTCATTAAAATGGGGGACAAGGTGTATCAGACAAATTGGTTTAACTCTTTTTAGAAATGTCTGTTATAAGAATGCAGTGATTCTTAAACACCTATTTTGTTGACTTTGTGTCACCAGGTGAATCTCCGAGATGCCAAGTTACAATTTCCTCTCTACATTTTTCTTGGCCCGTTGGGCGCAGTTTGAGCAGCAGGTGGTCTCTTTAAAAACACTATTGTTTAGAGATATTTATTTACCTTTCTCATGAACTAATCCAGTGGATATATATAATGTAGCCTAAGAGTCACTGGAACAAACTAAGATTTATATCGGAAGTAATCAAAATTGTAACTGCATAGAAAACAGTTAGTTTCTCAAGCTGTGTGTCCAAATGTGGCAAGTAATTGGGTGGCTGCCCCATGCGCAACCAAAATGGTCTTAGTGACAGTCTCCTCGACCCTTGGTTATCTTACCTACATTAACAAATTTTTATTTACTTATAATTACATTTATGTTATTTTCAACACAATTACGTGTCCTGTTACTGCACTAATGAAATATTATTTTATAATTTCAACTGTAGGTAATTTTGTTTGAACATTGCTTTTGTATTGCTGTATGTACTGGGTCAATAAACATTTCCGATTCCTATTCTAAATAATTACAGTTTAGAGGCTGGAGGGTAAGTGGTGCCTCCCTATTGCAGCCTGGACCACCGGGGGAGTGGGAGGAGGCTGGAGGTGTACACCACCCAGCCGGGGATGCAGTTGTACACGGCTAACTACGTGAACGATGTAGTTGGAAAGGGTGGTGTTGTCTACTCCAAACATTCGGCCATTTGCTTCGAGACACAAAACTATCCTAATGCGATCAATCAGGTACGACCTCGTTCCCCCCAAATATGGTTTTGTTATATGTTGTGGTGAATGTATGTTTTGCCGTCTTGTTTTAAAAGTGATAAAGTTGATCATGTTTACACAGTGATTATATTGATGGTTCTTTTCATAGTACAATTGAGCTGTTTTTTTTTTATGTCAGTACAGTTACTTTATGCACAAATATCCCCTCCCCTTCTAGCCCCCTCTATCCACATTCCCCCTACATTTGTCTCTCTCCATCCCTCACTCCCTCCCTCCTCTCCTTCCATCCTCTCCCTCCCACCCTCCCTCCTGTCTCTCTCTCTCTGTTTTATCTCTGACGCTCTCTCTATCTGACTCTCCCTGGCACTCTTTCTCCCCCTCCATGCCTCCCACCTTTACATAGAAAATTGTATGAATTGATCGTACTTGTAGATTACCATCATAGTTACCTCTGGTTACTTGCATTGGCCATTTTTATTATTCTCAGGTCAACACAATGACAATACGAATATGACCAAACACTACTTACAATGAGTAATAACAAGTTCTGTATTGTGTTGTCTCACAGAGTAACTTCCCCTCCTGTGTGCTGTGCCCGGGAGAAGTCTACGCACACAAGACCATCTACAAGTTCCTCACAAAGTGAAACAGTCAACTGCTTCAAGATCTGGGGATCATTTCACTAACATTGTTAAGACCTCTTAAAACCAATTTTGCTCTTTAAAATTTTGATCCTTGACAATGATCTTGTATACATGAAAACTGTCAACATCATGACGCACCAGCGGAACACGGTCACTGGTGTGTCATGGAAATAGTTCCTCGGTAACATGGCAAAGGATAGTTGTGTTTTCAGAAACTTTTCATAACGGATTTTGTTTAATGGTGAATTTCCTTAAGAGCTCTTTATCTTAGTGAAATGGTCCCAGATCCCTGACCAGGAATCATCCTCCAATCAGAGGTGGCAATTATTAGCAGGAGTTTGGGTCAATCTGTTATACTGGTCACGCTATCTTCAAACAGCAAAGATCAAGTAAAATATTTTTTTGCTCTAACTATTGGAATATTTTGTATATAATTTGAATGTTCACGGTACACTGTTCAATTTGTGCCCACTGTTTCGATTTATTAAATGCAATCTTATGATCTGTACCTTTAACAGATTAATGTGTTCATAAGTTAGGAATAGATAAGGTTTGTTTAACCTCAGTAGCAATCAATGGAGGATATGAATAATCAATATGATCGATAATATTGTCTCTATGTTATTGTATTGAAATTTTCCTGTTTCACATTTACAGTTTTGATATTCTATTTGATCAAATATGTAACGTAATAAGTAATAACCACTCATCAGTGGGTCACAATTATTACTGATACGTGATATTAAATTCAGGCCTGCTGTTTATTAGATATTATGTAGCATTGCGTAAGATAAGTTTGTCTATTTTTATTATTTTTATCAGAGGTGTTTTATAATGAAATCTACACGATGCAAAACAGTGTGATGATATTTTATAGATATGAACATGTGTGATATTTATCTAGGTTTATATATGTACCCAGTGTGATACTATTTCTGCAATGGAATGTTTATATCACACAAAGAAATATATTTTGAGGCATGTTTTATATTTTTTACATGTAGTGTCTTTAATTTGCATTTATTTGTAAACAGTTAACATTTGAATGCCCACTTTTATATTAGTTGTGATTACACATTTTAATTGATAATTAATGTCAACAGCATGTGGTAACTTTGACTACCTGGTAGACATGAAATTTATATTTTTAACAAATTATTTTTATATTATTATTGTACAGCTGCATTAAAGAACAGTGAAGGTCAGACATTGTTAGAGGATTTGTATGTCCACATAATTGTTGGTATAATTATACATAAATTGTATAGATTTCCTATAGAATTGCCAAACAAATATTCTGAATTGTTGACATCACCACAGACCAATACCTAACGGAGTGACCCCAGAGCTCGGGGAGCCCAGCGTTTTCGTCATGCAAGGGCAGACTACCCAGCCCTTTACCATTCCTTTTCCTTGCGCCCCCCCCCCCCCCGCCAAGTGTCCAAGCTTCGTTTGACTTTTAAGGGCCCAGCCCAGTATCTTGAAAAAGAAGAATGTCTTGTGCGTGTAGAATGGAGACCAGTTTCTAAATGTTCAGTACTTCAAGTTAACTCGCAAGGTGGCACCACATTATAGTCAACCAAAATAATAATACGATACGTTCTATAAGAAGCCGATCGATTGGGTATTCCACGGAGGTCATCCATATAATGTCACGATTAGGTGTTCAATCTGTTCATGAGGGGGCATGAAGCTTTACACGGGGCGCGGTCATTAGGTAATCGTTAATAACAAGAAGAAGAACACTTTTATTGCGCCTAAATCCTTCGATACCAAGCCTAGAGGTGCATTGCGATCAATCTCAAATTCAATAAACTTTTCGGTTGTCGACATATCGACTGATACGCTATGCCTATGGTGGGTAGGCAAAGTTTAAAGGTACGTTTTTAAATGACGGCGGATTTTGGCAATATGTTTAAATGATCTAACACAAGAAGAACAACATTCCAATCAGTCAGTCCCAATATTAGTATTTACTCTAGAGACAAAAAGTAAATCAGAACTAAATGATCGAAGCTGGGTAAGTTGTGTTACAGTAGTAAGCAACTAATGTAAATACGATGGTCTTGCTTAAAGGAATGTGCTTGTTACGTAATACAGTAGAGATCTTAAAAATGATACGATGCCACAATCAGAAATGTATGTTTTAGTGTTTGGAGCATACGAAAAGTTGCAAATGGCTTTTTAATACCTCCTAAGACTTACATCAGAACAAGGTTTCTTCCAGCCGCAGAGGAAGCGCCCATTAGGGATTTCAAGTTACACATTTTACTTTTTATCTTCGAATTCGAAAAATCCACCCCTGATAGTGCCTCTTGGCCTATCATAAGAAATAAGCAATTTTAAGGTTGAATTAGGCGTAATCTGATTGCCAAGATTTCGGAACCGCTGTAGGCTTAAACTCCTACCGACAGCACGGCGCGATTACCTTTCTGTGTCCAGTGACTCAAGACCTTATACAAATAGGCTCTACACGCATGGAAAAACACCGACAGCTGTATATAGACATGTTCTTCCTCCTGTACACGTCTAATCACAACTTGCTGAAAATACAGGCGGAAGGACATGGCAGGCGAACAATGTTTTTCATTTAGGGTGTAATATGTAAGGACAGTAATTAGTGCATGTAAACAGTAATACGTGCAGAAAAACTACTCATGTCTAAAAAGTGGAACAGTGCAAAGTCTGAACAGTGTTCTTTACTTTATCCAGGCTGTTCTGATTTACAATATGTTGAGGGAGGGAGTGCCAAAGACGAATGATACTTAGTGGAAAGGTAATACTTGTAATTACGTCTGTAAAGACAAGGAATGCTGTTTTCTAGTGACAATGTTCACAAGAATAAGATATTGATTAGCTGGTATACCCATTGGGCCGTTGGTTATTTTATACACCATACACAGTTTTGCGTCGGTTCTTCGGTCTGCAGAGATATCCGTCCTAATGTCTGGAGCATATCGGTACACTCTAGGTATTGTAATGGCGATTTAAGACATCGATATCTACGGCGTTGGATCAATGTTAGTTGGTTTGTTTGAGTGAAGATGTATAGGTATCAGATAGTATAGCTGTTCTCCAGGATGGCTCTGATAAACGTTAAGTAAGCCTGAACATGTTAAAGAACGAGTGTAAAGATGTCTACTTTTAATATTACCAAATATAATTTATTTTTACCAAAGTAACGTAATGTATACGTTCTGTATACAGGCCAGCGCTGTTGTATTTGTTATAAGCAACAGCGGTATAAAAAAGTCAATGGTGTCTTACCTTAACTAACAATAAGTAGTTCTGCTATTGACACTAACCCCAATTACAACGAGCTCAAACCCCAATCATAGTTATAATCATATTAATACCTAAATTGACACTAACCATTTCGTACAGTCGTCTGATTACCAGCCTACGTCCGCAACTCTTGTGATGAAATTCGTTCCGAACAATGGCACCCACGTCACGCCTAGTAACTGTGACGTAAGATAAAAAGGGAAAATGGCGCGTTCGCAGACGAGCGCGGTTCTGAGTACGTGACGCCACTGTATTGTTCTAGTTTCTAAACTACGAAGAACTGCATGCATATGATATAATTTGATTAAGTGTTTATGCCTCATCCTACCTAGACCTATTTATTCTTAGTTTTACGTTACTACGATAGTAATACTTTATATAACATTATGTGTCATTGCCATGTCCTAGCCAAAAAGGCAAATACGATTACTTACACATTCCGATAAACCTTTTCAATCGAACACCATCTCTACGTCTCTTGGGAGAGTCATAGCCACCCTACAATTAATATGCTCGGAGTATTCCTCCAAAAATATCGACCACAGTCTATACTCATTCACGTAGCTGGAACAACAGAGAGAGAACGAACTTGCCAATTATTCGAGACGGCACCCATGATGAACATCCCATTTTGGAAATCCCGTTTATCTGGAAACATCCGGTGATTTGGTGTGGCGTTTGTGATTACGGTGTAAGAGTGAAATGTATTCATGCATGGTCTCTCCTGTTTCAGCGTTCTCTTGCATCTACTGATTTAAAACGCCACAATAACGACTAAAGGTTGAAGTTTTCAGTCGATGTGTGCTTGTTAGTGTCTAAGTTGTTCAGTTAGTTTACTTCGTAACCTAGAAGGCCCCACTGCCATTTCTAACAGTGATCGTCCGGTTTGGCTTCACTAGTACGATGTGAGGTCATGTCTGTTCTCACCGATTACAATTTGTCTTCTACTCCTTAGAAATAACTGTCTCAAATTTCTATTGAACGAACGGACGGACGGACGGACGGGCGGGCGGGCGGGCGGGCGGGCGGGCGGGCGGGCGGGCGGGCGGGCGGACGGGCGGGCGGGCGGGCGGGCGGGCGGACGGACGAACGAACGAACGAACGAACGTTTTGTTCAAATTATTAAGTTAGCAAAATAAAAATCGTTTGTAATCGTGGCCAATGAATATCGGGCAGTGAGTATTAGTTAAAATCTGATAAGAGAGAACAAACATCTTTATGATATCGTTTTTCAAAGAAAATAGGTTTATTGCACTGCGTTCTTTCTGCAGTAGGTAAATGAATAATGTTGGTGTAATTCATCAAAATGTCACTGTACGACTAACATCCAATGGTACACATCGTAAACTCATACCATATGCATATAACCTACATCAGTACCGTCACATTAACCGTTAAGATGTGATTTAATTGAACATCTTATATTTGTTCAAGAATGTTTTTCATCATTTGGCCCTTCTTGTATATTGATTTATTATTTTATTTTATTATATCAATGTTTCGGTGCGAATATCATATTTGCAACACAAGCCAGAGCATAACGTTACGGTTACAATAAAATGTACTCCTGTTAATGATTGATCACGTGACACTGACAACTCCCGACCCTGGCGTTTGTCCACTCTCACTGGAAATTGTCAGCAGCAATTCGTGAATGATGTATTGGGAATTGGGAAGGAGGCAGGGAGGGAGGGGCGCCCTACTCTGCCACAACTTCACCTTCTAACATAAACCGGGCACATTCCAAAGGTTTTGGGAGCACACAATGGGTCACACATCAAAACAGGTCTAACTAGAGGAAATGCCAAATTCCAAATGTCTAGGGGCAACGCTCACCAACCCTCTTTCGGACTCCTTGGGTAGGCTAGGTGATTATATTGGTACTCAGTTGGTCAGTCAAATTATATACATAAAAGGTGCTTCACAAAACACATTGCAATGACGGTGTTAAGATATTTACTGTCGGTCTGTAACATGATTTTAAGAGAAAAAACTGTTTACCTTTAAACTGTAGATCAAATCGATATGGATATATTTAAATGTAGACCTGCCTACAAAAACAGCACGAAAAAACGGCATTCTCAGTATTCGTGCATTGCGTTGACACGAACATAGATCGCTTTTCCGATACGCATGGAATCACACGACACGCGTGGCTGCACACGAGACATTCTGAGTACCACTCCCCTAGCGCCGGCGACAAACACGACGCTACATATTTTAATACTCCGCGTACATGGTAAATACATCAGTTCGGACATTCTATCTACATGTACTATTTACATTAAATAATACATCACTACGCCTACACATAGTAAGACAGTTTCATTAAATTAGCATTGTCATTGGATTGTTGGTCGGTTTGTAGCCCAACTTGTGATTTATGTAAATCTTCAACGGTCTTCGCCGATGTATCCAAATCTGATGTCCCGGCGAGGTTGGATTGCGAGCACAATGCGCTTATTATATTAATCCGTCCGTTGCGCACGCATCCTGTTCACCGTCACACCAGTGGCGTTGTAGCACTTACATTTTTGCGGCGTTAAAAACTTTCCGATTGACGTTTCTGCGCATGCGCGATAAATGTAAAATCATCAATGTGCAGCGAAAGAACAAAGCATTTATGGTATAAATACTACGAGTTGTTCTTTACGGTGTATATAACCTCTCAGCAAAGTTATTTGTAGCAAATTAACACGAGGCAAACAAGTGTTGAGGCATATTGTGATAACAAGCGTAAATCACGTGTCTGTAGTGCGCCATTATCCGTGACAGTGATTTAAACAAACGTTTAAAGCAACTTTTAAGCAATTTTTCACAGTAATCATCACAGAAGAGTTAACAAACAGCCCGTGGCATTTATATCGAAAATCCTTTGTCGTTTGGATGAACATTGATGATTTTACATTTATCGCTCATGCGTAGAAACGTCAATCGGAACGTTTTTAACGACCGAAAAAATGTAAGCGCGACACCGTCTACGAGACTGGGGTGCGTTTGCACTAATACTGCCGTGCCCGCTCGGTCTGTCGTCTGAACTCGGCTTCCTTCGGGTTCTCTCGACAATTGCGTCGGTTGTTTGGCGGTCGAGCTTCGTGATATCTGCAACAGATATTTATTTGAAATGTCAGTGGTGTGAATCACGTAATGTAATAACTTCATAGAGTAGTAATATAATGTAGTGATTTGTGTGTATTTGTAAGCGCTGTAGAGTTGTGAGAAGGGCCTCTAATACAAACCCATGCAATTGAGAATTGGTATTATGATGATGTGAATGACGCGAACTGCTGTGAACACACGTTGTTGTGCAATGTATACTTTATATGATATGGTATTTCTATCCACAAGAATAATTATGATGGTGATGATGATGATGACGACGACGACGACGAAAATAATAACTAAAATATGATGATGATATTATTAATAGTAAGTTTTGTGGGCGCAAATACCCTCGAAAATAAAGCTTAGTGGCGCAGCAAAATCAAAGAATTATTCAATCTCATTATCGTATACAATGCCCGAATCATCAACAGTTGGTGGTTGAAAGTGCCTGGACACTAAAGACGATAGACCATGTTTAAAAGATCGATGAATGACAATTTATGATCGTGTAAGCATTGACTGGCTTACTTTTACAACCCATTTACAACATAAACTAGTATTGCCAAATCTGAATACCGAGTTCGAAATTTATACAGTTTGGAGGAGTTTGATCTTTGATCAAAACCATGCCAATTTTGATCATTATAACCTACACAAAGTTGCGAATCCAGAACTTTGGCGGTACCAAGAGGACGCAATGATACCGCGGCGTTGCTTGAAAGGGGAAATAATCATTACCATTTGAATGTATAGAGTGGATAGAATATTGCGGACGAAAATGGAAAAGCAATCAAAGCATGCTTTGAAGAGGTAACTCTGACGGAAAGACCGAGTGGAAACTATGACAAGAAAAATGAGAACATGAATGCCACGAATTGAGAAAAATGTAAAGATAAGTCCTGGTAGGTCGGTATCCAGTCTTTGTGACTGCTCAGAGCGTATTAAGCATTGCCACTCAGAAGACCTGTTCGATCAATCACCATTTCTATTTATCCGGGAAACATTCAGCCACGCTTCGAATAATGCGCGAAAATCTTTCGTACACAGATATCAACTTTTGTCTATAGCCAGGTACTCATTCACACGGTTGCGTGGACTGCGACCAAGCAGAGTGAACGAACTGATCATGACGATGTTTCGGAAAGAACGCGTAGGATTTGCTTCCTGGTTCTCTCAATTAAAAATCCAGTGTTCTGGCTACAGCGATGCGCCACCGCGTACCGCGAGGACGTCGAGTGACAGTGGGATACAGAGGACAGCGATGATAAATAATCGGTGGAGATGGTGATGGCGGTGGCGGTGGCGGTGGCGGTGGCGGTGGCGGTGGCGGTGGCGATGGAAAGGATGTTTGTAATGATGACAACGACAATAACGGCAATAATAATAATTATAATGACGATGACTGTCTGCACCAAACGTTTTACTTTGTGTTGCAAGTAGCAACCAGATCAGTTTGTTGAATATAATCATTTGCCAAACATTATTACACGACAGCGACGCAAACGTTTCTTTGACCACAACGCAGACACAAACGTGACTACAGCGCAGTTACATTTCACTCTCCACCGACAACAACAACGACCTAACACGCACCTCGTCCAGTCTCCCTTGCAGATGATCCACGGCAGGATGTCGACCTTGTGATGCAGGGCCCGGGACATGTCTGGACTGATGAGGTGCGGGGTCCCGGCCGCCCGGCCCCGTGTGATCAGGCGACCGCGGCCGTCGTAGCAACAGTTCTGCGCGGCGAAGCTCAACGTTCCCGGCACGACGAAGGACCGGATGCAGTGGTCCGCCCCGGCCCTGTAGACGCTCAGCTTGCTCGCCGCGTCGCTCGCGTCGCGCCACCGGAAGTGGCGGCGCTGGTGGCGGTCCCATATCCGGTCGTCGCGCGCAAGCTTCTTCGGGTAGTGGCACGGGCAGTCGGGAAGATGGCGGATGTTCATGAGATAGGAGCGCAGGAAGGGGTTGGCGCAGCGCAGCCACTGCTCGCAGTGGTCGGTGGCTGCAACACGACGGGTGGCGTTCGCGTTAAAGGGGGTGGAGCGTGCGTTTGTTGTCGTAGAGACGTGTTTGATAGAAGGGTATGTGGGTTTAAACTGTACACACACATGTGCACATGGATACACATACATGCACACATGCACGCACGCACACACATACTTGCACACACGGACGCAGGCGCGCACGCATGCACACACACACACACACGTACACACGCACGCGCACTTGCACACAAACAGAAACGCACACACACAGAAACGCATACACGCACGCACGCGCGCTCACACACACATACACACTTGAGGATAAACATTCACCTTAAAAATAACAGTCAAATCATATCTCAACATCACTGTACATCAAAACGCTGGTATATAAGTCCAAGTCGTTTTTGCTATAGTAAAAACAATCATCAATTCTACGTTTAACATCTGGTTGCTATCAAAGCGCGTTCCTAGAAGCGCATATAGGAGTTTAATTACACCTGACGGCGTTAGGAAGAGACCGCTTAGTTCTATCGGTGCGCACTCGTTACTTCGACGAGGTTCCAACAGCTAACACGAACACCGTCGGGAACAATTACGATCAGCGAGATCTCGTCGTTTTATGTGCCACCGACCTGGGTTTAGATCCTTCGTGTCTTCAGGCTGCGTGCCATCGAGCGTGGTATTGCCGCTGGAGGCGAGACCATCATCGGCCGAGTCGTCATCACCTACGACAGAGGAGACATTGGCACTGAAGTCCAGGCACCTTCTGTTCGGACAGGGGCTGACAGAGAGACGTGTTCAACACCAACGGTCCGGAACGTGCCCCGAGGGAAGGATTTTACGTCGCCGGCCAAATTCCTGGAGTATGTTGGTAGCCAATATGCGGGTTGTTTCACCAATGTAAGAGTTTATACCGGTGTCGATAGCAGAAGAGGACAGGCGATTTGTTTACAGTGTACATGTATTTGTAGTTGCAACATTGGATGACGAATATATGCCCTACGACTGACAGCACAATATTAAGTATCGGTGGTTGCGCGGTAGAGCGACGGACTGTCAATCGGTGGTTCAATCCCACGGTTCCCACCTACCGCCGTTTCGAAATTTAGGCAATTTCGTTCACCCCACATTTGCCTGTGTCTTTCGGAAGAGACACTAAAAGCTGGTGGCCTTTCTATCTGGTGTCTATGCCAGGGGAAGTAAAAGATCCCACACAGGGGGTAAATGTGTAACCTGTAGTGAACTCACTAATTCTCGTTGGACTTAAACGCCCTGCAAAGCCCCCCCCCCCCCCCGTCCAGTATCTGAGAGAAGAGAGTCATAAGCTAAACGGTTCGTATTTAAACAATATTTTTTATTTATAATTACGTTTTAAAATATCTGCTTTTTAATCGTTATAAATCATGTACATAGTGAAAGAAAGTCTAGCGAGAACTCGGTTCTCCTTTGTAATAACTGAAGATAAACAGGTCACCAACTGTGATGACCCAGGACAGAAGAATCAGACGAGAAATCGAACAAGACTAACTTTTGCTCTGATGGAAATTTGATATATTTATTGCATTTTTTTTACTATCACTGTAGTGCTGTTGCTATTGGCATTATCATTGTTAGTATCATACAATACATTTGCTGTTGCTGCTACTGTCAGTATCACTGACAACTATGACGTCAGCAGCACGCACCTGCGCAGTGATTCCGACACTGGTCGGCTTCCGTCTCGTGGCAGTCTTTCCCACAGCTACGAGATCGCTCTCGACTTCCCTGTGCACAGGTGGCGCTGCATGCGCTCCACGATGTCCACTCTAAATAAGATCACATTTTAAGATGCATAATTATAGTCTATTATCCCCCACATCAGAGCTGGTTGTAAAGAAGTTTTATTAATTCCCTCGTCTGACAATCGGTCCTACGGGTTTTGTAGGATACATGAAACATTTCTCGTGAATGGAAAATTACCTCCTCGCCCGAACACTTAAACTACATTATTTCTTATGGTCAGCGTGAAGAAAAAACTACATTTCACATATAATTACCCCTAGCTAAATAAACCTATGTCGTTGTTTCAGAAATAAAAAATATTTTTAGAGAATATTTAAATCGTTACAGGTATAGATCGTTTGATGACTCTGTGAACATAGTGGTGGTGGAACACTCATTATAAGTATACATTTATAAAACAATTAAGATTGAACGACCAACTGTGAAAAGCATGGTCTAGTTTAATTGCACGATGATGCCAATGTTAAATGTACTGACATACAGAAAGACAACAAAAGTACAGCAATACAATTTATCATTACACTCGGACACTGCCCAGCTTTTAAATGTATATTTGCAGTAAATCAACATCAACCTAAACATAAATTGTTGCCATATCAACTTTTGTCCATACACTATGTCATTTAAAGATCACATTACATAAATGAAGAAATGATTATATCCGCAGGACATGTTCTGTAAACATGCGTATATTACTTCGCTGGTCAGATATACAGTGATCAGTAATTTAGGAAAAGCATAATTTGTTGAATAACGTAGCCAATTTTCCAGTATTTGAAATGCCAAAATGACGTATGTGGATATGGTGCCAAGTACAATCACATAGACAGTCATGTTGTACAGTGCAATTAAATTCGTTGCATCGTTTACGACAACAATGACATAATGGGTTGGTGACGCCTGTTATATGTGTCTATCATTATATCATTACTTTGATGCATATACACATTATATATATATATATATATATATATATATATATATATATATATATATATCACCATATAGTGGATACGGTACCAAGTGCGATCACACAGACTTACACCGTTCATTCATGTACTTCGTATGTATATAATATATATATATATATATATATATATATATACACACTATATGCTGATTTCACATATATACATGTATATATATATATTTAATATATATATAATTAAGCATATATATATATATATATATATATATATATCCAGTTACACAGAAACGCATCATATTAATGGTAGAATGATCACTATATAAACCTATAACTGGCGACAACAATAACACATTGTTGGTTGTTGTAAACAATGCAACAAATGCAATCAAGCATCATTACATTAATTCCTGGACCACACGCCTACCTGTGTCAGCATTGCGATTGCGCGACGCTTCGACATCCTCCGGAAATACGTAATCCTCGCTGCCGAAGTCGGAGTCAATCTCTTCAAAGACTATCGAGTCTTGCGTGTCATCAGTCTTGGGCCCGCGTCGCTGCTGTATACGAACCTGCCGTCTGTCATTCTTCGACCGCAGAATTTTGATGGCTAAATACACTTTTGAGATTTCACTCTCCGTACTGTTTTCACTTTCAGACATATTAACACTGCCTACGTCAGTCCGACTAAAATCTATTCTAGAAAACTGTTCGAGCGCGCTTTTTCGCGTAGGATGCGCCTTCCTACTGGCGTGCTTCCGTCGTTTCGACGACGGTTTTCTCTTTCGCTTCTTGTTCGCCTTCTGTTTCTTCTTCAGCTTTCGTGAACGTTCTTTCTTCTGTTTTCGCCTTCTGCGCATTTTCGCTCGATGACGCAAGCGCCGTAAGCGTCTTCGACTAGCGATGTTACTGAGTAATTGTTTTCTGCGAGCCTTTCTTTTCGCTTTTTTCTCGGTTATAATGTTTGTGTTTTGTGTGACTGTGGATGTGTTTTGGCTTTTCACTTGCTGCAAGGCCGAGTCAGTTGGTAGCACTTCGAGTTGTTCTGCTCGAGCTGAAGAATTCTCAGCCGTGTGCTCACTCTGAAAAACGACAATGACGTGAATATCTGGTAATCTTTTGATAAAAATATACTGCTACATGTTCGTTTCTGGTTGACATCAATAGCGAATGTGATGACATTCCAAATTGTGGCAAGACCATCGTAAAATTTCGCTACAGTAACCACGTCTACGTGTAGGCCTATATATATATTGTATTATTACGGGAATATACATACTTATTAACCTTTCCGACATACTGTCCACATAAACCCATATTTTTAAAGGATTACATTTCCATGGAAAATAGTACGGAAAAATCAACACAGTTACACGGCACGGACACATTATATGACAAACGCTCCATTTCCAATATTATGCTTCAGATCGACGTCCAAGCAAATCTGAGCAAAACGTCACGTGATTCCACAAGGTTGCTTTGTGACGTAACATGATATGTAAGGCCTTGCGTTGTGAGGTAACGTGGGTGTTATCGTAGCATTGTGACGTAACATAATCGTATTGCGATAAGATGTAACGAAACGCTGTTGCATTGCGATTTGGGATAGACACGATTAACTAACATTATAAACAGTATTGCCTGTGATTTGCCAGACAAGACAACGAACACGGTAGTACACAACAAAATCGTAAAAAAATCGTCCCTATTAAACCTTTTACCTTTCGCCTTTAGCAAACCTTTTAATATAAACACAGACTGTCAAACACCTATTACGACAGTCAGCCATAACAATGGAACACTGTTCACGGTTCCATCCATCACAAAACCTCATCCAGTCATATTCACCACCCTGTTTTCGGCCGAGCATCCTAAAACAAAATCGGCCAAAGTTCGCAAAGCACCGAAACCGCTCGCGAACCACCGTCACGTCAAAAATACACTCCGTAAACAATCGTCCATTGTCCGTCGACACTCGTCAACGCTGACCGAGTGACAGCTCGCAGCGACGGACAGCCGAGAAGCGACGACTGTGACGCGTGGGTCAGAGGTGTGTACTCGGCATCGCTTAGCATCTTTTATTGCCGAAGATGAAAGGAGTCAGGACCGGCGTGACGGGGTCGCCTGACAGCCCGGCGAGTGTTGACCGACGTTATCTGATGGCGGCTTCAGGTGTCGGCACGCGCTGTTGCCGCCCGGGCCCGCCTCGTGGCGAGAGCGTCCGTATCGGTGACGATCAGGGGAACACACAGATCTGATCTGCCGGCTGGCGTAGGCCTAACCTCGGAGTTTGGTTGGCGCTGAGGAATATGCATTCGTTGCCGGTAACTCCGCAGTCGCCTCGATGTTGTTGTTGTTGTTGTTGTTGTTGTTGTTGTTGTTGTTGTTGTTGTTGTTGTTGTTGTTGTTGTTGTTGTTGTTGTTGTTGTTGTTGTTGTTGTTGTTGTTGTTGTTGTTGTTGTTGTTGTTGTTGTTGTTGTTGTTGTTGTTGTTGTTGTTGTTGTTGTTGTTGTTGTTGTTGTTGTTGTTGTACTCTTGGTGTCCCTGACGTTAGGGGTGAGGCTGGCCATGGTTACCGTTGTCTGTTTCCTTGTCTTTTCTTTCATCAGTTGTCTCTCACTACGTTCTCTATCAACAGTCTCCGATTCGTTCTATCTGTTTTGCTGTTGTTCTCCATTCTCCTCCCACTCTTTGCAGACCTCGTTTAACGAGATTACGACGATGATGGTGGTGTGAATAATAAAAATAATAATAATGACGACGGTGACGACGAAATGGTTTTATTTATAATATAAGCGCGAAGAAGGTCGATATTTTGATAATGATATTTTAGTTGTTGTTATTGTTGGTGATGATAATGGTGATAATGTATAATGTTTGATAGCGATGATGATGATGATGATGATTATCTTGATGGTGGTGATGATGATGACGTTGACAGTGGTGGTGTGATGGTGGTGAGTGTGTATCATGCTGACATAATAACAATATCATTGTTGTATCGTTGGTGGCGATGACGGTACTGCTGCGGGTGGTAGTAGTAGTTGGTGGTGATGATAATTGACATGGTGATGACAACGACAATGATGACGACGACGGTGACAACAAAAACAAACACGACGTTGACACCCAGTCCCTCCCGGCCTTACCTGTTCGACAGTCGCCGGGCCGCAGCCGCCTTTCACGGTCGGCACACACACCGTCCGAACCGGCACGTCGGGGGGCCTGGCGAGTCCCAGACTGACCACGGCCAGCACTAGACTGACCACACTCGCTGTCCGCACACACGACGTCATATCCGCTGCGTTTACATCGACCAACTCCCTAAACCCGGACCACCGCCGACTCCGAAGATCCAGAGACGCTGGGCAGCGTCAGTCCGTCACTGCCGACCCTTCGCCGCTCTTAGGCGTACGCCGCACCGCGAACGCAGTACCCTATGGACGCGGTCACGTGACGTGGCGGCAGCGTTTCGATTGATCTTTAATGGGCGCGATACGTTATCTCGCGCGGCGCGGTCGTTTGAAGTCGCGCGCGCACCTTTGAATCGGGATCGAATGGCACTCGCCCGATCGCCGCAGCACGCGCCCATCTCCGCCGGCGCAGGCGACGTCACGCAGTCGGGACTCCGCGGGAACCCGTCTGCTGGTCGGACCGACGGTTTTTTCGACCCCAATACAATGGGGTACGGACGGGCGCGTGGGTATCGGAGTCGCGCACCCCGTCTGCGAAATCATTTTGCTCGCGAGCGCCACTTATGTAATTACGCGCAACCGTTAATGTCGGAATATAAACTTACACAATCGGGCTCAACCCGAAACGGGATGACAGCGCCCGCGCGAAGGTGATGTAAAATACGGCCGGTTCATTTGGCGGATGTCAATCACGGCCGCCGCTTCGACGCGGCGCCGTGGAGCGACGCACAATGCGGACATTCCGACACGCCCGATCGGCGGTCATCTTACCCCGATCTCACGCGCGGTTCCGATTAAGGACATTTAAATCGTTCCACCTAACGTCGTCGCACCTGCGAACGCGCGAGCGCCGTTTAACCTTTGATCTCGCGGGGGTCGAATTGTCGTGCGACAATGGACGTGATTTGTCGTGAACATTCGCGGCGAATTACGCGTGTAATCGACAACAACCGAGATTGGGCGTGTGATCGTTGCCTTGAACGCCGACACCTTCGTTTTCATCGCGTCGAGAGGCGCTAATTTCACTTACAGCTCATTAGGGTTAATTGGCGGTGTGCCGCATGGCCGCTATCGGCCTCTCCCATCTCTATTACCCCCCCGGGCCCGGGCCCGGTAAGTGTCGTCAGCGGTATATCCACCGCAGCCTTTGAACTCGACGGCGGCGACGCCTTTGATGTTTCGCTCCGAGCGGCTGCATTCGACTCACGGTCGACCGCAGACGTTGTGTTTACTGCCGAGTTACGGCCGACGAGTCCACGGCCAGAAACGCGGTATATTACGGAGGAGAGGAGACCAGCGCATACGCTCCTGATCAAAGGGAATCGCACGGGCATCCATCTAGAAATAGTTTATTACGTTTCCGAATGTTTGCTCTTTACGCCGTGTACGTCGGAATGTGCGAAGTACCGCGAGGCCACTTACCGCAGTTGTTTGGTGAATATATAATTACGTGTTCCGGTGATTCAATCAAATCAATACACTAAAGTTCGTCCCATGCATATTGCATGAAATATGTTGACGAAAAAAACTTATTTTCTACCCCGATTACAATGTACAGATATAAAAGGGATACTTTCACCTTTATCCCGAACTACGTATTTATTCCGCGAACTGTTTACGCCGGCTCGTTTCCGGCGGAAGAATCCACTCGCGCGTCGAAGGAAACCGCCGTGGTTGCATCCGTCGGATGCCGACAGGGAGGGAGGTGGGGAGCGGACGGCTTCCTTCGCTCCCGGCGCGAGCCCAGCAGACTGGTTCCCTGTTTACCCGGTAGCCGTCGGCGGCTCCTTTGATGACGAAGTCGCCTTTGATCTCGCCGCCGTAAACAAGCGCCGTCGTCGGTTACGATGTTGCGCCGATTGCCCGCGGGCCTTCAGCGTCGGTCTCCAGGGTGGATATCGTGAGCGCCGTCGTCCATTGTCCGCATTCAAAGTCGGACATTTTTCGGGGAAATAAAAGAATTCCTGCGGGGCATTTAGCGCGTTGAGGGCACAAACGGGACGAGGGTACAAAGAACACCCTCGTGCAGTCGCACTGGAGGATAATGTGGGGACGGGGTATTTCGTTCGCGGATGCTTCGGCCGTAAATCAAAGTTGTCGATATCGTGTTTCGTTTTAATGTTTTCGCGATCGACTACGCCTGACACTGACGGCAAAATTGAAGTTTTCTTCAGTTTGTGATAGATGTGCGACGTGGGATGGAGTATGGGTCCATTAGCATCACGGGGCTCGACGGGAGTGCCCCCTTCCCCCTTCCCCTTCCCCTTCCGGACAAACATCCACCTGTGACTAATATAACATCAACACGTACTGTTGATACGCCTCACCCGGGCACACACCACAAACCACAATTCATCATCTTCAAATGAGATTGTTATGAAAGGTCTGACGACCGCGACTGTAAGATGTCCTTGATTCGCCTAATGCGATTGCCAGCTGCACGATCGTCACATAATTATCAAATTCCGTCATTCATACACCTACATCGTTTAATTAACTTAACAACTCCCTTATCATTTGGTCGTTCGTTATGAGGTTTTTAAAGTTACGTTTAATTTATTCATGTTAATCATCGTTTTCGTAACATATTATTACTATAAAAGAGCGCAGTGGCTCAGCGGTAGAGCTTCGGACTCTCGATTAAGAAGATCCGGGTTCGAATCATGTGCTGTGGTGTTAAACGTTGGGTAAATGTGTTCACTCTACATTGCTCCAGTTCACTCAGCTGTATGAATGAGTATCTGATGGATATTTATGTGAGCAGCCTTCGCGCATTAACTACAGCGTGGCTGGATGCTTCTCAGAGAAGTTGAGATTCAATTAAATCAATTTATTTCAAAACACGCAACATGAAAAACAAACAAACCAAGTAAAGTAAATACTAAGTCACATGCCGTGATATAAAATCATTGAGAAATATGTTTTGAAAAGGTGTAAATATGAAATTATACACTTATAAAAGTGAAAAATTGACAAAATTTAATTAGTGACCATACTTAAATATTATTTATAATCAAGTTACACTAGGAACAAACCCGAATACGTAACAAAGATTCATTTGCCGTGATATCGATGTATTTCTATGTTTACTTAATATATAATTGCTTAGGAATAAATTAAAGTAATGAAGTATAGATATAAATTTAGATATAATGCTAACAAGCATTGTATTTGGTGATGTCCACAATTTCACGCCAAGTGACATGGCTTTCATATTTGTACGCACATTTCCTCTCATAAATTTATGTGTTCTGCATGCATAGTATGATGGTATAGACTTTATAAATAACTGTTGAAGATCGTTTGTTAAAACATTGTGACAGGCATCAAACATAAATAAAATAGTTTTTAATTCAACTATATAATTGAACTTTTGACTGCGATAACTGTAATACACATTATTTGTATGATCCCATCGATTGGCACCGTGTATCAATCTAATCACTCTTTTCTGTATTAATATAATACATTGTATGCTTGTCACATGTGTGTTTCACCATATTTCAGAACAATACGTCGAGTGAGATAAAAACAGTGACTAAATTTGTATATAACAGATGCTCAATAACTTTTTTCAGGTCAACGTGATTCTTCCAGTTTAACGATTCATCAGCTAAGACACCGAAGACATTGAGTGGCTTCAACTCATTGTATAGTAACATTATATATATATATATATATATATATATATATATATATATATATATATATATATATATATATATATATATATATTATATATATTATATATATATATATATATATTATATATATATATTATATATATATATATATTATATATATATATATATATATATATATATATATATATATATATAATGCAAGCACAGACACTAAACAAACCCACACAGACGCGTACACACACACGAACATACACACACGCACGCACGCACGCACGCACGCACGCACGCACACACCCACGCACGCACGCACGCGCGCGTACACAAACATTATATATATATATATATATATATATATATATATATAATGTTTGTGTACGCGTGTGTATGTGTGTGTGTGCGTGCGTGCGCGCGTGCGTGCGTGCGTGCGTGATTGTTCGTGTGTGTGTACGCGTCTGTGTGGGTTTGTTTAGTGTCCGTGCTTGCATGTGCGTATGTGAATAATGGGGCACTGTGAATTGTCACGAAGACTGAAAAAATTAAACACATGCTGCCCTTCCAGTCACTTCATATACACAAGAATACAATAGCACCCGTTGATTCGTTCCGCACTTTACACGTGCAGACAGGTAAAACCAATGTACAGGTGTAGACCCGGTCTATGTTCATGAGAACTATAAATATCGAAGATTGTATTTAGATTATTCAATAGGCCTATTGTTATTGTGTACCAATTGTACTCGGAACCTGAAGTTGAAGGGTCACAGGTCAACGAGGGTCTATTCAACTTAAAGTAGTGCGCGTGGTGAGTAAATATAGCCCGTTGTCCAGAGATCTCGTGACAACGGACATTGCATAAAGAACGGTGAAAAATAAACCCTTTGTAGATGCTGTGATAAACAGAGTACAGTTAATTAACGCGCATAAATGGCAAATCGCTTGAAGCTATCGCTTTTTCAAGTATGTTAACTCTTTAGGTATAAAAAGCCTCTATATAACAGTACTGCATCTAGATGGAAACGCTGACGACAATAAAACTACTGTAAATTACAAAATATGGATTTGATACATAGTCTTTAATAGAAGTAATTGTATCGCTGTAAGGTAGAGCGAAAGGTAGTCCTATGTTCAACTTCCCGTCAGACACGAACACATATTGTTTAGTTTTTTCTTTTTATAAATATAATATCCCAACATGAAAAATACGATAGCGATGCGGCACTGAGCTTCATATGCCTACTATTGTATACAATAGAAAGGTCATAATTATAACACTTCAACAAAACATCGTTTTACAGCAAATATAAACGGCTATTGTTGTACACTGTGGCGGAGCGTGCCAATGAATCCGTCTACGTGAATCGTCGTCAACAAAGTTCCCGTCATCCGCATCTTGAGTCGCCGCCCACTTCAAATGAAGCGCCACTCTAGACTGATATCATGTGATTGAAGTGCGTCTTCTTAAATACGCAGTAACCACTGTTTCACAAACAGTCGGGTGACTTGTGACTTCCCGTGACCGCGACGATGTCTCCCTACCTATTCCTCGTCCTGTGCATTGCCGTTGGGGCGCAGGGAAGACCCGAGGAAGGCGAATCGAAACACTGGGCCCTCATCGTGGCAGGGTCGAAGGGCTACCACAACTATCGGCATCAGGTACCAGGCTGTGTCACGTTAGCGTACACAGAAACTCATTCGAATTGTTAAGACAGTATGGGCCCTTGTTTTTGTCACCATGGTTGATCACGAGTCACGTATTGTACTCTCAACCAAGAGGACCCGGGTTCGAATCCTCATAAATAAATACAACTCAGAATGTGGAACAAATAACTGCATCATATGCAAAGATAATATACCAGTGGAGACATGGAATCATATTGCATTTAAAGAGTATTTATTTACTTATCGATTATTACTATTTTACCCTCCGCAAATGTTAACTGTACTTTACAATTACTAAGGATTTGTTTACAATTTTGTCTACTTCTCTGTAATTATTGCATCGTAGTAACAATGACACACGGTCGACACTGTATATTTGGCGTCATTAGTTATCACCACAGGGAGGCTTGTACGACAGCGATCTCACATGTCACAGTACAGGCCTACATGATCATACACATTGCAATATGTGTACAAACCGGTAGTTCACTATGTATGTGTGATAATCTCCCCAAAAGTCACTTCACTTTGATATATGTCATTTGTGGATATTGGTGTTTATGAGCTTACCATCCACCGAGGAATGTATGGAGGGCAGCAACTGTCATTAACAAAATCATTTAAATTTTAACTCGAACGTTCATCTAATGATCATGTTAAAGGACAAAAAAATGCAACGGTTTCGTGGCATACACCTAATAGAGTTAATATAAAGTAACAATTTCCACATATACTCAATTTTGTAACGCCAGCGGTTTACCAGAAAAATATTGTTTAACACCCAGCCATCCAAATTCTATGCGCAACTCCATCTTAGACGAAGAATGACGTCACGACGGTGAGGCGCTCTCCACGCAGATTCCCTGCATGGGGTTTGACTGTTGTCATGAAATGGCTGCAACTCGGCAACGCGCGTAGCTTGCTGATGACGGTAAATATAAAGTTGTCTATTATTGTTATCGCTGAAATCATCCCATCAACTGATGATACATGTCTACTTCAAAGCATTTCTCCTCAAAATGGACCGAGCAAAGTGAACTGTACTTGGACTGGCGGGATTCCAAACAGTATGCCCGCAAATGTGAATCCATTGCTTCAATACTACCGGTTGTTTCAACTATTATTGCAACCGTATGACGAACAGTAAGGCATAATTACTAAAGTTGACCATAGATTTAACCACAGATTTAGATACACGTCTATAAGCAGCTGCTAGATGTCACGCCAACTGAACGAACTGTCGAAGACTCGAAGTTTTTGACCCTTAACAATGTCGCAGGAAGCTGACCGGCTTCAGCAGAGATATAGAATGCCGCGCGCTGAATGGCCACGCCAAGTTAACCCTTCAACTATGGCGGCGTCTAGACCATCGTGGATTTCGTTAAAATTTTAGACTTAAAAGTCACATTTTGAGTAAACCGCTGACGTTAAAAAATTGAGTATATGTGGAAATTGTTACTTTGTATAAACTCTATTAGGTGTATGCCACGAAACCGTTGCATTTTTGTGTCCTTTAATTATGTCGCCTTGGCATTTTACATGAAACATACGGTAAATTCAACATGACGTTTGTGCGTAACTTCGCTGAGAAGATAGTAAACATAATTATGTAACCCTTATATACTGTCACTGCTCGAAGCCGTGAGACGGCATCACTGTTTTGGATTAATTCACAGGTTTACGTGTATAATAATAAGTATTGTTTATATAATGTATATGCTTTTTTGATAACGAAACAAAGTCATAAAATATCTGTTCACAAAATAAAAAAGTAGAAAATATAAATGAAATGAAAAACTAACGACAATAAATTGTCATTTCTATTGATTTTGCGTGTGACATGTTTCAGTTTAAATTTAATTTCGAATAGTTTTTTATAATATAGTATTACCTGATAAAAGGGTATCCTTATTTATTTTATTTCAAATTCGGCTTTAGAGCCAGTCAGCGACTCTGCCCTATTCTGAGGTAAGGCCCCCTGGCGGCAACAAACGCAGGCCGACTTCGATTGAGCTACGCGAGTAACTCGAGTAACTCGAGTAACTCGAGTAACCCGAGTAACCCGAGTCCCACTCGAACATCCAAGATCATTTGCTCACGTGACCCTTCTTGACATAGATAAACAAGGCGAATCTTCAAGGCAATAGGGCGTGTAAGTCTCGCGCGCGAAAACGAGGCTGGGGGCAGTTGGGGGCAGAAGGTCCATATTCTCCATGTTAACGTATAGGACTTCGTTTTGTTTTTGGTTGTAATAATCGAATTGTTCCAGTCTAACAATTTCAGTTATACAGTCCGAAAGATTATTACAAGCAAAAGCAGTGGAACACTTTGCCAGTGACAATGATCACGGAAATCATGAATTGTAATCGATTATAATGGTGGTTGCCATGGCAACATCGGCAAGTACTTGAGTTTGGCGATCTTGACTACTATTGAAAAGTGCCATTTTTCGCACAGTACAACCTGTTTGGACGAAACGTATATATGTGTTATGATTATATGCATTTAGACAATTTGTCAGATATAAGTGCTTATCGAAACCACAACGTACAGCTATGTAAAATGCAAAATCCGTAAAAAAAACCACATACGGCTAACATTTGTGGGGAGTGTCTATTATCTGCACTACATAAATCGCTATGTCTATGATACTGTGGTAAACTCAATATTAAATCGGACATTTAAGATAAGAAAGGTATAACACAAGATATTTATGTCCTGATTTTTCTAATATTCATCAGTCGGAAGTTACAACTGTCATCCATCAAATATTATTCTAATGACCAGTCCCCAAATCAGCTCCAATCGCGCGGAGTCTCGCCGTGTATCGTGGCACACTTACGGGCCCATATAGCACAAGAAATTAGTTAAACATTACACGACACAATCATTTAAATATGCATTAAAGTTACCACATTCTATGAATTATAATATAAGACTAAGAAGATGAACGTCACAGTTTAGACACTAAGCAACTGATTAGTTTATTAAATTTGTTTAAATAAGGGGTTTGTGTCCGTGATCACGATCATCGCTGTTCAGTTGAATTACTGTCGTTGTACTACGTGCGCAGCGTAAACCAGATACCACGTTAGGGTTACGCGAGTAACCCGTGTAGGCCAAGCAGGTCTTAAGTGGTTTACCTCCAAACAGCCCAAACTTGGGCTAACGCAGGAGTTGTCCTTCTGTCTAGAATTAAAGGTTCAATACAGGTTACACATGTACCCCCTGTGTGGGACCTTTACCTCCCCTGGCACAGACACCAGACAGAAGAGACCACCGGCTTTTAGTGTCTCTTTCGAAAGACACAGGCAAATGTGGGGGTGAACGAAATGGCCTAAGTTTCGAAACAGCGGTAAGTGACCACGCTCGAAGCCAAGCACGACATTTAAGTGTGTAAGATGTGTATGAACCGCTTCAACCGGACACCATTTGTTAAAGAAGTGACCACGCTCGAATACCGTGCCTTCGATTGACAGCGCGGCGCTCTACCGCGCGACCAGCGCCTCCCACATAGAAGTCGAACTCAAAGTTTAATCTCCCCAGGCAGTACTGAGGGGCTCAAAGGTGCTGCCACCTCACGGAGCCTGGGTAGTCGAGGCTAGTCTGACTCCACAGAGGGTTTCGCCCTGACAACTCAATGTGTTCACCAAAAAACATGTCCCTATGCGTTTTTATTCACTATTTACACAAAGACATATCTGTTATTGCACTCACGTCCCAAATCTTGGGCTTCTTGAAAATAGAAAACACTTCGGCCTGTTTGCTCGTTTTGATTGTTGGCGGCTTACTGTAGCCAGTAAAATGGCGTGACCGGTTCATGCGGTCATTGTTCGGATTTGGCAGGTTGGAATCAATTCATGACTATGGTTGTTGTCGTCTAAGACAAGTGGTCGCCCAAGAGAAGTCAAGACAGGTTCAACTGTTACAGTCACTTGCGCTCGAGTCGTTTACCATATAGGCCCTAATTCTATCTCAGATAGAGAGATGGCACATAGATATAGGGCCTGTATGGTAAACGACTCGAGGTCACGTGGTTACGGTAAGGCCTAGTCAAGTGAAGTAGAGCGAGCACGACACAGTTCACGACAGTGGCGCCACACGGCAGACAATGGACTAACGTAATCTTCGTCTGAGACTCATACTGTTTTCACAAAGGATACACGAGAACGCCAGACGGTTTTCGCGTGGTGTGTTATAATAA
The DNA here is from genome assembly GCA_964017155.1 of Oasisia sp. SBJ-2009. Taxonomy (NCBI): domain Eukaryota; kingdom Metazoa; phylum Annelida; class Polychaeta; order Sabellida; family Siboglinidae; genus Oasisia; species Oasisia sp. SBJ-2009. Next base: position 19,147,321 of record OZ024856.1, read on the forward strand.
ATACTGAAAATAAGTAAATAAATAAATAAATCATTAAAACAATAAACCAATAAATAAACAGATAAACAATCAATCAGTCAGTCAGTCAGTCAGTCAGTCAGTCAGTCAGTCAGTCAGTCAGTCAGTCAGTCAGTCAGTCAGTCAGTCAGTCAGTCAGTCAGTCAGTCAGTCAGTCAGTCAGTCAGTCAGTCAGTCAGTCAGTCAGTCAGTCAGTCAGTCAGTCAGTCAGTCAGTCAGTCAGTCAGTCAGTCAGTCAGTCAGCCAGCCAGCCAGCCAGCCAGCCAGCCAGCCAGCCAGCCAGCCAGCCAGCCAGCCAGCCAGCCAACCAACCAACCAATCAATCAATAAACGAATCAAACAATCACTCAATAAACCAACCAATCAAGCATGAAGTCAGTGTTATACACTAGTTTAATCTCAGAACCGTTAGACTGCATCTTCCGTGTCCATTACAAAGCCCAGTAAATAGGGAGGCAATGTTTGACAAGATTCACGGGATTTATCTTCGATGTTTTGTAGGCAGACGCTTGTCATGCCTACCAGATCATGTTGAAGCACGGCATTCCTGAGGAGAGAATTGTCCTGATGATGTACGATGACGTAGCACACAGTAAGAGGTAAGGACGGCATTCCTTTTCTGCTCCTAACTACTTCCAATCTTGTAACTATCGACTCTCATGGCCCACGAAGGCTCTCCTGAGATTTTTTGGCAGCTGGTAAAAGTTAATTATTTATTTATTCCCACCTCGTTTGATGTTTGAATTTGTAACCAATCGAATAAGGTCCTTTACATTCTAGACTTATGTTTTATATACACCCAAAAATAATTAGCACCATGAGGTTGAGATAGTTAGTATTTTGGAAGTAGAAAAATGCTTTTAGCCTTGTACGCCGACTTCTTGAATAACTGACGATGCCGAATGACGTCATCGTACACTTGAGGGACAGAATAATTTCTTTCGTCACGTCGGGGTGGTCTTCTATATCAATATAATGTGTGTGTGTGTGTGTGTGTGTGTGTGTGTGTGTGTGTGCGTGCGTGCGTGCGTGCGTGCGTGCGTGCGTGCGTGTGTGTGTGTGTGTGTGGGTGCGTGTGTGCGTGCGTGCGTGCGTGCGTGCGTGCGTGTGTGTATTGTGTGTGTTGTGTGTGTTGTGTGTGTGTTGTGTGTGTTGTGTTGTGCGCGTGCGTGATGTGCGCGTATGTGTGTCGGATTCTTCGGATGTATTTTGTCTACGATTTGTACAAAATCCCAATTTATAGTGTAGCTTTCTATGGTTTTGTACAGACTTTCTGTGGTTTCGTAAAGACACATTTATTGGTGGCTGACATATGTCACGGTCCTGTTCGGTCAAAGAGACGTTGTCCGTCTGATTTCGTCTCATGAGAACTTATCGTAGTAAATAGTGATTCATCAGATCAGGTTACTTGCCCTGCGCCGACAAGCCGACCGGAAGGTTCGCTTCGTGCCCGCTGCAACAGGTCACTTCACCGGACACTGCTGATCGGTGTTGTCCTTCACCTACGTGGTTGAGTTCTTATGTAAGACCACTAAAACGTGCACGTCCGCCATTCCCCGACCAAAGAGCACCCTATAAAAAGAGCATTATGCAGGTTGTCTGAATTTCTGTGAGCACATATATAGTGGGGAGTGAGTAGAAATGATGTTTTTGTGCAGCGTGGCATCAGAGCTGGCAAATTATGACAGCTGTCAGTCGGTGCATTTCTGCGTATTAATACAGTTGTCATTTTGCTTGGTGGTGTAATCGGGGACAATCCGTGGGTGGTTCAAGCAGAAATGGAGGAGTGTAAGGTTTGAAAGAAGTTTGTGGGAGCCTGAGGTATTAAAAGTTCACGAATTTTTCACTGAACCTCTGTCTGTGGATAGTAAATATGCTGTGAAATTGTCAATAACAGAGCTGATCAAGATTAATAGGAAATGAAGGAAACGTTATAATGATCGCCTATGGAAAATGCAAATGTGGTCTGACTCCTTCTATCCAAGATTAATACAAGAGCAACCTTCCCACCAACTTCCACTCTACTTGGGCGGATGATCTCTGACACAGTCGGACATCGTGAATCAGCCGCCGGCGGAGACCAACAGGTCGTCGCCCGTACAATCATCCATCGCCACATTGACATGACTGGGGTTTTAGATCAGAGTTCTTCTCTTAGACCCACCGCGTGCCAAGACTGAGCTGGGTCTACCCGGGTTTGTAATCAGAGTTCAAGAGTTGTCCTTCTCCAAGATCAGTAGTATGCTAGCCTGGGGCCGCAAGGCGCCCAGTATCCGTAGTGTACCACGAGGAGGTTGTGCTGGTACTGGTACTGGTACTGGTACTGGTACTGGTACTGGTACTGGTACTGGTACTGGTACTGGTACTGGTACTGGTACTGGTACTGGTACTGGTACTGGTACTGGTACTGGTACTGGTACTGGTACTGGTACTGGTACTGGTACTGGTACTGGTACTGGTACTGGCATCACCACTGCCGCACAGAGGTGTATGAACCGCTCCAGCTGGACACCATTTGTTAAAGAAGTGGCTACGCTCGAATCTAGGCATGACGTCTAATAGCCTCGGTTACCCAGACTCCATGAGGTGGCAGCACTTTTAAGCCCCTCAACTTCGCCTGGGATATTAATGGGTCTTAAGTTTCTACATCCGGGTAGCCTTATCCCAGATTAGGGTAGAGGCGCTGATTGGCTCTCAGGCCAACTATGAAATTAAAATTAAAGTAACGATATACTTTAACAAGATAATAATATCATATGAAAAGTATTCAACATTGAACTTATATTAACACAAAAGTAAGTAAAAATTCAAATTTATAGTTGTTTATCAAATAAGAATTACGGCAGGATTAACCAGTATCCGTGAGGTGGCAGCATTGTCTAGCCCCACACGGATAGCATACCAATTAAATAAGGATACCTTTTTTTATTAAATAATGCTGTATTATACAAACTATTCAAAAGTAAACTTATATTAACACAAAATAAATAGAAATACAAATTTACAGTTGTTTATAAAAAATATATTACGGCAGTGTCCGTGAGGTGGCAGCATTGTATAGATCAAGCGGGTACCAAACAATGTGGCCAGACTGTCTTCTCGGCGTAGTTCCGCAGCCGACCGACAGTCGGTTAAGCGAGACTAGACATCTAAGTGTGTGAGATGTGTATATGAACCACTCCAGTTGTACATCGTTTGTTAAAGTAGTGTCCACGCTCGAATCCATGCATGACATCTAAGTGAAGTAAGCGAAAACAAATGACATACCCTTTTACCCGCAACTTTTTAATACTTCACTAGTACGATGACGTCATTCGGCCTCACCAGGCACTGAATACGTTGGCGACGAAAGCCTCTTCTTTTGGATATATAAAACTATTTTTTTTCTCCAAATGTATCTGGTTTCTTCTGCGAGAGAGAGTAACGCATTATTTTCAGTTTGATTTGGTATGTACTGATACAATTATATGGGAGACTGGGCCGACATATGTATGTAATGTATGCTACCAGCAGTGACCACGCACACATCGCCATTACCTTTGCCAAGTCAAATGAAAATATGTTATGAAAGATACCTTTAACCTGTTTTCGTGAATACAGTTGTGTTTATGTTGCAATGATGATGTGCCACATTGTCTAACAGCAAATGATGATGTGTCACTTTGTTTTACAGCAACCCAACCCCGGGAGTTCTGATAAACCACCCTAAAGGCCCCGATGTCTATGGGGGTGTGAAGATCGACTACCGTGAAAAGGTGAGCGATACAATTTGGAAGGCAAACACACTCAACATACACCCAACATATAAACAGTGATATTTTGTAAACTAATAAGAATGATATACCACAATTTAGTGTGTAGATTCAAATGAACTCATTGGTAGATATTTCCATGTAGCATTTTACTTACGACTTGGCTATACATGAACACGTTTGCGTATTATTTTAGAAGTAATTTCTAGAATAAAGTGAGACGAACGTGCATTATCATTTTGCTTTGTATTTTTTAAACAAGAAATGTGGTCCGGTTGTAGCATGTTAGCGCAAGAAACTTCCTGAATGTGCTGCTCGGTGAAAAGGAGGCCATGAAAGGGATTGGCTCGGGAAAGGTCATTGACAGGTATATGTTCCCATATAATGTCTTAATAGGAGCTGCCGACCCCAGTTTGTAAAACGTTATATGATTGTGGTTTTGTTTTGGTACAATATGAATTACTATATGTGCACATATGTGTGTGTATTGTAGGCCTACAATAGGCTTATGTTAGTATGTGACCATGATGTAATGTGTGTGTGTGTGTGTGTGTGTGTGTGTGTGTGTGTGTGTGTGTGTGTGTGTGTGTGTGTGTGTGTGTGTGTGTGTGTGTGTGTGTGTGTGTGTGTGTGTGTGTGTGTGTGTGTGTGTGTGTGTGTGTGTGTGTGTGTGTGTGTGTGTGTGTGTGTGTGTGTGTGTGTGTGTGTGTGTGTGTGTGTGTGTGTGTGTGTGTGTGTGTGTGTGTGTGTGTGTGTGTGTGTGTGTGTGTGTGTGTGTGTGTGTGTGTGTGTGTGTGTGTGTGTGTGTGTGTGTGTGTGTGTGTGTGTGTGTGTGTGTGTGTGTGTGTGTGTGTGTGTGTGTGTGTGTGTGTGTGTGTGTGTGTATGCCTATATAAATGTCCTAACGAAATTGATGTACTTTCAACAAATTCTATATCTACTTGGGGTCAATAAATATTTTGGTTATGGTTCTATTTATGCACATATGCACGCACGCACGCACGTACGCACGCACGCACGCATGCATGTAAGCCCACACCAACGCGTACGCGCACACATTAGACGTTTTTCCACGTACACAAGTACGTACTTACCGACCGACCGACCGACCGACCGACCGACCGACCGACCGACCGACCGACCGACCGACCGACCGACCGACCGACCGACCGACCGACCGACCGACCGACCGACCGACCGACCGACCGACCGACCGACCGACCGACCGACCGACCGACCGACCGACCGACCGACCGACCGACCGACCGACCGACCGACCGACCGACCGACCGACCGACCGACCGACCGACCGACCGACCGACCGACCGACCGACCGACCGACCGACCGACCGACCGACCGACCGACGAATCCACCCACTCTGTGTGTGTGGTGTTTGTGTATGTCCACGTAAAGGTCACTGGTGAAGCTGTTATATATATATATATATATATATATATATATATATATATATATATATATATATATATATATTATATATATATATATATTTATTATATATATATAAGTTTTCGTTACTGTAGTTTTGATTTCCTTGCAGTGGACCAAACGACCACGTGTTTGTGTACTTCGCTGACCACGGAGGACAACGGGTGATTGGATTTCCCAACGGTGTTGTGAGTAATACCAATTTGGGTTAGTTTAAACAAGAAGGTGACGTTTAATTAATATATTAACACGTTGCTCATCGATACATTCAGGACGGGTCATTAGTAGGATTGTTATGTGTTGCATTTAAACATTAATTAAATGTACGGAAAATGGATGTACATTTTAAATAAGTTAACGAATACAAGTTAGGCTAGGGTATTATTTAGTTATACTTGCAAGGTAAGTTAATGTATGCTCAAACACCTATATTGTTAAATGGAATAATCCCATTATATATGAACTTTATTTTGACACTCTACAGTGATAAATTGTATTTGTCTCTGTTTCAGTTAAGTGCCAGGCATTTTAACAAGGCAATTATGAAGATGTATCGCGAAAAGAAGTACAACCAGGTACGTTGAACCGATTATTTATCACACAATTAATACATAAATAACAACTGTAACAGTCACATGCCATTAGTACGGAACCATTTATTTATGTCATGACAACTGACCAATATACAGCCCGTGCCTGGCTTAAACAAACCCTAGCTTAAACAAACCTACGCCAACCTATCACAAAATGGATGCCGCAAAAGCCGTGCGTTCTTGTATTTTTGTAGTATATGTTCTTGAAATCTTGAAATTCTAGTTTCAGTCAGAAGAAGCTATTTATAATAAAACATAAGCGAAAGTTACTATAGTGTCAAATGTATGCGGTTGTGTTTGTCGGCCGCCACACACGCACGCACGCGCACGCACGCACGCACGCACGCACGCACGCACGCACGCACGCACACACACACACACACACACACACACACACACACACAGACAGACAGACAGACAGACAGACACACACATTATATATGTGTATATGTATGTATATATATATATATATATATACATATATATATATATATATATATACATATATATATATATATATATATATATATATATATATATATATATATATATATATAGTGTGCTCAGTGGCATCCCCCGTACAGATAAACTACTGCTGATAGGAGACTTCAATGCGAGGATAGGAAGAGACAATGACAAGTGGCCCTTGGTCATGGGCAAACATGGGATTGGGAAATGCAACTCCAATGGCGAGCTTCTACTGGCTCTGTGCTCTGAGTTCGAACTGATAGTGACGAACACCATGTTCAAGCAGAAGGATGAACGCAAGACCACCTGGATGCATCCTCGTTCCAGACACTGGCATATGATCGACTTCATCATCACGAGGTGTCGGGATAAGATGGACATCCACAGTACCCGAGCCATGCGTGGAGCAAACTGTTGGACCGATCACCAGATGCTGAGGTCAAAAGTGGCTTTCAGAATACGACAAAAGCACAGCAGGCAAGGAACAAGTCAGCCGACCAAGCTCAACACAGCAAAACTAAGTACCACCAGCCATAGGGAGAGTTTTGAGCAGGAGATGGACAGTGCTCTCGCCCAATGGGACGAGAAGGAAAACTCAACACCAGACGAGGAATGGGAAGCTCTGCAGCAGGTCGTGTACAACACAGCCAAGACATATCTTGGCAAGCCAGACAGAAAACACCAGGACTGGTTCGACCCCAACGATCAGGAGCTACAAACTCTTATGAGCAGAAGAGACCAAGCCCACCAGAGAGTGTTGCAAACCAGGAGCACTAGATCCACCACTGCAGCATATAAAGACGCCTGCAGACTGCTACAAAAACACACCCGTGCACTGAAGTCAGACTGGTGGGAAAGGAAGGCAGTGGAGCTGCAGAGAGCTGCTGACAGTAACAACATGAAGGGCTTCTACAATGGACTGAAGGAAGTGTGGGGACCCAAAAAGAGGGGACCTGTTCAACTGAAATCAGCAGATGGAATGGAGACCTTCTCTGACAGCAAGAGAGTTGTGGCAAGATGGAGTGAACACTTCCAGAAGCTACTCAACGTCCCTGGAGATATAGATCACGAAGCTTTGGACAACATCCCGCAGCGCATTATCAAGACAAGCCTAGATGAGATTCCAACTATGGATGAGATGGCTAAAGCAATCGCCGGCCTGAAAGATAGCAAAGCACCTGGAGGAGATGGAATTCCTGCCGAAGTATGGAAGCACGGAGGAGACAATCTGTTCAGCAGACTGCACCAACTAATCACCAATGCCTGGGAGGTGGGTTCTGTACCACAAGCATGGAAGGATGCCAGCATTGTAACCATCTACAAGAAAGGTGATCGAACAGACTGTGGGAACTATAGAGGAATATCTCTTCTTTCCATAGCAGGCAAGATCTTCGCCAGGATCCTACTCAACAGACTATCTACCCACATAACACCAGAGGTAGTTCCAGAGACTCAATGTGGCTTCAGAGGTAACCGGAGCACCGTGGATATGATATTTTGTCTCCGACAACTACAAGAAAAGTGCATTGAGCAGGACCGACCACTGTACATGGTATTTGTCGACTTCAGTAAGGCGTTCGATACAGTTGGGAGAACCGGGCTATGGCAGCTACTGAGGAAGTATGGATGCCCAGAGAAGTTCACAACAATGATCGAGGCACTACATACCGGAATGATGGCAAATGTTAGTGTTGGAGGGGAAGTCTCGGAATCGTTCAGTGTCACAAATGGGGTCAAGCAAGGATGTGTACTGGCCCCCACGCTGTTCTCCATCTTCCTATCAGCAATGCTCGATGATGCTTTCCGAGATATGGGGGATGGTGTCTACATACAGTCCAGACAGAGCGCTGACCTATTCAACGTCGCACACTTCAGAGCGAAGACCAAGACTACTCGGATACTGATGAGAGAGCTGCTATTCGCAGATGACAGTGCACTGGTTGCACACTCTGCTGAAGAGATGCAGAATATAGTGGATGCTTTCTCCAATGCGTCAAAGAAGTTTGGCCTGAAGATTAACATCAAGAAGACCGAGGTGCTGTACCAACCCAACTCTACAAGAACCCGAGAGGAGGATATCATGGTTGATGGAAACAAGTTGAACTCTGTTCTGGAATTCACCTACCTCGGAAGCACTATATCAAGTGATGGATGCATTGACGATGAAATACAGAGGAGGATGGCCAAGGCTAGTGCATCTTTCGGCCGACTACGCCAGAGACTCTGGAACAACCACCATGTGTCCATGCAGGTTAAAGGCAAGATATACCGTGCAATCGTGCTGTCCACCCTCCTATATGGAGCCGAGGCATGGACAGTGTACAGACGACAGGTGTAAAAGCTGCATGCCTTCATGATGCGACATCTGCGATCGATCATGAGGATAACCTGGATGGACAAAGTGACAAACAAGGAAATACTCGAACGGACAGGGCTACCATCTATGGAAGATCTTCTGATCAGAAAGAATCTCCGGTGGACTGGACACCTCATGAGGATGTCACCAGACAGGCTACCAAAGCAGGTTCTCTACTCCCAACTGTCTTCTGGTCAGAGAAAGAGAGGGCGCCCTCGCCTACGGTTCAAGGATACCATCAAGAGAAACCTGAAGCTGAGAGACATAAAGATCGACTCCTGGACATCACTCTCACAGCAGAGAGATAAATGGAGAGCAAGAGTCAAGTGATGGAAGCAGTCTTTGTCGCTTCGCGACCGACAGCATGATGATATATATATATATATATATATATATATATATATATATATATATATATATATATATATATATATATATATATATATATATATATATATATATACGTATATGAAGTGGAAATAAACCGTTCTGTTGCAGATGGTAATCTATGTTGAAGCATGCGACTCTGGATCAATGTTTGCATACTTCCCCCAAAACATAAATGGCAAGTATCAGTTGCGATTCAGTTAAATTTAGGGGGAAATTAGTTTTGCTTTATCGATATCATGCACGCTTCCAGACATCTGCATTGTGAATATACAACACCGAACACATCCCGTAGCCAGAGGAGTAACATTTGACACTTTACAAACTAACAATTGAATAAGATTACCGCCCAGAGCAACGTATTCTTGCTTATCCAGCATAAAAACATTTGACAGCGGTTGTTTGGGTGGTTTCTGGCTTTAAACAGTTTAGACCCTGAACAATGGTAACGACGGTATTATTTCGCACATTGGCCGTCAGCAGCCGGACTGTAAGTCAAAGCATTGCACACGCTTAGACAAGTGGAGCCGAAAACCAGTAGAATCAACAGCATGGAGATGCTAGAATCAGCAGCATGGAAAGGCAAAACTGTCATTGACGGATCCGGAAACTGACGACGCAATAAATAATACCCGACGTATTCACAAGTGCGTCAGCCATTTTGCAAACGTGCTTACGTCGCGTGGGGTATTCGTCGAATCTGGACAGAGTCTGGTTTTCTTTCTACGTCCACGTTGCTGCTTCTTGCGAAGAGATCGGGGACAATTTCGCTAACGTTGTTAAGAACTCTTAAACCCGATTTTGCTCCTTAACGGTGACCTTGAATATCTGAACTGTCAACACCATGACGCGTCTGGGAGACAGTATCGCTGATGTGTCTTGGAAATAGTGTCCTCGGTAAAGCAGCAATGGATATTTGCGTGTTGAAAATAAATTAACAAAAAAGTGTGTTTAAAGATGAATTTATTATCTCTGTATGTGCCATTAACACGCGCACATACACGCAAGCACACACACGCAAGCACACACACGCAAGCACACACACGCACACGCACACGCACACGCACACGCACACGCACACGCACACGCACACGCACACGCACACGCACACGCACACGCACACGCACACGCACACGCACACGCACACGCACACGCACACGCACACGCACACGCACACGCACACGCACACGCACACGCACACGCACACGCACACGCACACGCACACGCCGTCTATTTTACAAACGTGAGAGGTTAGAATCAACAGCATGGAGATGCTAGAATCAGCAGCATGGAAAGGCAAAACTGTCATTGAAAAAAAATGTCATTAAGGCAAGTGTTAACAAACAGTGACAGTGATCGGTGGGTTTGTAGAACAAGATGCAAGGTAGGGAAATGAACTTTTTATCTTAGTGAAACAGTCCCCACTGTTTCGCAGTTTATGCAACGACGGCGTCCGGTGATGCGGAGCCATCGTTCGCCACCTACTACTCACAGAAGTACCAGACGTACCTCGGGGACGTCTACAGCGTCAAGTGGATGGAAGACTCCGATGCGGTGAGTCTGTTTTGGCACGTTTCTGTCATGTTTTCATGTTTCGCTCCACGTGTCCCGCCCTTGTAATTGACGCCTCGTCAGGTTCTTCTTAAAACATTGATTGTTTCAATCCAATCTCCAACCTAAGCTCTTCTTTGTCGTCCGGTCGTCCGGTCGTCCGGTCGTCCGGTCGTCCGGTCGTCCGGTCGTCCGATCGTCCGGTCGTCCGGTCGTCCGGTCGTCCGGTCGTCCGGTCGTCCGGTCGTCCGGTCGTCCGGTCGTCCGGTCGTCCGGTCGTCCGGTCGTCCGGTCGTCCGGTCGGTCGGTCGGTCGGTCGGTCGGTCGGTCGGTCGGTCGGTCTGTCGGTCGGTCGGTCGGTCGGTCGGTCGGTCGGTCTGTCGGTCGGTCGGTCGGTCTGTCGGTCGTCCGGTCGGTCGGTCGGTCGGTCGGTCTGTCGGTCGGTCGGTCGGTCGGTCGGTCGGTCGGTCGGTCGGTCGGTCGGTCGGTCGGTCGGTCGGTCGGTCGGTCGGTCGGTCGGTCGGTCGGTCGGTCGGTCGGTCGGTCGGTCGGTCGGTCGGTCGGTCGGTCGGTCGGTCTGTCGGTCTGTCGGTCTGTCGGTCTGTCGGTCTGTCGGTCGGTCGGTCGGTCGGTCGGTATGTCGGTCTGTCGGTCTGTCGGTCTGTCGGTCTGTCGGTCTGTCGGTCTGTCGGTCTGTCGGTCTGTCGGTATGTCGGTCTGTCGGTCTGTCGGTATGTCGGTCGGTCGGTCGGTCGGTCTGTCGGTCTGTCGGTCTGTCGGTCTGTCGGTATGTCGGTCTGTCGGTATGTCGGTCTGTCGGTCTGTCGGTCTGTCGGTCTGTCGGTCTGTCGGTATGTCGGTATGTCGGTCTGTCGGTCTGTCGGTATGTCGGTCTGTCGGTCGGTCGGTCTGTCGGTCTGTCGGTCTGTCGGTCTGTCGGTATGTCGGTCTGTCGGTATGTCGGTATGTCGGTCTGTCGGTCTGTCGGTATGTCGGTCTGTCGGTCGGTCGGTCTGTCGGTCTGTCGGTCTGTCGGTCTGTCGGTATGTCGGTCTGTCGGTATGTCGGTATGTCGGTCTGTCGGTCTGTCGGTATGTCGGTCTGTCGGTCGGTCGGTCTGTCGGTCTGTCGGTCTGTCGGTCTGTCGGTCTGTCGGTCTGTCGGTCTGTTTCCCTCCTTCCCAACTACCCTCCCCCTCCCCATTGCTCCCTTCCTTCCTCCCTCCCCTCTATCGTATTTCCTCCCTTCCTCATGTAATTCTCCCTTCCTTCATTCATTCCTCCTCTCCCTTCCTCCGTCCCACCGTCTCTCTCTCCTTCCATTCTCACCACAATCAATATCATCAACGCGCACAAATGTCCACAACTTCATTAGTGCTTCCTAGTAATCACAGTGGAGTGTATCATGCGTATAGACACAGCAGCATGATGACTTACATGCACTGTGAAGACTGTACATCTGTGATCACCCTTGTGGCCGGAACAACGACGTGTGGTAGCTCGTAACCTTACTATACACGTTCTTATGTTGGTTTCAGGAGAACCTCAGGAAGGAAACACTGCAGAGTCAATACAAACTTGTGAAGAACGAGACAATGACGAGTCACGTGAAGGAGTTCGGCAATATGGCAAGTGTTTGACAAACAGTGACAGTGGGGTTTTGAAAATAAGATGCAAGGTAGGGAAACTGTTTGTTTACCGAGATTGCTTAGTGTAGTTAAAATAGGCGGCGTGTGTGTGTGTGTGTGTGTGTGTGTGTGTGTGTGTGTGTGTGTGTGTGTGTGGGGGGGGGGGGGTTTGTGTGTGTGTTTGTGTGTGTGTGTGTGGGTGTGTGCGTGCGTGCGTGCGTGCGTGCGTGTGTGTTTGTGTGTGTGCGTGTGCGTGTGTGTGAGTGCGTATGCGTGTGCGTGAGTGTGTGTGTGCGTATGCTTGCGTGCACGTGCGCATGTTAATGGCACATACAGAGAGAGGGGGGCGGACGGAGGAAGAAAGGGGAGTGAAAGCTATTGGGGAACGATGGAGTCTCATTGGGAGTCGTAGGGTAAAACAATGCGAAAGGGAGAGGGGAGAGGAGATGGGGGTAATCAGTAACTACCAAGTGGTCTCTCGCACCTGTATCAACAGCCCAGAGAATACTAATAATTATGACATGATGTTTACAGACTGTATCCAACGAACCAGTCGGATGTTTCCAGGGTGGCAAAAACTATATATCTCACCCGAGCCTGTGATTCTTCCAAAAGTATCTGTAAGTACTTCCCCAAGATATATATATATATATAATTATATATATATATATATATATATATATATATATATATATATATATATATATATATATATATATATATATATATATATATCCAGGGTATGCTTATTTTATGAACATATTTTTATTTTTGTATTACAATGACACCTTTTATCCACGATGATAATATATATATATATATATCTGGCGTACCATGCCGCTGACTATTTTCACGGTGATATTCGCCATTTAACAAATTTGCCAAATCCTCCATTTGCTCCCCGATTGTAGTAGAGCTGTGTCGCAGTGGGTAGAGCTTCGGACCCTCAACTAAGAGAACCCGGGTTCGAATCATGTGCTGCCCAATCAAACATTAGGCGAGTAGTTTCACGCTACACTGCTCCAGTTCCCTCAGCTGTACGAATGAGTACCTGGCTATAGATAATGGTCAATATATATGTACGAATAGTATTCGCGCATTAATTGCAGCGTGGCAGAATGTTTCTCCGACAAGCTGATATGGCGTTCATTTGAACAGGTCTGCCATGCAGGAAAGAGTAACGCGCTCTGAACAATCCTAAGGATTGGACACTGCGCTTTATAAGACCTTACCTTTTTACTTACGTCTATCGCCGAACTTCGCCAATGGTGGCACATGCAATGGTGTAGTGGAAATGTAAGACTTCACATTCATCAGAAATGTTTCGTACAAACCAAAATTGATAACATTATTATGATTTGCTTTGTAATGACACCTTAATAGAAGCATGCTTTTTATCAGACTGACCACCACACCGTCTTTGTTACAGATGGATGCCGTGCCGTCCGCTGACGTGCCAATGGCCATTCTACGTCACAGACTTGTTGATACCGATGACCTTGATGAGAAAATGGCGATCGTCGATGAAATGAAGCTACTTCTCAGGGTAACCAGTATTTTACAGCTGCACAAACAAATGTCTAAAAGGACTCTTTATTCGGGAAGGCTGCGAAATTTAACATTGCCCTAATTTCGTTCATACTTCCGGTAGCATACGAGATCGACTCGGCTGTAAACACGGACAGTTGTGGGTAACAAGTAAAACACCGTGTAGGTGGTGTGTTTAGGTCTGTAACTATCTGTGTCTGCCTTGACGGCTTAAGGCACTTCCTAGAATATTTGGATTAACACAGTATGTACGAATGAAGGATTTAGTTTACGAACTGCATTAGAAAGGCTTTCAGTTAAGTGGGTGGACTGATGACATTATCTGGTTTCGAAATAGAACAACTGGTCGTATTTGAAAGAATATACCGGCGTAGAGTGTGTGTGTGTGTGTGTGTGTGTGTGTGTGTGTGTGTGCGTGTGCGTGTGCGTGTGCGTGTGCGTGTGCGTGTGCGTGTGCGTGTGTGCGTGCGTGCGTGCGTGCGTGCGCGTGTGCATGTGTGTGTGAGCATGTATGTATATATGCATGTATGTATGTATGTATGTATGTATGTATTTTCATGCACATACATATATATATATATATATATATATATATATATATATATATATATATATATATATATACGTACATACGTATGTGTGTATGTAGATATATGTGTGCGCATGTTTTCTAGCCACTATTGCCTTGTTTCCTGCAGAACTACCAGGAGGTCAGACGGACCGTCAGAGAGATCGTCACGCTGGCGACTCGCGATGACCGTCTGGTGGACCACGTGCTCAACGAACGTCGCCAACTCTCTGACTTTACGTGTTATGAAACGGCAGTTGAGATGTTTCATCAGGTGTGCTTCAACCTTGGCGAGGTACGGAATATTAAATATATTTTATAATGTATACTTCCATTACAATTATATTTTACAATAAAGCAAAAATGACCTTATTACATTATGTCGCTGTTTAAACAAATTGAAATTGTGTATTCCATTGCCTGACATTCGCCGGATCATAACACGAATTGGCATCTTAACATTGCTGCAACAATACTTCGAATTTTTAAATCAGTGTGTTGTTTTACATAAAACTTATTTTACTTTAGTTTGCAGTGGACTAAATGGATGATGTTCTTGATGACAAAAATAATGTTTCTGTTAGGAAAATCAGGAAAAAACGGAAAGTTTTGATAGCTATTTTTCTGTGTTCATTGTTGACAGAACGAGTATGCCTTGAGCCAACTGTACGTACTGGCGAACTTGTGTGAAGAAGGAATCTTTCCGGCTGACATGATGCAGAGCATCTTCATAGTTTGCAATGGCTCGCTCCTTTAAGGTCGGCGTCAGAGAAACACGTTTTGGATATCCCGGAATGTAAACCCGCGATATGTTGATTAATGAATGATACAATGCCGTGTCGCTTAATTAGAATGCGTAATGACTGAATTATAATAAAAAGCGTAATGCACATTTATTATAAGTGCGTTTATGTATATGTGTGCGTGCGTTCGTATGTTTGTGTGTTTTCATACAATTATATATATGTGTGTGTGTGTGTGTGTGTGTGTGTGTGTGTGTGTGTGTGTGTGTGTGTGTGTGTGTGTGTGTGTGTGTGTGTGTGTATTGCACTGAGTAGAATAAGTGTCATGTAAACCCGCGATATGTTGATTAATGAATGATACAATGCCGTGTCGCTTAATTAGAATGCGTAATGACTGAATTATAATACAAAGCGTAATGCACATTTATTATAAGTGCGTTTATGTATATGTGTGCGTGCGTTCGTATGTTTGTGTGTTTTCATACAATTATATGTGTGTGTGTGTGTGTGTGTGTGTGTGTGTGTGTGTGTGTGTGTGTGTGTGTGTGTGTGTGTGTGTGTTGCACTGAGTAGAATAAGTGTCATAACAATTATTAATTCGCGTATTCATATGTAAACCTATTCAACTGCGTGTCTGTCTGCAACAGTGTATAATTGTGTAATTTACAGTGCAGCGACTGATACAAAACTATCAACTTTGTGTTTGACTGCAACAATGTATACGACAATATAGTCCTACTTATAGTGCAACAACTGATTCTAAACAAAACTAGGTTTCAACTGACGATGTCCTGTTTCTCCCGTTCGCGTCGACATTTCTCGAATCATGCATTTTTACCCACTGTCTGCTGCATTTCTACAGGTCTATGCTCTCTGTCTAATCTGCCACAATCCACCAAGTCACCCCGCGTTTGATCGCCTCACCGGTCTGATGTTCAACCCCGTCTGCTCTCCCAAGCACCACACCGTCTTTCTTCGCCAGGCCCGTCCAAACTCTGTTCGTGTCGAACTAATCTGTCTACCCGTGCAGCGCGCTTGTAGAAGGCGCGTGTGGTTTCTGCTATGCGACAGCCGCCAGGCACTACTATAGTGTTTAATTTCATTCTTAAAAGTAGCCCAAGTTAAGTCAAATTTAGTATAGGTTCATCCATTCTTTCTTACATTTCTTACATAATTATACTCATCTATATTCAAAAAGTGGTTCAGTTTTCTCGGATCAACCTTTCTCAGATATCACTAGCAACAGTAACAAACTACTTAATTTATATATATATCCATGTTTAGTAGTACAGTCTTGGTGATGTCTGACAATATGTGTAATTTGATTTTGACCATTTTATTTTGTATTTTGTTGTAAAACTGCAAACGTATATAAAATATATCTATAGTAATGATGGTTATTTTTTATTAAATGATGTTGCTGTCACTGGAAGACGGCTTTCGGCCAAGTGACATCCATGCAATGCAACACGCTGACAATTTAATATGTAGGCCTACTTTAGTTTTGTTCTTGTATATGTTGCGTTGTGAAATAAAAATTACTTACTTGGCTTACACTACCTTCTTAGTAACACGCATTGATGTATCCATGTTACCTAGTTCACCCCGTCAAGCGGTTAACAAAATGACTACCTGAACGACGTATGTTGTTTAAATTATGGTTTCAGACAATTACCTTTATGACGAAAACTTTGTTAAAATGTCGCATATATGCAGACATGTTTGCTCTAGGAGATGTTATGTTGCAATAGTAATATACATGTGATTCACATATATAATCGTTATCAAAACTATTGACAAAGGCAAAGCTTGGCGGAGCGTGTGTGCATAATTTGGATTGTGACAGAAAGAAACCGCGACGTACTGGATTCATTTAGGGTAACCTGGGGCAAAACGACCCCTGGGGGTAATACGGCCCCCGTCTTCTCTGCCAAACGAGTGAACACAAACTAACGTTGAATAGTGGAACAGGATACTGCTACCTAGCGAATACTCTTAGCCACTGCAAGGCTAAACGCTACCAAAAGTAAGTTCACAAACCTTTTGTAAAGGTTTGGATACCCTGTGATCTAATAATCACTCTTCGGTCAAATCGATGCTAACATGTTCACCGTGTGATGATAAGCCAGCGACTGGTACTAATGCACTCGCATCTATACACGTTTTCAATGACTTTCATCGAAATGGGAGCGATATTAAAAGATTACATGTGAAGGTGAAAAAGACAGCACTGTTGTGTATGGGGTAAGACGGCCCTGTTAGAACGGGGCAAAACGGTCCCGGGAGCCGTCTTGCCCCGCCATGCAGTACGAATATGGTACGTAAACGCAATATAGCTGTGATGTATTTATAGCATACACAATATTTGTAATAAAAAGTGTAGGAAAGTCGACGAAAGCAGCGATGAAGAGGAATGGCCTTGTTTTGGTGTGCGGAGAACCATTCAGTTGCAGTCGGCCATAATATGTTTGGGTTCAATTCCAAGAATGCAAGAATTTGGCACACAGTGAGTGCACACCAGGGCTCCTGTATTTCGTGTGTCCCAACTGCGAGTCAGAGTGTGATTAGATAGTAGAGTGTCTGCATGCCATTCGTTAATATAATATGTTAATGATTGTTTTCCCATTGGAGGCCCTATTAACGTTTTGTCGATTATAAAGAAACTGTACCAGAGAAATGTTGTGTTATGCTCATCGCATTTCGCCAAAATCACATACCTCTAGCTCTTTTGAAATGCAAGCATGTGCGTTGCCCGTCAATATTGATCACATTTACCACGTATTTCTGCATCCGCAGGGTCGTATTTAAAACGGTTAAAATCGCTATGGTAATTAAAGACTGCCTAACATGCGTCATTACATTGCAGATACATCGTAGCAATTAATATACTGGTGTGTCTGCTTTATTGTACTCACTTCACTTCATTGTGGCTATTCAAAACGTTAAGTAACACAATTCTTTTGGATAGGCCTAACACTTTCAACATGAGTCAGACTAGGAAGTCTAAATCTCTTCTGATCCCTCGTCGTAGTCGGTCAATGGGGTGCAACCATGTCACGGTGCCCGACACATTTCTCGCATCTAGGAGAAACTTGTCAGGAAATCAAAGAATAGCTAGTAAGGTCGTCGGACGGACGACACCTGCAATTCGCTACTGGCATCACTTGGCTCAATACTATTTCCAAACATATTTTCGTGACAGTTACTTATTTATTCCAATATGTGATTAAATAAACTTATTATGGGCAAGGGGAAATTTTAAGACGATCGAGGGAGCACACTGTCCTTGTCGTCGCGTGTCGACACTCCGCTGCCGATGTGATGCTCTGTTGGGGTGAAGTAATTCCGCTGTGACACGTCGCAAATAGTCAACGGGCCTTGTCGCCAGCCAGCTATGACACTTGCTTATAAAATATGGCTGCTTAGAAGTGTTCGTGATTGTCATTGTAGCAACTGGCTGCGGGAAACAATGGGCTTCCCTACCACCGACATACTTAAATGGTTCTATGTGGCGTCTTCGTCGTCAACAATCTGCATCCCAAACCGAAAAAGAAAGAAGTCTCAATCGCCACACGGAAGATCGTCGACCATCTTGAAGTATTGCATGCATGTGGTGGTGAACCGTCTCATATGCTTGTTTGGCCCGATTATGGTGATACTTGCCAATAAAATTATTATTATCTAGCAGCTTATAAAGTATCGTATAGTTTATTTTTATAAGTTGTTCGATAATAAATAGTTTAAATGATTTCTAATAGAGCGATCGTCTCATATCATCTTTGATAATTTTAATTTTCGTTGGGAGCACCTGAACGCACTAACTATGCATACATTTTCGTAAATGATCTATTTAAAGGCTATTTTGGGTAAAATAGCGCAGTTGTAATAACATGTGTGCACAAATTATTATTATTATTATTATTATATATATATATATATATATATATATATATATATATATATATATATATATATATATTCAATTCAATTCAATTCAATTCAATTCAATTCAATATCTTTATTTCAGACTGTCATACAGATGTCCACATAAACATTAACAAATACAAATGACTAAAAATATATAAAGGTATTGCACATGGTAAATAGAAAAAACACTGCACAATGGTACATTCAGTCAAAAACGATTATGTATATACAACATTTTTTATCCAATGTCGTCTTATCCTGGATTGCCATTTTATATCACTGTTGATAATTGCAATTACCAACTTATTGTAAGAGGCATCAAGTCTCCGCATGAATTTATATACAAGGTTCCTAATTACAGCTTTACTATCTGGTACATGGTATTCTACAAACATGGTGGAGGCACTGCCATATTTAGGCTGATTTAGCAATAAGCGAAACACATTATTGTAAGCCACATGAAGTTTATGTATACTTGCTACTGTGTAATTCCACCACAGCTGAGCAGTATACATAGGAGAGCAGAACGTTCTAAGCAAAGTCAGCTTCACTTCAGTGGAACACATGTAAAATTTCCGCAATAGCGTATTACCCCTAGCATATAGTTGTCGGCATTGGCGTAAAATATCTTAGTCATCACGTAATGTATTAGAAATAAAGTGACCCAAATATTTCACATTATCCACTTCCTGGATTGTTTCACCATTAATCTTAAATGATGGAACATCAAAATTGTTCATATATTTACTTTTAAATATTAACACAGCACTTTTCTTGGAATTGTACTTGATATCATAATTTAAACCATAGAGTCCACATACCTGCATCAGTTCAGAAAGTCCTGATACAGATGGGGAAAGAATTACCAAATCATCAGCATAAAATGGTTGATAGTTGTACTACCTATTACACACCCTGTGTTACATTTGTTTAAAGCTATGGTTAAATCATCCATATATACATTAAAAAGGTATGGTGAGAGTATACCACCTTGCCTGACA
The DNA here is from genome assembly GCA_964017155.1 of Oasisia sp. SBJ-2009. Taxonomy (NCBI): domain Eukaryota; kingdom Metazoa; phylum Annelida; class Polychaeta; order Sabellida; family Siboglinidae; genus Oasisia; species Oasisia sp. SBJ-2009. The sequence continues at coordinate 19,167,307 of OZ024856.1, forward strand.
CCATTTGTAACACCAAAATGTTCCGACAATTTGCCTGACCATCTTATACACATAGTCTGGTTCGAATACCAATATATAAGCAGTCTAACAATATATCCAGGTACTCCCCTGTCAATCAACTTTTGAAATAAGATAGAATGTTTCACTCTATCAAAGGCTTTAGAAGCATCTAAGAAACATGTAAACATAGACCCATTTAGACTCCTATGCCTGTCAATAACTTCCTTTAAGACATAAATACACAAGTCTGTCCCGTGTTTTTTCTTAAATCCAAACTGATTGGGCATATATATATATATATATATATATATATATATATATATATATATATATATATATATATATATATATATATATATATATATATATATATTACGCATGGTTATATCAGCGTTCGGCGTGTTTGTAAACACGATCCGTTTGAATGAGTGTGGTGTGAATAGATGCGGCCGGCCGAAACAAGAGACAACTTACTGCGCCGATCGAAGCGACATCGGTCGCTGGCGCTCCAGTACATGTTGCGTAATTTTGTACCGGGCGACGGTCATGGGGCGTGGCAGAGACTTGCTGTCCACGCACGTGTGACTGTCTGTCGAACGATCATGGGATGTGCCGATTATGTTGCGGGGAGCAAGTCAAACTCGAAAGAAGCGCATTTAACATGTTCTAAGCTGATACAGTTCTAAGCAATGGTTTAATTTGAAAGAAATGAGATTACTAATAACATTGAAAGTTTTCGAAAAGGCATCGATTGACGGCTTGTCTCTCCGACTAGATTACCCGGACGTGAACCAGCACCATGACATTTAAGGTGGGTAAAAGCGGTGCAGAACTACATACACTTTAAGGACACAGTAAGAAGGTCCACTTGGCTCTATGCTCTTTAATTAATTGCAGAACTTGTTTAACAGATAGAGATTATATTTTAGTTCTAATATCTACAACGTTAAGACCTCCGTCAGCAAATGTGTTTAATAGTGATTCTCTTTTCAAAGCCACGAGTTTACTGTTCCAAAGACTTTTATACAAATCTTTCTGCTTATCAGTTCCACAACAGCGATCAACAACAATGGGCTCAAGGCGCTCCCCCGTGTCAGGCCAACATTTACTTTGGACTCTCCTGACACTCCCGGTCCACACAGCTCCCTGATCTTCGTGTCCCCTCCACCAATTTGACCTCCCCCCCCCCCCCCGGGACCTCTATCCACATCAGTGTTCCCATTGTCATTTCTCTTGGGATTGTGGCATAGGCCTTTTCCAGGTCTATGAATCTAATTGCCATATCCTCGTGTCCTTCCAGTTTCTTCTCAACTAGCTAACTCAGGACAAACATCCCATCCGTTGTTCCTCTTCCTTTTCTAATCTCCAGCTGTTCTTCAACGATTCGCCTTACACTACTGCTCTTATTCGGCCATCCACGATTCCTTCCAGAAACTTCAGCACATGCCTTAGCAACGTGGTGCTTCTATTTTTCATGGGCCATGCACATCTCCCGTTTCGTTTCTATATTAAGACTATCAGCCCCAGAATGCATTCCTCTGTGAACTTCCCCTCTCTCTTGCAGGTGTTCAGCAATTTTTTTTCTCGATCATATTCCAACTCGCTCAGCCACCGCCAGCATCTCTACTCGCACTTCATCAATGCCTGTTTATCTTTCCGACTAGGCCTATACGATAAACAGTAAGAATGGCTCAGGCTGTGACAAGTTTCATAAAGCTTGCATTACCTCCCACCACTGTAAACCATTTATTGTGAAGCATGTCCCTTGGGAAGATGTTTTTTTTTTTTTTTCAACCACAACAGTTATGAATTACACATCACAGTATTGGTGGAAAGGGATATGTTTCAACATACACACTCATACACGCTAGCACACACGCACGCACGCACGCACGCACACACACACACACACACAGACACACACACACACACACACACACACACACACACACACACACACACACACACACAGAATACCATTGTGATTATTATTTAAATTTATTTTCAACCACAACAGTTATGAATTACACATCACAGTGTTGGTGGAAAGGGATATGTTTCAACACACACACACACACACACACACACACACACACACACACACACACACACACACACACACACACACACACACACACACACACACACACACACACACACACACACACACACACACACACACACACACACACACACACACACACACACACACACACACACACACACACACACACACACACACACACACACACACACACACACACACACACACACACACACACACACACACACACACACACACACACACACACACACACACACACACACACACACACACACACACACACACACACACACACACACACACACACACACACACACACACACACACACACACACACACACACACACACACACACACACACACACACACACACACACACACACACACACACACACACACACACACACACACACACACACACACACACACACACACACACACACACACACACGCTAGCACGCACGCACGCACGCACGCACGCACGCACGCACGCACGCACACGGTTGTTTGTCTCTCTTTGTCTTTGTTTGTTTGTCTACTAAACATTTTCTCTCTCCCTTCCTCCCTGCCTGGCCGCCCCTCTCCCTCTCCCTATCCCTGTCCCTGTCCCTGTCCCTCCTCCTCTCCCTCTCCCTCACTTTCTTTATTCTCTACTATTTCCCTAATCACTTTCCTTCTACACCCCTCTTCCTCCATATTTTCGTCCACCAATCCTTTTCACCCCTCCCATCATTCTAATTAAGCCGCAAGTCATGGGTAATTGCATATTCGACAAGAAGAATGAAACTACTTGTGCAAGGCAACCGGGTTTTGTCCGTCGGTAATACCTGACATGTTTCATTGTCAATTAGCACAGACAATGCAAAGCTTCACTGCCGTGAACATTCTTAGCCTGACGTGCGGCCTCCGACAATGGTATGTTCTTGGTCCCGCGCAAGAACGCACACATTGACAACGTATGATTAGTAACCCGTGTCGCGTTGCACCTGAGAGTTGCTACAAACAAATGACTTAAGCGTTCGATCGAAAGCATGGATTCGTCGAAGTGCAGTTGTATTCGAAATGCAGTTCTTCTGGTTTTCAGTACAAGACCAACTTTGACGTGTTTATGGATGGTTCGTGTTGGGTCGGATGCAGCGTATTATATGGTATTCAGCAAACGATACACATTTCACGCTTTGACAGTTGTTCTCGAATGAGCTGCACATGTTGCAGTTTGGGAGTCGTCAAACATTGGGATATACAACCAGACGCCAAAAAAGAGAACGACGACTGCTACAGACAATTGCTTTAAGGTAGGTAGACTATGTGTGTAATGTTGTTATTGTATTTAGAACGGCAATATGCAACTGTGGGTAGAACATCACATATATTGCCATGTGGTACAGTGTCGACATTCTATATTGCTAACTTGCATAGTCAAACCAGCACGCATACTTATGACTAATTTGTTTTATCATTATGCATAAATGTTAGCGTCACTCTACTGTGAATATAATTACGCAGATAACCCATTTCTCGTTAATCAAAGCATTACTTGGGAACATATTTGATATGTAATGAATAGATGCACTTGCTGATTTGCCTCGATATAAATCGTAGGTAAGCATTGTATTTATTAATTATATAAAATAACAAATAACTAATAGGTTTTAATCCACCTCGGTTTATTATCTTAAATTATGAATTCTCATATACCAATGCGAGTTATATTATTCACTGTAGGATGTACTGTATTACGTATCTGCGTTTAAAAATAATGCCTTATTTAATTTTATGAAGGAGAAAACGTCGGCAATGTGTGCGCCATATTGTTGCCCAACTTCCGCTATAGAACCATGAATCTGCATAAGTCAACATTAATAATTATATTTATGCATGTTAGCATGTTTGATGTATCATATGATATTGTATGCCATATAAGCCAAGTTATAAAGTAATGCTGCAACATAAATAACGTCACATGTATCAGCTTACGTGCCTTACAAGTTGACACCACAATTTCACCAGCTAAGGCTCGACATGGGTTTATAAGCAAACAAAATGGCTACCTTCATTGCAACCGAGTGTTCCGACCGCACGTGGCGGAAGGGGTTACCAGTGACGCTCATCCTATGGAGGTCACAACCGATCTGGCGAATCGGGGTTTGGGCCAGGTAATTTTCCTCCCATAGGAACACTTCCGGCGGAAGTCGGTCAGTTGTGAGGGAGTAAGGATTGTGACCAACCGTGCCAGGGAACGTTATGAGGAGCAACCGATGAGGTATCTCTGGCCGAACTAGATACATTAGATTGTACTACAGGCTATGTACACAGTGTCTCCCACTTCCTCATTCCCTCTTTTTTTCTTTTTCAAACTTTTTCTTTAAAACAGTAAATGTGTGACATTGACATTGACTGTTATTTTTAAGGTATTAAAAAAAATATTAATTTAATTTAATTCAAGGCTGTTAATGTTTAACTTTAAAACACATTTTGTTTTGTTTTAATCGTACACAACATCTCAACTTCACGATAAGCTTTAGTTAATTTGTTGCACGTACGTAAATAGTAAATAGCTAAGATACAATTTTTTTTACCATTTACATATACTACTACATCTTTAATCGTCACTAAATAAATAAATCGAACTATAATATATTAATAATAATACATTCAATGTATGAATAAATAATTGCGATCATTCAATGTTAAGATACTTGTTAAAATTGTGTTACGTTTATTTATACATGTATATGTTATCTAGTATAACTTTTGGTTATAATCTTTTCAATGAGATATTCATTAATGTTAAATTAATATTTATTTACTTTCATATGTGTACACAACACGTGACAAAGTACCTGCATTGATCAGTAAAACAACTAACACTATGACGACACATAACGAAAATATCGAAGATATCTTATACCTACATATTTTCATTATAAAAGAAGGATTTGTTTTTATTTGACCATTATTTCAAAACAATATTTAAAAAAAAAATTGAACAATGCAAACATAAAAATACTGTTTTAACACTAAAGCCCTGTCAAGTGTTTCTCTAAATCATTTTGTTCACTTGCATAGGTTAGGGTAATGTCGGTTCAGTGTTGTGTGTGGCAGGTTCATACCCTGCTGGTGTTCCTTATGCAAACACTACATGTTGTGTGCACACACATTGATTCCATTTAAAAAGTTTAGCTGGTTTTGTGGTATTTTAGAAATGCAATGAACTACTTGTATACATAAGCAGGAATATCAATTGTTTCTTTGTAAATGTTTTGCATCTTGATTGCCAAACAAAGAGCGATTAATATCCAACTCACACAAGTACAACGTAAGACCTACATGTGGGCTGTGGAAGAAGGCAGATAACATGTTTCTCGCTGGCAGCATCATACGGCCAACGTCAGAGTTCTGCTAGGTTATCAAGTTACACAACAATCATAACTCTTGTAAAGGTTAGCGTAGAATATGTTGAGCACTGCAGTAGCCATATCAAAGTATGGTAGTTACAAGAAGTCAAGGATGTAAGTAAAGCCCATATCCCAGTGGTGGACCATGTGCTGAAAAAACCTCATCTTTCAGACTGCTGCTATAAGAAAAATGGAGACTTCAATCCGACATATCATGATTGGCTGGGGGGGAGACAGAGAGACAGAGAGAGATAGAGAGAGACAGAGAGAGAGAGAGAGAGGTGGTGACCACAACAGAAGATAGTAAAGTGGGTGAGAGTGGCTGATGAGAGTGAGAGAGAGAGACAGACAGACAGAGACAGCGAGAGAGAGAGAGACATACAGAGACACACACAGAGAGAAAGAGACAGACAGACAGACAGACAGACAGACAGAGAGAGAGAGAGAGAGAGAGAGACAGAGACAGAGACAGAGACAGAGACAGAGACAGAGACAGAGACAGAGACAGAGACAGAGACAGAGACAGAGACAGAGACAGAGACAGAGACAGAGACAGAGAGACAGACAGAGAGACAGAGAGACAGAATGAGAGATCGAAAAAATACAGGATAGTGTGCATGTCTGAATAGTGACAGTGAACGTGGCTGAAGAGAGAGAGAGATGAAGAGTGAGAGAGCCAGATAATGAGGTAGAGAGATAGATACCGGTAGGGAATGAATGTTGGTGAAGAGAAAGAGTTGAAGAATGTACCTGAACAGAAATAGATGGTGAACACATCTAAAGTGAAAGATTTTGTGAACGTGACAGTGATTGCACAGATTAAGAATATGGATTGTATTAACTTGGCTTAAACCATCTACTGACAAATTAGTGAACCCGTGCATATGCTCAAAACTGTTAGTATGTATCGTTTTCTCAGTATGTATGTACACTGCTTTGTGCTACTAAGGCTTTATAACGGTGTGGCACTGTTGTATGTATTAATTAATCTTTTTTTGTATCTATAAAGTACTTAACTTACCATTTATGAAATGTTTTGACAAGTATGTTCCATTCAATTTCAATCTTTCTTCCAAGGGAATGGAAATATTTGTGTAAATACCAATCAACATTCACAGCGGAGTTTAGAGAATAAATATAAAACTACATGGTAATATGTTACTGTTGATCTAATTTCTTAGTTACTCTATGTTACATATAAATAACAAATATCCATGTACATGAAACCATGATCATGCATTCTTAAATCCCCTCCACCTTTATATGTAACTCACCTGTGTATAATTCTAACTTCACTACACCCGCCAACACTTCTAGCTGTTCAGATATGCATTTATTTATGGGATCTAGACTGCCTTGGGAATGTAACATAGCAACAGGATGTCATGTTTATGAAATAGTCGTTTTTATGGATTCAACACACATTAATGTTGTACTTTTACACACAAACCTATATTACTACAGTCACTACTCAACCGCTGGGACATATTGCACACAGATGGTAAATAGTACGTAATAGGTACATTAGGTGTTACATGGTTATAACAGCATTCTAAGCACAGTGAAATGCGTGCACATCCATGGTATGAAGCAGCCACCACACATATTTTATACACATGTCAAAAGTTCAAAAGAGAGGAAGGGAGAGAGAGGGAGTGAGAGACAATCCCTGAAAGCAGATAACCAGCATCAATAGATAAGGAATACAACTTAAGTTGACCGCCAGTTAAAATGTAATAATTAAGTTAACACATTGAATTTTATTATTATATTTGCATGGAAAACAAGTTTTATTTGTTCACATCAAATGTATGTTCACCTAGGTATCAGCTTACATGGATGTTGGGTTGTTAACGATTAATACATAAAAACATATCAAACTGTTAATTTTATGATCTCAGTCCATAGCAATAAATATAAACAGAAAATGTGCTCACATGTGACATGCATAAAACACTGGGCATAGTTTAGCAACGTACACTATTGTTGCTACCATCTTGTCACATCAACTGCAGTAAGCAATGAATGACCTGTGGCAGGTCATATTATCTAGGGTTGACATGATAACTCAATAAAAGAAATGTTTTGAAGTTTGCTGTGCAAAGAGTGGACAAACAATTTGTAACCAGTCACAAAAATAGTCATTTATTTCAGGCGACAGTTCAGCAGAATACAAACATGTCTTAAACATAACCCACCAGAATATAGACAGCCCACCAGAATACAGATGACCCACCAGAATAAAGATAACCCACCAAAATATACACCCCACCAGAACAAAGGTAGCCTAATCAGGGAGTAAACCTTCAACATGCACGTTGTAGTCATAAGGAGAAAATAGTAAATGAAAAAAACCTAGGAGCTGGCAACCTCCCTAGTACTAGGACTATCAAATGTTAAAGAATTAATAATTTCAAAGAATGGTTGTAGCATGAAGCCTATTACACAAAAATATAATGGGACAATATATATATATTGCATTCAGACTTCAACGTTACTTAACAACATGAGAGATGTGCAACTAATCAACAGAACTAATCAGGAATAGGAATATATTATACATATACCAGTTTTGTGACAGCCATGGAAATGTGTGCAAACATAGTAAATCACCATGGCAATATGTCAGCATAGCAGACCTTGCATAGCAAGCCTTGATAGAAGTGGGCCCAGCATCGATGACCACGTCACCATGGCAACAGGTCAGAGTTGTCATCCTGTTAGAACCTACCCCACGTTGACACTGTTTATGCCTGCAACACACTGATGTTAATGCGTGCAACACAGTGACACTGTTAGAGCTTGCAATACACTGACATTGTGACTTCCTGCAACACACCGACAAGTGTTAATGCGTGCAATACACTGACACTTTTAGAGCTTACAACACACTGATATTGGGACAGCCTGCAACACACTAACAAATGTTAATGCATGAAATACACTGACTCTGTTAGAGCTTGCAACACACTGACATTGTGAGAGCTTGCAACACACTTACAAATGTTAATGCGAGCAACACACTGACACTGTTTGAGCTTGCAACACACTGACATTGTGACAGCCTGCAACACACTTATAAACTAAATGTTAATGTGTGCAACACACCGACATTGTGAGAGCTTGCAACACACTGACAAATGTTAATGCATGCAACACACTGACACTGTTAGAGCTTGCAACACAATGACATTGTGACAGCCTGCAAAACACTGATACTTTTAAAGCGTCAACATGCTGACATTGACCGTGTGACACATAGAGCCTACATGACACTGACACTGTTAGAGCCTGAAACACATTGACACCGTCATCGCCTGTAACACAGTGACTCCTCTAAGACAGTGGTAGGTGCTACTGAGGAGCCACAGTTAGAAATTTACCAGGTAGCTGAATCTGTACATTACCACAATCAAATTATTCCAGAGAAAAAACCCATAATACAAACAACTGATTATGTCTACATTTACTTGTGTGTTTGTTTGTGTATTAATTTACATGTGTGTGCATGTACTTGCCTTATGTGCTTGTGTGTGTTTATGTATGTGTACATGTCTATGTGCTGTGTGTGTGTTTGTGTACATGTGTGTGCCTGCATGCCTTCATGTGTGTATGCACATGCATGTGTTTGTTAATAACTGAGAATATCATACTGAATACATCCATCACCTATGCAGTTTCCTCACAATAATATTTCTGGTGTCATAAAAAATAAAATGGAGTTAAAATGGGAAAACAAAATTATGATGGAAGTAATGTGCTTTTAGAGCTCTGACACAGGATGATAAAAACCTGGTAAGAGCTGCCAAATGACCGGTGATGTTGCCAGTTGCTCAGCTGACACAAACAGGAACAGACTTATAATTCTGAAAACGTCATGACATATGAAAATAATTAGTTATATTGTATGTGCCTGGAAATTGTAAACACTGACAATGGCTAGGTCATTAATGCCACTAGGATCTGTCATATATGAGCTATATCATCTATGCTCATTTTCACTATCATGGTCACTATTAAAGTCACATTTGGGATTGGTCAAAAGAGAATAGATTAGCAAGCTGATCAGAATCTGTTTCCTTTAGTATTGTGTTTTGTAGATTATTTGGCACTAGAACATTATTCTGTCATTAGATGAGTAACAATATGTCTAGAAAGTTTATCACCATAGCAACATTCTATCATGCAATGTGTAATGACATTGACATCTCGGTAGTTGTCATAGTCACTGGCTGGCTGTCTGGCAGGCAGGCAGGCAGGCAGGCAGGCAGGCAGGCAGGCAGGCAGGCAGGCAGGCAGGCAGGCAGGCAGGCAGGCAGGCAGGCAGGCAGGCAGGCAGGCAGGCAGGCAGGCAGGTGGTAGGAAAAGTCTGAGAGAGAGAGAGAGACAGACAGACAGACAGACAGACAGACAGACAGACAGACAGAGAGAGAGACAGAGAGAGACAGAGAGAGACAGAGAGAGACAGAGAGAGAGACAGAGAGAGACAGAGAGAGACAGAGAGAGACAGAGACAGAGAGAGACAGAGAGTGACAGAGAGAGACAGAGAGAGACAGAGACAGAGAGAGACAGAGAGAGACAGAGAGAGACAGAGAGAGACAGAGAGAGACAGAGTGAAACAGAGAGAGAGAGACAGAGAGACAGATATATATATATATATATATTTACAGAGAGAGAGAGAGAGAGAGACAGGCAGACAGAAACAGAGACAGAGAGACTAGTCTGTTGCCAGCTCACCATGGGTTCTCTGTTCATCCTGAGCACCACTTGTTTCTTCGCCTCTCAGTGGAGGAACTGAAGCACTCTCTGAGACTCCTCCTATTCTACACCCCCTGTGCCAAACAGCTCAGCCTCACCAACACTCACTTTCATCACACCTATCTGTTATGTACAACAACTCTAACTTAGGATGGAACTATCGATTACATACAACTATATTCATATAGGACAATCCTGTCGATTACATACAACAACACTCAGGTCAGACATGTCTGTTGCATACAAGAAAAGTCCGAGAACAAGTAATAACAGAAAAAGTTGTCATCACATAATGAACTTGTACTGTGCTGCACTCTAACATCACATGACATAGACACATTTTCCCGTATTCTACTGTCTCATTACTGTCACATGATGTACTCACACTGGACCATACTCATTATCACGTTACTGTCACATGACATACTTACAGTATGTCTTTCTCGACAGTTATATGCTGTACTTACATTGTGTCATACTCGACTGATAGACTTCTGTGGTATAAACAACTTTGTCATCCTATTTGCACACAAAGAAATACACAAACTTTCTTGGATCTCACCTAACCAAAGAGACATGAAACAAATTGACCACCTTCTCATCAGTGGCAAGTGACGACGATCCTTACAAGATGTAAGTTTTAGAAGAGGAGCAGATGTTGGCAGCGATCACCACCTTGTTGTCGCACACATCAGACTGAAGCTTAAAATAACTGTAACACCGATTAGGCTGTTGAAATGGTTCGATGTCTCCAAGCTGAAAGATGCTGGCATCAGACCAGTACTGCAGTACTAGGACAGAATGAGGAAACACAGTGACTGGCTGAGTGGAGACATGTGGACAACAACAAAATATCTCATCAGTTTACTTACAAACCTTGACCCTTAGACTGTGTGAATGTTTGGTCAGGATACAACAAAGTATGTCATGAATTACTTTACAAACTTTTTTCTCTGCCTATAAAATCAATGATCCTGCAAACATGAAATTTGTAATGAAATGATCAAGTTTTTCTTACAATTTTTACACAGATATTACGTTACATGTATCAAATCAGAACCTATAGCAATGCTTCATGTGTGGTTAATAATTACATCTGTGTATGAGAAATTTGGTTTGATGACTTCCTTACAGTATGTGAGAAACACAAATTTCTCTTCGCGATGAATGTGGCTGTGGTGATGTGTGTTCGTGCGTGTGTGCGTGCGTGTGTGTGTGTGTGTGTGTGCGTGCGTGCGTGCGTGTCGTATGTGTGTGTGTGTGTGTGTGTGTGTGTGTGTGTGTGTGTGTGTGTGTGTGTGTGTGTGTGTGTGTGTGTGTGTGTGTGTGTCTGTGGTGAGCCGTGAGCCGTATTTTCAACATGACACGACATCGAAATGGGACGTGTTGACAATTTTTGCGGTGACGTTCGCAATTTCTGGGTCGTCTGATATTGACCTCGGAAGACAAGAAGGGGGCGCTGCATTGGAGGAGGGGGGGGGGGTTGGTGTTTTGATACCTGTTCGCGGCGAATTTCACAACTGAAGAATGTTCATGGCGGAACGTCTATATATATATATATATATATATATATATATATATATATATATATATATATATATATATATATAGACGTTCCGCCATGAACATATATATATATATATATATATATATATATATATATATATATATATATATTTAGGCGCACTTGACCATCGAAGCGTATAGGAAATACGTTATTCTAATGAAAACATTGCGAGGCACAATTGCGACGATCGATCCATCAACACACCCTAGATATGGGGCCTCTTCGTCGTCAACAATCTGCATCCCAAGCCGAAAAAGAAAGCATTCTCAATCGCCACACGGAAGATCGTCGACCATCTTGAAGTATTGTTTTATTACCTAACAAAATGATACATCGAATGACGAAAAAGACACCGTCGACAATCAACCAGTCATTTAGATTAGATATGATACATATCTGGTTAAAATAACTGACAGTTGAAGACGGCGGGTAAGCCATGGAAGGAATCTGCAAGCCGGCGAACCTCCAACCCCTTTCGGAGAGGAGGAAGTCTGATTTCCCAATGCTTCAACAGCGAAAGGAGTTTACTCTCCTCCCGACCAAGGTTACCGAAAATAAATTACACCGATCTACACCCTATAACACCCTAACATTTAACGTCCGATAATTGTGAATAAAGTCGGCAGCCGCTTCAATAACTTAAATTGAATCTGATGTCTCATCCCGTGCGACCGACGTTCAATATGAAAGCCTCTTCGAGTTCCAATCCGATGGCCGTATCGTGCGCGTCGTATAGTTTGCAGGGCCTAGACTCTCTAGTCCACATATCGGTGTCACCGTGGCCGTTTGCTACAACAACATAATCATTGAAGCGATTTAATAGTAAGTGTATCGATAACGAGCAGCTATAGATGGCGAGTAAGAAAACGACAAAAGAAGTAAGAAAACTGACCTGCAGCGGATCCATTTCGATTTACATTACATCTTACATACATCTTACGCCCTTCTCGTTGTCTCGTTGTTGGGCGGAAACCACAATCACGTGACCACTAATTGTGCGAATCCGCAGTTGCGCAATGCGCGACTTCCTGGCAAAGCAGTGACCGTTTGCGTCTGCACCTATTCTTATATTTCCTGTGCGTGGATGTTCGCGGATGCGTTCGCGTATTTCTCTGTGTATTCGTGTTATTTTAAAACATACTTTTACCCTTGAAGGTGGACTTTTGGGACACTATCCGCCAGGGAAAATACAGAAAACAAATTGAGAGTGTACTTGTTTTTATGAGAGAGTGCGCGTGAATGTGCGCGCCCGCAAGTGTATACGTGTGGCAAAACGGCCCCTGGGGGTAATACGGCCCCCGTCTTTTCTGCCAAACGAATGAACACGAACTACGTTGAATAGTGGAACATGATGGTGCTACCTAGCAAATACTCATAGCGACCGCAAGGCCAAACGCTACCAAAACTAAGTTCACAAACCTGTTTTAAAGTTTTGCATACCCTGTGATCTAATAATCACTCCTTTGTAAAATCGATGTTAATATGTCCACCGTGTGATGATTAGCCAGCGACCGGTACTAATGCACTCGCATCTATATACGTTTTCAAAGACTTTCATCGAAATGGGTGCGATATTAAAGGATTACATGTGAAGGTGAAAAAAGTTGGCACTGGTGTGTATGGGGTAAGACGGCCCTGTCAGAACGGGGCAAAACAGTCCCGGGGCCGTCTTGCCCCGCCATGCAGTACGAATATGGTATGTGAACGCAATAAAGCTGTGATGTATTTATAGCACACACAATAATTGAAATAAAAAGTGCAAGATTGTCGACGAATGCAGCGATGAAGAGGAATGGCCTTGTTTGGTGTGGGGAGAACCATTCAGTTGCAGTCGGCCACGAGGAGTCTGGGTTCAATGCCAAGAATGCAAGAATTGGGCTCGCAGTGAGTGCACACCAGGGCTCCCGTATTTCGTGTGTCCCAACTGCGAGTCAGAGTGTGATTAGACAGTAGATTATCTGCAAGCCATTTGTTAATACAATATGTTAATGATTGTAAGAACGCAAATTCCAAAGCTGATGAGTATTTTCAGTGACGAGTGTAATGATAATGCAGAGTATTGCTTTTAATGACAACTGTAATTTTTTGACATATTATAATTAATGATGAGTGGCTTCAACTGATGATTAAGTTGTTGTATTTGTCGCGAAGCATCTGCATGCCATTACTTTAGTATAATATGTTGAACACTATAATGATTTTAAGGCCTGTGATGATAATAATAACTTCATTGTCCAATTCATAGAATGGAAATACATTTTGCACTTTGGAGGTTGCATAAAACCACACTATTTAAGTCACGTAGTAATGCATGGATACAGTAAAATCAAGCATGTAATTATATAAACGTTAGCTAAAAATATAAATATAATATATATTGGAATAAATAAATATACTAAAACAATATTACAATAGGATAAATTAATTAATTAATAAATATGATAAAACAACATTGCATTGGCAGCGGTAGAGAATGTGATAGTTCAAGGATTATTTTGTGTGTGGCTGATTTAGATAGTTGATGGAGGATGGAATGTAGGATTTAAGGGCTCGCTGGGTTTTTACTGTTGGCATTCTGTACCTCCTTCCAGAGGGGAGAAGGTCGTATTGGTCGTGTAAAAAGTGGGTGGGGTCAGATAAGATTTTGGTTGCCATTTGCAGTGTTCTTGACTTATACAATTGCTCCAGACTGGTATCGGGTGTACAGCACATAGCGATTTTGCAAGAAATGGTGTATATTCTGTTGAGTTTTTCTGTTTTTGACCGAGAGATTTCCCCACCAGCAAACAAGACCGAACGTCATAACACTTTTTACAATTGAATCGTGGAACACAAATAAAATGTTTCTGTCAATGTGCAAGGCATTGAATTTTCTCAGGAAGTACAATCTTTGATGGCCTTTCTTATATAGATTCATTGTATTATCATCCCACGTTAGTTTGTCATCGATTGTTGTACCCAGATATTTATAGGAATGCACTATTTCTATGTTTTGCCCATTGATGTTGACAGGGGTGGGGTGATATACACCTGATCGAAAGTCTATTACAAGTTCCTTGGTTTTGACAACATTTAACTCAAGGCAGTTGGCCACACACCATGACACAAAGTGATCTATATCACTTCTGTAATCAGTTTCGTCGTCAGACAGCAGACCGACAAGAGCAGTGGAGTTCTTTAGTAGCACAAGTCGATAGTTTTGTTTCCGCGTGTCGTACAAGTGACATATCGTTTGTAAGTCGGAATATAAGTTCGTAAACTGCAACCGTAGAAGTCGCCGAGAAGTAGTTTAGGCGCACTGGGTGATAAGTTGTCAAGTTCGTTCATGTGTTGTGTTATTGTATTGTATCGATGCAGATGCCAAATGTGATCGTAGTGTCGAGTAATAGGCCTACAGACAGGAGCTGATAGGTAGGAAACCGGAATGTGCCGGATGTAAGACCAATAAAGCGGGAGAACTGTAGACGTGCAACAAATATTATCAGTATTATGTGACCGTGTTGTATTGTCGAAGAAGCAATAGAAAACAGACATAACAATGATGAGTCTAATTTAATTCACGATGAGTGATGCGGATTGGTGAATATTTCTGCTCACGATGAATGATGATAATAATAGTAGTTAATGACGGGTTAAGTAAATAATGAATAAAACACGGTTAAACCTAATATTAGAGTAAATAGGCTCGGGGCCGTTTTACCCCAGGCGAGGGGCCGTTTTACCCCAGGCATGGGGCACAACGGTTTTATTGGAGCACATTTTAAACTTGTTATAACTTACGTTTTAGTTATTCAATCGTTCAGAAACATGTGTCATACACAAAGTATATATACCTCAACAATATTACTGCACAATTATGCATCGACAAGTTATGGATACAAAAATAAATAACTTTTCCCTTAGGGGGGGCGGGCTGCCCCAGGTTACCCTATTATTGTTAGTGGCGGTTTGCCTACGTCACAGTAAGCACTGTTACGTTGTACTTCACACTTTTGATAAATCTGTCGTACTACACTTAAGAATGTTTCTACAACTACACGAGCAAACCACGTATGGGATATGTCAAAAATAAATGTGCATACGAATTGGCTACGTTGAGCATACAAAGTTGAACAGTTTGGAATGGGATTTTTCCTCTCAACCTAAATGTTAATTTGAAACGCAACGGTCGCCGTTGGCCAACAACTAAACGTCATCTCCGTTATCGCATGCCTGCGTCTCGTGTCATTATAATTAATCTGACGACTTGTTTCAAGTAATGTTTATCTGAAACTGGTGACACCCGCCTCAAGGGTGACGTCACCAGATCTTCCTTGCCCAGTGCGACTCGTTTAAATGGCTACACATATCCGTACCCTATTTCCTCGCATAGCCAATTTCTGTTGTCTACTAGTTGGCATAAGTGCAATCCGTTCACATCCACAAAAATAATCCCCATCCATACAGCTACACTACATGTGCATGGTTGACAATGTGTGGATTTTCGCTAAACATTACCATTTGAGTACACTGGACACGTAAATGAAAAACGTATTCTTTTTAACAGACGAAAGCAACCTTTTTTAAATATGTCTCCCATGATGCCTCTATCATAATGGCCCTAGCCTCGATTACCCAGGCTCCGTGAGGCTGCAGCACTTTTCAGCCCCTCAACTTTGCCTGGGGATTTAATGGGCTGCCGTGTAACCGCCAGGGCGGCCTAATCCCAGATTAAGGTAGAGACGCTGATTGGCTCTTAGGCTAACTATGATATAAAAATTAAAATAACGATATCGTTTACAAGGTAATGATATCCTATGAAAATTATTCAACACTGACCTTATATTTACAAACAAATATATTAAAATAAATTTGCAGTTGTTTATAAAATAGGAATTACGGCAGGATTAACCAGTATCCGCGAGGTGACAGCATTGTTCGGCCTCACACGGATAATATTCAAAAGCCGGCAAACTCACCAGACTGTCTTCTCGGCGTAGTTACGCAGCCGACCGACAGTCGGTTAATCGGGACTACCACGGCCCAGTCTGGCGCACAAATAATAAATGCTATATTCAAGTTTTACATGTAAAGATTATGTTAGTTGTACAATAAAATATCATGTAGATGGTGCTGCGTTTCATGCAAAAAAACATACGATACATATCAGAAGTTGAATAAATATGTTAATGTTATACCCTAGAACACAAAGCAAATTACTGAACGTTATATTTTATTGATATTTTTAATTGGCGAGGGCCAAACAGCGACATATTAATTTTATTATATGAGATTAACGAGGAGTTGTTTGTATTATATTTGGTGTATTATGATTGGTGAACTGTTAGTGATAATGACTTTTTATTAATGTCTTAATCAATGGAACGTATTCCTTTTTGGTAAAATATTATTCACAGTTATGGTTCAAAAACAATTTATATATAAAAAGCCTCCGATTTATCTATAAATCTACTGTTTTGGCATTTCTGAAACTTAACATGTATGTTTTAAAAATGTATGCATTGTTGATTGTTAAAATGTTTAAATCACCTGGATTAATCAGATGTGGGCCTCCTGAAAACTACGTATCTTCCATGCATTTGCCCGACCCAAGTGATTGCCTTAATCTTAGCCTTGTCTCACTTGCACTGTAGT
The DNA here is from genome assembly GCA_964017155.1 of Oasisia sp. SBJ-2009. Taxonomy (NCBI): domain Eukaryota; kingdom Metazoa; phylum Annelida; class Polychaeta; order Sabellida; family Siboglinidae; genus Oasisia; species Oasisia sp. SBJ-2009. Next base: position 19,184,729 of record OZ024856.1, read on the forward strand.
GTGACCTGTAGCAATATATAATAATTTGAGTTATATATTATGCATTCATAAATTGTTGTGATGAAAATGTTGCTAAACATTAAAAGATTAGAACAGTTGGCACATAGGCCCTATGAGTTGAAAGGTATTACACAGCCAAGCATCACTCACTACAATAGAAACAAGTGCATAGGGCCTACTAGCAGTTTATGTTCATGTTTACATTTTTATATTGAATAAATTCATTACCATCATGGTTGTCTTAAAAATCTAAATTATATTGCATAACATATAATATAAATCAACAACTTGCGGGCGATGCCGACTGTCAAACTGGTTTGTCAGACTAATAATCTTACAAGTTTGAGAATCCGCGTCGAGTAGGCATATAATGACGTTCGCAAGTTGCAGTTCTCGTTGAATTAGCCCACGGCTACTCGCTCTTGCTGCTAACTGCGATAATGCACTTAAGACGTACCTTCAAAGCACTTCGAAATCTTCGTCACGACGCGCAGAAGTACATGTCATTTGTTATTGTGCCGTAGGCTGCCGATCTCGTATAAAACACGTGACACAAAAAGCGTAGGACGACCACAGCTGCTGATGGTTTCGCCAGTTATACCCGGTGTAACGACGATTCTTTTTGCCGAATAAAAAAGACAAGTACGCATTTTAAAATTAAACTGACTGTGCATACTAGTTAAACCATTGACACATTACACATCAGAACATAAAAGAAAAGATTGTCGATGGGCAAAACAATATGATTGGGAAGTTTTAATAGCAACCGGCACATGTGTCATGAACTTGGTTTATTGGAAACATGTGACGGACGCTGAGACGATTGTCTTACCCTTATGCCAATATCATAATTATAGTAATATTTATGGGCTTTCAATAGGTTAATGTTAACTCTATGTTTGCGTCAGTGCCTTGTATTTGATCGCATAACCATGGCGCTGTTAACATGCCCTCGTTATTGTCATTATTACGTGTCCGTGGCACATAAGTCCATTTGCTTATTTTAATATTAAATTGTTTCAGTGTTCATTATTAGGCCATACATCTACTAATTATATTACGATGCTTTTCCCGAATCAACGAAGGTTATCTAGACTTACCTACATGCTTTGGTAAGCACTGTTTTTGTAGATGGCTTTCTCTTACATGTAAGCAATTCAGTAGTGGCATCCCTACCACCACCGTGATCATGATCTTTGTGTCCATGCATTGGTTTGTCGAACCTCTTGCGTGTGTCAGGTCTGCAATCTCACGCCTCGCTCCCACGACACCTGATAATTCACGCCGAAATGCGCCTTGACTTGTATTGATAGTTGTTCTGAATAACCGAGAAACAGAAATTGGAAGATGATCACCTGTACGCCGCAATTAATGAACCTATCGAGCCAGGCATAAGCACGTCGGTTTTGTGGCGATGGAAGGTTTCCTGTCGACAAAAGCATGGGTTCTGGTTACACACTCTAACAGCAATACGACTCTGAGACATCAGTCGGACGGTACTGTGTGCGGTGTGGCGCGCCGGATTCCCTGATTGGCTTACAAACACAGGTGTAGTTATCTACCTGTGGCCGAGACGCCAGCAGTGGTTAGGTGTGAGCTGTTTCAGCCACCGGCTACATATCATATATAGGTGCTACCTACACGTCGTATATAGACTGTACGACAACTAGGAGGGGCGGTGTGTTCCCGGAGGGTTTACAAGCGGGATGTGTCGGCAGCTTTGATGACGAGAACGACCGGCGAGATCGCCGTGGCACAAGACAGAGTCGGTGATTATACCGTGACATATATTTATATATATATATATATATTCGTTTATTATTGCCATTATTATTTTCATTATTGCTGTTGTTGTTGTTGTTGTTGTTGTTGTTGTTGTTGTTGTTGTTGCTGTTGGCACATATGCAATTGTTTGTGTTAGTGCTGCTTTCGCTTTCGCTGCCGCTGTCGCAACCACCACCACTATTATCACATCACCGCCACCGCCACCGCCACCGCCACCGCCACCGCCACCGCCACCGCCACCGCCACCGCCACCGCCACCGCCACCGCCACCGCCACCGCCACCAACACCACCCTCATCACCACCACCACCACCACCACCATCACGACGACCACGACCACGACCACGACCACGACCACGACCACGACCACGACCACGACCACGACCACGACCACCACCACCACCACCACCCTCATCAACATCACCACCATCACCATCACGACCACCACAACCACCGCCACCACGACCACCATCACCACCACAACTACAACCACCATCAACGCTACCACGATATAAAAGTTACGCACTTATTGGTTAATTTCGTTATTGCTCTTTATTTTAAGCCGCACAAGACCCACCATGAACGCCACGCATGCGACGGTCGCCACTGACACCGCGAGTACGACGCCACTCGTCACAATCCTCAACTCTCTGTCGCAAGGCTGTATCATCGTTGTCATCACGTCAACAATCATCGTCTTCAACGTCGTCAACATCATCGTCTGGAGCCGCATCGGCGGGATAACACCCGCTACGAAGCTAATCCTGCTCAACCTGAGCGTGTCTGACGTTCTCCTCGGCATAGTGGCGTGTGCTCCGGCCGTGTATCCGGCCGTAACGGGGCTTTGGCCGTTCGGGGACTTCTGGTGCCAGATATCCGGTCTGACCCACAGCGCGTCTTGCACGATGTCAGTCTGGTGCATCTCCATGATCGGCATCGACCGGTACGTGGCCGTGATCTGGCCATTCTGCTACCAGCGCGTCATGTCACTGCGCAACGTCGCCGTCGTCATGGCTACGCTGTGGACGTGCGCAGTCGTCACGTTCGCCGTTCCGATCTTCACGAAGCCCAATTTCGTGTACTACCGCTTCGTGGACGACGTGAAGATGTGTGGGCTGTACTGGGAGTACCCGCTGCTATGCATCATAACGGCGGTCTACGTACCCATTGCGTCCGCCGGCGTCATCACCTTCACGGCCGTCCGGATATATCTGTCGCTGAACAAGTCAAACGTACCTCGAGCGGATAACAACAGGAAAGCGTTGCGCAAGCTGGTAACTTCAGCCGTTGTCTTCTTCGTCTGCTGGGGTCCGTATGTCATCATCGCGGTGATGACGTCCTTTGTGCCCGCCATACATCCGCCGGCGCTGCTCCACTTCTGCATGCTGTGGCTGGCCAACTCGAACAGTTTTCTCAACGTCGTCGTCTATTCCTTCTCGAACAGAGCCTTCAGACAGGACGCCGTCCGTCTCTTCCGGTGCAAGGGCGCCAGCGTCGCACCGGCACAGACGACGTGTAATGCCGTGGACAATGTCGATGTAAGTAGTGACGACGTCTGATTGGTGATCTACATAGTCCCACATGCATGCATGCATGCATGCATGCATGCATGCATGCATGCATGCATGCATGCATACATACATACATACATACATACATACATACATACATACATACA
>OZ024856.1:19193190-19203190 GCA_964017155.1 Oasisia sp. SBJ-2009
TTTTGAACTTAAACCCGTTCCCGTGGTTATTAATAAAATTTCTGCTGGCGCCAATAACGTCATTACATATAATGCAGTAGCCTCGGTTACCCAGACTCCGTGAGGTGGCAGCACTTTTAAGCCCCTCAACTCCGCCTGGGACAGTATATGGGCGTAAGTTTCTACATCCGGGCAGCCTTACCCCAGAATAGGGTAGAGACGCTGATTGGCTCTCAGGCCAACTATGAAATAAAAATTTAAATAACGATATAGTTTTACAAGATAATAATATCATATGAAAGTATTCACCATTGAACTTATATTAACACAAAAGTAAGTAAAAATTCAAATTTACCGTTGTTAGAATTACGGCAGGATTAACCAGTATCCGTGAGGTGGCAGCATTGTCTAGCCCGACACGGATAGCATACAAATTAAATAAGGAAACCTTTTGATCAAATAATGCTGTATTATAAAAACTATTCAAAATTAAACTTATATTAACACAAAATAAATAGAAATACAAATTTGCAGTTGTTTATAAAAATATATATTACGGCAGTGTCCGTGAGGTGGCAGCATTTTATAGATCACGGCTGCTACCCAAACAAAAGCCGTTAATGTAGCCAGACTGTGTTCTCGGCGTAGTTCCGCAGCCGACCGACAGTCGGTTAAGCGAGACTAATAATGCAGTGGGTAATGGGAACGTAATATGTGAGAACTACTGTGGTACATTGAAAACATGAAACTAAACTCTATTATAACCACGTTGGCTTTGTGTTTTTCAAATATACTGCCAATGGGAAGCAATACACCCAGACAGAGGCAAGGGAAGCTTCGCGTGTAGGAAGAGATTAATAATGCTACAAAATATTCATATTTATAATTATAGGTGAAAAAGAAATCAAGTCTAGGATTTCCTGGTGTGTCAATTAAAAAATCGACATTTTGCATGTCTGTGTACATGCAATGCAAAAATAAAAAAGTGTAACTAAACAGATCTTGGCAGCATAAAATGTTGATGGTTTTACAACGTTAGTAGCAATGTGTCAGAAAAACAGTTACAAGCGTCAGCTATACGGAACACAAAATCATCAAATATATCACAGTACTATTCAGTTACACAACTGATACATACAGGAACTTTGGGAAGTCGCATGGGTTCTGGCGATACATATTTCTGGCCTCCCTGGAAATCTGCTACAGGCTCTTTCGCGATAGTCTGAAACAAAACATTGGGTAAGCATCCACCCTCACAAAGCCAGGGGCTGTTACTACGCTACTATACCCCTGGCCGATCATCGTCATAAAGCTAGGGATCAAACGGAGTTGAACCACACAACTATAGCAGTCACTACTGCCCCAGCCGTGGAAAGAGTTACAATGTGAAGATGGATACACCAGGGGTAGGAATAACTCCAACATTTCTAGTAGTCAGCAGGACTACTTAGTTGGGAAACCCGGTGGTCCTCAGATATATGTAGTCATATGGCCCAAATTGGCAAAATAACATGACAAACAAAAAGAAATTTGAAAAATATTCCCAATTTTGTTGGTAGTCCATGGGACTACTGCTGTCATCATCTTTGGTAGTCCGACCATGTTTCAGGTATTCCTCGAACCACCGGACTCCCACTATTTCAATCCCTGTACACGACTGGTGGGAATTCCAAAATAATCACGCATTCACGTCCTAAACATTGCACGTAACATGAGCAGCGAGTGGCTGAAATCACCCAAAAGATTATATCGCAAGATTGGAGGACGACCACACTCCTCATGGGTGACTTCTTTGGCTGATGTTAAAATAGGAATTTTTGAAAGAGAAATGCTGGGATAAAAAAGAGCTGGAGCTGACGTAATCAGCCGCACTGACCCCTGGTGAGCAAGGATGGCGACATCCACAGTCTCATTACAACACCGAACAACCAGAGGTTAACTGTGTTGCAAGCGTTCTGATTTTGGGATATGGTTTTCTCAGAAAAACACTGTTTCATTGAAACAATCTTTTGCATACAGAAGTTTTATGTTCAATTTAAGTTGCAATGTATATTTGTGATATAGAACGCACTGACAAAACAGATTCACACAGATCTTCAATCTTTATATAGTTGACATTAAAACAGCAAAAGAAATTTTTATTCAATACTACAACTCAAATGTAAATAATTTATATTTGAATTAAATATTTATTTATTCTATTAATTATTAACAACTACTTATACACAAAATAAATCAATATTACCAACAGATATGTAACACATACAAATGTTGGTATTGGACTATAACAAATACACAGTAACAACCAAGATATATCAACAAAATAATACATGTATATATTTAGCTTATTTTAAAGTGACGGCAACTGCACTATGACTCCATAGATACTTACCATGTCTCCAAACTCCTGCACATGGCTAGTGGTCGTTTCTCTCTTCACAATCTCGAACTGTTTGTCCAGAGACTCTTTCTTGAGATTCTCCTGAAATGGATAATTAAATGTAATTAAAAAGTCATATTAAAATTGGTAGCCACCAATGTTAAGCTGTGCATAATGCAGTAATGGTCAGATTTTGCTTAGCTACATAGTGGTAGGAGTTTAGTAATTTGTTCAGTTGCAGCAGCAATGCTTGTGTCTAAGGTAATTTAGTCTCATTCTGAAGCAACATTTAAGTGATTTGGGGTAGCTTAGTGTCCTGTTCACGTGCAGAAGGCTAGTGTCCCATTCAGTGGACTTCCTATTCAGTAGCAAACATTCACTGGCAAACATTCAATGGTAGTGTCATTTGTCTACTAGCAACCATGGAATGAAACATATCTTATACTTTTGCTTATTTTAAACACACCTGATAAACACTTTTTATTGCTAATTCATCACTTTCCTAGTCAGTGTTAACATAACCAAATAAAACATTATATTTATTGCTTCACGAGAATAAATAGTTTCCCAACAACCTGTCACAGACATGAACAACCAGGAATGGGTCAAATGGCTTGGATTGTTACAGATGAACTCATTGAAGGGAAGAAGGGCTGTCTGACGTGACCCCCCTATGCATAATAATAATAATATAATAATAAATACAGTATTTGTCTACGCCATATATCTAGTAATAAAACCATCCAGAGGCGCATTACACCTTACATGAATATACAGATTACCTAAAAATAAAAAAATAGACGTAGTTGTAAAATAAATAGATCGGTAAAAAACAAAAATGTTCAATATAAATAAATCATATTAATCTTAATAATAATACAATACTCATATTGATAAATAATAGTTGATTACCGGGAACATTACAATGTAAAAAATAAATAAATATTAAAATAGTTGATAAATAGTAGATATTAAAAATAGTAGATATTAAAAACTACCGGTAAATAATAGTTAATTATATTACAATAAAAAATAAATAAATAATAAAATAGTTGATAAATAGTACATATTAAAAATTTTCGGATATTAAAAGGTGGTTCTTTTAAAGTGAAAATGCTCTTTTAAACATTTATGCATGGGATCGTGAGGGAAATAATAGACTGAAGGACAAACCGCGTCGGAGTCTTCCATCCACTTGACGCTGTAGACGTCCCCGAGGTACGTGTTGTAGATGTTGGAGAAGTAGCACGCGTACGACGACTCGTCACTGTTGGCAGCCGTCGTTGCATACACTGTCACAAACATGGTCACATGTAGCGAAATACCCCCACATTTGGGACTAGTATAATTGTATACGTAGTGATTTAGGCAGCAGGTAGCCTGGTATTCAGAAACATCATTAGTACAGCATTTGATGTATTCGTCACCCAACTCTATCACTGCAATGCATGGCGCCAACTTGATGTTAAGGTTTTCAACATAGCCAATTCTCAAGCTGTGTGTTACATTTTCAGATTAACCTATAATCCTTCTGATGAAGTGTGACACCTTTGTTTAAAATTCCTGATTGGTAAAGGTTTCATTCTGGTTTTAGTATCCATATTATGATGTTAGATGGGGGTAAACTGAGTAGGTCAGTACTTACCATTGACGTTTGATGGCAGAAGGTTCTCAAACATAGACCCAGACTCACATGCTTCCACGTACAGGACCATCTGAAAATACATGTTCATGAATAATAATAATAATGACTTCTTATGCGCTAATATCCTCAAAGATCAAGCTTAATGGTTTGACAAAACCAATGGATTAAGCAATCTCGTAATCTTGAAACAATGTGTGAGTTGTCAATGGATGAATGAAGGTGTGATGAAGCTAAGAACGATAGGCAGCATTAAAGAGATGCTGGTGGAATGAAACTATGTTAACGTTTACTTTAACACTGGCAGGAAGCAAATTCCTGACAGTTGGTGCTGCAACTGAGAAAGCTAGGGTTCCAGCTTTCGTTTTCAGCCGAGGAATGTAAAGAGGGTCACTACTGGTTGAGCGTAGCTGTCTGGGATTTCTAGCTTGAGCAAGCATCGAATTCAGGTATGCTGGTTGTGTCGGTGAGAGGGCTTGACAGGCTATCGTACAAAGTGAGAATGAGTTTCTCTGTTCATCTGCAATATTATGTTCATGAACAAGTCTTTCTTTGATCATCTGCAATATTATGTTCATGAACAAGTCTTTCTTTGATCATCTGCAATATTATGTTCATGAACAAGTCTTTCTTTGGTCATCTGCAATGACAAGTTCATGAACAAATGAATCCCTGTTGCAGTACCATGTTCATGAATAAGTGTTTAGTTGTTCAGGTTCATCTGGAACTACATGTTCATGAACAATTGTCTAATTGTTCATCATCATTAATCCGTTCATGAGGAAGGGTCACACAACATCAGCATGTTCACGTACAATGCCTTATGCAATGACATATATAGTCAAACATACATTCCGTGCAATAAAAACTTAAAAACGTTTCTCAATCTAACTATTCATCTGCAAAAATACATACACGTATGATTGTATATCTACAATAACTTACAACTGTTTCATTGTCAATCAGTTATAAAATGTTCATATACAAATGTCTAACAAACCTGGTTAATTAAATACTATAACTGCTTGGGGTACTCAAACTTATACAATGTCAAGTACAGTATGTAATGTAGTGTGTTCTTCCATGATATGCGAATTTCTTTTTGAAATACAAATGTTTGCCAGCAAACATACAACTGTTTAGGCTGAATATAGTATAATCAAAATTATATAGAGACAAAATCAAAAGTAGCGTCATAGGTAATTCCTACCTGTTTGTATTTCTTCTCTTTGTACATTTGCATGATGGCAGCCTTCAATTTGGTGGCACTGAGCTGCAATGGACAGTAAAATGTAATGAAAACGTGATACAGAAATATAATAATTATTACATCAATAGCACCAATGTCTTTTGAAATCTGTGTTCACTCGGACAACACAACCAATGGTTTAAACAGTTTCAACTTATTATTATCATGAACAGAATGCTGCAAACACATAGATGGAACGGCTATGAAACAAACTAGGATAACCACCATGTTACCATCAGTCTTTCTGGAGTTCAGCAATGCCATGAAAAACATCGCATGAAAACAAGTAGTTCAAACCCACGATAAATACACATATTGTATACAATGCCAAACTGTGATCGAATCACCTTGATGTGCATGCGTGTTTGGAATGAGCATGCATGTATGTTACACATCATTGTATCTTAAATGACAATAGCACTGCCTAGTCTTAGCTCTTTGAAGTGTTGTAACCTGTATATTACTCAGAAAATACGTATCACTTACAACACCGACTGGGAAGGCGACAATTCCTGGCGCTCCATGGTCAACGAAGTTGACAAACACATGGTCATTTGGTCCACTGCAAGACAGAAAAAGTCTTCAGATCAAACACATCAAAAGGAAAACAATTACAGACAAAGAAAGAGTATATTTTATATAGTTGTTGTTAGTTTTATAACTGTAACAGATCTACCTGGTTTTAGAAAAACGGGGACAGCACAGCCAAATGGGAATCAACATTTGAACAGATCTATCCAAGTATGATTGTTTGCAGTCTCAAATGTATAAATGACACTGTTGTGGACTTATAGCAATAAGATTGATTTGTTTGTCTATATGATATATTTACAGTCTTGTGTGTGTGTGTGTGTGTGTGTGTGTGTGTGTGTGTGTGTGTGAGTGTGTGTGTGTGTGTGTGTGTGTGTGTGTGTGTGTGTGTGTGTGTGTATACACTGAGGGTGGTCACTGCCAGGATGTTTGTCGTCCTCAGCGGTTCTTTTGCATCCCACACTGACACGGGACCGACTTTAACATGACTGTCCGATTCATGAGGAATACATTGTCCCTGATGTCAAGAGCAAGATGTTTACACCAAATGTATGTCTGTATGCGCAGTCACTCATTAGCACGCTTGGACATGGATGTGACCAAGTACACATGTGCATTAACATAAATACGGGAATGTTACGTCACCTCTTGATGACTCGGCCTGTTCCTATTCCCTTCATGGCCGCCTCGTTCCCCTGGAGGATGTTCAGGAAGTTCTCTGGAGTGACATCCTGTGGAACGGTGAGTTACACAGTTTCAACTCAATAATCACAGCAATAATATCTTATACTTATAAAGCACAATATTCAATATGCTCAAAGCGCTGTACAATAAAAATCAAGCTACTCAATTTGTGTTATATAAAAATCTTTAAAAATAACTTTCAGATAGAAATGTAGAACATGTTAAATTAGTCATATTAAAACTGTTATTTAAACACTATAAATAATAATTATTATTAATTTATTCAGCCTCCGTTGCCGGAGAAGAAACATTGCATACATATCCATACGTGCAATCACATATAAATGACACACGGTGAAGAATAAAAACCTGACAAAATAAAATAAATAGCAACAATACATACAGTGGCATGATATAATATATAAAATTCAGTGTATATTGTGTTATATCCGTTAAAATAAAGAGACGCGTAATATATTTGAGTGCAGTGGTAAAGAGATGAACAAAAAGATGTTCATGTGTATATGGCTTGGTAAAATTATCAGTAAATAAAAGGTGTCTAGTCGAGTCAACAAGACCTTCATTATTAGTCACACTAGTTTCGGGTACATGTTAAGAATTAAAGGCTTGTTTACTTGGTGATGAAATTGGATCAATATAAATTTTTAGATAAATGTTACTCTATTTAAGCACGTACCATATACTACATGCAAAAAAAAGAAATATTGATGCATACAGTCTGAGTCAAAACAATACATCTGCACAGGTAAGATAGTTTGTCAAAAGTCCTCAAATGTGATGGAATATTAAAAATGTCACCAGTATATACATCTACATGTGACTGACCTACCTACATATTGCCTTTAATCTTATCACGTAATTCACCTTGGACTGAGCCGAGAGTACATATGCAGGACAGCGATACTTCACCGGACGTTGACAGTGTATTTTTAACTTATCTTCACTGAGGTGATAATGGCATTACTCTACCTTATTGTTATCACTGATAAAGACAGGTCAATTAACACCACAGTTACAGCATACTCACCTTTTGTAACGTTGTATTATATATTTATAAAAGGTGGTTTTTAGCACTATTTTCACGTTTTGTGGTGCCTTTAAACAGGGTAACTTGGAGTCACAGCATTTTTTAAATACTCTTATTATTATTATTAATTTGTTTAATGTGGCAAACAGTTGCATTACTAGTATAATGTACCTGGTATTAGGTGATAAAGTCATATCAAGAACTTCATTTTATTCAACTGTGCAATGTTTCTGTGACTTCGTGCCTGCCCATAAATCAACGTGCACAGAGTAACCTTGAGAGATAAACAAATTTCATACTATTTTAAAGTAATTTAAAGTGTGTGTCATATAATAGGTAGACTTACGTCTTCACGATAATCGATCTTCACACCGTCGTAGACATTCGGCCCCTTTGGGTGGTTAATGATCACTCCTGGAGTTGGATTCCTGCAAATGCCACAAAACATTCAACATACCGGTACTTCCATGCCCAATATTACATACATACATGTACTTTAAACCACCTTCTATAATGTCTCTCTCTGTCATTATCAGTATTTTCTAACAGATAAATCTACCACGAATTTTACTGCTAAAATGTTTTAATAGATTGATTTAAAAAAAATTATATTCATTTAGATATTAAAAATATGCAGTCATACAAATCTGAAAATAAATTGAAAAAGTAAGTTTTAGCAGCAGCAGTGTTCAAGATACAAAACCGTAACTGTTCCAGTAAACACTAGTCAGACCAGACTAAAAATATTTGACTCCTTTATAAAATTGTTGTGTTGAATGAACCTTGTAATCAACAGTTTTCTGGAAATTAACATTAAATACGCTTCCCTTGATACACTTCGTTAACAAATTTGAATAACCAACAACAATTTTGTTGTTGCTGAAGATGATAATGACAGGTTGATAGGTAACACCCCATGCCACACTTACTCATCGCTATGGGCAATGTCGTCATACATCATGGTAATAATTCTGTCTTCAGGGATGCCATGTTTCTTCATTATCTGGTAGGCATGGCATGCGTCAGCCTGAAAACACCGCAGACACATTACATTTTAGTGGTGACTAGTTGATGTAAGACCACAATAAGGTGCTTGTCCGCCATTACCCAATCAAAGAGTACTTACCCAATAAAAAAGTAGCATTACTTGTCTGAATTTCTGTGAGTACGTAGTGTGGAGTGAATAGAAATTATGTTTTTGTTCAACGTGGCATCAGAGCTGTCAAATTATGACAGCTGTCAGTCATTTCTGTGTATTAATACAGTTGTCATTTTGCTTGGTGATATAATCAGGGGCAATCCGTGGGTGGTTCAAGCAGAAATGGAGGGGTGTAAGGTTTGAAAGAAGTTTGTGGGAGCCTGAGGTAGGTAAAGCTCATACATTTTTCACAGAACTTCTGTCTATGGAGGGTAAATATGCCGCGAAATTGTTAATAACACAGCTTATCAAGATTAGTATGAAATGAAAGAAACGTTATAATGGTCGTCTATAGTGCAACTGCAAGTGATGAAACAAAAGTGTTTTGTTTTGTTCGTGTCAATATTTTGTAACTCAGTTTCGTTATCAAAACATACATACCAGTACTGCATAAACATTGATATCTATTACATGCCAAGACAATTAATACAAAACAGTGGTGCCATCTGATGGTAGTGATCAGTCAAAATTAACATGTTTTAAACAAGACTCTTCTTCAACCATGGTCAGTTCATGATGATGATGGCCAGAGCTTTATGCATGACCAAATTATTGCCAGTCCCACATGTTTTGGTGGACATATACATATGGATGTTAACTGTTAAGCCAGTTTACAAACTTTAAAATGTGTTTGATGAATTGAAATGGACTACAAACACACATGTGACACCATTTACACTCACTTTTAGGCACGAATGACAATATCTATAGTTTGGAAGATCTTTTTTTGCGCCTTCAATTTTTTACCCATCCACCCATATTTCTACCCATCCACAACGGTTTTTACCCGTCCAAATGACGGGTGGACGGGTCTCTGCATATAACTATGATGATGGCAAGTGAGAGTTGGTCATGCAAAACTAACTTGGGTAAAGCCCCCCATAGTGTAAACTGTACTGCATAATTTTAAGTTGCTAATAAAACAACAAAACTGATTGAGGAAAGTACTTGCAAATTGGTTATTAAGTTATGTGCGAGAAATCTTGTTTCCTTTGAATAAACTAAGTCAAATAAAAATCAAAAACAAAATAATGTGTAAGTTATGTGTCAACTCATTAAGCAAACAAGCTTGTGACTTATCACCTGAAAGTCACATGACTGTCACATGAACATACATCTTGATTTAATGAGATGTATCAGTCGTCAGCTTTATCACATGATAACATGTGACAGAGTATGTCAGTCTGACTTAACTAATCAGTCACATGTTATCATGTGAGTATAGAAATAAAATTATTAAAGTAATTTATTGATATCGTAATTTTTATAAAGATGTCACCAACAGTAAC
>OZ024856.1:19215690-19625690 GCA_964017155.1 Oasisia sp. SBJ-2009
GTGTGTCGCAGCGGAGCAGCGCCACCTATCATGTCAGCACATCCATTATTACTACTACAGGCAGTGCCACCCCCTCTTATCTATCTACGCCACCCTACAGTAATTAATCAAGCCTTTCTCAGTGGCAGCCCAATCCTCCCTGTAAAGCCCGGCGCACACGAGCGGATAGGGCGCCCGGTCGTTAGCTAATGGGGCCATCGGCCGCGTTATCACCGTTGCCGCACACGAGTCGACCAAGCTGCTCCGCCAACTCACCCCTCATTAGTCAAACTCCTGACTTCAGAATTGGAATCAGCATATTGGATTTAATCTTAAAAGACTACTTCTATCCCACTAGCAAAAGTGCGATGTTGCCAAATATATGAAATAGATCATCTAACTGCAAGAAATAAAAATTAAATCCACGAAAACGACTAAGGCCTACGTGAAATATGTGCGTTATTACATTATCGGTTAAACGTTATTATTTCATCAGGCAGGAGCACGTTATCACATTATCAGTCAACAATTATTACATTATTATTAGCAAACATATTTCATTATTGAGTGATTTTTTTACATTATCGGGTGTTTTTATTACACTATGTCTGTGAGGCACGTTTTACATTACCCGGTGATTATTTCATATCGGTGTAACAAACGTCGGCAATCTTTTACTTTCTAATCTAACCATGAAAAACGAACCCCTACAGTTGCCAAACATTTCATGTAAAGAATAAAATTAACAAATCAAACTCGACAGCGCGGTAAATCAATAACATAAAGATAGTAATTGATCGCGGTGTCGCTATATAAATGACTTTCAAAAATTTACAATTTTATCGTAAAAAAGGAACCCTAAACTAACTTTAACTAATCCTAAACTTACCCAAAAACCCTAAATCTCAACTGAACACTGCTAACAAAACACGCCTCGACGCAATACCGATGTTACGATAATCATAATCTCATAGACATAGGCGTCTAGACGTATAGAAGAGCTACGCTTAGCCGCCGCCGATGTTGTCGAGTTGTCGGCGAATTTTGCGTTAGTGTCTTTTGTGAATTTTATTTGTTTCTGTAATTGTAAGTTATTTTATAAAGACAGAGGACATCTTCCCAGATCGCTTCAAGTTTGTCTTCAGAAATAATTGTCTCATACATGAAGGCGATTGTCGCTGCCATATTGTGACCGCGATCGTCGCTGCACGTGATCACAGGGCGCGATATCATTGGCTGGATTACTTTCGTAGCTGCTCCGATAGCGCATGTTACCGGCACACGGGAAAATCCGGCTCCCGCTGTGCTGATAATATCAAACCCGTTGGATAATCTTTCCCTCGCCTCATGCGGCCGATATGCAGTGATAGTTCGCCCGCACACAGGAAGATCTGCTGCAAATAGGGGTAATTAGCTAATGACCAGGCGCCCTATCCGCTCGTGTGCGCAGGGCTTAACCAAATCACAAATCATTAAAACGTTGATGAATTGTTTCTTTCCCTAGTCTGGGTTTGCCCCCTGCCCAACCACCACAGCAGCCACCGGCTGCATTTACTGATAAATTGCAAGTAGTGCATTGTTTCATTTTCTTAGGCTAAGGTATGCACTTGTCAGGACATTAGTTTAAGTTCCACCAGTTCTTATCTCCCTAATACAGGAGCATTTTCCGTACTACCGTAATCTGATGTCAATTTACGTAATGATTACGGAATATCCGTAATGGTAGGCAGCCCTGCTTGAATATGTGTGGTCATAACCATAATATAAGAAATCATTTTGATATGTAAATATTGCACACATCCTAAATGCTTACACAAATAAGAAAGAAAACTAAACAATATAAACAGAATTAGTGTTACAACCCCTAGTTCATTAGTCACATTAATATGATTATTGTAAAATAAATGGATGCATACAAGGAATTATACTTAGAGTTCAGATACATTAGTCATCAGAATCAGTCTAGTATATATGTAGCACATTCAAACATATGCTATGCATAATATGGTATATTAACTGTTCAAGTCCTACGCCTGTTCATGTGTCACGTACAGTGCTGTAGTAAGAATATTGTTTATTTACTCATTTACGTTTTTTATTACCTATGTTATAGTGTGACCTAAATTGCACTACATTTCAACTGATTGGGTCATAACACATGCTACACAACAGTTAGGAACACCAGACCCTCATGATAAAATTTAGATTGATATATTAATTGGTGCTTTGACGTGTATGTATGCCTAGCTACGCCCCTGACACGCACACGCACACGCACACGCACACGCACACGCACACGCACACGCACACGCACACGCACACGCACACGCACACGCACACGCACACGCACACGCACACGCACACGCACACGCACACGCACACGCACACGCACACGCACACGCACACGCACACGCACACGCACACGCACACGCACACGCACACGCACACGCACACGCACACGCACACGCACACGCACACGCACACGCACACGCACACGCACACGCACACGCACACGCACACGCACACGCACACGCACACGCACACGCACACGCACACGCACACGCACACGCACACGCACACGCACACGCACACGCACACGCACACGCACACGCACACGCACACGCACACGCACACGCACACGCACACGCACACGCACACGCACACGCACACGCACACGCACACGCACACGCACACGCACACGCACACGCACACGCACACGCACACGCACACGCACACGCACACGCACACGCACACGCACACGCACACGCACACGCACACGCACACGCACACGCACACGCACACGCACACGCACACGCACACGCACACGCACACGCACACGCACACGCACACGCACACGCACACGCACACGCACACGCACACGCACACGCACACGCACACGCACACGCACACGCACACGCACACGCACACGCACACACAGTCACACACGCGCACGCGCGCACGCGCGCACGCGCGCACGCGCACACGCGCACACGCGCACACGCGCACACGCGCGCACGCGCGCACGCGCGCACGCGCGCACGCGCACACGCGCACACGCGCACACGCGCACACGCGCACACGCGCACACGCGCACACGCGCACACGCGCACACGCGCACACGCGCACACGCGCACACGCGCACACGCGCACACGCGCACACGCGCACACGCGCACACGCGCACACGCGCACACGCGCACACGCGCACACGCGCACACGCGCACACGCGCACACGCGCACACGCGCACACGCGCACACGCGCACACGCGCACACGCGCACACATAAACACACACTCACAAACACACACAAACACACACACATACGCACGCACACACACACACACGCACACACGCATGCACACACGCACGCATATATACAATTATTGTTAACGTAAACAATCTGGATGCATTCACATAGAAAATCTAAATATTGGCATATCCAACTTCGATATTCTAGACGCATAGTCCTTGTGTAAACACATACCGGGACAGAAAACAAACATCTGAAAAGACAAGTACCGTATTCCTTGCAATGCGCCGGCTACCGATAATAATAAAAATAGCAGTTGTTATGTCAAGAAATTGTAGGAGCGGTGATTGATGGAAACAAATGGGTGTGTTGGGTACATATCTATTCCGGTGACTATAACTGGGTCGCCTTTTTCATAATATTACGAAAATTATGTTTGTTAAGACGTCAAAAGACATAACGCCTCTTCCGGCGTCTGCCTACGTCACAGCGTCTCATTGGTTCTCGCCACGTCATCGCACGAACGCATAACAAAAGGCATTTTGATATATCACGTAGGAACTTGTTGCAGCAATGTACCAAAACATTGGAGGAGGCAGGGTGTACGTGCACGCGCGCGTGCTGTGTGCGTGCGTTTGTAAAATGTATGTACAATCGCTCTGTGTACGTGTGTGTTTTGTGTATGCGCGTGTATGTGTTTGTATGCGTGTACGTTCGTCAGTGGCCGATTTCAATAGCAGTCATAAGGCCTGAAATTAAACTATAAATTGCGATTCGTGTGAACTGTTTAAAGCTTTTTTGGTCAGCCTTGAATACAACTGTTGTGTTCTTTGTGCACCACAATAAGCCTACTACAGATCCTTCTTTCTACACTGACTGCAAAGTATGGCTGACCATCACGCCACAGCATACACTACACCGGGTTAGGGATCTTCATGGAAAGGCGTATGGCACTAGGTGCCTGGATTATGCGTGCGTCTGCATGCGTGCGTGTGTCGTTGAGTCAAGAATAGCTGAGAGTTGCGTTTTTAACTTTCTGGTTGCGTCGGATTATTAATTAATAATGAATCAATACAGTAAACGTTCAGAAACACATTATAATATTTAACGGTAGCAATACTCCCAGTAGCCTGTCCATTACACAACACTTTTCTTACGTGGCAAATCTTGGCAACAAAACAGTACATTCTTTTATCCCAAATCAATTCTTTACAATACATAATTGATATGCACTCATCCATGACAATGTCAATTAACATTGCCTCATATATACTCCAAGGCTTTGTGATTCAATAGTTATAGTGACATTTTTAAGATAAATAAAAAACATTAAAAAAAATTTGTATAGCAAAATTAAACCTTTGACGTTTGGATAACCAATGAGCTTTGACCTGCAATAAACAAACAAGGCATGACCAGTATGTAGTTTTGGCAACAACAGCAATCGTCATGAGATTCATATGTAAATATTACGAATCCGTAACATGTGTCATTATTTAGCCAAAGGTTATGTTACTTCTGCGTTTAAAAATACAACAAAAGACAATAATATTGTTTGCTGATACATTCACTTAATCATAACAAAGTAACAAATAAACCACAGGTCCTGAAAATAACTCTTGGTGCGCAATTTTTCTGAACAACTATGATAACTGAAATATGTTTTATAACCTATAACGCCGTGATATCACCAACATAATATATTACAGTGAGTACACAACAAACTGCAATTCGGCTATTTGCCATTTACACGTCCATGTATTCACACACTTACTACTTTGATTAGGTATTCATCACTATGACATGTCAATGACATGACAAACACAATACAAACTGTCGCATAAGTCATGTACGAACACGGCAGCTTCTACTTGAATAACATTTTATTATCACAAATTTTAACAATTCAGCAACTTCATTGTCAGTTTGCCAGGCGGTACATTAAACGGTCCTCTTTGAAAACATGAAACAGAAACGACGCGGGGCATTTGCGGCAACAACACATAAGCTGAACACAAATGAAAACACGTGTAGTGAACAAATGAGAAACAAGCTTGAGAAAAGGAAATTACATTTCCTTGCATTTATGGTTGATACACTGAATTAAGGTGGCATGCCAAAAAAAGAATGATTAACAGAATTATTGTCATCAAAGCCTCCTGACATACAAATAAATAAATGAGACTGCCTTTATGACAGAGTTGTATACACCAACGTATTGTCCCATTCTGTTTTTATAAAAACAACCCTTCGGCTCTATCAAAAATAGTAGAACAATGCATTATAAGTATTATCCTGTTTCTAATAATAGCAGATGCCTCTGAGTGGCCCAATAAAACAACTATGTACAGAGTGACAACTTGCAGCTGATGATAACTATAGTCTTGTTTAACCGACTCTCGCTCGGCTGCGTAACTTCGCCGAGAGGATAGTCTGGTCACATATAGCCGGCTTTTGAATGTTACCTGTGTAAAGTGCATGCTAGCTGTCATCTCGCGGAGCATGGGTAATTAAGACTAATCCCGTCATGTAATTTCTGCTTCGTAAATAACTGCACATTTCTATCTTACGTGCCCATGTAAACAGGACATCAATCGCCTCAACCAAATCTGTTTATTGTTGAGCTGAAATTGAAGCTATATAGCGCGATAGCAAAGCGATATATGACATCACAAACAATTTGGTCGTGCGTTCGCGTACGTCGATCTGAGCCCCACGAAGGTAATAGCCTCGATTACCCAGGTTCCGTGAGGTGGCAACTATACAATTTAGCCCCACACACCCGCCTGTTAGATGTATGCTCTGCCGAAGTTGCCACCAGGGCGGCGCTACTCCAGACTAGATTAGAGACACTGATTGATTGTCAGGTCGAATTTGAAATAACAAATTAAATAAGGATACCTTTTTATCAGATCTGATAGTAAAACAAATAAAAATTAAGCTTTTATTCACACTAAAATAAACAGAAATACAAATTTGCAGTTGTTTATGTAGCCGAATTATGACATGATTAGCCTCGAGTACGCAGACTCCGTGAGGTGGCAGCATTTTACACGGGTAACATTCAAAAGCCGGCTAAGTGACCAGACTCTTCTCAGCGAAGTTACGTTACTTGTGTAAGTTGGACGTCATATTTTGGTGTTTTGTAATGTTTTACAGAAATATATGGATTACACGTAACGTCGTGCAATTGTTGTTTATCGTTGTTATAAATCGGGACGATAATCTAAGTGCGAAAATTAACGTTTGCCTAAAGTCTAGGCTCTAGATCATGCATGCTGGGGACGTCTTGCCCCTTACTGATTTATTCGATGCATAATTGCAAAGATCTTTGAAGAGAGCATAAAACGCATCGGCTGACAACGGGGTAGATGCCCATTGCAAAAGGAGAATATATACCTGCATATGACGTGGATGCAATATTCAGAAAGAACGCCCTGCCGAATGCCACATTAAATATCTGTGTTATGGTCATTATTATGGTCATTATGATGCAATCGTTTTCATGGATGAAAGTCGCCAATGTTGCCTCTCCGCTTACTGCTGAACATCCACGACGAATTTGCTGTTAACCGCCGACGAATATCATGCAGAGTAAACTTGCATTATGTACTCACCACCGTGAGCAGACGTTAGCCTAGACGTATAGTAAGTGTACGCCAAAACGCTGTCGCGCATAGGGGAAAGTGCCTATAACGCAACCCTTAAATTAAAATGTTATGCTTTGTACAACCCAGTATTACGCCAATAGCAAAACAAAGGACATTATGGGTTTTCGTTTCTAGTTATGTTTAACTGGTAGCCGCTTCAGGCAGATATTTATTTTAATTTCAAAGTTATATGATGTAAAACGTCTTTTTGGGGAACTGGGCATCTTGGAAACAGTATTAAAAACGCACACCCCATTAATAAAACACACCCTATCTTATTTAGGAAAGAAAGAACATGGTGCTATATTATATTACAGCTAGCACCATGTTCTTGTTATCGCGCAGAAATGTCTATTGATGAAGTAAATTGAGAAAAATCTAAAATTTTAATTGAGTAGACAGAAGCTATAATCATACCAAGTGCAGCTGGAACGTATTACGACAGGCCCTTGTGGTCAAAGATATCCACGTTTGACCAATTATCTAAAATACACCGTGGCTCCATATTCATCTAATCATGGTCACCTACCCTCTTAGTGGTATATTCGAACGTTTGGGCAATAGTTGTTGAAGCGTTTAATGTTGTTGCAACTCCTGCCATACTGCCGTATAGCTTCTGTGTGTGTGTGTGTGTGTGCGTGTGCGTGCGCGTGCGCGTTTGCGTGTGTGTGTGTGCGTGGGCGTGCGCATTTGCGTGCGTGCGTGAGGGCGTGTGTGGTGTGTGTGCTGTTCCACAGAATTGACATGATTTGACCTAAATAATATTATTATAACCCTATTCGGGTTATTGGAACACTGCCACGTATCAATACTAGTGTCGCCGGTACGGCTACTGGGGTCAGAGTACAGTTAGACTTCCTGGTCTGACTAATATGAATGTAGTACACAAAGAAATGTGCTATTTGACATTTTGAAAACTTATTTTTATGTGAAATTAGTAAAGTAGTGCAGGCTTGCTAGTAGATTCATTGCTATGATAATATTATATCTGCAGTGTATAACGCATGTTAGGCAGAGTGTAGTTAGCGTAGTGATTTTTAGTAAATTTTTGACGTGATCCTTTGGATGCAGAAAAACGTGCTAAATTTGGTCAATACTGATGGGCGACACGTGCGCACACACACTTGTATTTTACAAGACCCAGAGGTATGTGATTTTGACGAAATGTGGTGAGCAGATCAGTGACACGATTGCAGTGACTGTGTAATAATTAAAATAATCTCTCACGTATGGGTTCCTTGTAATCTGACAAAACATTAATAATATGGCCACCAATGGGAAAATAAACTGTGCTATGTGCCCAATTGCCTTTCACAGTACATCACGATTTCGTTTCGTAGGATATTGTCTCATGATACTTGCACGAAGAGATCACGTTCTTCAATTCAATGTAAAATGCGTCGAGTCTCACAAAATGCATTCCTGATGAACTGAAGTATTCCGTAAATTTCACTTTCACCTGCTTTAGGTCATGTTTCTCTGCTTCATTTCTCCAATCGAACGAATGATAAACATCCATGGTTTCGGATTCCATCAGCGTCAACAACGTTGCAACCTGAATCCTCCTCTTGTCTCTTTGAGTTGCCATCATACAACAATCAAATCGTTCCACCCATTTCTGTCAGCCTGTAGAGAGGTCGCAGGTATGGGTGATATTGCCAGGAGGCTTTTTTGACCTATTTATTTGAGATATTGTTCACTTAGTTACCGTGTTCTGACAAATTGTTTTGTAGTCACTTACTACACAATGACGCTGCATGATACGATACCAACGAAGGCTGTGCGCAACACTGTGGTCCTATTTCCCTTCCAGTCATGTTCATATACTCACCCGGGCTTATTCTTTCAGGCTACCCCATCAATATGACGAACAAAGAACTCAGAACTGACATTAGTAATAACAGAATATTCGATTCGAACTGCTGAACAAGGTAGACCATATTATTGTATCAGTTCGTGCCTAGATGTCCTAAACCTTAACTCTTTCGTTTCTTTCTCTTCCGCCTATATTAATTTATATATACAGTATATACATATATATATATATCATAAAATATACATGGAAGAGGGAGAAACGACTTATAGTTTGGGACACACCCACACGGGATATATATATATATATATATATATATATGTATATGTATATATATATATATATATATATATATATATATATATATATATATATATATGTATATATATATATGTATATATATGTATATGTATATATATATATATATATATATATATATATATATATATATATATATATACAAAAAGCTGACTAAACAACTGAAGGGAAGTGCGTAGAAAGCCTTTATTGTACCAGTGTGTATACTGACAGAGAGGCAGGAGAAGGTACAGGTAGCATAAAACAACCGGGTCAGAATTCAGAAGAATGTGTAGAGTAACACGCGATGATAGAAAGAAGATGACGACATTGAGAGAGGACATTGGCAATATTCAAGTACATGGCCTTCTTGCAAAAACATCCAATTATCACTGCCACAGAATAATAAAGCATACTAAAACACAACACTAAATTGCTGAAATAGGGACTCGGATATTATTATTATTCTAAAATTAAGAGTGTGGTGGACATCACACACTTCACTACACTGTATTGTGGTCCTTGAATAAGCCGCATCATGATTAGACACTAACATGTTTTGTTATGCAATCTATAATATAAAGATATTCAAGAACATGACCTTCTTGCTAAAACATCCAATTATCAGTGCCACAGAATAATAAAGCATATTGAGCCGCATCATGATTATACACTAACATGTTTAGCTATGCAATCTATAATATAAAGATATTCAAGTACAAGGCCTTCTTGCAAAAACATCCAATAATCACTGCCATAGAATAATAAAGCATACTAAAAACACAACGCTAAATAGACCATGGCTGAAAAAGGCACTCGGATATTATTATTATTATTCTAAAATTAAGAGTGTGGAGGACATCACACACTTCACTACACTGTATTGTAGTTTTTGAATAAGCCGCATCATGATTAGCCAATAACATCTTTTGCTATGCAATCTATAATATAAAGATATTCAAGTACATGGCCTTCTTGCAAAAACATCAAATTATCAGTGCCACAGAATAATAAAGCATAGTAAAACACAATATTAAATAGACCATGGATGAAACAGGCCCTTGGAGATTATTATTATGCAATCTATAATATAAAGATTCTAATTAAAAGTTGTCCTATGCTTTGACACGAATCTGCCAATAAGCATCTACGCTACGTAATACAACGCATGCTGTGGCACTAAATTCAACATCCAATAAACTATTTCTGATTATGATATTCTTGTTATAATAAGCTACATTCATGATTGTGCTGCATGCGGATGAGAACTGGCTAGTAGCAACAACCGAGTTTGTGCTATGTTAATAATGAAGGAAGTACTTAATTATTTCACTGAGAGCTCTTCAGTCTGGGATGCGCTCTTGGATTTAGTTGATCTCAACTGCTGTTCTTTTAGAGAGTACCAATATCGAGCGCCGTTGCGTGGATGGCGTCGTGGATTCGTGTTACGGGGACGCCCTCTTCACACAAGTTCACCAGCACATACAGATGTCTCATTGCATACTCGCTCTGGCAACAAAAGACAAGATATTGGCATGCGAGTTAAATAGGTTAAATGCAACATAATTCATGTTTAGTTACGTTCAAATCGAAAAGTGCTTAAACATTTGGTCAAGTTAAAGCAATGCCTACGTAGTATGCCAAGTAACAGTGTTTTGTTTTGTTAAAATGTCTAACTTTGATACTCCGAGCGATACATCCACGAAGCAATTAATCATTCATTTATTCATTCATTCATTCATTCATTCATTCATTCATTCGTTCATTCGTTCATTCGTTCATTCGGTCATTCGGTCAGTCGGTCAGTCGGTCAGTCGGTCAGTCGGTCATTCGGTCATTCGGTCATTCGGTCATTCGGTCATTCAGTCATTCGGTCATTCGGTCATTCGGTCATTCGGTCATTCGGTCATTCGGTCATTCGGTCATTCGGTCATGCATGCATGCATGCATGCATGCATGCATGCATGCATGCATGCATGCATTCATGCATTCATGCATTCATGCATTCATGCATTCATGCATTCATGCATTCATGCATTCATGCATTCATTCATTCATTCATTCATTCAATTAATCAATATTTCTATCCATGTTTCAATTAATATATCTAACCAACAAAACAAACTCCATAACAACACAACAAACATAATTTAGATAAAGAAACAATATAGTATCGTTTTTAAAGTGTGTTATCTACTCATTAGTCTAACTTTAAAACATCAACCAATTGTGGAAAGTGATATGTGTGCCTTCATGCCTTCATGCCTTCATGCCTTCATGCAGCAAATATATAAAGTATCAAGTTGTTGCAATCATCTAAACCTCTCTGACGGAGAAGAAAGAATACAAAATAGGCAAAGACATTACATAATCGGAAATGACAAACCTCTCTGAGGTCGAAGCATTTCTCATGGAAGAGTGTCATCACACCCTTGTATCGTGCATAGTCAGAGATCTTTTGGCGAGTGGAAAACATCCGATCTCTCTGACTGCCGCCATATCCTGCCCGCTCCACGATCTTCTCCACTGCACGTCGAATCGTCTCACATTCCTGAAATACGGTTAAGTTTGAAAACCATGTCTAACTGGACGTTAACTGGACACTCCTACAATTAGATCCAGTGTGTGTGTGTGTGTGTGTGTGTGTGTGTGTGTGTGTGTGTGTGTGTGTGTGTGTGTGTGTGTGTGTGTGTGCGTGCGTGATGAGTGCGTGCGTGATGAGTGCGTGCGTGATGAGTGCATGCGTGCATGCATGCGTGTGATCTCATATTTCTCCTGAAAATTGTCTCCAATTTACTTATATTTCAAACCTCTTTAAATTATTATAGTTGCTGATATACAATACTTATTATAAAATAATTACTTATCAGTTGGGTCAATCCACGGCAAATCAACCGATATCCAGAAATCTTCCCAGGTGACCATCTCCAATTTTTGTGATATTTCACACATGGCTATGTATTTCTAAACAATGGCTACATGCATAATTCCAGTATAAACTTTCAATTAGCTATAAAATTACGTTACACTTTTAATACAGCTACTGCAGTAAATATTTTTAACGATTTTAGAATGCTAATAATGTTCTTAATTTATTTATTTACAGTTGGCTACGTAACCAATTTCCATAATTTTGAAGAAGTGGATTCCTAATTTAGTGTTCCTACTTGTTTAATGGTTTATGAGTTATAGACACAACAAGATGGATTTTGTTCAATCAGAAATAAAAAAAATTGTAAAGTTTTAGGATACAATTACAACCTGATCGTTCATCACATACATTAAATGTTACCTGATTAGAACAAAATTACCTACAGGTGTTTGTCTAAAATAAAACTTAGCGGAACCAAATATAACATTAAACGGTGGATTTTTGATGACCTTAATCTAAACAATTGCAATGTTTATCATATCACTAGCTGAACCCGAAGATACTTTTTTGTTCTGTATGAATATTTCTATAGTAATACGTTCAAGAATATTATCTACTATTACAGATTTACTTTGCCATTTTACATGAAAATACAGTGTAGGAACATTTCTTATTTGTAGATACATATAAGATAAGATTTGTCATGTAAAATGGCAAAGTAAATCTGTTGTAGTAGATAATATTCTTGAACGTGTTACCATAGAATTAATCATACAGAACAAAAAGGTCTTGGTTCATTGCATGTACAGTACACTAGGGTCATCCATAGATGCATTTTGCGAAAATATACAACATAATTATGTTAAATCTATTACAACTATAATTGTGTGAGGTGATTTTAAAACTGCTGAAACTTGAGACTTACAATAAGACTAAAAATGTGTAGACAATCTGTATTGTTTGAGTATTTACCATAGATATAAATTGAACACGCCAGTATAACAAGATCGCTCGGCCGCTATCAGTTGACACATGATACTTTGAAGTCAACATGGGCTGGTGACAGCCAGGCTACAGCACGGCAGAAAGCCACTGCAAGTCCCTGTATATACATAGGACTGCACCAAGTTTTCTACATAATTATCACGTTATTTATTTACTGACATCAGTTAGCCAATGTTGTTTAATTGTCTACAATGTGTTCAAACAGTTGCCTCACTAATATGCCAGTATGAAACATATCAACAGGCTTATACTTAGTATACATTTTATCACTGTGTGAGGGGTAAGTACAGCTAAGTTTTATTTAATATGTTATTCTACCAGATCCACAATTGTTGTGGTGTTTTACAAAAAAGGTCATTTAAAAATCAACCAGATGAAGTCCGTCCTCCAAAGACATTGGCGAGAACACCCACACCTATATAATTAATTACAATTTCACAGATTAAAAAACAGACCATGCAAATTGAATGAGAGAATAGGGTAAACAACAACAAAACAGAGCTGCCAACATTACTAACAACAACAGTAGTAGAAAAGATAGACAAGTAGTAATGTTAAGATAGTCAATTAATTAATGATACTGTGTCAATAGTAATAACAATAAATAAATACAATTAGGCAACTACAACAAAATAGCAGGGATGTCATAGTAACAGGTTTCCTTAAAATGACCACAGATTCCCTTTCATGTCTCCCTAAACAGAATTAGTTTGTTCATTTCATGCATTATTGTTGGTCAATTTACATATGACTGCAATGTTTTAAAACTATTAATTTTGTAAATTAATGGCAATGGAACATAAATATGTTCGCAAAGATTATAACCTAAGCTATATATTGTATAACCTGTGGAAAGAGACTCCGGATCCTGTTTTCTGTTGGTTGGTACAGTTGTATGCTGCACAGGAAATAACCATACTTGCTACTTCACAATGACTGTTGTAGCCAGCATGTCCCCAAATGGATTAACGTCGCTCACACCAGTGTCAACCACCGAACTGTCCAGTGTTTGGGTTCTATATAATCTGGGTCACAGTCCTTCCCCTAATGACTATATAAGCTGGAAGCTACAGCCTATCCCACAGGATCATTATTCACATTGCCAAGGAACGACAGTGACAAATATTTAGATCCCTACCCCAACACAGTGACTTAACTAAAAACATTCAACAGCTGGCCTTGCTGGCCTACTTCAGAAATTAATCATGAGCTGCCTTAACTAGGCCTTAGGGCTAGGGGCACAGCGACACATATCCAAGTTAAACATTTCATCTTAGGAGACTTTTTTATATTTATTACATTGTTCAACAGTTCTATTCTATATATCCCGCCAGTGGGTATAGCACTTTCTGCCTGGCAGGTAAATGGCAGCCAGTGGTCCACAGCGGCTTCGGTGCAGAGGTTGTCACTTTAGTCTATAGGGGAAAGATTAATGATCTAACTCTGTAGTATCTACCCATTCATTAATATGCCGTCCAGGATCACAGATAGCTCAAATATACTATTAGACAACATAATCACAAATGAATTACACGAGGATGACATAATTTGTGGTATTATGTTCATCAGTGATCATTCACCAATGTTTGCACTCTGTGAGATAATTTATCTGGCCATATGAGACATCCAGAAACATAGCCAAATTTGTTTAATGCAGCAACATAACCTGTCATTATAGTGTTTTGTCAAGGGTTATTTACTTTCAATCCACTCAACCAGCCAAGTGACCAGATTGCAGCTGATATCAATAAAGGTGTTTCATTATATAGATATTCAGAACATTATTTTTACATATTCGTCAACTCAATGTTACAACATATTTCATAAATTATTTTAAGGATAATTAAATAAGCATCAAATAAACTCAACAGCATTATTTATGGAATATCTATTAGATTTCCATGCAGGTCACCTGGCCTTCAGTGCATGGTAGTGGGGAGTGAATACACAATATCTAATTGTCAATGGTTTGTAAGTAAAAAAGTAAAGGTAAGTTTTTATACAGCGCAGTATCTTGTTCATAGGACTGCTTAAAGCGCTTTACACATTACTTCCCCGACAGACCTGTTCAATCAAATACCATCTCAACTTCTGTGGGAAGCATCCAGCCACATGCTACAATTAATGTGCGAAAGGCTGCGCATACACATATCTACCACTGTCTATTGCCAGGTACTCATTTTTACAGCTGAGTGAACTGGAGCAATGTAGAGTGAAAAAACTGCCAAAGGTTTTAACACCGCAGCACAGGATTCGAACCCGGGTTCTCTTAGTCGAGAGTCCGGAGGTCTACCCCTGAGTCACTACGCTCTACGTAGTGGCTCAGTTTGTTGCAGGCTTCCTAGCCTCCAGTGGGGGTGAAGGCAGACACTGGCAAAATGTAGAAATATAGCTTTTGGGGAGGCCCTGGGGTGGCCTTGGAAATATTCAATTAAATAAAAATTCTAGTATCTTCACTGTAGTTACCTAACTGGAATTTTCTTTGGTTATTCATATGATATGACAAGTAACACAGCCATATTGTGTGACTGAAGCAAACAATTTCAATAACGTATGTATGAATTTTCACTCTATAGTTGTCTTAGAATATTAAGTTTCTATCAGTGTCAATTGTCACTTAGGTGACAATATATCTTTAATCTTTGGCCCAAAGAATTAAAAACTACATCTGGCAAAAAAAGGTTTAGGTAAAAATACTTTTTGGCTGCTGGACTAATTTCATTCAAGTTCATTAATGGGAATAATTACCTTGACAATCGCCGTAATTTCAACCATGATTTTTCTCTTCTTCTCCAGATCGTCCGTGGCATCGTGTTTGTACTGCCTGATGGCCAGTGACACATTTTCACTTTCAATGGGGTAATACTGTCAGACAACAATTACAACATTTAAAATGGAATGACTGACAACTAAATGTACACTGATAGAAGTGAATAATTAGAAATAAGTACCTTTGTTTTATATATATATATATATATATATATATATATATATATATATATATATATATATATATATATATATATATATATATATATAAATAAATATATATATATATATATATATATATATATATATATATATATATATATATATATATATATATATATAAACACATTCTCCCAAACACTGATGAGAGAACTACGAGAACTCAGAGCACATTGTGGCAGGGCCTTCACACAGTAGGAGGAAATCAGACATCCCAGAGGTTTATGACGGAAACCACATGTCAGGTGGACTATGCAGAGAACTGGCAGGTGGACTATGCAAGTATGTGGATGAGACAGGTTCTGTGTGTTATGACAAAGGCGAGATAAACATCCACCCCATTGTATTGCACTACAGAGATGAAGATCGGTATATGAAGGTTTTGAGTTTCGTTGGCCTCTCAGGTATAATGGCTTACTCGGTGCCTTCAACATTCGCCTTTTTTAAAAGCAATGATGTTAGAGCTACACCAAACTATGCCGTTATTAAACATCATTTTGTAACCGACTGTCCAAGTTATAAAAACCCAAATAGCTCAACATGCACATTGGTTGGCCAGGCCCAACTGACACGTAGGCCTACACCAAATGACGAGGTGAAACGTCCATTCGTTATTTGGTGTACGACGTATCAGCTGAGTTAAAAGAGAACGGCATTTCCTCAGAAATTGCGATGATTGGAAAATAATGCACGTAACTGTCGGAGAGCAAGACGCCGAGGCCAAGCAGAATAAGACAAATGCCCCTTAGAGCAATCCTTTTCTATTATGACAATTCTAATGAAGAATGCATTTCAGGGATACCTAGCATATACCTATTTTAAACATCCTCATGAAGACTACAGATGACAGTATCCGCATAAGGTTTATTCCGTTGAAATGGTAATTGTCCATTTTATACTTACCTTTACGGTGATACCATACAAGCAGTTCCCCATAGAAAGATAAGTAATTATTTAACCGCTTTACTCTTTTCACAGGAGACCAAAAACGTATTCTAATTTCTGAATTGTACAAAAACAAAACAATGTTTTTCAAAGTAAAAGCAAAGTGTATCATTTTATACATCAACATTTTACTTATAAAAACGTAAATTCAACATATCTCGGTAGGATGAAAACATGATTATTTTTCTATTCTATTATTTAGTAACGTATCTGAAAAACAGTTGTAAGTCACCTTTGTGAAATATGAACTCAACAAATATGACAATATTATTCAATTACGCAAGTGATACACACCGAAACTTTGGCAAGAGGTTCTGAATCTGGTGATACGTATCCTTGGAAATTGGCTACCGGATGTTCACAGGTATCCTGAAGTAAGATATCAGATGGTAAACATACAGCATCAACTTAATATAATAAGAGAAAAGATCAGCTACCAGCCAGAGGTTAACTCAGTTTCCAGCATGCTAATTTTGTGAATGATTGTTTTCTCACCAAAATGTTGTTTTACTGAAACAATCTATAGCAATCAGATATGATACGTTAAACTTTAGTTACTATACAATATATATATATATATATATATATATATATATATATATATATTGTTTTACTTAAACAATCTATAGCAATCTGACATGATACGTTAAACTTTAGTTACTATCATCATGCTCTCGGT
Source organism: Oasisia sp. SBJ-2009 (assembly GCA_964017155.1). Lineage (NCBI taxonomy): Eukaryota > Metazoa > Annelida > Polychaeta > Sabellida > Siboglinidae > Oasisia > Oasisia sp. SBJ-2009. The sequence goes on from OZ024856.1 coordinate 19,233,167, forward strand.
TGCGAAGCGACAAAGACTGCTTCCATCACTTGACTGTTGCTCTCCATTTATCTCTCTGCTGTGAGAGTGATGTCCATGGGTCGGTCTTTATGTCTCTCAGCTTCAGGTTTCTCTTGATGGTATCTTTGAACCGGAGACGAGGGCGCCCTCTCTTTCTGTGACCAGAAGACAGTTGGGAATAGAGAACCTGCTTTGGCAGCCTGTCTGGTGACATCCTCATGAGGTGTCCAGTCCACCGGAGAATCTTTCTGATCAGAAGATCTTCCATAGATGGCAGCCCTGTCCGTTCGAGTATTTCCTTGTTTGTCACTTTGTTCATCCAGGTTATCCTCATGATCGAACGCAGATGTCGCATCATGAAGGCATGCAGCTTTTTCACCTGTCGTCTGTACACTGTCCAGGCCTCGGCTCCGCATAGGAGCGTGGACAGCACGATTGCACGGTATATCTTGGCTTGAACCCGCATGGACACATGGTGGTTGTTCCAGAGTCTCTGGCGTAGTCGGCCGAAAGATGCACTAGCCTTGGCCATCCTCCTCTGTATTTCATCGTCAATGCTTCCGTCACTTGATATAGTGCTTCCGAGGTAGGTGAATTCCAGAACAGAGTTTAGCTTGTTTCCATCAACCATGATATCCACCTGTTGGGTTCTTGTAGAGTTGGGTTGGTACAGCACCTCGGTCTTCTTGATGTTAATCTTCAGGCTGAACTTCTTTGACGCATTGGGGAAAGCATCCACTATTTTCTGCATCTCTTCAGCAGAGTGTGCAACCAGTGCACTGTCATCTGCGAATAGCAGCTCTCTCATCAGTATCCGAGTAGTCTTGGTGTTCGCTCTGAAGTGTGCGACGTTGAATAGGTCAGCGCTCTGTCTGGACTGTATGTAGATGCCATCCCCCATGTCTCGGAAAGCATCGTCGAGCATTGCTGATAGGAAGATGGAAAAGAGCGTGGGGGCCAGTACACAACCTTGCTTGACCCCATTTGTGACCCTGAACGATTCCGAGACTTCCCCTCCAACACTAACATTCGCCATCATTCCGGTATGTAGTGCCTCGATCATTGTTGTGAACTTCTCTGGGCAGTCATACTTCTTCAGTAGCTGCCATAGTCCAGTCCTCCCAACGGTATCGAACGCCTTACTGAAGTCGACAAATACCATGTACAGTGGTCAATGTGCTTTTTTTGTAGTTGTCAGAGACAAAATATCGTATCTATGGTGCTCCGGTTACCTCTGAAGCCACATTGTGTCTCTGGAACTACTTCTGGTGTTGTGGGTAGATAGTCTGTTGAGGAGGATCCTGGCGAAGATCTTGCCTGCTATGGAAAGAAGAGAGATTCCTCTGTAGTTCCCACAGTCTGTTCGATCACCTTTCTTGTAGATGGTTATGATACTGGCATCCTTCCATGTTTGTAGTACAGAACCCATCTCCCAGGCATTGGTGATTAGTTGGTGCAGTCTGCTGAACAAATTGTCTCCTCCATGCTTCCATACTTCTGCAGGAATTCCATCTCTTCCAGGTGCTTTGCCATCTTTCAGGCCGGCGATTGCTCTAGTCATCTCATCCATAGTTGGAATCTCATTGAAGCTTGTCTTTGTAATGCGCTGCGGGATGTTGTCCAGAACTTCGTGATCTATGTCACCAGGGACATTGAGTAGCTTCTGGAAGTGCTCACTCCATCTTGCCACAACTCTCTTGCTGACAGAGAAGGTCTCCATTCCATCTGTTGATTTCAGTTGAACAGTGTCCCCACATTTCCTTCAGTCCACTGTAGAAGCCCTTCATGTTGTTTCTGTCAGCAGCTCTCTGCAGCTCCACTGCCTTCCTTTCCCACCAGTCCGACTTCAGTGCACGGGTGTGTTTTTGTAGCAGTCTGCAGGCATCTTTGTATGCTGCATCTAGCACAGGAGCACTAGATCCACCAGGATCTAGTGCTCCTGGTTTGCAACACTCTCTGGTGGGCTTGGTCTCTTCTGCTCATGAGACTCTGTAGCTCCTGGTCGTTGGGGTCGAACCAGTCCTGGTTTTTTCTGTCTGGCTTCCCAAGATATGTCTTGGCTGTGTTGTACACGACCTGCTGCACAGTTGCCCATTCCTCGTCTGGTGTTGAGTTTTCTTCTCCTCCCATTGGGCGAGAGCATTGTCCATCTCCTGCTCAAAACTCTCCCTATGGCTGATGGTACTTAGTTTTGCAGTGTTGAGCTTGGTCGGCTTATTTGTCCCTTGCCTGTTGTGCTTTTGTCGTATTCTGAAAGTCACTTTTGACCTCAGCATCTGGTGATCGGTCCAACAGTTTGCTCCACGCATAACTCGGGTACTGTGGATGTCCATCTTATCCCGACACCTCGTGATGATGAAGTCGATCATATGCCAGTGTTTCAAACGAGGATGCATCCAGGTGGTCTTGCGTTCATCCTTCTGCTTGAACATGGTGTTCGGCACTGTCAGTTCAAACTCAGAGCACAGAGCCAGTAGAAGCTCGCCATTGGAGTTGCATTTCCCAATGCCATGTTTGCCCATAACCAAGGGCCACTTGTCATTGTCTCTTCCTATCCTCGCATTGAAGTCTCCTATCAGCAGTAGCTTATCTGTACGAGGGATGCCACTGAGCACACTTGCCAGCTGGTTGTAGAAGGCCTCCTTGTTTTCATCTGGGTTTGTCATTGTCGGAGCATACACGCTGATAATTGTAGCAAAGTTGTCCTTGCTCAGAGGTAGTCTCATCGTCATGATTCTGTCGCTTACTGGCCGTGGCATTTCTGTCGGCTTTGTGATGATATCCTTTTTGGTAGCAAAGCCCACTCCGGCCTCCCTTCTTTCTCCTTCGGGTTTTCCACTCCAGAAGAAAGAGTATTCCAAGTCGTTGAGACTACCAGACTCTGAGAACCTTGTTTCACATAGGGCGGCGATGTCGATGTTGTATTTGGCAAGTTCCATTGCTACTAGTGCCGTATGTCTTTCTGGTCGGTTAGCTCCTTCTCGGTCGAGGAAAGTCCTGACATTTCATTGTCCAATTGTCAGTAGTTGTCTTCTTTGTCTTCTTCTTCTTAGCTGATTTTCCACTGTCGACGGAAGATGAGGTCGAGCAGTGCGGTCCTTGGTAACCCGGGCGACGGCCGATCCGGTATGGAGTTTCATGCAGTTGTACATTTCATGGAAGCTGCTTGTAAAAAGTGCCGCTGGATTTTGCAAGTTACTAGCGACACTCTCTCGGGGAACAAATAGAAGTCTCACACCGGCAAGAACATGTCAAAACAGACGCAAACTATTTGTCCCTGCAGTGGCTGGTCGAGAGATGTTGTGAGTTCCATACACCAACCACCCTTGATGCTGCCACAGTGACATGGTTTTCTGGTTAGGGTTTGTTCCCTTAGCCTTCGGTTCTAACAAGAACCTATACCACAAGGCAATGGGTTACAACTCTGCATGGCAGGGGCGTCAAACTCCCTTGAGGTATTGCAATACCTGCATACCAGTATAGTTTAGTTACTATACAATATATATATATATATATATATATATATATATATATATATATATATATATATATATATATATAAATTATTATACTCGTGTCCGAACATAGCAGTTAAGTCAATTCCAAAGCAATCACACGAATACGTATGCAATATAGATATATAGCATACAATGACAATCAATAAAAATGAATAAAATAATACATTTATTTATTTAGCATGATTGCTATTGTAGAATGAAGTCACAGTAATGAAATCGCTTAGGGGTATGGTCGTGACACGCTGGACCAAAGCACCACATTTGGCACAGTTGTACCTTAGAGACACACAGAACATTTTAGAGGGGGCTGTCCAATTTTAAAGGCCTAGGTCAAGAACAGATCAAGATCAAGCTTTTAATGCTACTTTAAAATCTTTTTAACAGCTCATTTTTGTACCCACCCGCATCTTTCCATGGGATGATTAACTAATTTTCATAAATTCAAAATGGCCGACAATTGAGCAAATATATAAATATCGTTATTCTTTATCAGAGCCATTTTTACAAAGATTCCAAAACAAATATGTTGCAAACAGATATGTTATACAACATTTGTGAGATGGGGTTGCCGGGATTTCAAGGTCACGGTCAAAGTCCTTGACCTTGACAGACAAAATATTTCATAATTCCAATTTTATCATCTACTAACACTATAACAATGTTTGTATTTATAAATTAATAAATCCAAAATGGCTGTCAATATGTTCAAGCCTAATTATAGAAACTTGCCATGTTTCCAAACCTCTCCGCGGTTTGCTTGGGTTGCTTTCTTTTTTGCTGTCTCTTATTGTAATCGTCCACAACCTGTCTGGTTTTAGTCTTCACAAACTCAAATTGCTCGGAGAGAGTCTTTTTCGTTAGGTCATTCTGAAATGAGTGAACAAATACAACTAAAAAGTTTAATATAAGTTAGTTAACCTGTGCATACGCAGTATTTATTCATATTCTGCTTATCCATATATATTAGCATTTAGTATTTTGTTAATCGCAACAGCATCAATTGCAACAGTTAAATGTCTTAATCAGCAGCAATGGCTTAATTTCCAATTGAATAGTAATAATTTACCGTTTCGTTCAGTAGTAACAGTTCAGTAACTGTCCCAGGTTATTGTATTGTATTCAATAGCAACAGTTAAAGGTCTTGTTCGGTAGCAACAGTTCATTGAGTGTCCTATTCACATAATCCAGTAAAACAGTTTAGTGTTCAATTCAATAGTAACTGTTCAATGAGTTTCATGTTTTGTAGCAAAAGATATATGGTGGTGTATTTTGTTTTGCAGAAACTAAATGAAACCTAACCTAACTGTTGTGCTGCATATTTTTAATTTATTGAAATATTTGTTGCTTATTCATCATAACTCAGTGAATATTAACATAACATTTCACAATATCCTCTCATAAGAAATGAGAAACAAAGACTGGTTTGCAACAAACCAAGACAACACATTGAGAGAGACACACTATGTGACTGGACCCCCTCCACGATGCAGAGAACAAGAGGGAAGTAGCATAAAGACGGACACACCTCGTCGGAGTATTCCATCCAAATGACGCTGTACAAATCTCCCAAGAATGTTTCTTCCTTTTCGGAGTAGTAACATGCGAATGAAGATTCGTCTTTGTTGCAAGCAGTCATGGCATAACCTGACCGATACATATAGTCATGGTATAAATAAACAAATGCTCAAGATTGCCACCCTGAGAATGAGCTCTGGATGGCAGAAGGACAAGAAAGGTCTTTGGCTTATCAAGTGATCAACCCTTTTTATCTGCGTGTATCCAGCCCTTCTGATGTACGTTACAATTTTATTTATAGACATTATTCATGCGACGACCAGTATATATATATATATATATATATATATATATATATATATATATATATATATAACAAACCCACAATCAGCACATAATCTGTTCTAAACCTGTACAAAGCTTTGCAAAAATGATACACAATTGCGTACATACTGACTTGTCCATCTAATTGTACAACACTCAGCTGTCACGCAAGCATAGTCTGGTGCAACGCTGACGTTACCGTTTTCCGCAGTTTGCATCTCGGATGCCAAACATTTATAGTTAATTTGCGATCTTTTTTAAAGAAATGCAACATATTGATTTGAAAATGTTGGTTGGTTAAAGGTCGTACCAATTCAAAGTCAGCACTGGATGTCAGTTGGTAATAAATCGAGGGTGTCTGTACTTACAATTTATGTTTGATGGCAGATGATTCTCGAACATAGACCCAGAATGACACGCTTCAAAATACAGGGCCATCTGCAAATACATGTTCACGAGAACGTTTCTCTTTGTTCTTCTGCAAATACACGTTATTTTAAATCTTTCTTCGATCACCAGCAATAGCATGTCCATGAACAAATGTATCACTATTTATTTGCAGTATCGTGTTCACGTTCATGAATAGGTTCAACAATGATCAGCAGCAATAGCTTGTTCATGAATAAGTGTTCCTGTGTTGATTTGGAATTATATCTTCATGAAGAACTGCTTAATTGTATTCACAAGCGAATATCATACAATAACAACAATTAAGTGTTCTTGTACAAAGCCTTAGTCTATAACATCTACATACAGAAGTGTCTAATCAGGCTTTTTCAACTGTAATGACATGGTCAAAATATTCCTGTGCAATGAAAGGTTCAAGGACAGTTACTCCATTGTTCTTCTGCAATGACATGTTACATTAAATAGTCATATATACATATATACAAATATATAATCAACTTGGTTCACCAAAGACTATACTTACTGAAACTTATACAATATCAAACTAATGCTATGTCTGTTTACACGATAGCCAATTATTTGATTGAAATACAAATGTTTGCCAGTAAAACACACAATAATTTACCTCGTAGTATTTCCCATCTTTGTACATTTGCTTAATGGTATTAACCAACTCATTTGCGTGGAGCTGCAATGGAAAATAAAATATGTCACCAAAATATGATAACATTATAAAGAATGATAATAACAGAATCGACTCTTTAGCGCCAATATCTTTGCTAAATCTGAGCTGAGTAGGGTAATAAAACCAAACGAATTAGGAGTTCCGTTCTCAACGTCCCATTGTCATGTATTGAGCAAAAGCTAAGAAAGGCAATTATGTGAAAAAACATCGCATGAATGCGAACAGTTTTTAACCCACGATAAATACACAAATTGCGATAAAGATTATTTAGTGAATCGGGAGGCACATGCGTGGACGTGTTTAGTAATCTTACTCTATATTTGTACTCATGGTAATCATGGGCAACTTTTTGATTAATCACTCAATTAATTGGTAAAAAGGCAAGTAATAATAGGATTAGATGCATACACTACATGGAGTCCATCCGGCAACAATCCTGCGCCAAAACCTCCGTCTGACGCATCGCACTGGATGCACACGGGTTTCTTGGCGTCGTAGTACTGCAGGATTGGTGTGCTCGTGAGAATTTTCTTTATATGATCAAAAGCCTCCTGGTACAACCAATACCACCCAGTATCCTTGTCCATGAGCCGTCTGAGCGGCTTGAGTATATCTGACAGGCGTGGGAAGAACTTTGCCAGATAGTTCACCTAGCCAAGCAGTCTCTGTACAGCATTGGCGTCCTCTGGCTCAGCCATTGTCTCGATTTCTATTACTTTCTTCGTGTCCACACGGAGTCCTTCGCGTTTGAGTAGATGACCAATGTACGGGACTTCCGTCATCTTTGGCTTCATCTTCTCTGCATTCAGTCGAAGATTGCGCTCTCGAGCGCGATCCAAGAACGCTCGCAGGTTCTTGTCGTGGTCTATCTCTGCCTCTTCTTCAGTTGTACCACAACCTACTGTAGTCGGGGCGCACGGGTCCAAATTTTGGATACCTCGTGCTATTTTTGGTTGTCGTGTATTTTATTAAACTTCAAACCCTCCCGAATAATATTCCAGATGGCAACCTTCTCAAATCACTGTACTTCACTCCGAAAATTGCGCTTATATCCAGGCCTTTAATGGCCCTGTTGTATATATTTCTATTTCCACATTTTCACAGTAACTGTATAGCAAAAAACAAACAAAAGTACAGTATCAAATAATTACGAGAACTAATATTTGTGGCAATATCTCGTTGATGCGTTTATTTTTCAAGATGCCAGATACAAAACATTGGACAAAATAACGACAAATCAGTTCGGTTTCGCAGTTGACATCACACAAAAGGAGTCATATTTACCTTAATATGCAATCAATATACTTATGTAATATATCGAAATTACGTGCATTCAATTGCTTACTGAATATTGCAAAGCAAAAGTAAAAATAGTGCTACGTTATACGTAATCACGAGCCAAACATGTACCCCACCATCTAAGTGTTGCGCAATCGTGACGTGACGCAAATCGGAGTGGGTTTCATTGATCATTTTTGCGTTCCTTAGGGTAGTATACACTATTAAAGACAGAGTACTGATGCATAACCTACTCCTGGTTATTAATGCGATATTTGTTAAGACAATATAAAATTAGGATACCACGCATTATTCGAAAATAAAAACATATCACGGTGTTACTCAATCACATCTTAAACATTGTTTTGAGTCATCTGTGTCATTCTTGTCACAGCCATTGTTTTCAACAAGAGTCAAAACAGGTATTACTCGCCCACATTTGGTATCGTTCCCTTTGCACTTGCAAGCAGCACAATGCGACACTTGGAATTTAGCGCAAGAACAATTACAAGGGCATTTACTGACGACACGCAACTTGTGTAAGTTCTGGTAATGGCGGCACCGTTAAAGATACTGGTTCCAAATGTGTTTAACCCATCTTCCAACCGATATCTAATAATGTTTCCTCATTCTTCAAGTGAGTCTCTTTCAGCACAACTGTCAACCACCATGCCTTACAGCGATGACGCATCGATCCATTTGACTCAAATAAAGCTTGCGGTACCTTAGAACATTCATATTCTCCGATGGTTTCCCCAATATTGATATCTTTCCCAACAGCTTTCTGGTGAAGAAGTCGCATCAGCATGACAACTTCATTGATCAGCTGGTACGTCTGTTTCTGCGGCAAAGTAAGATGTTTTTGAGGATGCAGTTCTTCAAATATGCTGCCACGTACCTTTTGGACTTGAGTTGTTTTTCAAATATTCTGGAGCTCAGTTTTGCAAATATTTTCCAGAGTTTCCATGATGGCTACCGTGGCTCTCTCTTTCGTGGTAATATTTAGCATGTTGCTGGAGTCTACCGTGATCATGTGCTGTTTTTATGCATGCTTGATTGATCATTTCCTGTCTTCCATCTTCGTGGAAGTGTTAGAGTGCGAATGGTTCTTTACTTCTTTGAAATGGAATGATACCTCAGATGACACAGGCTTTGTGTAAAGCTACTTGGTTCGTGCTTTAGCATTCAGGGGTATTTGTGTAAGCCCACTCGCACTTTCCTTCACATCTCTGTTGTATGCCTGCCCATGAGCCATATCAGAAGTGACACCTTTGAATGGCCCAGCTTTTTTCGCACACCATATTGACCTTTCGTGAAGTACTGATATACGTATGGTGCTGGGTTCATCAGGTTGTTCATTTCCTTTAGGCACATTGGCAGCGAATAAATATAGTTGTGGTGACCAGCAGCAATTACAAATGAGAGCATGTTATCAGACTCACCCCAAACTTATTGGCCAGCTTTGCTGCATATTCTATAAGCGGATCTATTTGATCAGAATAGGTCATATATAAAGCATGTGGCTCGCACTGTTGACGTTGTGAAGAAACCATTCCAACCTTGACAGTGGTTGCTTCCGAGCTCTACTTTCTTTATGGGTGACAACAGCAAAATTGCCACTGCCACAATCCCCAACTGGAAGTATTGATCACATATAGGTTGCAAATCTATAGTCCTCGTCTTTTCAAGTGATCTGGCTTTACGCTTTTCGCACAAAGAATTGTAGCGTGGTTCAATTGGAGAAGGTATGGCGCTCGACAACAAACGTTTCAATACGTTATGATGATAACAGTGCGAAAATATTCGTCTTTGCCGTCACCAAATTGTTACGTTCAACAATCAAAATAGCTTATGCTGACGACAAGTTGCCGTTGTTTAGACGTTGTCAACAATAGTGCTGCCACACACCATATAATGGGTATTATAATCATAAGTGTCCGTTTTTTTTATTTTGTTAGTTTCGTATTTGTTGTCGGTAAAACACAGTAGATAGTTGACACCAAAATAAGTTAAAGTTGCATTCTGACTTCCGCCATTTTTAAAATAATTTTTTCCAGTAAACCAGCATTCCCCATACACTATATATTGTTTTCCTCAACTACCTATCAACTTATTTTCACATAATATGCCATTTTAAGATAAAAAAAGCAGCAAAAGACGAAAACAATTCCTGGTGGACCCCACCAGTTAGAATTCTCTGATTGGTTTAGACCTGGATGAAGGGAATTCCAGTGAAAAGCGCTGTCAGGAGGGGGCCACACTAAAAGGCGGACCTCAATTGGCAGACCGCACGGAAACGGCATACCACATTCACAAAGATGCCACCGCTCGATACGCTCCATATTTACGGCATGCTCAGATGCCCACATACAAACTATCGCTGTACGGTCAATGGCTAATTGAGCATGATTTAAATAACTAGGGTATTGTTACCTAGTGGCGCCTCTAGCGACTAACGTGGATATGTGGAACCGCCTTTTAGTTTGCCCCATCGTTTACTTACGTTGACCGGAGAGTTCCGATGGTAAAAATAGATCGACTTTTGGGAAACTCCAGAGCCGTTGTTTGTTGCAAACTTATATTTGATCAAATAACGTATAAATCCACAAAGTGAGACATGTGGTAGGAAGTATACTAATAAGCGAATATCGGTCATGGTGTACATTGACTTTTCTAAAATGCGTTAAAAAGGGGAAATTATGTCAGAATGCAACTTTAAAACGCTATAAAGCATATCATTCAAACTTTATAACATACCTCATGTATTTGAAAACAAGAATACATGATATTTAATTTACGTATTAGACGCAACGTATATATATTCCAGAGATTATGTTAAAATCTAACGTCAAACCAAAATGAGGGGGCGAAGTATACACTATAGGATGATTCAAGAACAAGTGATGTTCAGATATATTTTTGAATTATGTGGTATAAATCAACCGAGGAATGGATGGGGATACCTTTGATATGTTAACCATATATTTTGAATATGTTGTAAGGTGACTACGGTTCATTTATGTGAAATCGACAACAAAATGAAACTGTTTTTTTTACTTATTCTTCAATTGTTTATTTCACGTTGCCTTAAAAAATATATACATTTCTATAATATAGCTGTCGTCTTTATTCCTCTCACCATTCCGGATATATTTTGGCACAGAAGCCAGTTAAATTAATTAAATAAACTATGAATATTTCGTAATTAGCCATTGTGACTTAACGGTCATTCAGACACCTTCGGGCCTGAATATAAATGTAATTTTCAAGTGCCGTGTTGTTTGGGCATACGATGGGAAAAATATCAAATGTGCGCGAATAATACCTGTTCGAACTTTTGTTGGAAAAAAAATGGCTGTGACAAGAGTGACACAGATGACTCAGTACAATGTTTAAGATGTGATTGAGTAACACCGTGATGTGTTTTTATTTCGAATAATGCGGGTTATCATAACTTTGTATTGCCTTAACAAACATCGCATTAATAACCAGCAATAGGAATTATGCATCAGGACTGTCTTTAATAGTGTATTATTACCCTAAGAAACGCGAAAATGATACAATCAATGAAATCTACTCCGATTTGCGTCACGTCACGATTGCGCAACACTTAGGGGGTGGGGTACATGTTCGGCTCGTGATTGCATATAATATAGCACTATTTTAATATAGGTAAATGAATGCACATCATTTGAATGAATGCACATATTACATGAATATATTGATTGCATATTAAAGTAATTATAACTCCTGTTGTGTTATGCCAACTGCGAAACGGAATTAATTGTTCGATATAATTATTGTCCAATGTTTTGTACCTGGCTTCCATAGCTTTACGAAGAGACCCGTCCACCCGTAATTTGGACGGGTAAAAACCGTTGTGGACGGGTAGACATGTATGGGTGGACTGGTAAAAAAATGAAGAGCAAAAAAAGGTATTCCAAAACCATAGATATTGTCAGTTATACCTTAGAAGTGAGTGTAAATGGTGTCACATGTGCGTTTGCTGTCCATTTCAGGTCATCAGACACATTTTAAAGTTTGTAAACTGGTTTAAAAGTTAACATCCATGTGCCCACCAAAACGTGACTGGCAATAATTTGGCCCTGCATAAAGCTCTCCTGGCGTCCTAAAAAAAATTACGTATCAATACGATATTGCCATAAATATTAATTTTCGTCATTTGATATTACACTTAAGTTTGTTGTTATGCATTTACTGTGAAAATGTAGAAAGAGAAATATATGCAATGCGGCCATTAAGAGACCACATAGGCCTGAATGTAAATGCAATTTTCGGAGTGAGGTACACTGATTTGAGAGGGTTGCCCTCTTGAATTAAGGAAGGTTTAAAGTTTAGAAAACGACAGGGCAACCAAAAATAGCACGAGGTGTCCACTTTGTACCCTGTGGGCCCCGACTACTATCAGAAATCATCATGGCCACCTTTGTGCCTTCCAGGCCTTCTACAAGTTGGTTCATCGTGCGTTGCAAGATCTCGGGTGCAGAGTTTATCCTGAAAGGCATCCGCAGCCACCGATACCGACCAAAAGGCGAGGTGAAACACGTCAACATACTGGACTTCTCATCCAGCCGGATTTGCCAAAACCCCTCATTGGCGTCTAACACAGTGAAAGTCTTACATTCTTCAACCGAGTACTGACCTCTTGGATGGTTGGCATCGGGTAGTACTCACGTCTGATTGGTGTATTCAGATCTTTTGGATCTAGGCATATCCTAATCTGTCCGCTTGGTTTCTGGACAATCACCATACTTGATACCCAGTCCGTAGCCTCTGTGACTGGCATCAATACTCCATCACTCTCTAGCTCGTCAAGTCTCCTTCTCACGCACTGGTACGGGTACGCGTCCCGGTGCGTGCACCACTCGTCTTACAGATTCATCGATCTCCATGGAATAACTGTCCTTCAGCCTTCCCAGACTCTGGAACACGTCTGGGTATTCGGCTTTCACAGTACAATCAGTCAGATTCTTCGCTTGTACACCATCGTGTGTTTTGTACACATAGTCCAGGGGGGATCCGAATCCTTGATTTTCAGCACTCCCATGCCCTCTGATGCTGGTCACTGGCCTCAGCTTTGCTAACGTTCTGTCACCAGTCACTCTCACGTACTCATGACGTGGCAGCACGCAACACTCAGATCCACAGTCGATCTGGAATGGCACTGGCACACCGCTGGCACACCGCTGTCACCCAGATTCAGTGTTATCATAGCAGGGTGTCTATTCCTCACACTGAATAGAAACACTGTTCCAACATTGTATTCACTGTCACAAACAACAGCCTGTACTTGCTTCACGTACTTACAGGCCTACTGCTTGCACTTACTTTAGAAGTGGTTCATCTTACCGCACTTACGACATTCCTTGGCTTAGGCCGAACACTGTTTTGGTGCAAGCTTGTATGAGCAAAATTTGCACTCAGTGGTTGGTTTCTTTTGTTTCTTCTCATAGTCACATATTTGACTTGGTTCGCCTCGTCCCTGGTGTCCTTGACCTCGTCCTCCGTTTTTGTTCACAACACAGACTGTCTGCTTGCCTGACATGACATGCGTCTGATCTGCGGTTGCCTCAGCTGCTTGTACCATCTCTTAAGGTCTTTCCAGAGTAAGACGTTTGTCTCGAAGTAATCTCTCTCGGACCTTCGAGTCTCTCGTGCCAAGTACGAAACGGTCCCTGGGTATCTGACTGGTTGTAATATTTGCGAAATCGCAGCTTTCTGCAGCGTATCGCAATTCCGTCAGGGAGTGTGAACCAGTTTCACCAGCCTCTTGGTTCATGCACTGGAACCTGTATCTTTCATATATCGTGTTCTGTCTATGATTGCAATGCTCCCCGGATTTTTTAAGCACGTCAGCTAACTTAGTCTTAGTTATGATCACTTTCAAAAGTAGTACTAATGACGGACAAAAGTGTACACACTCACTTTTTTGTCATAAGCTTCAACAATTCCTACCTCGAACCTAGTCCATGTTTTCCTCCAGGATTTCTATAGACTTATCGTTAATATTCAGGGGCTTGGGCGGAGGGATGTTGGTCAGTTTGACGATGGCGATGCCATTTGCAATTCTATCGTTAGCGTAACAATGTCAATCCGGCTACAAATTCACTTCAAACGCGAAATTTATATATTCGACAATACTTTCTGACACCATGTCACGTTCTTAGCTATTTTTGTCACAAACCTATACATTAGAATGCGGTAATGAAGTTCGTTTATTAGCGATATATCACACAGACATGCACCGTCGCTTTCATCCGACAACGCCATCAGCAGAGCCACACGAGGGGAGGGCTCATTAACGCTACAGTAGTGTGTGTCAAATTTGTCTTGTATGTACCCTATCATCTGGCCTATGACAATTTCCACCATCCTTATGATATTTTCCTGTCTGTCTCTACCCTACTTTGAAATGTTTACTTACCAAATTGTTTGGAAAGCCGACAATTCCTGCACCTCCATGGCCAACGAAGTTAACAAACACGTGGTTCGAACTGTTACTGCAATTGCCAAACAATCTTTGATTAAAATATGAAAAGAAAAGAGTAGGCCTATTTTACAAAAAGAGGGAGTTTTTAAAACAATGGTTATTAGTTTTAAAACTACATTGAATAATTAGATATGGTGCTTGTTGAGATGAAAATATTGTTAGATGAAAATAGTGATAATGTTTATCAGACATGCCACATGATACGGATTACCCGTATCCGATACGGATTTTGGCGGTTTTTTAAATGATACGGCCGTACTCCATTTTGATACGGATTTTCACTAAATCTATGGAGACGTTATTTTTAACCACATTCTGTCTTTATAGTTATATGCGTCACAAAACTACAGCACAATGGAATAATCGTTTACTGTCAGTGACTAAGTAAATCGATTCGAAACGAACGAACTAAACCACCGATTAGTTTATTGTATTATTGTAGCGCGTAAGTTGTTCTAAAAACTGCGGCAGGTGGCTCAACGGGTGTGAACAGAGCGCGTGGCAGGCGCATGACGATTATAAAAACCAATACAGGATATGGAGCTCGACCCCGCGAAATCGCCCGTATTTCTGATTTCAAGATGTTGACACTTGTCAGTGAAATTTCGATATACGCGCGAATTGCTGAGTTAAATTGTTATTATTTGACGACCCTGTCTGTTTTGCGGTACGCAGTTTAAGCGTGCTGAAGTGAATTAAAACGTCGTTAATTTTCCGGTTAACTGGCCTAAATTACCAGGGCCTTTTCAAAACGGTTTTACCACGTTTTTTCGATGTGTATGTGTTTGGAATGTCATTCTGCATCACACCAGCTAAAAAAAAGGCGGATAAAAAATGTTTAATTGTGTTTTATATCAATTTAATGTCGAGTCGACGTAAATATCACGACCGCAAAGCCAAAGGCGATGTCTTGCGATTTGCGAATACGTCCCCAAAACTAAGGCTACATCATTAATTGTTATTCTATATAATGCAGATATATTTGTTTTAAGCATAAATTTATTAAATATGGCTAATTGTATTTTTTTCGATTTCGCAATGTACACGCTATACATCGCCTTTGAAAAACAAAGCCGGGGTTTGATGCCCCGGTCTGTCTGGGCTGCGCTAACTGCTTGCGCCTTGTGACATCGGCTTATTTACGTCGACTCGACGGCATTAAATTGACCTAAAACACAAATTAAAAATATATATATGACTTCTTTTTAGCGGGAGTGGTGCAGAATGATATTCCAAACACATACACGTACGTTTAGAAAAGGCTTTAATAACATAGGCCAGTTAATTGGAAGATCTTATTAGTGATACGGATTGATACGGATTCTTACAGAATTTTAGGTCAAAAATACGGATTGCCATGCAAAAAATGTGGCATGTCTGGTTTATATGACCACCATATAACGTCAAACATTAATTTATTAATTTTGACGTTGCGTTGTGTGTCCTGTGTTACATGTGTTATGCAACACATGGTTAATAAAGGGCGGGAAAATTATATAGTTATTTATAATGTTGCAGACCCGGTCACAACATAACTGTTCATATTTCTTGTTACTACTCCGTGACATCATAGCATATTGTGGATAATTTGGCTAGACAATTTTTCTTTAACCAATTTCTTTCTTTAACCAGTAAACACCAGCTTCACTCTGGCTGAAGTCTGACTTCTAGCGGAATTATATATATATTCACAGGAGGTCAAGTGTCCTGAGAGGAGCTAAAAGTTCAGGCAGAAGCACGCAAAGGTTTAACTTTTTAACATTTTACTATTTTGGTAGACGCTGAGCTGTACTTACAAAACAAATTGTGTACAAAATGTCTTGTGTACAATGAAGACACCCTCAGATATGTCTTTGCAAAAGTACAGAGGAAAAGCTATAGATTGTGTTTTGGAGAAAAACAGGAAAACTGAAATTGTACCGACTTTTAGGCCTATACACCCATTCAAAAGTATGTGTATAGTTACGCGTGCATGTGTGCTAGAACATGAATGTCAACACGTAAGCGTGGGCATTAACACAAATACGGGAATGTTACATCACCTCTCGATGACTCGGCCTGATCCTATACCCTTCATAGATGCCTGGTTCCCTTGCAGGATGTCCAGGAAGTGTTGTGGGGTAACATCCTGAAGAACGTTAGGTCAGAGTATTTCAAATCAGTAATCACAGCAATAATTATTGAGAGTGTATGTAAGACACGTGGTCAAATACATTTGTATTTGAACGTATTTAAATACTTTTTAAAAAGTATTTGGCGTTTAAAAATTAACAATATTTGTATTTAAATGGGCAAGTTGATGGGCAAGTATGCCAAATGCGGTGAGACGAACCACGTCACTGCCACCTGCAGACACCCCGACAAAGTGTTGTGTCGTCAGTGCGGGGAACGAGGACATAAAGAAAAGCATCACACCCGTGATTAGGAAATGGGCCTAAACGATCTCGCCATGGAACTTCCCCTGAACACACAAACCGAGAACTCTGATTCAACGCGGTTTTGTGTTTCGAATCCAACAGCGGACAAAATTCGCAAATGGGATCTGCCTTCTCTAATTAATTTAAATGCCAGATCTTTGAACAGTGAAAAAGTGGACGAATTGCATGTAACTGTAGCAACACATGATGTCTCAATTGTATGTGTTAGTGAGACATGGTTTAAAGACTACATGGATTCAAGTAGCCTTACTATGCAAGGGTTTTACTTAGAGAGAAACGATAGGGGTCATGGACGAGCTGGTGGTGTAGCTTGCTACATTAGACATGTTTAATGTATAAGAGATTGAATGATATGGAGGTTCATGATTTAGAGGTAATGTGGATTAAGGTTATGCCAAAGAAAACGCCTCGAAAAATGTCAAGTATACTGGTAGCATGTTTATATTATACTCCAAAGACAGAGTATTTAAAAATACGTGATAATTTAATCACCAACATTGACACTGTAATGCGAAAACACCCAGAATGTGGTGTGATCATAACTGGCGATTTCAACCAGTTGCGGGATAAGTTTATGAAAACCCACTATAGATTTGTACAAGCAGTTAATGTTGTAACACGTGGACAGGCGATATTAGACAAAATATGGACGAATATGGAGGAGGTATACACCCCACCTGTTACTATTTCCGAACTGGGGTCATCGGACCATAACATGGTTTTGCTTAAACCTAAAGCGAAAAGCTCAGTTGATACTGCATGGATGCGAGACACGGTTAACCGTAAGGTGTATGGGGCCAAAAGAAAAAGCCACATTCAATATGGCTTTATCAGCCATTAAATGGGAACCCCTATTTAGGCTTGATTCATGTGCAGATCAATATTCATATTATCAAACGGTTATTAGCAAACTGATGGAAATATCCTTTCCTACTAAAGTTGGTACGAGGCATACGGCTGATAAACCATGGGTTACAGACTGGTTAAGAGATTTAGTTCGTAAACGACAGCGAGCTCACATGAATGGTGATCTGAATCAAGCAAAAATATTGCGTAATAAGGTCAACCGAGCAGCTTCGAAACTTAAGTGTAATTTTTACCAAACACAAATTGCAGCAATGCATGAATCGGGATTCCACGATTGGGGGAAGCATATGAAAACAATAATGGGACTTAAAACAAATGACATCTCATTTATGCAAGGTCTAGCTAACAAAACAACGGATGGTGATTATGGCTTACTGGCCAATACAACGAATGATTTCTTTGTGTCTGTAAGTGACCATTTGCCTCGGTTAAATAAGAGCCACAAGGTGTTCGACGTTAACGAGGAACTGCCGGATCAGTATGTGATAAGCGTATATACTACTTTTAAAGCCTTGGAGACTGTTAAAGCCAACAAGGCTACTGGGCCTGACAACATCCCTGCATGGGTGTTAAGAAACTGCAAATGTTCTCGCCCCTCCATTAACTGCTATTTTTAACAATTCACTAAGAGAAGGTGTACTCCCTGTGGAATGGAAAATGGCCAATGTAATACCGTTGCCAAAAACAAGCCCCCCTGTGTCGATTGAAAAAGAAATTAGACCAATTTCACTAACTCCAATAGCTGCCAAGGTGTTTGAATCAATAATAATGAAATGGGTGGATGAAACAATTGAAGGTGAAATTGATGCTAAGCAATTTGGAGGAATTAGCGGAACGTCCACAACAGATGTTCTTGTCGAACTGGTTCATATGTGATATAAGGCGACAGATCAATTGAATTCTTATGTCAGAGTTGTAATGCTAGACTTTAGCAAAGCGTTTGATCTTATTAATCATCATTTGTTGCAAGATAAGCTACAATCGTATGGGTTGCCCCCACATATTTTAACATGGATGGCAACCTTTCTATTAGACAGAGCTCAACGAGTAAAAATATGAAATGAATATTCCCATTCTGGTTATCCCAATGGGGGAGTACCGCAAGGGACATTGTCTGGACCTAAATGTTTCCTTGTTTACATACATGATTTAAAGGGAAAAATAAGTCAATGTTTTGATCATATGGGATTAACAGAGTTAATAAAAAGTAACAACTTCCAACAACAATCATATTTTTAACGTCAGTGGTTTACCAGTAAAAAAATGTAGAACACATAGACATAGAAAGTCTACAGACTACGCCATTTTAGAAACAAAATGACGTCAGAGAGTCGTCTCGGTCGGCGTGAACTGTGCATGCGTATTATTATCCTATTATTATGTGTTACTTTCTAACCTAACCACGAAAACGACCGCCAACAGCCGCCAAACTTCTCCCCACATTTCTTACATACATATACATACACTACATTACAAAAAAATCATTTGTATTCCTCTAACGAAGAAAATTCACAAAAGAAACGCAAATCTTGGCGAACGGCAACTCGACAACTTCGACTACCGTAAACTCGCTATTATAAGTTAGCTTTACACAAAATACCGCTAGATGGCGCGCGAATATTTATTAAAGGGAAAACAAAGTCAATGTTTGGATCATATGGGATTAACAGAGTGAATAAAAAGTAACAACTTCCAACAACAATCATATTTTTAACGTCAGTGGTTTACCAGGAAAAAAATGTAAAACACATAGACATAGAAAGTCTACAGACTACGCCATTTTAGAAACAAAATGACGTCAGAGAGTCTTCTTGGTCGGCGTGAACTGTGCATGCATATTATTATCTGTTACTTTCTAACCTAACCACGAAAACGACCGCCAACAGCCGCCAAACTTCTCCCCACATTTCTTACATACATATACATACACTACATTACAAAAAAATCACTTGTATTCGTCTAACGAAGAAAATTCATAACAGAAACGCAAATCTTGGCGAACGGCAACTCGACAACTTCGACTACCGTAAACTCGCTATTATAAGTTAGCTTTACACAAAATACCGCTAGATGGCGCGCGAATATTTATTAACCTTACTGCATTCGCACGCGCGAATTAGTTTAATTAATTATAAATAATATAATAATAATTAGCTGCATCACTATGATCTACAGAAAATGTTAAACGGCAAACTAAGGCAACGCTTTGGTGATATGGGTCTAATAGAGTTGATAAAAAATAACAATTTAATATACAAATATATAATTTTATTAGTTTATTTTATATAGCGCCAAATCCACAATTCTCTTCTCTTCTATTCAACATACTGTTATTAAAGTATATGCAATAATAAGAATGCTACCCACAGGTAATATTTAAAAATAAATATTAAAAATACATGTGTCTGCATAATTATCCAAAATTGCCTATTAGTTATAAAAGAAAAAGGAAATTACGTGTTTTTCAATGAAGTCACATTGTTTATTTCATCAATATTTCTATAAACATCCCGCGTGTACTGCGAGCATGCAAGCTTATATTACATAAGCGATGTTTTAACAATAATAACTAAAACAATAACATGTTAATATTACTGTTTTTAAATCCTTCTTTTTCTACCACCATAATATTTCCCATATATTCATATTCCTTTTTACATTTTAGAGATTTATTGTTCCGATAATTAATAAAGTGTCTTGTTCAAAAATAATAATTATTACATATCTGATGGTGGAAATGTCATTCATGAGTAGAACAAATAGCTTCAGTAATATGTTCTTATGCATAATGGTTGTGTATGTGCTGAATAAAAATTATTATTACGTCGTACTTATTTTACTACTTTAATTATTTATTACTATTAACCATACTTTTATATTCATTTATTTCAATTGTTGTTATGTAATTTGTATGTTTATTTATGACTGATAGGTCAGCTTAGTTAATGATATAGAAACATGTATTTTCATTATTTATTTTTAAATAATATTATCTGTGAGTAGTTTTCTCTTTATTGTATTTTTAATAGCATTATTTTGTGAAGCGCCACAAACAATTATGGATGTGGCGCTACATAAATAAAATATTATATTATAATAAAAACAATTGTTTGTTTATTTATTATAGCGCCACATCCAATTTAAACTTGTTCATGGCGTTTTACATACATTAAAATGCTAAACAACAAATACACACCAGAAGAAAAAAAACAAATATACTAGAAACATATATGAACAATTATAAAAATAAAATATCAATATAAAAATAATAAAACTTATAATTTCCTGCAAATCATAGTGATGATAATAATTAATTATTATTATTATATTATTTATAAGTAATTAAACTATTTCGCGCGTGTGAAGTAAAACAATTTTGTGTAAAGCTTTTAAAAGCGATTTTACGGTACCGCTGAGCGGCCGAACAAGTTGTACTCGAGGTCTGCGCGTTTTTGTGTGTGCATTTTCTTCGTCAGAGGAATGCAAGAGATTTTATTACATAATGTAGTGTATGCATATGTATGTAAGATATGTGAGGAGAAGTTTGGCGGCTGTTGGTGGTCGTTTTGATGGTTAGGTCAATCAAATCGGGTCGTCTAGGATCCGCGCTGTGTCTGTGACTGTCCAAACGAATCCACCGAACCACTGTTTCAGTTCTGCTCGATTCATAGGTTAACAAGAAGACATCTTACTGATACTGTCTTTCACTGTACTATTACTATAAGCGTTTGAGGAACAGTGTGGCATATTGATGTCGCGATTTCGTTGTAAACCGACGTAAGGCAACTTTTAGCGTACCGCTTGGCTCTCTGTTATGACAGCTGAACCAGCAGACGACTCTCTGACGTATTACTTTTCCAAACTGCTGGGTTGTGATTGGTTGCAAGGTCCAAGATGGGCCGGTTCATAGTGTCGGTGATTTAGCTAGATTTTCCCACTTTAAGACCACTTTCTGAGGTAACCACTAAGGTGAAAAATTGGATTGTAGATGCAAATGATTAGCTAGTGTAAACTCTTTTAGGTGCATAACACTAAACTGTAGCCTTTTTTTTTCACTTTAACCTTACTGCATTCGCACGCGCGAATTAGTTTAATTAATTATAAATAATATAATAATAATTAGCTGCATCACTATGATCTGCAGAAAATGTTAAACGGCAACGCTTTGGTGATATGGGTCTAATAGAGTTGGTCAAAAATAACAATTTAATATACAAATATATAATTTTATTAGTTTATTTTATATAGCGCCAAATCCACAATTCTCTTCTCTTCTATTCAACATACTGTTATTAAAGTATATGCAATAATAAGAATGCTACCCACAGGTAATATTTAAAAATAAATATAAAAAATACATGTGTCTGCATAATTATCAAAAATTGCCTGTTAGTTATAAAAGAAAAAGGAAATTACGTGTTTTTCAATGATGTCACATTGTTTATTTTATCAATATTTCTATAAACATCCCGCGTGTACTGCGAGCATGCAAGCCTATATTACATAAGCGATGTTTTAACAATAATAACTAAAACAATAACATGTTAATATTACTGTTAATATATAAGTGTCTTGTCCAAAAATAATTATTATTACATATCTGGTGGTGGAATTCATTTATTACAATTGTTGTTATGTAATTTGTATGTTTATTTATGACTGATAGGTCAGCTTAGTTAATGATATAGAAACATGTATTTTCATTATTTATTTTTACATAATATTATCTGTGGGTAGTTTTCTCTTTATTGTACTTTTAATAGCATTATGTTGTGAAGCGCCACAAACAATTATGGATGTGTCGCTACATAAATAAAATATTATATTATAATAACAATTTTTGTTTGTTTATTTAATATAGCGCCACATCCAATTAAAAAAATTGTTCATGGCGTATTACATACATTAAAATGCTAAAAAAACAAATACACACCAGAAGAAAACAAAACATAAATATACTAGAAACATATATGAACAATTATAAAAATAAAATATCGATATAAAAATAATAAAACTTATAATTTCCTGCAAATCATAGTGATGATAATAATTAATTATTATTATTATATTATTTATAAGTAATTAAACTATTTCGCGCGTGTGAAGTAAAACAATTAAATATTCGCAGTCACAAACGCGGCGTCTAGCGGTATTTTGTGTAAAGCTTTTAAAAGCGATTTTATGGTACCGCTGGGTGGCCGAACAAGTCGTACTCGAAGTCTGCGCGTTTTTGTGTGTGAATTTTCTTTATTAGAGGAATGCAAGAGATTTTATTTCATAACATAGTGTATGCATATGTATGTAAGATATGTGAGGAGAAGTTTGGCGGCTGTTGGTGGTCGTTTTGATGGTTAGGTCAATCAAATCGGGTCGTTTAGGATCCGCGCTGTATCTGTGACTGTCCAAACGAATCCACCGAACCACTGTTTCAGTTCAGCTCGATTCAAAGGTTAACAAGAAGACATCTTACTGATACTGTCTTTCACTGCTATAAGCTTATGAGGAACAGTGTCGCATATTGATGTCGCGATTTCGTTGTAAACCGACGTAAGGCACTTTTAGCGAACCGCTTGGCTCTCTGTTGTGACAGCTGAACCAGCAGACGACACTGTGGCGTATTACTTTCCCAAAGTGCTGGGTTTTGATTGGTTGCATGGACCAAGATGGGCCCGTTCATGGAGTCGGTGATTTAGCTAGATTTACCCACTTTAACACCACTTTCTGAGGAAACCACTAATTAATGCGAAAAATTTGTTTGTAAAAATGGTTAGTTTGTGTAAACTTGTTTAGGTGCATAACACCAAACCATTGCCTTATTTTTCCCTTTAAGAACGACTGTTCCACTATATAAGTATGTCGATGATAGTACGTTATTTGAAATATGCGACAGAAAGGGTGTATCTGTTATACAAGAGTCGGTTGATATTGCTGCTAGATGGACAGAACAGAATGACATGAAAATTAATTCGGAAAAATCAAAAGAAATAATCATTAGTTTTGCACAAGATGGCAATTTCAGAAGCACTATCACGAATATAAAAATTTATGGGAGGGACGTAGCACAAGTTTGCCATGCCAAACTATTAGGTGTGACCATTTCTCAGGATCTGACATGGAACAAACACATAGATACTATTGTAAAAAAGCTGGTAAACGCTTAATTGTACATGTTATTTCAGTTAAAGCGTGCAGGGATTACACAGAAAGATCTGGTCAGTGTATATGTTAGTATGGTGAGACCAGTTCTAGAATATGCATGTCCTGTATGGCACACTAACTTGCCCCAATATTTGTCCGACAATATTGAAGTTATAGAAAAAAGGGCATTAAAATGTATGTTTCCTGGATTGGGTTACGCGGAGATACTCAGACGTGTTAACCTGGATACGTTGAATGTACGACGGGAGAGCATTTGTCAAAAATATTTTGATAAAATTAAAGTCGGCACACATAGATTAAATTATCTGCTGCCCGAGAAAATACATACCGAGTATAATATTAGACAAGACAATGTGTACCCGTTACAAGTTACTAGAACGAATAGATTCCGTAACTCCTTTATACCGTGGGCTTTATACAACTGTCAGTAAAAAGCCTATTAATACGGTATGATTTGCGGTATCAAATGTATTTCTATTGTATTTGTATGATGTTTTGATGAGTTAATTGTAACCTATTGTAATGTCAATCCAACTCAGTTGAGTTGCTAATAAAACTTGTGTTATTATTGTTGTTATTATTATTATTATTAAATATTTACCTAAACTTTTCAATATTTTTTAAATACATTTTTCAAATACATAGGACATAGTTATTCATAAATTGTAAGTTACAGTTATTCTTGATTGAATTCTTAAAAGTCAAGTACTGTTACTGTGCCCTTTGGCAATTCACTCAGAAATAAGTTCAAGGGCAAAAAAAATCAAATGTTTGGTGTTATGCACTTAAAAGAGTGTACATAAACTAATAACTTCCATCTACAATGAAATGTTTCACGTCAGTGGGTTACTCAGAAAGTGGTCTTAAGGTAGACAAATCTAGCAAACCCACTGACATCTTGGTCGATGCAACCATTCAAAACCTAGCTTCTATTTGCATGGTGGAATATAATACGTCACCGAGTCTACTGCTGGTTCAGTTGTTATAACAAAGGATAACCAAGCGGTTCGTTAAAAGTGCCATACGTCGGTTTGCAACAAAATCGCGACAGCAATATGCCACACTGTTCCTCATATAGTTGTAGCAACATGACAGGGGAAGACAGTATCAGTGAGCTGTTGTTTTGTTACCTTTTGAATCGAACCAGAGAACTGGAACAGCAGTCCAGTGGATTAGTTGGAATTGACAACCACAGCCACAGTGCGAATGACAGACGACCGGGTTGGATTGACGTAACCATGAAAATGACTACTATAGGCCGGAGCCAGGTCCAGGTCTCAGGATGTTTTCTGCTAAGTGTTTTTCACTATGATTTCCTGATAACCTATACCGTGGGCCATCGCAAGTTTGTAATGACCACTCTCAACCCGGGGCCTTTTGCCCTCAGGGGGCCAAAAACTCCCTTTTCGGGCTTAAAATTAGGTATATTCAAATATTGTGTCACTGTGACGTCAGATATAGACATAGAAACACCATATTTGGCAGAAAGCATCTTTAGATAGCCGGGAAGGCTACTATGTATGACTTAGCGGCTTTTCACAAACCAATTCCATAATTTGAGCCTTTGCGCCACAAAAATGATGAAAAATCGTCCTCCGCGTGACACGTTTATGTTAGAAATTAATATTTGCAAGCCTTTCGAAATGAACAACTTGGACTCTTTTCCAAATAGAAAACTTCCTTCCCAATGAGCATGAGCTTCTATTTGGTACCAAGATGACATCTCAATCTTCAAAATTGTGCCCGCTGTGTGTGAAAAGCCTAACGTACCCCCCTAAATCACTTATTTTTCAGAGATCGGATGTCGGGTCTTCTAATGTGCTACCATCTTTAATTTTTTAACAATAACCTTGATCTTTAAGTTGATTTAATGTTTATCAATGTTGTTCAATTGTACTGTGCATATTTGAATTATATATAAGGTCAAGGTCAACGATAAAGGTTCAAGGTCAATTGATGTTACCCCAACGCATGGACTGCGTGGGCGCAGAAATCAAGGCATGCTTGACCATGTGGCATGTAGTACCTCGTTTTGAAGCCCTGCACATCTAGATGTCGATTCTAGACTTTGTTTTGTCATATAATCAAGTGTGATTGAGTATATACGTAGTCAATAATGCGCGGATTGTAATATTCGTTTATCTGATAAAGCCAAATGATATGGAAAAGAGAGCCTTCGAATAATTTTCCATGTATTATTTTATTGTACACTATGCTACAGGTTTGCGTAAAAGCAGAAGAACGCAGGCAGACTAATTACAGTTGTATGCAACCATGGTAGTGAAATCCATCACTAACATCAGATCATAAAACTACAGAGGAATTCTACACCGAAATAAGTATCATAATTCTCACCACGCCGAAAGATGTAGCAGGTATGTGAAGAATGGGCAGCAATAGCCATGACCATGTAGACATCGATACGCTAAAAACAGGACACATGACCTTCTCTAAGACACCAAGTGTGTATCAGAAAGACGAATACTACACAATAGAAGAACGCAAAGATGGTGCTAATCGTCATGAAATGAAATACCAAATATACAAAGAACTACATATAGCATATATTATTATCAAACACCTATAAAGTAGTCTAGAAAATGCAACTGAAAAGCTTGAAAAGACATTCGACAAAAACCAACTAAGAGAGCAATCTGTGTTTAGATGCAGATACTCAGTAACAGAGTACATCTATGTCACTTCAAATCCAGATGTAGAAGACGTGATGATGATTAATTGTCACGATCACGATTTTTCTTCGTCATTTCAATTCTCTTCTAAGATATCAACTAGAACCATCGGAATGACGTCCCCCTTGAACCAAAGTGGTTCCAGTTTTCTCGCTTCTGTAACATGATAACCATGGTCAAGAGGGCACGGTATATCTGGAAAATGATCGAGAGCCCTGCGCCAGATACAAACTTGGAAATTGACTCTCTTGATGTGCTGGGCGAGAATCCGTCTGCATGGCGGAAATGTGGAGAGGTCAATGGAGAGACCAGGCCGAAGGTCGACGTTTGAACCACATCTGTTCTTGACTTTGATCTCTCTAGCCACATCAACTTGCTTCACTCGCGGCCCAACCCCATAAAAGCGACACGTAAATTCCTCGATGCCATTGACAATGTGATCATCATCAAGCGTCCACGTGAAATCCACTGCAGCAAATATGTGTACAAACTTTGGATTCTGGCTGAGTAATTTCATTGGTCTTACTTTGCCTTTGAAAGCTGAAGTGCAATCAGCATCAGTGAAGGCATGCAAAGCCAACGTAGCTGCGATGTGTTCTTGGGAATAGTTATCAACCAACTGGCTGATATTGATCAACTTCTCTCCTGTATCCATAAGAATGTCGACCGTGAACGATTTGGCAAAATAGAGAAGTATAAAGACGATGTCAGAGTCCTTTGCTCTGACCCTGACGGTCTTTTATATGAGACATTGTAGTTTGAATGTACTTTATGTAGATGATAATTCTCACATCAGTTTCTTCATGGCTGGAACAGATCTCTGGTTGATGTTCCACCGATGTCACTCCATCATGGCAAGCTAACATGAACGCTTGACCCCCTTCGATGAAGATGATTGGCCTTCGAACACTCTCTTCCATTATAGAAGGAAAGCTCCAGTGCTGGAGAAGAAGATGCATAAACGACTTCTTGTTTTCGTCATTTGTGAGGAAGGCTTTCCAGTCGACAGCTCGATGAATGTTCAGCCCCTCAACGATGAACTTTTCACCACACCCTCTCCGATTCCGTTCAGCCGACTTGGGTGAGTGGAGAAGATCGACATAACTGTCTGTACTGAAAATTGTTTCAGCTGCAGCAGGCAGACTACCGAAGATTCGTTGTGATATCCTTTTCATTATCGGGGGAACATCTTTCATGTAGAAGGAAGAGTTGCCATCTTGGATGAGGGCGCATTCGTCAGGTTCAGGCATCAGTGCGCAGGCGTTATCAGCATCAAACGATATCACAACGAATATTCGGTAGTCTGCTTGCTGCAGCTGAAACAATTTTCAGTACAGACAGTTATGTCGATCGACTCCACTCACCCAAGTCGGCTGAACGCGATCACAGAGAGAGTGTGATGAAAAGTTCATCGTTGAGGGGCTGAACATTCATCGACCTGTCGACTGGAAAGCCTTCCTCACAAATGATGAAAACAAGAAGTCGTTTATGCATCTTCTTTCCCTAGCACTGGAGCTCTCATTCTATGATGGAGGAGATTGTTCGAAGGCCAATCATCTTCATCGAAGGGGGTCAAGCGTTCAAGCTAGCTTGCCATGATGGAGTGACATCGGTGGAACATCAACCAGAGATCTGTTCCAGCCATGAAGAAGCTGATGTGAGTACTAACATCTACATAAAGTACATTCAAACTACAATGTCTCATATAAAAGACCATCAGGGTCAGAGCAAAGGACTCAAAGAACTGATCAACATCAGCCAGTTAGTTGATAACTATTCCCAAGAACACATAGCAGCTATGTTGGCCTTTTTGTACACATATTTGCTGCAGTTGGTTTCATGTGGACGCTTGATGATGATCACATTGTCAATGGCATCGAGGTATTTACGTGTCGCTTTTATGGGGTTGGACCGCGAGTGAAGCAAGTTGATGTGGCTAGAGAGATCAAAGTCAAGAACATATGTGGTGAAACGTCGACCTTCGGCCTGGTCTCTCCATTGATCTATCAAAATTTCCGCCATGCAGACGGATTCTCGCCCAGCACATCAAGAGAGTCAATTTCCAAGTCTGTATCTGGCGCAGGACTCTCGATAATTTTCCAGATATACCGTGCCCTCTTGATCATGTTACAGAAGCGAGAACACTGGAACCACTTTGGTTCGAGGGGGACGTCATTACGATGGTTCTAGTTGATATCTTAGAAGAGAATTGAAATGACGAAGAAATCACAGATGAAATCCACACTGTTGATGATTATGACGAGGACGAGAACGATGAGTACGATGACAATTAATCATCATCACGTCTTCTACATCTGGATTTGAAGTGACATAGATGTACTCTGTTACTGAGTATCTGCATCTAAACACAGATTGCTCTCTTAGTTGGTTTTTGTCGAATGTCTTTTCAAGCCTTTCAGTTGCATTTTCTAGACTACTTTATAGGTGTTTGATAAAAAGATATGCTATAATTATGTAGTTCTTTGTATATTTGGTATTTCATTTCATGACGATTAGCATCATCTTTGCGTTCTTCTATTGTGTAGTATTCGTCTTTCTGATACACACTTGGTGTCTTAGAGAAGGTCATGTGTCCTGTTTTTAGCGTATCGATGTCTACATGGTCATGGCTATTGCTGCCCATTCTTCACATACCTGTTACATCTTTCGCCGTGGTGAGAATTATGATACTTATTTCGGTGTAGAATTCCTCTGTAGTTTTATGATCTGATGTTTGTGATGGATTTCACTACCATGGTTGCATACAACTGTAATTAGTCTGCCTGCGTTCTTCTGCTTTTACGCAAACGTGTAGCATAGTGTACAATAAAATAATACATGGACAATTATTCGAAGGCTCTCTTTTCCATATCATTTGGCTTTATCAGATAAACGAATATTACAATCCGCGCATTATTGACTACGTATATACTCAATCACACTTGATTATATGACAAAACAAAGTCTAGAATCGACATCTAGATGTGCAGGGCTTCAAAACGAGGTACTACATGCCACATGGTCAAGCATGCCTTGATTTCTGCGCCCACGCAGTCCATGCGTTGGGGTAACATCAATTGACCTTGAACCTTTATCGTTGACCTTGACCTTATATATAATTCAAATATGCACAGTACAATTGAACAACATTGATAAACATTAAATCAACTTAAAGATCAAGGTTATTGTTAAAAAATTAAAGATGGTAGCACATTAGAAGACCCGACATCCGATCTCTGAAAAATAAGTGATTTAGGGGGGTACGTTAGGCTTTTCACACACAGCGGGCACAATTTTGAAGATTGAGATGTCATCTTGGTACCAAATAGAAGCTCATGCTCATTGGGAAGGAAGTTTTCTATTTGGAAAAGAGTCCAAGTTGTTCATTTCGAAAGGCTTGCAAATATTAATTTCTAACATAAACGTGTCACGCGGAGGACGATTTTTCATCATTTTTGTGGCGCAAAGGCTCAAATTATGGAATTGGTTTGTAGAAAGCCACTAAATCATATATATTTGCCTTCCCTACTATCGAAAGATGCTTTCTGCCAAATATGGGGTGTTTTTATGTCTATTTCTGACGTCACAGTTACACAATATTTGAATATACCTAATTTTAGGCCCGAAAAGGGGGGTTTTGGCCCCCTGAGGGCAAAAGGCCCCGATTTGAGAGTGGTCATTACAAACTTGCGATGGCCCACGGTATAGGTTATCAGGAAATCACAGTGAAAAAAACTTAGCAGAAAACATCCTGAGACCTGGACCTGGCTCCCGGCCTACTAGTATCTTACATACATATACATACACTACGTTATAAAAAATCACTTAAATTCCTCTAACAAAGAAAATTCACAAAACAACGCACAGAACTCGACAGCATCTTCTTCAGCGGCTCCTCCGTTACAATAACATCGCTATATAAATTAGCTTTACACAAAATACCTTTAAACGGCGCGTTTGTGCATGCGAATATTTATAAACTTTACTTATTGCATTTGCACGCACGAAATAATTAATTAGTTATAAATACTATAATAATAATTAGTTATTATCATCACTATGATCTACAGGAAATTATAAGTTTTATTATAATAATACTATTTTATTTAATATAGCGCCACATCCATAATTGTTTGTGACGCTTCACTATATACTGTTATTAAACGATTATACAATAAGAAGAAAACTACCCACAGGTAAAAACAAATTAAATAATTATGTCTATATAATTAACTAAAATGACATAGTAGTCATATAAATACCAAACAAATTCCATAACAACAATAGTGATAAATGAATATAAAGGTATGGTAAATAGTAATAAATAATTAAAATGGTCAAATAAATAATTACGACGTAACAATGTTTCCATTCCGCACATACACACATACATTATGCATGAGAGAATATTACTCAAGCTATTGTTCGACTTATGAAATATATTTCCATCACCAGATATGTAACGATAATTTAGGACAATTGTTTTATTAATTATCGGAATCATAACTCGCTGAAATGTAAACAGAATATGAATACATTGGAAATATATGGCGGCAGAAAAAGGTCTTGTTGCATTTAAAAATAATAATATTAATATGTTATTGTTTTAATTATTATTGTTAAAAACATCGCCTACGTAGATTTAACAAGATTTAACAAGATTGCCACCTAGAGAATCAACTCAAGATGGCAGGTGGACAAGGAAGCCCTTTGGCTTATCGAGAGTCCAACCTATCTATCTAAATGTACCCCGCCCTTCTTAGGTACATGTCAATTTTATTTTTAAACATATTAACACTACTAGCACCTACACAATCAGCCGATAATCTGTTCCATTCATTTACTGTTCTTTGTGAAAATGAAAATTTTCTAATATCTAATCTACACTGCTGCTTTGCTAATGTAACTCCATGTCCTCTAGTCCTTCTCTCTTCCTTAACTGAGAAAAAAATATTTCTGTCAATATTTTCATACCCATTCAATATTTTAAAAACTTCTATCTGATCTCCTCGCAGTCTCCTGGTTTCTAGTGTTGTTAATCCACATTCTTTTAGACGCATTTCATAACTAATATTCCTGAGTTTTTGTATCATTTTGGTTGCTCTTCTTTGTACTCTTTCTAGTATATCAATATCCTTCTTGCGATAAGGCCTCCATGCCTGTATGCAATATTCTAAATGAGGCCTAACTATTGTTTTGTACAGTGGTATTATTAGTTCTTTTTCCTTGTACACTATATTTCGCCTAATTAATCCAAGAATTTGGTTTCCCTTCGCTGCTGCAATTGCACACTGTTCTGATACCTTCATATCAGCACTAATAGTTAACCCTAAGTCCTTTTCCTTTATGGTAGTATTTAGTACAGTATCACCCATTGTATATTGTGCATCTTCATTCCCATGTCCTGTGTGGAGGCACTTACACTTCCCATAATTAAACAGCATTTGCCACTTCTCAGACCATTCGGTCAACTTATTTAGATCATCTTGTAATTGCTGTCTATCTGCATCACTTTTTATTTTTCTGAACACTTTTGTATCATCCGCAAACTTCAACACTTTGCTTGTTATATCATCATCCAAATCATTGATATATATTAAGAACAAAATAGGTCCCAATACTGATCCCTGCGGTACTCCACTCAAAACCGATTTCCAGTTTGAAACCTCCCCATCAACTACTACTCTTTGTTTTCTATCAATAAGCCATTTTTCTATCCAGTTAATCATAACATTGCCTATGCCATGGGCCTTCAGTTTAAGTAGTAATCTTTGATGTGGCACTTTGTCAAAAGCTTTTTTAAAATCTAAGTATATTATATCTACTGGTGATCCCTCATCTACCCACTTTGTGACATCTTCCAAAAAACATAAGATATTTGTTAAGCATGACCTCGCTTTTAGAAACCCATGTTGAGATGGGTTAATCAAGTTATTTTTAACAAGAAAATCAACCAAGTGATCTTTAATTAGTCTTTCTAATAGTTTACAAATCACCGATGTTAAACTCACTGGTCTATAGTTCTCTGACTTGCTTCTTGATCCTTTTTTAAATAATGGTATGATGTTTGCTTCTTTCCATTCTAACGGAACTACTCCTTCCTCTAATGCCAAATTTTAACAAGATTGCCACCTAGAGAATCAACTCTAGATGGCAGGTGGACAAGGAAGCCGTTTGGCTTATCGAGAGTCCAACCTATCTATCTAAGTATACCCTGCCCGTCTTAGGTATATGTCAATTTTATTTTTAAACATATTAACACTTCTAGCACCTACACAATCAGCTGATAATTTGTTCCATTCGTTTACTATTCTTTGGGAAAATGAAAATTTTCTAATATCTAGTCTACACTGCTTCTTTGCTAATGCAACTCCATGTCCTCTAGTCCTTCTCCCTTCCTTGACCGTGAAAAAAATATTTCTGTCAATATTTTCATACCCATTCAATATTTTAAAAACCTCAATCTGATCTCCTCTCAATCTTCTGGTTTCTAGTGTTGTTAGACCACATTCTTTTAGACGCATTTCATAACTAATATTCCTGAGTTTTGGTATCATTTTTGTTGCTCTCCTTTGTACTCTTTCTAGCATATCAATATCCTTCTTGCGATATGGCCTCCATGCTTGTATACAATATTCTAAATGAGGCCTAACTATTGTTTTATAAAGCGGTATTATTAGTTCTTTTTCTTTGTATACTATATTTCGCCTAATTAATCCAAGAATTTGGTTTGCCTTCGCTGCTGCAATTCCACACTGCTCTGATACCTTCATGTCAGCACTAATGGTTAAACCTAAGTCCTTTTCCTTTACAGTAGTATTTAGTACAGTACCACCCATTGTATATTGTGCATTTTCATTCCCATGTCCTGTGTGGAGGCACTTACACTTTCCAAAGTTAAACAGCATTTGCCATTTCTCAGACCATTCTATCAACTTATTTAGATCATCTTGTAAATGCTGTCTATCTGCATCACTTTTTATTTTCCTAAACACTTTTGTGTCGTCCGCAAACTTCAACACCTTGCTTGTTATGTCATCATCCAAATCATTGATATATATTAAGAATAAAATAGGTCCCAATACTGATCCTTGCGGTACTCCACTCAAAACAGATTTCCAATTTGAAACCTCCCCATCAACTACTACTCTTTGTCTTCTATCAATAAGCCATTTTTCTATCCAGTTAATCATACTATTTCCTATGCCATGGGCCTTTAGTTTAAGTAGTAATCTTTGGTGTGGCACTTTGTCAAAGGCTTTTTTAAAATCTAAGTAGATTATATCTACTGGTGATCCCTCATCTACCCACTTTGTGACATCTTCCAAAAAACATAACATATTTGTTAAGCATGACCTCGCTTTTAAAAACCCATGTTGAGATGTGTTTATCAATTTATTTTTAACAAGAAAATCAACCAAGTGATCTTTAATTAGTCTTTCTAATAGTTTACAAATCACCGATGTTAAACTCACTGGTCTATAGTTCTCTGACTTGCTTCTTGATCCTTTTTTAAATAATGGTATGATGTTTGCTTCTTTCCATTCTACCGGAACCACTCCTTCCTCTAATGCCAAATTGAACACTGTTGCAAGTGGTATGCTAATTTGTTCTACAATTTCCAGTAGTAATTTGGGAGGAATCCCATCCACTCCTGGTGATTTATTATCCTTCATATCTCTTATTTTCATAGCTACCATTTTTGGGGTTACAGTTAGTTGTCCTAAATAGTCACACTCTCTCCCATTGAACACTGTTGCAAGTGGTATGCTAATTTGTTCTACAATTTCCAGTAGTAATTTGGGAGGAATGCCATCCACTCCAGGTGACTTATTATCCTTCATATCCCTTATTTTCTTAGCTACCATTTTTGGTGTTACAATTAGTTGTCCTAAATAGTCTGACTCTCTCCCTTCGAATTTAGTCTCTGGTACTGGTAATGCACTAATATCTTCCCTGGTAAATACCGAACTAAAGTATTCATTTAGGTTTTCTGCCATTAAGAATCCCTCTGTTATTATGTTTCCATCACTATCTTCTAGAGGTCCGACCTTATCCTGAACTTTCTGTTTACTTCGAACATACGCATAAAAACTCTTGCTGTCATGTTTTATATTAAAAGCTAATTTTTGTTCATAGCTTCTCTTTGAATTTCTAATTTCAGCTGTAGCTTGGTTCAGTGCTTCTTTATAAATGGCATAGTCTTCTTCACTTCCATTATGTCTATATGTCTTCCACATCATTTGCTTGTATTTGATTTTTCTAATGGCTTCTTTTGATAAGTGTTTCTTTTTTGTCCGTTTCCCCTGTTTTTTCAAGGGGACAAATTTTTCGACAATGCAGTCAATTTCACCCTTTAAGATATTCCAACATTCTGTTGCTGTCTTATTCTCCAGTGTGTTATTCCAGTCTATCTTTGC
This sequence comes from Oasisia sp. SBJ-2009, assembly GCA_964017155.1. Classification (NCBI taxonomy): domain Eukaryota; kingdom Metazoa; phylum Annelida; class Polychaeta; order Sabellida; family Siboglinidae; genus Oasisia; species Oasisia sp. SBJ-2009. The sequence goes on from OZ024856.1 coordinate 19,267,980, forward strand.
TAAATATTTCCTCATGTCCTTATATCTTCCTTTGTGAAAATGTTTCCTGTACCGTATTTTTTATTCTGTTCTCCTTTTACTTTGATGATAAAATGTATCTGGTTGTGATCACTACATCCCAGTGGCTCACATATCCTGACATTATCAATAAATTCCTTCTGTGAGCTCAACACTATGTCCAACACGTTCTCACCCCTTGTTGGTTCTAACACATGTTGAATAAGGAAACTGTCTTGTACTAAATTTAAAAACTTTTGATCTTCACTCCCAGTACTCTGTAGAGATTTCCACTGTATATGCCCATGGTTAAAATCCCCCATAATTATACAGTCCCGTTTACTGACTTCCTTTATAGCGTTTTGTATTTTCTCATTCGTAACATAAGCTTGCGTGCTCGTAGCACACGTGGGAGGTTTATAGAAATATTGTTGAAAAACAATGCGACGTCGTCGAACAAAACGTAATTTCCATACTTATAAATCATGTTATATTTCGGGCTATGACATGTGTGAATCAACAAGCTTAAGGCTTTCGTTGTAACTTTTCTCTTGTTTCATCGATTTATTGCTACATCTGCACGACAGACCAACACATTTTTTAATTGACTAGAAATGGTAAGTATCCAAATATTATGTTTACACGAGAAGAACAGGTTTTCAATTTGCTGCAATCAGCGACACCCGTAGCATGCGCCACTGACACGTCATTTTCACTAAATCGCACCCACACACGCGCCATCTAAAGCTAACTTATATCGCGAATTTACGGTAACCGCGTAACCGCCGATGATGTCGAGTTGCTGTCGAGACCTAAGAGTTTCTTATGTAAAGTTTTGTCGTTACAGGAATGTATGTGAATTAGGGTTATACCATAGTGCATGTATATGTATGTAATATATGTGAGGAGAGGCTTGGCGGCTGTTGGTGGTCGTTTTCACGGTTAGGCCAGGCAGTAAAAGATAGTATGCACAGTTCATGCCGACCAAGTCGACTGCGCTACATCATTCTGTTTCTAAGATGGCGTAGTCCGTAGACTTTCTATGGCTGTGTCCTAATTTGTTCTGGTAAACCACTGACATTAAAAATATGATTGTTGTTGGAAGTCGTAACTTTTTATTTACTCTATTAGGCCCATTTCACCAAAGCGTTGACTTTTCTTTCCCTTGAAAAATCCAATTAAACCATCATGAGAGACGTCATTGAGGCCACTGTGTAAGAAGAATTCACAGGAAGCCATTGCCTTACTTGTTAATAACCAGTTTCTTGAACAATATCCGTGACATACCTAATACTAGGATGGACCCTTTGAATGGAAACACTAATGACAATAAACTAGATATCTCGAACTTTCGATATACAATTAGCTTCATTTTTATCTATATAATATTATATCCTGAAAGTGAAAGGTATTTGAAAAAGTATTTGAAATACTTTCCAGTGTATTTGTATTTAAATTAGTTTACATTTAAAAGTACTTGTAGTTGAATCCCTCAAGAATATTTGTTTTAAAATACATTTCAGTGTATTTTATCTCGTATCTGGAGTATATATACTCCTACATATGAACTACCTAAATATTGCTTTTAATGTTAGGGAAGACTATGCCTACATTACCCTTATACGTCTTGTAATTGGATTAGTCTAATAGACAGTTACACTGCCAGTATAAATCTACTTGTTTTGTAGTGAAAAAACATGAAACAAGTAATTTTATTAAACTGCTCCATTTTGGTGTGACTGCTCTTATTCATCATAAAACCTGCGCAGGATCTGTGTGACTTTGGCGGAATAGATGCTGCTTGTCTATGTCTCTACAAAGTGAAGAAACCTCTGGACAAACGTGGGTTGTACAACAAAATTAAAAAAAACTGTATTCACTTAAAACGTGACTCGTATAACAGAGACTCACCCCTCCGCGATAATCGATCGTCACGCCTCTGTAGACATTGGGTCCTTTTGGATGATTCCTGATAACACCTCTGTTAATATAAATGGTATATGTTTTAGAGATAAGCCAGGAGCAATTTGTCACATGTTGCATCCAAACAAGCGCATCATACATACAAAAACACAGGGTACAGAGTACAGACCTCTATTAATTATATGAAACTACATTATAAAACATCTCCATTTTAAGTAAGGATATCAAAATGTCCTTGTAAATTAGACTCAATTATTCTTTTAAATAACATAGTTCTTTTCGCAGTAGACAGATGCGCTAATCCCATTTTAACATTTCACATTATATAAGTATGTGCGTAACTTGGAACTCTTTTATATACGTCAGGTTTCTCAACGAATGTGTTTGAATCAGAATGCGTAATTTTATTCAAATGTGAATGTGAATGTAAATGTGAACACACCAAGTATGATTTTCAGATGCCAGTTCCGCATTCAGTGGTTTGAATGCTTGTTGTTGTGCTTGGCATAAGAAAGCATTTTTCTTTAGCAGCTCTTTTAGCTCAGTCAAAATTTCATGAGATGATTTGTTATTTCCATAAATTGTCGCGACAATGTCTGCTGGCTCAGCCATCTCAAGGATCGCCTTCACATTGGATAGGTATTTGGGGATTTGGGGACTTTAGTCTGTGAGAAAGCGAATTTCTGCAGATTGAGTGTTAGTCCACTCTTTGCCAGTCGGTCGAGAACAGTTGTCAGTCTCTGATCATATTCGCATTGGTCGCGTCCGACAACAAGTATGTCGTCTAGATGACAAATAACTCCAATGAGTCTCAACAGTTCATTCTGCGTACGTTTCTGCAAATATACGGCGCTGAAGATACCTCGAAAGTAAGACATCGGAACTTGTGTCTGCCGTATGGTGTTATGAAAGTTGTCAGTTTAGCTCTCTCGTCACTCAACATGGGTTGATGAAATCACGAGTTTGCAATCAAGTTTAGACTAAACTGTTCCGTCTGCAATGCTGTCAAGTGTTGTATCAACTTTCGGGATGACGTAGTGTTCTCGATGCACACTGTCGTTTCGTTTCGTCAAGTCCACACAGGATCTCTCATTGGTATGGCAAAAGGGAATGGTATCGCGGTATCGCATGCGGTGCCGAAACGGTCAGATCATAATTTTGCTCCACCCAAACAAATTGTATACTAAAAATTCCGAGGATCTAAAGAAAGTGTCTACTAAGAGGTCACCCCAGAAAGGAAAATTAGACCAATTGGAAGTCTGACGTTGACATTCCATAAAAAATAAAGACAACACAATCGCAGTATCCAAGGACAACAAACCATTCGCCATCTTGAGAAAATTTGTCTGAATAGTTTGCCTTAGAACACAGGAGTGATGCAACTGTTTACGACATGTCAACAACGGGGCAAACCCAACAGACGGCAAATCATCAATGTTTGGAAAAAAGAGGTAAATAAAAATAAGGTAAGTGCCAAAAGCAGCACAATAAAAAATGTGAACATTGACACTGAATCAAAACCGGAAACATACTGCTGTGAGGATTGCAGTATGATTGAGCATACGTCTGTGATTGATTGCAAATATTTTGGTTGATGGGAATATATCCAAATGCAATAAACCTGATCCTGGTATTCAAACCGTAATCAGCGAGTGGAATATCCAATGAACTCCACTGCCATCAAAGAAGTAACCATGCCTGCCAATCAACCCAGATTGAACATTACTGCATTAAAGTTGGCGGAATTCATCACCAACATTGAGTGACATGTTAAAACAAGAACAGGCTTAACACCCAGTATGGAGCAGTTATACTTGGGCTCAAGTCACACAGACAAAAAAGAGATGCAAGAATCGAACCGATAAACAAATACCTCATCAAGTAGACACGTAAAGCCCAGCGTACACTATACAACTTTTGTTGTAAGTCGAACGTTTGTTGGAACAACGAGCCAATCGCAAGTTAGTAAAACCTCTCAAGAGCGACCACCCGTCTTGAGCGACCGCTTTCCTATGCACGGGTCGTTCGTTTCTGATTAAAGCGTACCTGCCTTGAACGACTACCTGCCAAACGCGACCACACAAATTGTTCATGCGACGTTGGTTTTCACCTGCTAGCAGCGACCGGAACATGTATCGTCGATGGTTTCACTAAATACATATATTGTCGATTTATCTGATCGGTCGATTTATTCGATTGGTAATTCAAAGTGCGCAAGATTGAGAGAGACGACGAGGAGGAGGTGTCATCACAGCCGGCACTAGTGAGGGCTCTTAATGTCAGAAAAGGCCATAAATTTTCACATCTGGACAAAAGCATGAAATTTAACATAGATGACCTCCATGCCATACTATTTCAAAATGTTGATGGAAGCAACCTGAGATTTTGATGCTTCTACCATTTTTTGCAATATTCAAAATGGCTGCCATCGAAAAAAAAATTGCTTTTCCATATTTCATGAACAGTTTCACATAAAACATTAACATTAGGCTTAATGTATACATATCCGGGTGTTTTAATTTCAACTATGGTATATTTGGACTTACACATCCGCCATTTTTAAAGATAGCGGCCGTATTAACTAATGTTGCTGTATCTGATAAAGTATGATACTTAGAGTCGTTAGTTTGGCATCTCTGTATAGATAAGTGGATAGCGATTTTACATTTATCAAACATTAATTTGACCTTCATAACCGCCATTTAATAAAATGGCGGCTGTAAAATCGAATTGTTTATATATCTTTAAAACGAGATATTTGGAGGGATGCTATACGGACACTTTTTCAATATATACATATATTGGGGTCGATATTTTAAATATTTTACTTCTTGACCTTGACGGACATTCACATCCGCCATATTTAAAGATGGCGGCCGTATTCATTAATGTTGCTATAACTTATCAAATATGGCACCTAGAATCTTGATTTTGGTATCAATGTATAGGTACCATTTCAAATTCGTCAACAATTTTACACCTGACCTTAATGTGACCTTCACAACCGCCATTTAATAAAATGGCGCATGTTAAATCGATTTGCTTACATATTTTTTAAACAATTTATTTGGAGGGATGTTATATGAACAATTTTGTCAAAATATACGTATGTTGGGGTAGCTATTTTAAATATTTTGCAGTTTGACCTTGACCGACATTTACATTCGCCATTTTCCAAGATGGTGGCCCTCAAAGCTAATGTCGTTATATCCTGTGAATTTTACCACCTAGAATCGATATCAAAGCTACATGTACAGCGCAAGTGGTGCTGACTCTGTCATGGAATATGATGTAGGCAATGCATATCACATTATGATAATTATAAAGTTAAAACATAAATACGTTGTTTTAGAAAACATGAAATTTAATTCAAATCGGTGAAAAGAATATCCTTCAGATCATGACGTAGGGCGTAACATCAGTCACAGATGTCCGTATTTGTAGCATCGCATAGCTTACACTCCATCGTTATTGATGCACCCGCCTTCACAGTTACACAGAATAGTGCACTAGATTCCTGCTCTGGCACATTTGCAGTTTCCTCTGCACGCCTTTCGATTTCGATTAAGCAATTCGATTTTACATGCGCCATTTTATTAAATGGCGGTTGTGAAGGTCACATTAAGGTCAGGTGTAAAATGTTTGCCGGATTTGAAATCGCTATCCAGGTACCTATACATTGATACTAAGATCAAGACTCTAGGTGCCATATTTGATAAGATATAGCAACATTAATGAATACGGCCGCCATCTTTAAAAATGGTGGATGTGAATGTCGGTCAAGGTCAAGAAGTAAAATATTTAAAATACCTACCCCAATATATGTATATATTGAAAAAGTGTCCGTAAAGCATCCCTCCAAATATCTTGTTTTAAAGATATATAAACAATTCGATTTTACAGCCGCCATTTTATTAAATGGCGGTTGTGAAGGTCAAATTAAGGTCAGATGTGAAATGTTTTATACATTTGAAATAGCTATCCACTTATCTATACACTGATGCCAAAACAACGACTCTAGGTATTATACTTTATCAGATATAGCAACATTAGTTAATACGGCCGCCATTTTTAAAAATGGCGGATGTGAATGTCGGATAAGTCCAAATATACCATATTTGAAATTATAATAACCGGATATGTATACAATTAGCCTAATGTTAATGTTTTATGTGAAACTGTTCATGAAATATGGAAAAGCAAGTTTTTTTTTTTCGATGGCAGCCATTTTGAATATTGCAAAAAATGGTGGAAGCATCAAAATCTTAGGTTGCTTCCATCAACATTCTGAAATAGTATGGCATGGAGGTCATCTGTGCCAAATGTCATGCTTTTGTCCAGATGTGAAAATTTATTACATTAAGAGCCCTCACTACACCGGTGCCGCTCACATTTTAGCAGATAGTTGAACTTCTAGGGGCACTGCGCGATTTCGGTTTGTTCATAAATCAGCCACAATCTTTCAATTTGCCAGGCAGAAGAATCGCTTGAAACTGAACAATGCAGAAAAGCAAACTGTCTTAAGCAGACAACTATAGATGCGTTTTTTTTAGAAAGTGATGATTTTGTGTGAACAGTGCTCGAAGAATTTTCAGTGGACAGAAATATAAATTTGATATTAACAATGATGAACATTATAAACTAATATCTTGTATCCAAATGTGATTATACCTTGTCGTATACATAGTCCTAAATACAAAATGAATTAATGATCATTTATTGTTTTCGTTATACTAGTACAATGTTTGCATGCCTGCCTGTGTATATTAAACACATATACGTGTACACATTCATTGTTATGCAGACATGAGTTTGTTTGTGACCTGTTATAAGCGACCACCTGTCTTGAGCGACCACTTTTGCTGGGCTAGAGGGGCGGTCGCCCAAGACAGGTTTTACTGTACACAATTTTTGTCACGCGATCACAGGATCTATCTCAAGATATAGTCGAAGGGTGCCGGTGTCAGAAAGAATATGGACCCCCATATAAAATGGATCCATGGTTCCATATTCTATTATAGAATTTGGACCTACCTTATAAAATTTGGACCCGCCCTTTTAAAAAGCTGAACTATTTGGTAAATACTATAATGCAGTTCATAGATTGTATCTAGAACATCACAGCCATCATGGATAATACTTTTGTAAAAACAGTTTTTATTATTTTTATATTTTAACCACCATTGCCATTAAAATGTTAGTCATCTTTGGTCGAGAGATGTTGGGAGTTCCATACATCAACCGCCCTTGATGCTGCCACAGTGACATGGTTTTCTGGTTAGGGTTTGCTCCCTTAGCCTTCGGTTCTGTCAGGAACCTGTACCAGAAGGCAGTGGTTTACAACTCTACATGGCAGGGGCGTCAAACTCCCTGAGGTATTCCAATACCAGAGGTATTGCAACACCTTTATACCACCTACTTACTGTGTTGTACTTACTTGTTTAAAGCCGCAACGTCATCATACATCATAATAACAATTCTCTCTTCTTCGATGCCATGATTCCTAAGCAAATGGTAGGCGTGACACACATCTGCCTGAAAACATGACAAAAACTGTTAGGGGTGGTTATTCATTTTTAACGTGATTCTTTCTTTTTAAATATAACCGTTAACATTTTGCAAGTCAAACATTTGGAATTTGTTCACAGTTTTCCGTGGATAGAGTAACACATCTCCCTTTTTTGTATATGTATACTACTGTATTGCCATCCTCCACCATTTTCCGTGTATCGGTCTTCAAGTAGTTCGACACCGCTTGATCAAGCCTCAACTTTACGGTTATGATCGAGAGGATGCAAGGCACTGAAAATGACTAAATCGGATTAGCTTCTGCACGCGAAAGAGGATGCGGAAGTAATTTGTAACGGTATGCTGGGGTATCTCGTGACATAATTTGAACACGAAAGCGCCTGCGGAACAGGAAGAGGAGTGATAATGCTTTGCGGCCTTGGGGTTTTCATTCATGTATCCATCTCTGTGTTTAAACTAACTGAGCTGGCAGTGAAAGTATAAACAATACTGTTATATTTGTATTAGTTGGTTACTTTTATCGTTACAATTGTTTTATATGCATTCTCTCACCACATATTCTATTCTATTCGTGCACGCACGTCTGGTTGGTGATAATTTCAGTGAACACACGTCGACATCGTAGTTACTTCAGATAAAGGTATACACACACACACACACACACACACACACACACACACACGCACGCACGCACGCACGCACCCACGCACCCACGCACCCACGCACCCACGCACCCACGCACCCACGCACCCACCCACCCAGCCCCTCACCCACCCACACACACACACACACACACACACACACACACACACACACACACACACACACACACACGCGCGCGCGCGCACACACACACACACACACACACACACACACACACACACACAAAATATCATACAACCCAGCATGACCATGCAGTCTGTTGACACGGACGTTAACAAGTCCTCATAACACTACTAAAAGACGAGGTCATAACCCCACCAGGAAAACACACAGGAAAACACTCTGGACATAAACCCACCCAGAAAAAAACCTGGGCGTAACCAGACCCGGATATAACCCTACACGCATATACAACTTGCCTTCATACAAATAAATAAATCCAAAATGATATATCACAGTTTTTTATGTGAGCAATTTGTTTTCATAATTTTCATTCCTGAGTTCAGTGTGAATATTTGCAGATGGAGTATATCAATTGTTACTTCTGGAAATCACGTTGAGATTTTCGCATATATCCAGAGCTGCACTGTACGTAGATCTGTTTTCAATTTCCCCGTTAAGATCGTCTAAATCACTCAAAAAACTATATCAGAGCGTCGCATTTATCAAGCGCAGTTTCCGTGGAGTGGTGAGCTTTGTATGCTGATTGATATCTTTTAAGGAGATTGTTAACAGTCATGTGGTCAGGCAGGCAGCTTGCAATGTATCTTTCAAGTAGCTTTAATACAAAAGGAAGGTTTAATATTGGTCAATAATTGATAACTGTGTCCTGATCGATATTGGTTTTCTTAAGCACAGGAGTGACGTAGGCGTGTTTCAGGCAGCACGGAACAATACCAATGTCATCGCCTCCATAAGTAATGCAAATAACATGTAATTATCATTAAACTAATTAATACATACCACATAGGCCTTCTACGCTATAGCATCCAACCAGAACGGTTCATATCTAGTATTCGATAATACTTCTGTAAATGACTGCGTGTATACATGCAACAATGCATTAATGTCGTGCGGGCACATAAGTAGTATAGTAGGATCCGATCAATGGACACGGCCGCGCTTGCCGCGGTGGAATTCCACCGGTCAAATATCAAATATCAAGATCAAGGTGAAAGGTCACATGCCAAGAGCAAATGTCAAGTGGCGCCCCCTAGCCCCCTAGTTGGTTGAACTGGTGGCGCCCCTTGTGGACAGGTAACAAACTAGCGTGGCCCAAATTCGGGCGTCTATTTTTACAGTTTGGTCAAATGGGGGTTAGGGGTCATGTAGTGCCCCCTAGCGGATAGGTGAATAACTTAATACTAGGTCAAAGAACAAGTGGAGCCATCTGACGGATACGTCTTCAGCTAATACTCTATAAATGCGTGTCTTATTTTTAAACTACTTTTAAAAATAGTCAAGAGGCGATCCTGGCGAGAACGGTGTGAACCAAGAGGTATGGTATTACTCTCATGTCCGCGCTGTTTTTGGCGTATTACGACGCCCGCGTTATTTTCTACAACAATATCTGACGGATATGTCTTCAGCTAATACCACCAAAATACGTGTGTCTAATGTTTAAACTACTAAAAATAGTCGAAAGGTGTCCAGTATGTAGGTCACATACGTCATCCGACAATACAAAATTGTAGTTCATACTTCGTTACCATGTCCAGTATGTAAGTCACATAGGTGTTCCGTCAATACAAAATTGTAGTTCACGCGTCGCTACCATGTCCAATGTGTAGATCATATTACTACTCACGGGTCTTGGTAAACTGAATATAGACTATCGCATCACACTTCAGCCTGGGGCCATACATTTCTGTCACACTACACCAAGAAAGGCTCCCCATCCCTTGCTTCAGAAGTTTAAGAAGGAGCTGGATTCTATGCTGAGACAAGGCGTCATCAGGCCAGTTACAGTGCCAACTGAATGATGCTCCGATATGGTGCCTTTTCTAAAAAAAATTGGGGGTCAGGGGTCATGTAGGTCGAGTGAGGATTTGCGTCGATCTCACCAAAATGAACCAAGCTGTGCGTCGAGAGACGTTATTGATATTGTTTTCTATGATGTCAGTGAACGAAAGTCTAGCAAAACTTGGGAAGAGTACGATCTTCACTAAGTTGGAAGCGAACAGCAGCTTCTGGCAATTGCCTCTTTGCGAGGAATCCAAGCTACTGACCACCTTCATCATGCCTTTTAGTAGGTTTGCCTTCAACCGCCTACCATTCGGCATCAGTTCTGTTCCTGAGATCTTCCAACGTCACATGTCACAGATGCTGGAAGACATGGAGGGAGTTGTTTGTCACATGGACGACATTCTGGTTCATGGCACAGACCAGACACAACATGACGCAAGAGTGAGAGCAGTCCTACAACGCCTGCAAGCAGCTGGACTTACTCTAAACAACAAGTGTGAGTTCTCCAAGACATCTATCAAGTTCTTGGGAAACATCATTGACGCACCAGGAATATATGTAGACAGCAGCAAGACGGCAGCGATCGCGCACTTCCCAGCACCCACCAATATCGCAGAATTTCAACGTTTCGTGGGCATGGTAAATCAAATGGGAAAAGTCATCCCTCGACTGGCTGAGATCAACAAACCATTACGCCAGTTACTTTGCAAAGACACTGCATGGTTATGGGAAGCATCACAAGAAACTGCCTTTCAGCAAGTGAAAGACGTGCTTGACCCGAGATACTTGCACATTACGATCCAAATCGCCCAACAGTGATCGCAGCAGACGCATCTTCTGAGGGAATAGGCGCTTTTCTACTGCAAATCCAAGATGATGGCAGACGTCGTCCAGTCTGCTATGCATGCTCACGAACACCATGATAGGTTGTGCTGTCATAGAGAAAGAAACTCTCGCAGCAACCTGGGCTTGCGAGAAGTTCAGAGAGTACTGATCAGAAACCTCTCGTCCCTCTTCTGAAAACAACAGAGTTGGCCAAGATGCCACCTCGCATCCAACAGTTTCGAATGAGACTGATGCGATACAGCGCGGAAGTCGCATACGTATCAGGAAAGCAACACACGACATCTGACGCTTTATCTCGCGCTCCAAAGAACATCCCAGAGAAGGCTGATGTCATGTTTCTGGAAGAAGTGGAACATTACGCGACAAACACGGTGACTGTACTTCCGGCTACAGAAAAACGTCTACAGGACATTTGCACGGCACAGAAAGACGACGAAATATGTGCAGAGGTGCAGCTATATTGCCATGAAGGGTGGCCTGCCTTCATGCCGCAAATTACGTTACTGCGTGCATACTGGGAAAGCAGAAGCCATCTCGCAATTATCAATGACCTACTGCTTTACGATGAGCCCATTGTCATGCCGCGTTGCATGCGACTCGACACTTTGAAGACCATCCACGAGGGAAACCTTGGTATCTAAAAAGTGTTGCTCTCGAGCCAAGCAACCAGTCTGGTGGCCAGACCTCTCCAAGCAGATTGAGGAGATGGTCTCGGCATGCCATACATGTGCGTAAGTACGGCCAGATCCAAAGGAGACTTTAATGTCAACTTCCTTCCCCTCTCGTCCGTGGGAGAGAGTCGGAGTAGATCTCTTTGAACTCCATGGGAAAGTGTACATAGTCATTGTTGACTATTTCTCTAGATGGGTAGAGTATCGAAAGCTGACCAGTTTGACATCCGAACACACCATTGAAGAGCTGAAAGAAGTGTTTGCAACACACGGGATTCCAGACCTCATTTTGACACAGTTTCCCAGTCGTACGGCTTTACACACACGACAAGTTCCCCGAGGTTTCCACAGGCTAACGGTGAAGCGGAACGAGCAGTGAGAATTCTGAAGGAGATTCTGAGAAAGAACGAAGATCCTCACCTTGCTCTCCTAACGTAGCGCACGACACCGTTACTCAACGGACTGAGCCCATCTCAACTACTGAAAGGACGCTGCCTGCGAACACGACTACCAGTCATCCCAAGTACTCTCCTGCCATGGATAACTGGTAGGCATCTTCATAATGCAAAGGCGAGAGAAGGTGTACAAAGCACAAAACAGCAAAAGCAGTTCAATAGCCAACACAGAACGAAACATCTCACACCGTTGCAGCCAGGAGACAACGTATGGGTCCGGGACCAATATCGCTATGGCACAGCTATGGTAGAGCGAGCGCCACAGCCACGATCGTATCTCGTACAGACGCCGAACGGGGTGATAAGACGAAACCGATCTGCACTTATCATAACGGAGACTCGTCAGCAGATTCAACGCGACGACCCGACTCCTACATCGACCACTCCTAGTGAGGCAGAAGATCCGGTAACCCCGAGCCAAAGCACTACACCACCATCATCACCACGACCGACAACAGCACAGCCTCCTGGCGTGACACGCACGAGATCGGGACGCGTGGTAAATCCACCAATTCGCCTGGACTTGTAGTAGTGTAGTAAACTCGTATACACGTACTGTGGTAAAGACAGTATTCTGGGGGTATGTGCTTGGAACCTCTACCCCATAGTAGTCTAGACCTAGATCATCTCGCCTATCTCGAAAAGGGAGATGTAGTAATAGCATATATGCCACCAAGGCTTTGCTGCACTAAAGACAACGCTACACATATCCGGGTAGCTATGACCCAGAGATGGGTTGAATAAATTATATCAAACGCTACGCATGTGTCTGTCATTCTTTCGTCTAAAACCTAGTATAGCTACGCTCGCACGCAATATTACAGTTATGATACGAATATGGTCTGAAGTGAAAAAAATCCTCTTTCTATCTCGTTGAGTCGCTAAATGTTATGAAATTACCACGATGACTTTAGTAAAATACGAATATTTGTCAAGGTTGTGGCCTCAAAACAGACAAAGGTTTGCCATGACTGTGACCGAAGCCACCATTTTAAAAGAAATTATGTTATGGGAGTAATCGAAGCCATCGTTTTCTATGTCAAACCCTAATTAGTGGCTATTTTGTCCGCTAGATGGGATTAGCGTGTAACGTAGGGTCAGAATTATCCTCTAGATGGCATTAGTCTTTAAAGAAGTGACGTCACAACCCAAGATTTGTCTACATTGTTTTAGATTTGGTTAAGAAAATGATGTGTGTCGTAAGAAACACCACCAAGGTTCTCGATTTATGATAGAAAGTACCAAAGTTTTCCCACAGAAGGTTATGAGAGTACCAAGTTGACTTCGAAAAAACACGTCAAAGTGACAATCCCATCGCGATGAAACGGTGAAAAGTTGTGAAATGATAAAAGTTGACACGCCGACTTATTAAAATAGGAAAAAACTTGACAAAGTGATCGCATCGAAACACTAAAAGGTATGTTATGACTATGACCGAAGCCACCATTTTTACAAGAATTTCTGTTATGGAAGTAGTGGAAGCCGTCGTTTTCTATGTCAAACCCTAATTAGTAGTTGTTTTGTCCGCTAGATGGTGCTAGCGTCTAACGTAGTGACAGAGTTATCCGCTAGATGGTACCAGTTTTTAAAGAACTGACGTCACAACCCAAGATTTGAAATATGAAAACTTGACAAAGTTATCCCATCGAAACACTAAAAGTTATGTTATGACTATGGTCGAAGCCGCCATGTTGCTAGACATTTTGTTATGGTCCTGATCTGGTCCGCGATTTCCCAGAAGTTGTGGTTTGCACGTGGTAGGAAGCGTCTGATTACCTTGATGACTTAGTAAAACTTAGTAAAATATGACAATGTAAAAAGGATGTGAGGTCGAAGCGAAAGAATATTGAGATTTTGCTACAATTATGCCATGAACATAAAAACGTTTTGTATGTTTTCCGGAGTAAAATACTAAAAAAAGATACGAAGTTGCCACACTAACTTTGTAACACTTGTGAAAAGACAGCTATATTCATCTCCTTGAAATGATGAACGATATGAAATGACCGTATTGTCTAAGTAAAATCCGAAAACTTGACAAGATTATCGCTTCATAACACTAAAATTAGGTTATGGCTGTGGTCGAAGTGTACCTAACCTTAATTAGCGGTTGTTTTTTCAGCGAGATGGCGCTCGCATCAAGTGTTATGTTAGACGATGCTAGCTTTTTAACTTTTTAACTTTTTAACCCAAGTTGGTTCAGTAAAATACGACAGTGACAAACCTGTTGCAGTGAATCAGGAAGGGTACGGCAGTACCCTTCCAAATATGGAATGGGATAGATTTAGTTTCCTAAACACTACGGTTAATCCGAATTGATCCAGCGATTGGGAATGGCTACAGACATGTGCTATGCCATTTTGGAAAGCCCAGAGCAAGCCTCAAATACCGAAAATCGTCGGTTTTTGTTATATTTTCGTCCCTCAACTCGAGTTTTCGATGTTTCAAACTGTCGACGTTTAAAAATGGACTCGCTATATGCGCCACCCCTGTCAACAAATGGATCGGCTATCCGAGGCGCCCCTGGTGGCGTGTGTTGGATAGCGTCCTGAAACTCGGGTTCAAGTCACCAGGTGGCAGCAGAATCAGGAAGGTATGAATGTAAGATATCTGTTGACTCGAGCTCGAAGCTTATGAGCTGTTTCATTCATTTTAGCACAAATGCAACCATCATATCGCATTGTAAGGGGAAATATCTACAACATGGCTGCTATGTAACCTCACGACAGTTATGCAAAGTGTTTGGAAGAAAACTGGAAAGTGTCGAAAGATTTGTGAATGGGCGATAAATGCAGGAAGCATCGCTATGATGATACGGTATCAAGACAGTCTGCCTATATGGAGGGTTGTTCATGCCGCTCACAGCTGCGGCCTGCGCTGTTCATAATTTATGCGTTCAGGCGCCATTAACATTGCGTGGCATTTGCAACGGCCAACATACGCGCCATGTAATCTTTGCTATCCTTATGTTATGACTATCAGTTAAATTGCATGTACAGATGGTGGCTTCGTGGGTAAAGGAATAAAACTAGTGGGTAAATGCTTCGCAGCTAAAACTCCCCCTCTCCCCCCTCGCCCCCTACCCCCCCCCCCCCCCGCCCACCTCCTTCCGACCCTCCCCAGTCCAGCCGCCGTCCTGTCCCTTCCCCGTTCATTCATATTTCCGGCTGAAATTGCGCCACTGCAGAACGTTGCTCACCACCGACGGTCACATCGCACGTCGAATATTCCTTGGAAACCCTCGACTCAGTGACAGGTAACAGCGACTTTTGCCAGCTGGCACCGCGAACTATTTATCTCCGTGGCGAGATCGCATAATTTTGATTTGGGGTGGAAAATAGGCAAACATGCGGCAAAATCTGGGGTGGGGTGGGCATTCAACCACTGGTGACGGCCTGGGCTCAAATTCTGATTGGTGGTAGGATGAACACGGAGCCAAGCCTGCCACGGACAGCATGCCAGCGCACATTTCAGCCGGAAATATGAATGAACGGGGAAGGGA
This sequence comes from Oasisia sp. SBJ-2009, assembly GCA_964017155.1. Lineage (NCBI taxonomy): Eukaryota > Metazoa > Annelida > Polychaeta > Sabellida > Siboglinidae > Oasisia > Oasisia sp. SBJ-2009. Next base: position 19,283,531 of record OZ024856.1, read on the forward strand.
GGGGACGGCGGCTGGACTGGGGACGGTCGGAAGGAGGTGGGCGGGGGGGGGGGGGTAGGGGGCGAGGGGGGCTTGTCTCCTTACTTTAACTGGAGTCTCAAACGTGTTTTAGCTGCGAAGCATTTACCCTGTAGTAGTCCCACTCCCATTCATATTACCCCAGTCCTGCTTCATCCTTGAAGCATTTACCCACTAGTAGCCAGAATATTCAAAATTTACTACACATTATCTCGTTGAGCTGAAAACTATTAGGCAATAACCACACCGACTTAGTAAAATACGAAAACAAGACAAGGTTATCAAGTCGAAACAGAAAATAACGCGGACACAGGCGGACACATACGGACACACACGGACACAAACAGACACACACGGACACACGCGAACATTTACGGACACATTCGGACACATGCGAACACACGCGAACACTTTTGGACACACGCGGACATACACGGACACATATGGACACACGCGGACACAAGCGGACACACGCGGACACACGCGGACACACGCGATCACACGCGGACACACGCGGACACACGCGGACACACGCGGACACACGCGGTCACACGCGGTCACACGCGAACATACTCGGACACACGCGGGCACACGCGAACACACGCGGAAACACGCGGACAGTTACGATCACATACGGAAACATGCGAACACTAACGGACACACGCGAACACACGCGGACACACGCGGACACACGCGAACACATACGGACACATACGGACACATGCGAACACACGCGAAAACTTACGGACACACGCGAACACTTACGGACATATACGGACACATGCGAACACTTACGGACACACGCGAACACTCACGGACACACGCGAACACTTACGGATACATGCAAACACCCGCGAACACTTATGGACACACGCGAACACTTACGCACACATACGGACACATGTGAACAGACGCGAACACTTACGGACACATACGGGGACAGATGCGAACACTTACGGACACGTACGGACACATGTGAACACACGCGAACACTTACGGACACAGGCACACGCACACGCACACGCACACGCACACGCACACGCACACGTGTTTTCGTGGGTTTTTTTTCCATTTATTTTGTTTTCCTTTGTTTTGTTTTCCTTTTTTTGGTTTTGTTTTGCTTTCATATTTTTTTGTTATGGTATCATTGTCCGTTTTTTCTGTTTTGTCCGTTTTTGTTTAGTTTTTCTATTTTGTCCTTTTTTTTAATTTATTTTCTATTTTGTGCGTTTTTTCTGTTTTGACCGTTTTGTTCGTTTTCTCCATGTTAAAAGATAGGAATGTTTCGTCCGTTTTTTTAATGTTTTTTCTGTTTTTCAGTTTTGTTTGGTAAACATAACGTGTCTGTAAGCTTACTGTTTTGTTTTGTTTCGTTTCGCTTCGTTTTGTGAACATGTATGTTAACTTGCCGACATACTCACACACGGACACACGCGGACACACGCGGACACGTACACACACACACATGCGCATGCGCACGCACGACATACGTAAGTTCCATACGTAGAGAACGTGACCTATGTGTCGTACATACTGGACATGTTAGCGACGCTTGAACTACAATTTTTTATTGGTAGAGGACCTGTGTGACCTGCATACTAGACAACATGCATGCGCATGCACGACATAAGTAATTTCCATACGTGGAGAACGTCACCTATGTGTCCTACATACTGGACATGGTAGCGACGCGTGAACTTCAATGTTGTATTGGCGGAAGTCCTATGTGGCCTACATACTGGACAACACGCATGCGCACGCGCGATATATGTAAATTCACTACGTGGAGAACGTGACCCGTGTGACGTACATACTGCACATGGTAGCGAGCATGATGAAGAATTGTGTATTGCCGGAACTCCTATGTGACCTACATAGTGGACAACACGCATGCGCATGCACGACATATGTAAGTTCCATGGTTTGCACATGGTAGCAAGCGTTATTTTAACGGAAGTTATGGTTTGCACATGGCATAAAATTGTCTTAGCCTCGTGTGTATGGGTTTCCCTACGTGTCTAAGTTCCCCACGTGGAGAACGTGACCTATGTGATCTACATACTGGACATGGTAGCGACGCGGGAACAATAATTTTGTATTTGTGGAAGACCTGTGTGACCTACATACTGGACAAGGTAGCGACGCGTAAACTACAAATTTGTTTGACGGAACACCTATGTGACCTATATACTGGATATGGTAGCGAGGTATGAACTACAATTTTGCATTGTCGGAAGACGTATGTGACCTACATGCTGGATACCTTTTGACAATTTTAAAAAGTAGTTTAAAAAATAAGACACGTATTTTGGGGTGTTAGCTGAAGACATATCCTTGAGATATTTTTGCAGAAAATAACGCCGCAGTGGTCGTAGTACGCCAAAAACAGCACGGACGTTGGAGTAATACCATACCTCTTGCTTCACACCGTTTTCGCCAGGATCTGCTCTTGACATCTTGACTATATTTAAAAGTAGTTTAAAAAGAAGACCTACGTATTTTTGGGGTATTAGCTGAATACATATCCGTCAGATGGCTCCACTTGTTCTTTGACCTAATTTGTCCTTTTTTTATAAAACGCACGAATTTGGATCGTACTAGTTCGTGACCTGTCCACAAGGGGGCGCCACCAGTTCATCAACAATCCGCTAGGGGCGCTACTTGGCCTTTGACTTTGTCGTGTGAGCTTTGACCTTTGATCTTGTCGTGTGACCTTTGACGTTTGACCGGTGGAATACCACCGCGGCAAGCCCGGCCGCGTCCATTGATCGGATCCTACTATACTACTTATTAGTATGGTACTTTTATCGGAAAAAGTCCTGTTGTATAATTAACGCATTATGACTTTCAAAATACGTAGTTTAGTGAATAAAGAAGAAATGTGATCTCTTAGATTAAGCACACAACTTTCTTTTGTAACAATAATAAACTATTTGTAGGAAACAAAAACACCTATTGCTTGAATATGTATTACATTACGTCCCGCACAATAAAATATAAAGTGAAACATGTAACATGAAAAACCGTGGAAGAACCGCAAGGTAGCTCAAGGTGCCTCTAACCCAACTGACGTAGGGGCGCAACCTCTTGCCACCAGCGGAGCACCACATATATAAGTCCATGTATAGAAAAACAAGGGGAAAGCGGTAGGTACATGCACACATGTCCTTGCCCTAAAACCCCTGGGTAGTGATAACCACCCGTTAAAGCAAAATCGACAATATAAGCAACACACGGCAACCGGAAGGAAGCCGTGAACGAAAGAGGCCAAGCCAAGCTGGAGCGGATGGGGCAGGTGGGAGGGGTGAAAAAACGCGATTAAAACTGGTAAACGAACTTCCTCTGTTGACAGAGGAATTAAAACTGAAGTCGCATGATATGCGGTGCCGTGCAGCGATTGGCTCCCCAGTTATCCCAACCCCCTGCTGTTACCATATATAGATATGTAGGGCTTACAAGGATGTGTGCTAGCGCATTCCCTAGAGGTGACTGTGTCCAGCCCTGCCCCAGCTTGACTGTGGCCTCATCTAAGGTGACACTGTCCATGTACTGTGGGCCGCATATTCAATGGACGACAACGTGTCTTTTTCTACTGATGTTTATTAACACCGTAAAAACTGCGAACAGAAATTACGAACTATTATCTAACTACTAACAATAACTCTAATACATGTGTCATACAACATACTATTCTAGAATACATGAATACATTGGTTCAGTAACACACCAGTTACTAACAGAGCAGTTGTACTAATACAATGTCCAAGTGTATACATGTCATAATACATATCCTTTGTTAATCTCTCTAAATTACTATAATAACATTACAAATAGTCTCTACATGCCAATCCAATGCATACAGTAACTTATTAAAGGATATATATATATTGCATCCTGTCTCAACATACAAATTGCAATATAATATGCTAATACAATCGTACAAAGATCTACATGTGTGGTACACTCCAGCATATATCCAGCTTGTCTCACTGTTGACAGTAATATCCATTCTAAGTCATGGAAAACAATGCAACAATAATAATAATACATTGAAAATGACCTTGAAATATTCCTTATATTGTTTACGTACCTCGTTCCGCCTATGCGACTTAGTATATCTTCTTTTTCTTCTTTTTATCTCTGTTTCTATGCGTATGTTGAATCTGCCGTCTGATAGCATCGTAGGCAGGGGCGTCAATCCGATTTTAGAAAGGGGAGAGGGACTGATTACTTGTCTGATAGAATGTGTCCCTACTCTACTTAAATCACCAATTCGAATAAGAATCGTTTCGAGTGCTAATACAGGCACATTAGGTTAATATTCATCTAAAAGATAAACAAAGTATAACAATATTCAATACAATACACATAAACCTTCAATGCTAAATGCTTTAGACCAAACTATATTCTCTAGTGTAAACATCTCACCAGGGGGTAAATTGACCAGTTACCAAAGCTTGTTTACTACAGAGGGCAACTCCAGCCTCCGACTGGTCAGTTAATCACCCCCAGGGGAAGCTGAACCCTGTTTACTTCAGAGGGGAGTGTGCCCTTATATGACTAGATTGACAGCTGGTGCACTGGCCACTAGACTGACTGCTGTCATCTACAGTCCAGATGTGACTGGACAATGTTTACAAGATAGTTGGTGCTGTGAGCAAAACGTATTTAATCTCTGCTGGATTAAATCCCTATTTTGCTCACTGGCACCAAGCGAAAATAGAAGTAAAGGGAGCCTGCTGTGCTTTGCTCAGTTTATGGAGCGTGAGATAGCGAGAAAAAAACAGAAGCAAAATTGGGTGGAAATTGGCAATGCCTTTAATTACTACACAAACAAAGAGATATGACAAAGTAAACAAAACTATGGGCATTGCCGTTGGCTTAGATATAAAGTGAAACAACTAGCTATCTAAGCAGAATAAATGTGGGGGCTAGAAAACCACCCAACACCCCCACACAAAGCACAGCAGAGACCGAACAAAATACAATAAAGAGAAACACGGAACAAAACATGTAAATACGTGAAGAAAACAAGCAGACTACACGGATGAACAAAAACAACCGAGCGAGAGCCGGCCGCGCGCAAACACCCCCTGCCAAAAGCGGAAGAGTGGAGCACACCACCCACCCTCACTCGGCCGCCCGGACACACCTAGAAAACAACAAGACAAAGGCAAATAAGGCAGAGAAAAACAAAAGCCGGTAACTAAACATGTGCAGAAGTAAACAAGCAACAAAACAACAGTAGCAACAATGCCCTAACGAGCTAGGTGGCAGACGGGAGAAAAAGAGGCAGCAGACAACAGAAGATAGTGGTAATCAGCCAACACGATCCTGAGCTAACAAGGGCAGAGACAGATTAAAAAGTGACGAAAGAAGAAATACGGATATATCTTTTGAAAGCCGTGGATTTCCAACGGCCCATACGTTGAATCTGAGAATTGGAATAACCCTGAGCGGAGGCGTGTGTAGCTGCCCCGATGCGGAAACTGTGGGATTAGATAGGAAGATGATGGGGAGACGACCACGTTAAAGACAAAGCAAGCCAAGTATTGAATTGACGAGGTGTAATAGGAGACAGATCGGGCTCGCAGAAAGGTGGGCCCAAACTCGGGCCCCGCAATGAGAAATAAGCAGATAAAGCTGCCACAGGACAGAAACTAGTGGGGGAGCGGGGAACGGAAATAGAAATATGTGAACCATATTGGTGTTTGGCCTGCTGGAACACCATCACAAGAGAGTCAGAAAGGATCGACACTTGGGAGAAAAGAAGGTTATTCCGAGACTTGGTGACCTCCCCAATCCGAAGGAAAGCGTGAAACATGAACAGATACATAGCCCGGAGTAAACAAGCAGAATAAGCAGACTGAGTCACATGACTGGAGGAAGCATAAAGCTGGTGTACAATAGATAAGGAAATGGGGAAGCGGACATCAAAAGTACCCAACTGCTTATACGCCCCTAAAAGTAAACGTCGGACAAAGATATCCCCAGTCGGATCATGAAGGTGGAATAATTTATGAAAAAATGCTATGGCAGACATCCGAGAAGTAACGGAGGTAGGAGCCAACCCTGTACTGAGAAGATGAGCAACACAAGTACACAGTAAGGGAACTGAAGTTGGAAACCAAGATCACCCCGGGAACATAGTCACAGCAAAGTCGCGCAATTTCTCTACCGCTTGTGCATAAATCCGGCGGGTGGAAGGGGCCAAGGAAGCAGCAATGAAACCACCAGCAATGTTCACCAAGGAAGGAAGTCCGCGGGTAAGAGGTCCGCCTGCTGGTTGAGCCAATGAGCCGCCCGGTGAGCAGAGTCGTTCTTGCTTGGGTGTGAGCGGCGTGGCACCCGACAAATGTTGTAATGCACCAGCCAGCAGAGCTTGATAGTCGGTGTCCTGGCTAGCAGTCGAAGACGTCCCAGGCTGTGGCACCGGACCAGGGGTGGACGATGCAGTAGCCATGTCCAACAAGGGCAGGACAGTGAGGGCAGACGCCGAAGGCTCGACGGAAAGCTGGCCGCTGCGGTCGACCTCGGACAACTGGGCCTCCCTCCAAAGCCTGTATACGCCGTTGGAGACCCGAGTTGGTGGCACGCAAGACGTCGGTGTCCACATCGCTGTCAGAGCTGTCCAGGGTCGCCTCCACCAGCCGCGCAGGTGGACGTGTCAACCTCGTGGAGTGTCGACGGGCAGGTGGCGGCCCACCTTTCCAACCGTGTTTCACCTTAGGCATCGCTGAAACAAGAGAGGAAACGCACCAACGCAGTATGCCATGCAGAACAAACGAACAACAATGGAGAGTCATAACGTAGCCGAGACCGCCAAGGCAGCAACACATAGTACAGGCATGGACATAAGGTACCGACATCCAACAAGAAGCAGGAATGCTGCCAGGATAGCTGGCCACCATGAGCAGTGGCGAGGAGATGCCTGAAAATCAAGTAAAACCTACAACAAAAGGCAAACAGTACACCCAAAGACCAGCAGGAGGCGCCAGGTGACATAGCCACCATGCGCCACACCCCCTAATGGGTTAGAGATGCCCAGCTATCAAACAGTAGCAATAATGTGAGCAAAACTGTGAGCAGACTGGAAAGACAGGCAAGCTATACAACATGGACAGAACAAGATAGCCACAGCGAAGCATGACCCAGAATTACAGCGTCAGCTGGAGACAGCACCACCTAAATAACGCAAAGGACATGCAACAACAAAACAATGGCCATCGACATCAGTCAGCACAACAGGTAGCCATAACGAACGAGTGGAAACACATCAACATTCCATTCCCACCTAACATGGCCCAATGACAAAACGTGCAAACAACAAGATAAAGCCACTCAAACCGCCAGGTAACAACACACAAGGGTGCGGAAACTCCACATCACACCCTGGTCGACCACAGCGTGAGCCTACGCTAACCTAACACTGTAGGCCCAACGCTATACGAGTGGTCGACACCATGGCTGGGAAACAGCACGTGAACCAACATCAGGGCGTGTACACATAACAACACAAACCTTGGCATCACAACAACACGCCCTGGGCAAAAGCAGTGGCTAACACCACAAATCACAGGCCAAACACCATCCAACAGTCAAATATGTACAAACAAACAAGCCAGCCCCATGACAGGTAGGGTGGGGGAGCACTGCCCCCCCCCCCCCCGCGCGAGCAAAGCAGCAGCGAACCAGCCAGCGACCACAGAACCTGGGCATAGCAAAGAGAAAACATTGACAACATCAAGGCATAACAACAAGGCGTGGCAAAACAAGGCGCACGGCACCATCACATGCGCTAAAACATGCCCACCAACAACATAGAGGGCCAGGCAGGGTGAGCTGACACGAGCAGCTGTGGATGGAGCCAAACGCCACAGGAGGACAAACACACATGTATAATGGATACAATGAACACAGCATTGATGCGTTGGATGCCATTACCTAACAAGCAAAACAAAACAAATTGTAAGATGCGATAACACCAAACTGAGTGCCAGGCAAGTCGTCATTCTGCCACCGAACAGGAAAAAAAAACATGACAGCCCAACACGAAGGGGTCGACACCTGAAACAACAGCAAAACAAAAATAAATACATAGCACACAGCAAGGCAAGAGCACCGCACGCACGCAGAATGAGCTGTAACTGACCAACGAACAGGAGCTAACAGACAGCTAAAGCCTGCACAAAATAAATGTCAGCAACCATACAGCGAGAACTGAAAAAACAAAGACAACAACAGAACACCAGTCATACAACACAGTGGAACAGGAAAAGGCAACAATATAGAGCCTAGCCTCGGTTACCCAGACTCCGTGAGGTGGCAGCACTTTTAAGCCCCCTCAACTCCGCCTGGGACAGTATATGGGCTTAAGTTTCTACATCCGGGCAGCCTTACCCCATATTAGGGTAGAGACGCTGATTGGCTCTCAGGCCAACTATGAAATAAAAATTAAAATAACGATATACTTTTACAAGATAATAATATCATATGAAAAGTATTCACCATTGACCATTCACCATTAATACAAAAGTAAGTAAAAATTCAAATTTACCGTTGTTTATAAAATAAGAATTACGGCAGGATTAACCAGTATCCGTGAGGTGGCAGCATTGTCTAGCTCGACACGGATAGCATACAAATTAAATAAGGAAACCTTTTGATCAAATAATGCTGTATTATAAAAACTATTAAAAATTAAACTTATATTAACACAAAATAAATAGAAATACAAATTTGCAGTTGTTTATAAAAATATATATTACGGCAGTGTCCGTAAGGTGGCAGCATTTTATAGATCACGGCTGCTACCCAAACAAAAGCCGTTAATGTAGCCAGACTGTCTTCTCGGCGTAGTTCCGCAGCCGACCGACAGTCGGTTAAGCGAGACTATTACGGTACTTAAGATAACGGCGGGAGCATCGCATAACACACAGCGCGGTACTGGGAGACGACCGCAATAGCGGTGACGCGGATGGAAACAAACAACTAAGAAAACCAAGCCATTAGCCGACACAAAAAGGATGCAAATAAGCAACGATTAACTCACCAAATTGTAGGCAGATCGCGTCGCCCACGTACTGCGCACGAACAACGCCGTCAACGAAGCGCCAAGGAGAAGCGGCCGGAAAACGCCAGCAAAACGCGACAGACCCAACAAATCAGCACTGAAAGGTCGTACTGTAACTTGTGTAAGCAAACTGCTAACAACGAACCAAGCGCCGATAAACGTGAAAAAAACGCGATTAAAACTGGTAAACGAACTTCCTCTGTTGACAGAGGAATTAAAACTGAAGTCGCATGATATGCGGTGCCGTGCAGCGATTGGCTCCCCAGTTATCCCAACCCCCTGCTGTTACCATATATAGAGATGTAGGGCTTACAAGGATGTGTGCTAGCGCATTCCCTAGAGGTGACTGTGTCCAGCCCTGCCCAAGCTTGACTGTGGCCTCATCTAAGGTGACACTGTCCAGATGTGACTGGGCAATGTTTACAAGATAGTTGGTGCTGTGAGCAAAACGTATTTAATCTCTCCTGGATTAAATCCCTATTTCTAAATCCACCATAAATTAATAAGAAATTAATCCACATTTCAAGCAATGCCAGTGGACTTTTTCAAATATGAATATTTTGCTGTGTTTTTCCACATGCCTAGGTGTTACGTCAACTGTTTGTTTCCTTTCTTTCCCAGCAAGACGACAGTCGGTGACAGCGGAGGTGGATGTGTAAAACAAACAACAAAATAGTTTATTATGTGGTACTTGGTTGTAATGCTAACTCATTTTCTAGGATTTCTGAAGAAATGGCTTGTTAAAATCAAGTAACTGTGCAGCCCGTTCCCGTGTGTCACTGGTTACGAACACTCAGGCTTTTAGCCTTTCCTGTGAGAAAACGCTATATAAAAGCTTTATTCATTGGTGACCATTTCTCTAGATCGACGTGCATATGTAATTATATTAGGAACAATTTTTTTTATTAAATTCAAATCGGTTGAAATATTATAACCGTCATTACCGCGTGTCACCGGTCATAAACACTCTCACACATGCACGCGAACGCGCACGCGAACACGAACGCGCACGCGAACGCGCACGCGAACGCGAACGCGAACGCGAACGCGAACGCGCACGCGCATACGCACCCTGCTAAACATTTACTATTGTTTACTACGATAAATTTACTATAGTAAACCACAGTGTTTTTGTGGAATATTTAATACGCTTTAATAATTACCATAGTAAATACTATATTGTTTACCACAGTATATACTATGGTTTACTACAGTAAATGCCATTCTTTATGATGGTTTAGTGTGGTAAATATAATAATTGACTATGGTTTACTATAGTGAATACCATGCTTTACTATGTATATGGTTGACATAGACTTTCACTATGGTTTACTACAGCGACTACCATAGTTTACTATGGTGAATGTCACAATTCACTATGGTTTACTATAGTGAATATCACATTTCACTTACATTTTGTACCACAGTGAATATTATGCTTAGCGGGTTTTGATCCTCTACACATGCCATAAAACTAAAAGAATCAAACACCCTCCGTGCCATGGTGCTGGGGAAGTGACCTCCCCTTGTAGCGAAATACTCAACAGCACCATGGCACGGAGGCAGCGACACAGCCACAGCCAGGCAAACGGGTCAAGGTCTCGAATGGTAGGGCTTTGTCGCCGGCGGTAAGTAATAGGCCTGCCGGTGTAAATGGGTGCCACCGCTTTTATAAAAACGTGTACTGTATAATGTAAGATAAATATATACCTTAAGATGTTAAGCAATGATTCGTTAAAGGGACAAATAAGTCAATGTTTTGATCATATGGGATTAACAGAGTTAATAAAAAGTAACAACTTCCAACAACAATCATATTTTTAACGTCAGTGGTTTACCAGAAAAAAAAAAGTAGAACACATAGACATAGAAAGTCTAGAGACTACGCCAGTTTAGGGGGGAAAATGACGTCAGAGAGTCGTCTTGGTCGGCGTGAACTGTGCATGCATATTATTATATGTTACTTTCTAACCTAACCACGAAAACGACCGCCAACAGCCGCCAAACTTCTCCCCACATTTCTTACATACATACACTACATTACAAAAAAATCATTTGTATTCCTCTAACGAAGAAAATTCACAAAAGAAACGCAAATCTTGGCGAACGGCAACTCGACAACTTCGACTACCGTAAACTCGCTATTATAAGTTAGCTTTACACAAAATACCGCTAGATGGCGCGCGAATATTTATTAACCTTACTGCATTCGCACGCGCGAATTAGTTTAATTAATTATAAATAATATAATAATAATTAGCTGCATCACTATGATCTGTAGAAAATGTTAAACGGCAAACTAAGGCAACGCTTTGGTGATATGGGTCTAATAGAGTTGATCAAAAATAACAATTTAATATACAAATATATAATTGTATTAGTTTATTTTATATAGCGCTAAATCCACAATTCTCTTCTCTTCTATTCAACATACTGTTATTAAAGTATATGCAATAATAAGAATGCTACCCACAGGTAATATTTAAAAATAAATATAAAAAATACATGTGTCTGCATAATTATCCAAAATTGCCTATTAGTTATAAAAGAAAAAGGAAATTACGTGTTTTTCAATGATGTCACATTGTTTATTTTATCAATATTTCTATAAACATCCCGCGTGTACTGCGAGCATGCAAGCTTATATTACATAAGCGATGTTTTAACAATAATAACTAAAACAATAACATGTTAATATTACTGTTTTTAAATCCTTCTTTTTCTACCACCATAATATTTCCCATATATTCATATTCCTTTTTGCATTTTAGTGATTTATTGTTCCGATAATTAATAAAGTGTCTTGTCCAAAAATAATAATTATTACATATCTGGTGGTGGAAATGTCATTCATGAGTAGAACAAATAGCTTCAGTAATATGTTCTTATGCATAATGGTTGTGTATGTGCTGAATGAAAATTATTATTACGTCGTACTTATTTTACTACTTTAATTATTTATTACTATTAACCATACTTTTATATTCATTTATTACAATTGTTGTTATGTAATTTGTATGTTTATTTATGACTGATAGGTCAGCTTTTTAAATAATATTATCTGTGGGTAGTTTTCTCTTTATTGTACTTTTAATAGCAGTATGTTGTGAAGCGCTACAAACAATTATGGATGTGGCGCTACATAAATAAAATATTATATAATAACAATTTTTTTTTTATTTAATATCGCGCCACATCCAATTTAAAATTGTTCATGGCGTTTTACATACATTAAAATGCTAAAAAAACAAAAACACACCAGAAGAAAAAAACATAAATATACTAGAAACATATATGAACAATTATAAAAATAAAATATCGATATAAAAATAATAAAACTTATAATTTCCTGCAAATCATAGTGATGATAATAATTAATTATTATATTATTTATAAGTAATTAAACTATTTCGCGCGTGTGAAGTAAAACAATTAAATATTCGCAGTCAGAAACGCGGCGTCTAGCGGTATTTTGTGTAAAGCTTTTAAAAGCGATTTTATGGTACCGCTGGGCGGCCGAACAAGTTGTACTCGAGGTGTGCGCGTTTTTGTGTGTGAATTTTCTTTGTTAGAGGAATGCAAGAGATTTTATTTCATAACATAGTGTATGCATATGTATGTAAGATATGTGAGGAGAAGTTTGGCGGCTGTTGGTGGTCGTTTTGATGGTTAGGTCAATCAAATCGGGTCGTCTAGGATCCGCGCTGTATCTGTGACTGTCCCAACGGCAACGAATCCACCGAAACACTGTTTCAGTTCTGCTCGATTCAAAGGTTAACAAGAAGACATCTTAGTGATACTGTCTTTCACTGTACTGTTACCATAAGCGTATGAGGAACAGGGTGGCATATTGCTGTCGCGATTTCGTGGTAAACCGACGTAAGGCAACTTTTAGCGTACCGCTTGGCTCTCTGTTATGACAGCTGAACCAGCAGACGACTCTCTGACGTATTACTTTTCCAAACTGCTGGGTTGTGATTGGTTGCAAGGTCCAAGATGGGCCGGTTCATGGAGTCGGTGATTTAGCTAGATTGTCCCACTTTAAGACCACTTTCTGAGGTAACCACTAAGGTGAAAAATTGGATTGTAGATGCAAATGATTAGCTAGTGTAAACTCTTTTAGGTGCATAACACTAAACTGTTTCCTTTTTTTTCACTTTAATTTCACAAATGCATTTACAAACTAAATATTTATGACAATTCATAGTACACTTTATCAGTTGACGACTTTATTTTGATTGCGTAGCGTCGACGGTTGTAGTTGCGCCCGTTTATCATAATTGGGCACGTTTTTTCGACCTCGCTCTTCCGGAATCTGAGTGACAACACGGTGATTTGAGTGACAGCGGCGGGATTATTATAAACATCGGACATAAGTTGGTTCTGTTTCGTTAACACTTTCTTGAGCGGTCTGTACGCTACAATAATTTTAAGTATAATTGATACTGTATGACATTATTTTGCAATAAAAAGACACGAAGAACCCGTGTTTCTTTAAGAGCTACGTACCAAGAATGCAGGAAAACCACATTACAATTAGAAACGTGTATTTGAGTAAAAGAGTCATTATCCTCGCAAGTCAAGGGTCGTACGTCGCGGTACGTTTAATGGAGGCTGGTACTGACGTACAGGATGTGAGTCATGCGATGAGATTCTTAAGTTAAACAGAAAGTGAAAGTGATGTGATAAATATCCTGTTAAGAGAATTTCCATAAAGATTCAAAACAAACAACACTGCGATCAATTCTAGAGCTTGAGAACATCTAGGAATGCAGGAAACCCATTATTACAATTAGTAACATGCATTCGGGTAAATTGTGTGCAATTTTCTAATTAAAAACTTACCATATATCTCCCAATTTTATAAAGTTGCGTTAAGGAAAATGCTTACACGTACATCGTATCAAGCAGTATATTACATTAACTTATAGGTTAGAAGTATTCTGCTTCTTCCAGTTTCACATACAACTCTGCTAATTCCAACTGTAGGCTTGGCTCTTTCCTTTGTCAAAGACCATCACAATGTCAGCCCTACGTACCTGGTGTCTGTAGTTGTCTTCCTCATACGTTTTATTTTCTTTAGTGGTAACCATACGTTTTCCTTTCGAACCTGCAACGATTAGCGCCCAGTGTTTCGAGCAATCGCATCCCATTATGACCTGTGTAAGTCACTGTTCTTTGTATTTCCACTTGCTGACTTACAACTCGACAAGTCTTTGTACCAGCGTATTATAGAATGACATAATTAAGTATTCATGCGTCATTCACCGCCGAGGAAAGAGTTCCTAATAGAAATATCATTATTAAGGCTGTTTGATTTTTTGTGTGAGAGCTTATATATTGTGTCGAGTGAGTAGAAACCATTATTGTTGAGCAGCGCGGCATCAGAAGTGTTAAATTATGACATATGTCATGGTGTTTTTTCCTAAGCTACATTTCGTATGCTATTTTGTTTGGTGATGTCATCGGTTTCGGTATGGTTTTGGTATGTTCCGTATGAATGGGTGTCAGGTTGGAATTGTTTAAGTGCGTTTATGGCAACTGAACATTTTGCGAATTTTAGTGAACATTTCACAACGTATTTAACCTTTACTGACACAAATCAACTGGACAATTCATGAAATTTGAATACCTCAGTTACAAACCACTTTGCAACCTGACATCCAGTTTGTCATCGTCCCGGCCGAGGCGTAGACCTGTGCCCTAGGCCTATAGCTGTGAATAGCGTATAGATAAGAATTACGTTCGGCTCTGATCTTCCCCTCCCTGCTTGAATTCCCCTGTTTTTTAAAGTAATAGTATCTCTGCTGGATCGCCCAGACAGACTAATCACGTTCGCTTTCTCAAGATGTCGCCCCCCGAGCTCACCATCCAAGGACTACATACATAATACTGTCTTATAACAATTCGTGACCGGCGGTGACTCGATCTGCCTCACCTTTCGTGTAAACAACTAACATCGCGTTAATCTTATCCTAAGCCTCTCTTATTGAACTAATCTAGCCTGTTGATCGTCTCTGATGATGTTGACGGAAACAATAAACTCTGAGTCGATCGGAATCTAAGAACTGTAAACGTTGAGTTGAGGCGATCGAATATGATGAATGTTGACAGAAACCTTAAACACTCGCTATAAATATAGTCAAAAACAATATAATTATATGTATAAAAAGTAAATAAATATAATATATATATTCTGTTGCACAATGATTTTTTTATTAAGCCAATTTAAGGAAATGTGTGGTCTGACTGAAAAAGGATCAATCATTTTATATTTCTTTATACTAGTTACTACCAACTTATTATATGCTTTGAGCTGGAAACATTGGGCTATTTGTATAAATAAAAATAACATGTCTATCTGCTTTTAAGTGTGGTCTTAATTAAAATGCATAACATTTACTGATATTTACATCTTTTGTAGGAAACCGATTTACCCGTGCTTGATTCTGCTGTGTTGACGATGGTGGGACGCTACCGGTCGGATGTGTTTGGCGTACCAGCACAAATTAGACATACATTCCCCAGTAAAAATGGTCAATATTCACATATTACGTTGAAGTCATGAACAAGAACACAAATCTCATGTAATTTTTTAACATTAAATTGTCAACACATCATTAATTAGTATAATTTATAAATTGGCACTGGATGTTTTGGATTAACTCTGTGACAAGGACACAGAATTGGATGCTGAACGCATCATTCATCAGTCACAAGAACGAGCGCTTAGCCCTATTATTCCGCCCCGAAATAAGGCGGGAGTAGTAACTGAACCGATGTTGACGACTTTACAGACTCTTAAATAAAACACGTACACAATTTACAGTATTACATTATCTTGGCTTACGTAAACTGTTCAAAACTTTGTGTTTGGAGGAGCCTCAATTGAATACAACTGTCTTGTTCTTTGTGCATCATAATAAGCCTACTACAGATCCTTCTTTCTGCACTGACTGCAAAGTATGGCTGACCATCACATCGCAGCATATACTAAACAGGGGTTGGGTGTCAAGGATCTTCATGTGAAGGCACAGGGCTCTACTATGCCTGGATTGCATGTGCCTACTTGCATGCGTGTGCATTGGTGCGTGTCATTCATTTACGAACAGTTGAAAGTTGGCCAGATTTTAACGTTGTTGGCCAGATTTTAACAGGTTGTATTAATAATGTATACAATACAGTAATTGTTCTGCTGTTGTCAGTCTTGATATTCACCAAGGACAGAAGCAGAACTAATAAATTATCTTTATTGGAAACTGCATATATATGAAATGGTATACATATAAATGACATACAAAAGGCACACAACAAACACATGTACTTCATTGTGACTGTCGGAATAATCAGAGAACATATTTCATTCTTGAGAAAACAAATTACTAAATATATACCTACCTATGTGATTTGTGAACTTTTTAGATTACACGTTCAAACAATACATGTTTAGAATTAATGTTGATTCCCATTTGTTTATTGATGCCTCTGATAAATATTGAATATCAATGGTATGATAAGGCAAGACATTTACATACTCTTCAAAGTGACATTTAACAATGCATAAACATTAGACATAATTGATAAGCATATAATGGCAAACAAACATACACATCAAAGGCAGTGCGGTTTTGGACACATTTGTAATTGTAGCCACTACTTCATGAATTGCATAAATTAATCCACCATTATTGTGGACTATGCAACACCACTGTGTAAATGATTACAAAGGATAACCTTGGTGGTTTTACAGTAACTGTAGATCGAGACCTTGCAATACATCTGAATCATGAATCCAAACAAAACTACTGTATTACAGGATACCTCAAAAATTATGATATAACGGGTCCTTTTAAATTCATATATTGTAGATCCTCCGACGTGTTCCCTCAAAATAATGGAATTATGATGATGTCAAAAGAAAAAAATATATTTGAGTCAAGAGTACTCAACATATCACTTAGCATAGGGCTACATTGGTTCTCCATCAAACTGAGAGTTGAAGAATTATGATAGTATGATGATCAGTCTCCCAAAGATGCATGGAAGCCATGTTATGTAATTTTATAGCATGAAATATGTTAGAAATGTGAGTGGGCACATTGCAAAAGGACCTTGTATAAATGCTATGATCGTTCAAAGATATAATAAATAAGTTGCAGCGTTCTCTTAGTTAATGGACTATCTAAATAGTTACAAAATATATACAAAACACATCACAATCTGGCAGTAGCAACACTTACAGCAGTCAATCAATTTCACAACAAAGTTCCTATGTGGCAACAAAACCATCACGTTACACTCATCTCTCTCAATCCAACATCTACAATAACTAATTGATGTCCACTCATGCATGAAAATCTCACTCAAAAATTCTTCTTCCCCTTTCATCATGCCACAGACCTGCCATGGTATTTAAACAAAAATTATGAAGAATTTTTAAGACGAACCAAATCCCCTTCTATTTTTTGTAACATTTTATAGCAAGAGTTTACTTTAGACGTTTATATAACCAATGACCTTTAACTTACAGTGAAGAAACATGGCATAACCAATATGTTGTTTCGGCAATAACACAGCACTTATCGTCATGAGATTCATATGTCAACATCTACAGTATGTGTCATTGTTTAACCAAAGGTTATGTTGTTTCTGCATTTATAAATAAAACAGAACAATGTTATTTACTGACGTAGTCACTTAATTATTACAAAAGACAAAACAAACCATAGATCCTGAAACAGATCTGATATATCTCTTCTTGATATGCAAACAATTTTTTGAACAATTCTGATAACTGAATCACCTTTCATAACCTACAATGCAGTGATATCAACAACATAATATTGCACAAGTTTCAAAGACGGTGAAATGTGAGTACATAGCAAATTGTAAATCGGCTGTTTGCAATTAACACATACATGTTTTCACACACTTTACAACAACTAAACACTCACTACATTGACTAGATATTCATTATTGTGACATGGCACACACAACACAAACTGTCGCGTAAGTTATGTACGGACACGGCAGCATCTACTTGAATAAATATTGCACATATACGCCGACTGTCACAAGTTTTAACAATTCGGCAACACTTGGTTTATTTTCTGTTTGTCAGGTGATATATTAAACTGTCATCTTTGAAACCACAACACAGAAACAACAAGAGCATCAGCGGTCACAAAACTGCTTATTTAGAACACACTAGCAAACACAGGTACTGTGAACATTACAAATTACATTTTAGAATGACTAAAAAAAGAACTGTTATCATCAGACAATGACATATAGCAGAGTTGTAATCACCAACATGTGGTCCCATTCTGTTACAAAAGACAACCCTTTGTCTCCAGCAAAACAACACTTTAAAAGTATTGTCCACTTTCTAATAATAGCAGATGTCTCTGGGTATAATCCCTCAGTGCATATCTTCCAGTATGGCTGTTCAACTTTGAAGGAACTTCAAGGAAGACATGTACCAAGCAAAACACAACATATGGCACTGTATTGCCACTTCAACTGATTCCCTTTGCATCGATCGACATATACAGCAGTTCTGTTGAAAGTTGGTGTGTAGAAGTTGGGCGATTGAAACCTATGAGATTTTGACAATCACCCTCTCTCGACTCGTGTGTGTGGTGCTGCTCAACGGTCGTCGATTGCGCTTCATCTTTGCCATGTCTTCCCCGAACACATCGCCTGTTCGCAGCGCCGAAATGAGATCGTCAAACTCCCCTGAATAAATTAACACACATTTAGTGGTAGAACATCACAGGCAGATTTATGGCAGACTGGATTGTTTCTAGCAGGTTTAAATGGCCAATATACATGAATTCATTAAGTTTCTTTTAAGGTAAATTTTGGCATTAGACTTTAAGAGTAATTTCACATTATATAAATTTATCAGTGGCTTGGAATATTGCACATTATAATAAACAATGTTTTAATGTTGAAACCTGATAAAGATGTACTTTATATTTTTAAGACAGTGATCTAATTGGCTCTCTGTTTTATGCAGTTCTGATTCTATTACCTTTCTCATTTGTGATCCCATTTTCTTTCGAGTTCACTTTGCCGCTACTGAACGACCTGCCGTTGCGAGATCTTTCCCGGTTGTTTGATTGCTGCAGCAAATAAAGGCATATAATGAGAAAACCATTATTGTCATGGTAACCATGGTGTTTATTTTTTACGTTGGGATATTGTAGAATCCAATTAACATTTATACATTTTTTTTCATATGATATGTTCAGGGATGAAAGGTCTACCTTTATTGTCACTCTGGACATGCCTGGAAAATGCAAAGACATGTCTCTATACAGAGGTAACAGACAACTAATGAGGGATTGTTCTTAATTGTAGAGATTTTCGGAAACGCTTAGAGTATGCTTTTTCTTAACCTAATTCCCCTCCCTTCCTCAAAGAGTACACTAAAACGTTGATTGTTATGATTAATACATAGTAACAATAGCAACAGTTTTGCATACATTTTTATTATAAAAATAGACAGGTAAAAAACTTTGATTAAAAAATTGGTAAAAAACCTTGATTAAAAATAGACATGTAAACAAATTTGATTAAAAAATAGACAGGTAAAAATGCTGTTACCACACGAATCAGTCACCACATTTGCAGTACCTTTTCACCCCCAGACTCTTCCCAGTGAAGTCACACAGCCATACGAGGGTCAAGTTTCCAGAAAAACACACGGAATGCTCTGAACCCTTCCACTAGCGTACAGTATGGCATACGGAAAACTTTGACAATTATGAATGACCCCTAAATGAAATAAAACAGAATGGAGAAAACCACAAAATTATCTGCCACACCACAGATTGAACAACGGATATTTAATGACAGATATTTCCTATGAGCTCATTATCTTAATGAAATAATCCTCTGACTACCAACACTGACCTGTGATTCAAACGATGCTCGTTTCGCCTCTTCTACCTTCATCCGCCGTTGCCGTCTGTTTTCTATCTTAGCCTCGCAGAAGTAGCTGATAAACTGATCAAATGTGCCAAAGAACTCGTCCGCTTGAACTTTCTTCACGTCTTCGCCGAATGCCTTGAGAACTTTCTCGTACTGTCAACAGAATGCTGGTGTTTTGGACCTGTTTCAAGTTCCAATGAATGTTTCATACAAGTACTTATTATTCCTTTTCTCTCATGTTTATAGCTTATATGGATAATTTTCACCATTTTATACTAAAACGTACTCAACTGTATCCAGTAATACCAATATGTCCAATGCTTTCAAAACTTAAATAACTTACCAACATTTTCAGAATTATTTTAATACCTAATAATCTCAACCTTGTTGGTAAACAATGTCCATAGTAGATCACTTCTTGGTTTTGTTTTGTATATATTAAGAAAAGCACAAACCAACATTGGTCTATACTATCCCTCTTATAATTACTGTTTTTTATTTACTTTTATTTATTGTCTTATAATTATTGTTTCTTATTTCAATCTCAGTTTATCTCCAGTTAGTCAGCCATTTTTGTTTTGTAGCATAAATCATTGTTGTGGCACTATTCTGAAGACGTGACTCAAGCAAATTTGTCTATGAACGTCTAATAACCTTGACTTTCATCTGTGTGCAGAGATCTTCGAGTTCGGTGAAGTTGTACGATGCCACGATAATGAAGTCGGACATGACTGGCACAAATTTGTCCTTGGGTGGAATGGCTGCTGCCTTCTTCTTCTGGTACTTCAGCTCCTGCAGAAATGCAGCAAATACAGTTCCGCCGTTTGATTGGCCAACTGGTCACTAAATAGACCTAACATGAAATTATGTTATTCAGGTGCCAGGCTTCTTTGCAAGTAAGTTTGAATGATTATTATTTTAGGTCAATATTTTTGCAACACAAATTAATTTCTTTGTACTGTACATATCATTAAAATGTCATCTAAATTCAATATGAAAATGCTGAAATTTTTTCAAGTGTATAAATAACTTTTAATAACAGAGTTGTTTACCGTGAATTCGAAAATGTTTTTTTTGGTAAATCTGAAACATAATGGTACAGAGGTTGTTTTTACCTTTTCAATATCATGGAGTCCAACTTGTAAGGATTTCACATCATTCTCAAGTTCTGTCACACTGAAACAGAGTGAAATTATACACTTAATTTTTACAATCATCAACAAAAGAATATAGATTTCTCAACAACAAAAATTATTTTAAATAATACCTATACATTTAAAACTGTCTACAATGTCTGGTCATTTTGTAATAGTGAAATCTTGTTTACAGAATAAACATTTTGTCTGCATAACTATGTCTTAATAAACCGTAATATAATTTAATATTTTTACTATTCAATGCATATGTGAACAGTTGCGGACAGTTAAGCAAATAATTTTTAAACTAACAATCATTTTAAGGCTGAAAATTGGAATACAATACTATCTGAATAAAATAACTTTTTATATGATAGTTTTTAAATTAGACAGTTGTAAATGACATACGTAAACATTAATATTGCTTTTTACAGAGAACCCATGCAACAGATATGTAATTTAAAAATATCTTGTTCTGTCATATAACTTACTTGACTTTGGCAGCAAACCGCACAGCTGTAAGGTCTTCCTCTAGGTCCAACAGCTCAGGAAACTAGAGACAGAAATATTGGATTAGTTTCCTTCACAAGGTATATGGCTCGGGGGTAGAGCTTCGGACTCTGGACTATGAGAACCCGGGTTCAAATCTTGTGCAGGAGACAATATAAATGAGTCAATAAATTTTGAATTTCTTCAACATGGTGACAGTACCCTAAGAAATGTCCATGCAAAATTAGAAAAACAGATCTTCAATGGCTTCTGAGATATGATAGCTAACTGCAAAGAGTACATTGCACATGTAGAGTGATGCCATATGACTGTTGGACCTTCGACCAAAAGCACTAAAAAGGAGAAACCTTACATGAAAAACGCTACTCAGCTTCTCACCTGTTTCTCGAGGACTCCGACCAGGTAGTGTAGCAATGTCACCTTGCGGTCAAGACTTGACTTTGTGTCACCAATCTTGTTAAGACTCGTCACCTTGAAGCCGGCAGCATTGCCACGCTGTCCCCGATTCATGTAGTTGCCAAATGCAAGGACGATCTCAAGGACCTTACGTAGTTTTGTGCTCTTGCACAGTTGAACCGACGCTTCAAGAACCGCTGTATAGTGTAATACAACACAACTTTGTTATCCCAAAAGAGAAATTAATTTGCAGCGCTCATAAAATGCATAAATAAAATAGTCGAAAAAATCATTTAATCAGTATTAAGAGTATGTAAACCTTAGTCATAACAATATATAATAAAAAGCGTAATCTATATTATAATAATTATAATAGTGGTAGACTCATCACAAATAATAAATACAGCATATAGCACTCATAATTAATGTAACCTGTCTCTCATGGAAATGTCGGAGGTGTTTGTCGTTGAAAAGGTGTATACACATGGAGATGAATGACAAATGCTTCCTATTTGTTTTGGATGTGATAGTTCTAAACCTTGTAGACGAGGGCAGAAGTATTTGTCATGTAAAATATGAGTAATACTTGTTTATTCAGGACATCACTCTCACAGCAGAGAGATAAATGGAGAGCAACAGTCAAGTGATGGAAGCAGTATTTGTCACTTCGCGACCGACAGCATGATGATGATGAATGTAAGAGATGTGTATATGACAGGGAGTGGGTTACATAATCATCCCAACAATGTGGATTAAAAGCTGGCCAACTTTTTCCACTGTGTGCACAATGGTGGTTCAGTATGCTAAATATGCAAGGCAAAAAGAAATATTTTGCAGCAGAATTTTGCCACATATAATCAACATAATAATGCTCTGCTAACACAACAACCAAAATGAACCACAATACATTCACTACATCACCTGGTCACTCAAAAAGGAGCATTCCTGCAGTGACCAGAAGTTATTCACGTCATGTGACAAATGGACAAAATCAATTAATAAACCGTGTTTACCTTCAACCTTTGGCTTGCATTCGTTCATCCTCTCTGTGAACTTTTTCTTGTAGCAAAGCGCCTTAAGTTTCTGCTCGTAATGCTCAATCCTACAGACGCAAATACCACATGACAAACACAGGCAAGAGCATTCAGCTGACACAACGTAGATTTCGTCATGATAAAGTGATTTGTTTAGTTTAGGTCACACATATTAAAAAAGAATGCTTTATATTTACTGTACACAGATAGCAATTCATACATTCTACAATAAACTTATATAAAACAATAACATTTAGATGCAGTTGGTTAATTTAACACTACCTTACATGTGATACAAACAATTAATACAACAGCAATAATAAGTAAAAGAATTTCAGGAAGAACAACATATATTGATTCTCAGTGACTACGAATTATTTAAAATGGAACTATAACTAACCTGTTGTATAATGTGTCTCTAATGTCAAATATTTACTTCGACATGAACCATGGATATCGAGCAACACCAATGGCACAACACTAATACAAAACAAGCTTGATACAGAATAAACCTTGACACATAAGTCTGGAGACATGAGACAGGTGTTAATAGGAGGAAAGAAGACTGTAGTCATACCTGCTCATCTCAAAGAGGAATCTGTCTGCCTTCGCCATTTGGTCAATCTCCATAGAGTGTTCACTTAACATTTGTTTCTCTTCTGGGGTCGGGACAAATCTCAGCAGCTGCGGCCAAACCATGGATTGTCAAACATATCATACTGAAATAGTAATCTTATTGTCCTATCAATATGAACAAAATACATAAAAATGGTGATCTATCCTCACCTCATGTATACCCACGAGTGATCAACACACGTAAGGTAGTGAGTGATCTATCTCTGGAAATAGTCAACAGACAAAATGGTGGTCTATCCCCCGGTACAAATAAAATACATAAATGGTGGTCTATCCCCCGGTACAAACAAAATACATAAAATGGTGGTCTATCCCCCGGTGCAAACAGAATACATATAATGGTGGTCTATCCCCGGTACAAACAAAATACATAAAATGGTGGTCTATCCCCAGGTACAAATAAAATACATAAAATGGTGGTCTATCCCCAGGTACAAATAAAATAACATAAAATGGTGGTCTACCCCCAGATACAAATAAAATAACATAAAATGGTGGTCTACCTCCAGGTACAAATAAAATAACATAAAATGGTGGTCTACCTCCAGGTACAAATAAAATAACATAAAATGGTGGTCTATCCCCAGGTACAAACAAAATACATAAAATGGTGGTCTATCCCCGGCCCCCCGGGTACAAACAAAATACATAAAATGGTGGTCTATCCCCGGATACAAACAAAATACATAAAATGGTGGTCTATCCCCGGGTACAAACAAAATATATAAAATGGTGGTCTATCCCCGGATACAAACAAAATACATAAAATGGTGGTCTATCCCCAGGTACAAATAAAATACATAAATGGTGGTCTATCCCCGGATACAAACAAAATACATAAAATGGTGGTCTATCCCCGGGTACAAACAAAATACATAAAATGGTGGTCTATCCCCGGGTACAAACAAAATATATAAAATGGTGGTCTATCTCCGGGTACAAACAAAACACATAAAATGGTGGTCTATCCCCGGATACCAAAAAAATACATAAAATGGTGGTCTATCCCCGGGTACAAACAAAACACATAAAATGGTGGTCTATCCCCGGCCCCCGGGTACAAAAAAAAATATATAAAATGGTGGTCTATCCCCGGATACAAACAAAATACATAAAATGGTGGTCTATCCCCGGGTACAAACAAAATACATAAAATGGTGGTCTATCCCCGGGTACAAACAAAACACATAAAATGGTGGTCTATCCCCGGGTACAAAAAAAAATACATAAAATGGTGGTCTATCCCCGGGTACAAACAAAACACATAAAATGGTGGTCTATCCCCGGCCCCCGGGTACAAACAAAATATATAAAATGGTGGTCTATCCCCGGATACAAACAAAATACATAAAATGGTGGTCTATCCCCGGATACAAACAAAATACATAAAATGGTGGTCTATCCCCGGGTACAAACAAAACACATAAAATGGTGGTCTATCCCCGGGTACAAACAAAATACATAAAATGGTGGTCTATCCCCGGATACAAACAAAACACATAAAATGGTGGTCTATCCCCGGGTACAAACAAAATAGTGGTCTATCCCCAGGTGCGGTTAAGACACTGACCTGTTCACACATGTCCTTGGGCAGCTCCTCCTCTGTGTCCATGGTCAAGACGGCGTGGGCGAGGCTCTGACTGGTCATCTTCAGCTTGGACAGCAGGATGGTACAGTTCTGGGCACGGCGGCCATCGACCAGCGAAAGTTCCTTCTGTTTGGGAGTGCCCCTAACCATGACCTCTGAACTGTAGGTCGACGGCGACGACATCGTCTCCTGTTGGCGCTGATATGCGGAGAACGTTCGCTCGAGGTCGTGGAGGTCAAGCACCTTGTACATCTGAATACGTAAATATTTTGTCTTAAGTATTGTCATTTAGACGCACGGCTGCAGAAATATAAAAATCAAAGATATGTAGCATTACATATGGGTGGGTGGTTTGATCATTGCTCGCCGTTGAAGAAATACATTGGCACGGTGGCTCCATCTATCCAGTTGAACAGATACTAATCGTGGTATGATTCATTGATTTTATTTAATATAAGATGTAAAACATTGTACAAATATACATAAGATATAAATACAAAGTACATTCAATATATGGATGACACAAAAAGTGGAAGCACTTATTTCCATTGTGGTCCCTCGTATAAAAACAGGCAGTATAATGGGTGGTGTGTTGGCAAAAGTGTCATATCACTTTAATCTGATGACTATTGGATACAATTTAATCTGATGACTATTGGATATAACATTAGAAGCCATAGCTCAAGGACTTACCTTGGTGTCGTCAATGTCTGTCCATATGGTCCCCTTCACCTTCGACTGCGAAAGGGAAACATAAGATGTAGTAATTAAATATTCCTGCGGGAAACAAAAATGACACGGAGAAGACTTATTCAATCATGTACATCAATCTGTTCTTCTAGTCTTGTCAGTCATTCCCTTCCCTGTTTGTTTCTTCATTTTCTCTCCCCACTCCACGTTTAAGAGGGGTTTTGCTCGAAATTAGAAAGATCCATATAAAACTTGGAACAGTGTATACGATATATGTTACATACAAAAAACAGTGTTGAGCCAGTTTACCTAGCGGCTTACCTAACAGTTTACCTAGCGGCTTACCTAACAGTTTACCTAGCGGTTTACCTAACAGTTTACCTAGCGGCTTACCTAACAGTTTACCTAGCGGGTTACATAACAGTTTACCTAGCGGTTTTGCTGGAAAGTGATTAAGAGAATAGATAAATAATCTACGATTACTAAAGTTGTGTACTACTTTTTGTGGGTTTTTTTCTGTTTGTATGTCATTTATACATGTGTTCGCAAATACATTGTCAAATAAAACACGAATCACGTATTCATCTGGAACAATTGACACCTAATAACAAGTGTATGTTGACACCTAATAACAAGTGTATATTGACAACTCACATCTGGAAGTTTGGCCCAGTTGAATGACTTCAGCGGCTGTGTTGAAGTGGGAATGTTCTTCTTCCTCAACGCCACGCCGGGCATTTCTGTGGAACAACCGTATTGTGTGGTCAGCACAAAATATGGACACCATGGAGAACACAAGCATGAGATACAATTAACTATTTATCAGGACTAAGATAAATATAACATTATATATTGTACTTCCTTTATTATCCTCTTTACGTCATTATGTGTAATTTGCCTTTGTTTGATTTTTATGTATTGTAAAGAGCTGCATTTGATCTCCACAATGTTTTCTAAACATCTACATTTTGCTGTTGATTTATGTTTGGTAACATACAATATCTCATGTAATTATAGTATATTATTTTTGTCATCCAATCATTGCAAGGACATAATTATATTAAGTTATATTTTGTATTACATAAAATTAAAATATATTTGTTTATATATTAGAATAGTCAATATGGTATAACAAGTTATTACATAACATAGATTTATGATAGGATAGGTGAAACAGTCTAATTTAATCTGTCCATTCATCAGATTTAGCTTACCTGGGGCGCCGGGGAGTAGAGGTGGAGGGGGTCCAGCCCCTGGGGGTGGGGGAGGTGGGGCTGGTGCAGCCATCCCAGGCACAGGGGGTGGGGGAGGGGGTGCCGGTGCAGACCCTGAAAATATAAATGAATACATCATTCCTATGTGACTATTATATCAAGATGAAATGTCAATGTGATTTTGCTAATTTCTATTGAATAATCGTGAATACACTTCATTACTGAAATAATGCGTACATGATATATAATTAATATTATTAACACAGCTTTTATGTAACTTTTCTATCACTGTCTGATAAACAAGAAAATAAAAGTTCATAGTAGTTAAACATATGCAGACACACACATAATAATATGTGATATCATATGATATATAATAATATTAAAGTTATTTGATCTTACCTCTATATTTAGTTTTAATAAACTAGTATCACAATTGCCACATTTATGCAAACTCGCAGACATATATAATGTTTTATTACTATTTAATACAGCTGAACCTCAGTAAAACAATCAACTCATAATAAAGATCACCCTAAGATAATCCAAACCTGATTCCATATACAGCAAACTATAGGAAACTAGTCCTGCTAATAAGGACACCTTGTTAATCAGGTCACTTTTGACCACTCCCTTAATGGAGAGGTTCCACTGTGAAACATTACATGACATTACTGTTACATGTTGTTACCTGTGACGGCTGTAGACGTGAGAGTGGGGGGGATGAGGACCTTGGCGGTGAAGTTTGACAGAGCCAGGTCCATCTTGGCGTCGTCAGGCAGACTGCCTGTCTTCACAAGGTACTCCAACTTCGCTCGCTCCGCACGCTCCAACTCCACCTGGAGTAAACAAACAGCACATTACATACACGTTCCAGCTCCACATGTACAGTGACACATAAACAATTACATATGTAATTAGTGAGACAGCTGTACTTGTACTTTCTTATTTTTTTTCCATTTTTTTTTTCCATAAAATTATACAAGATTTCTTCTTCTTCCACTTGACCATTTGTGGGGTGTGGGTTATGTCATGTTCGTTGTCTACTCTGCCTCCCTCAAGAGTTCCTTCCATGCTCCCCTCTCTGCTGCGAAGGTCACACATTCTTGGCTGTTCAGACCAGCCTCCCTCAGATCTCTCTTCGGCCTATCTTCCCATTGGAACTTCAGTCTTCCCCTTTTGTCTGTCACCCTCGGCAGTCTTTCTTCGCCCATTCTGTGTACATACCTTGCTCACTTCATTCCATTTCCAACTACTTTCCTTATTAGGTGTTTAGTCCAATGTCCTCTCTCAAATCCTTCATCATCTTCTATCCTCTCACTTTACTCTACGTATTCTTCTGATGCAGTTGTTTGTGTAATGTGTTCTCCTGCCTTTCGTCAGTCCAGTGTACCCAACCCATTACCTACAGGTGACATTACCAACACTCCTCCTTCAGTTGTTTCTCCAGCTTTCTACCCCACATAATATGAAGAGTTGCATTAGTAAAAATCAAAAGTAGACAAGGATGCAGAGGGCGTAGGTGGGTAAGTTTCAAGAATAATCTGGTGAGGAGACGGTCAAAGAGGGCTGGATATGTTGAATGAGTGGAAGAGAAACAACTGAAGTGAAGGTGCCAGCTCTTACATAAATGTTTTTCATTTAATATTACATTCTTATGACTACAACATGCAATTTGTGTTTAGTTACTTTAATAAGCTCAGAACAATATTTGCAATTTGAAAGATTCAGCCTGCAACACATTCAAATTGTAAACGAAACATCCAGTTTCAAAACAAAATTTATTGGCAATAATGCAAAGGCTAGCAGAGTTAATCGCAATAGCCTTTGATGTTTATCTTTCCCACGTTCTACACAGCAGACTCCCCGTTACAAACCACTACTCAGCCAATTATGAGCAGATGAGCTGGCACCCCCCCCCCCTTAAACAACAAGCACAGTGAGAGTCGAGGGAAGAATAGAGGAACACTGGGGAGTGAGGTCTAAACGATAAACTGAAAGTGAGACATGGGTTCTCTCCTACCATCTGCTGTAGTTCGAGGAGCTGCATCTTCATCGCCTCCAGCTCCCTCTGTGTCTCCGAGTGGGTCTCAGCCTCCGACTGAAGTCTCTTCTTGATCTTGTTCAACATTGACATCAGTTCCTCCTGTAGTGTAATTGAATTGTGCTCAGTTGAGAACATTAGTCAGTCTAGAAAAGAGCTGAAGACATTTCTGTTTTAAAATTAATACTGCCAGAATCACCTATATATACAGCTATAACTTTTATCTTTCGCTTATTCTAATGTCTATTCAAAGTAGTGAATGTACTTTAATGAATGTACACAAACTAGGATTTTGTCTGATTAACTTTTACTTTACAACTTGTAATTTGTTTATATGTTATTCTATTTAACTCTTTTACATGTGATTTTGGTTTTATATATATGTTGTACATATCTGTAAACAGGGCATTATCCACAGATTTGATAGTATAAACAATACACCATCATTGCATATGAGCCAATGGTGTTGCATTCAATATTGCTGCCCATGCAGAAATATGAATCTGTCAACTTTTTATTTGGGATTACAACTTTTAAAACCTATACAACTACCAGGTAACATCATTTCAGCAAATAATGAAATTTGTACTTCTACATCAGGTAATGCAAATGTTGTCTACATTTCATGTTGATATGTGAACTGCTAACATTTCACTGGGCCAACCAATTTTTAGAGTTAAATACATTTTGATTTATAAAAGTATAAAATGACATATTTTTCATGTTCCCGATGCCACAAACCTTTTCCTCTGTCTTCACGTCACATTCCCGCTCTTTCTTTGTCAGCCGGGAGTTAATTTCGTCGTTTTCTTTCTGAACGTCCCGCAACTTTTGTTGAATGTCCTTCACAGCACTTTCATTGGCCAACCTGAAAAATGGTCAAAATAAGTTTAACATCGAATTTAGGATACAGCTGAACCTCACCTTACGATCACCTCGGTAATACAGCCACCTTGCAATTAAGGCCAGCCTAGGAGAGTCAAAAAAATATTTTTCTAACACTAAACTTACTAAGGTACAGGAAATTAGTCTCACTAACAGGGTCAACTTGTTAGTCAGGTCAGTTTTATTCTGTCTTGATAGAGACCTCAATGGTCATAATTTATTAACTTCAACAAGTGCGATCTGCAACATACCAAATAAATTGCTGGGGGAGTTTCATAAAATATTTCAATCATCCTCTCACATTTCTCCTTCTTATGATTAGCTCATCACTCTATGTTAGCCACATGTTTATGTCCATAATATCGTAGAGTTTGGTTTTCTGAGTTTTCCTTCTCTGGAATTAGTGAGTCCACTACAAGGTACACATTTACCCCCTGTGTGGGATCTTTTACTTCCCCTGGCATAGACACCAGATAGAAGGGACCACCGGATTTCAGT
Organism: Oasisia sp. SBJ-2009; assembly: GCA_964017155.1. Lineage (NCBI taxonomy): Eukaryota > Metazoa > Annelida > Polychaeta > Sabellida > Siboglinidae > Oasisia > Oasisia sp. SBJ-2009. The sequence goes on from OZ024856.1 coordinate 19,314,191, forward strand.
GTCTCTTCCAAAACACACAGGCAAATGTGGGGTGAACGAAATACCTAATTTTGAAATGGCGGTAGGTGGGATTGAACCACTGTCACCTCAATGTGGGGAGCGGTGGTCGCGCGGTAGAGCGCTGGACTGTCAATCGAGGGGACGGTGGTTCAATCCCACCTACCGCCATTTCGAAACTTAGGCAATTTCGTTTACCCCACATTTGCCTGTGTCTTTCGGAAGAGACACTAAAAGCCGATGGTCCCTTCTATCTGGTGTCTATGCCAGGGGAAGTAAAAGATCCCACACAGGGGGTAAATATGTAACCTGTAGTGAACTCACAAATTCTAGAGAAGAACTCCTGCGTTAGCCCAAGTTGGTCTAAAGCTGTTTGGAGGAAACAAGCTAAGAACTAAGAACTAAGATAGTCTGGTGTCCTACCACGAGACCACCGCTCCTCACGTTCCAGAACACTTACTGCCTCACAACCTTCTTGACGTCGATCTCGAGGGGCGCGACATCGGGGTCCCCGTCCTTGGTCTGGAGGGTGATCTGTTGGACAACACGGTCCACCAGCTGCCACTGCTGCACCGACACGTCACTGCCGTCTGAAACAGTTCCATTTACCATTTCCAGATTATTATTTTTGTTACAGTACCGCAGAAATTGTTTTATTAAAATGTCAACTGCAGATATTATTTGTTAGCAATTTGCACTGGCTATTGCTGGTAGAAATGTGAGATTTTTTTGCAGGAGAGATAAAAAATAAATGAGAATGTGTATATCTGTGATAAGGTTAAAGGATCATTAAGAAAAAGCATCTGATTGAACAAAGTAACTGGTAGGAACAGATTCGAGCAAATATGGAGAAGACCTACAAAGAGGTGAAGAGTAATAATTAAAACTCTATACAACTGGTTTTTATATAGCTTATTATTAGCTACTGTTAATCTTTAAAGGCATATTTGTTTATGTCTGACACCGGATCCTTCTATCTGGTGTCTATCCCAAGGGACGTAAAAGATCTCTTGGAAAAGAAATTGACAAATCTGGCAAAGGCGTTCATGTCTAACATTGAACCTTACTACTATTAAAAGAAGAGGATGATTGTATAACTTACAAGGCAACTGGAGGAAGTGAAAGAGGATGGAGAGGAAGTGAGGGTACGCCATGCTGAACCCCAGCTTCTTCTTGATCAAGTCAAACATGGCCACTGCACTCTTGGTGTCCACGTGGTACTGCAGGAAACAAAGGAAACATAACTACAACATTCACACAAAGACATGCAAGTTTTATACTAAAGACAAACAATAAAGTGATGGTTATAAATAAAAATTAAAGAGCCAAAACTTGTCCATATGCAGTGTGGAGATATAATAAAATGAACAACAGCTGAACCTGTTGGAACCGGTTCTGCTTTGCGATGTTTTATTAATTTAATAGCATTGAGTGCTATAATTTAGCAAACTAGTACAAGAGCAAATTATGTAAATAATGTATTTTGGCCAATTAAAGTTGAGGCAGATTTTTATTCATGTCTTTAACTAGACAGATAAATCTACATTGCCTTGATAATTTTTTAACGATAAAAAAATGTGTGGTATCTAAACTCACCGTCTCAAACTTCTTTGCAAATTCCTTTTCGTCTTCATTTCTCACCATCTCAAAGAAATCTATATGTCTTCAAGACAAAGCAAACATACAAATGAAGAAACCAAGGGTATAATTTTTGAATCTTTTCATAAAAAGATATTAACATAATAAAGCGTTGCATCCATTTTCACTGAACACGATTTACAAAATACATGTTTCTATGTCAGAAAGACGAATACATTTGTGCAGTTTTAAACATAATCATGTACACTAAAATTGAAGGACTAAATCTTTTCTATATAAAGTAGTATCTCTGTATAATATTTGATGTATATATGTAATATATATATATATATTATATATATGGCTATATATATATGTTAAATATATATCAAATAATATAGATATTTTACATAGAAATGATTTAATCCTTCGATTTTTAATGTACATGATTATGTATTATATATATATAAAATTGATTTTAGGATAAACACCAACCAGAAGTACTACCATTAGAACTCACCTATCCAAGGTCGGGTTGTCCTTCATACGTAACTTGTCTATGATTGGCTGAATTCCCAGCATCAGTAGTTCGTACCGTAGATGCAGTCGAAACTCCAGCTGATGCTGAAGAGAATTTCACTATTAGTATTACAGAATCGCTTCTTTTCAAAATAACCTAAAACTTATCAACTTAAAAATCAAACCTTATACTTGGATTACATAACTTTTATACTGGAAACTGTTGGATGAAAATCAGGATATTTCTGACAGAGTCTGAGAGAGAATATTTCATTTTATTAAGAATGATCTAGCAAATGAAATATCAGATGAAATAAAAATATTTCTAAACATGTCTATGAGAGTATTTTATGCTTTAATGGAGAGTTTTTACCTGAAACGTCTAAGAAATGTTTCAGAAAAACCCTGTGCCACATACCTGCCCGGGGCCGTACTTCAAGGAGGCGTTGATGAAGGACATGATCGCTGTTTTTAGGCTGACCTCGTCCTTATGATCACCGGTCGTACAATCGAGGTCGTTCATGAGGCTCTGTAAAATGTGACATAAAATGCATGGTACAAAGTTGTTGAAACGAACATATCCAATCAACATACACACACGGTATGTGTACATTAGAAAGTGTAATGACCAAAACTGAGCTAAGAACTTTTGCAACCATGTTTTTTGTTGTTGTAAAATCAACACTTTATAATACAGATATATTACTATGGTAATACGGGGAAAAAACATTAATAGAATGGAATGGAGAAAAACAACATTTTAAACCACAATAAAGCCACAACATAATATTTAATTAATTTTATGGCATTGCTAATTTCAGATAGACTATTCATAATTCTGAAGCTCATGGGAATTTGTAAGAAAGTTTATTTAAAAGGTGACTGATACTGACACTTATAAATGGAATGACCCGGTACCTGAATAGCACAACATAGGCACAACAGTGTCATTTCATGATAGGACACAACAATTTCGAATATATGGCACTACAGTGACACATAAATATGACACGAATGGTGACGTCCTGCAGTATGTCATGTCAACAAATGTTGACAAACATGGCAAAATAAACAGTATACAATGTCGACATCAGAGAACCATGACAGCAGTGCTAGAAGAATGAACGAGGAGAGATTAAGGAGAGCACGGAAACAGAAGAGAGAAGAGGATGTCTAGGAAGGAGGGAGATGAACAGCAGGGAGGGGGAAGAATGGGCAAGGACTGTGATTCATGACAGATGGAATTTACTTGTAAAATCTTCAAGTCTTTACTGCTAAAAAGTGATGTTTCACTATCTTGCAGTTGTAACGTGACTGTGCTTTAAAGTAATAAGTTAATAAAATAAATATGACAAATAGATAAATACAATTAACTGTACATTAAGTGTACATTAAAACGATGAATAAATTAATAAAATAAACATAATAAATAAATTATTTGTACATTGAATTTCACGGACATGCAATGTAAAGGATACGACACTGAGCTAAAATAATAAGTAAATAAAATATTAGAATAAATAGATCAATAAAATTATTAGTACATTAAATAAAAATAAAAAAGCAGGCAGTCCATGATTAACACTAAAACACTCTACTACAATGTCAATGTCTGAATGACTGGGATGGCGGCTCTCTGGAACACTTCTGCGGTAGATGAGGTGACAGCACAATAGCACAATATGAACAAAAACTGTGGCTCAACAGAGATTACTGACAGAGAAGACGTCACCTACACCACCCAACTCTCACCTGGAAGCGAGTCCTCTCCCCAGCGTAGTTCTGGAAGTGGATCATCGCTTGGAGAACCTTCCGATGTCCGCCGGGGATCAGACATACTGCACCAAGGATTTCAAGAACGGCGACCTTTGCCCTCAGGTTATTTGTCGCCAGACTCTGAGCGATGATGTTGAGGCCAGTGGGGTGTGCTAGTACATGTGCTCGTCCCTCCTGTAAACAGAACGTGAACAAGTTGACATTTATTTCACGTTTCATCACAGATATTACGCTTATTTTATATTGTTAAGTGCTCAGATAAGAAATTGTTATAACATTATTTTTATTTAGTAATTTTTTTTGATATTGCAGGAATTAGCTCCAGTTGTGTTTTTATCTTTCATTAATCAACACTACTGAGTCTTAACCAAAATGGCAGCCAATCTATTGACAATCCACCAGGTGGCACCACTAGAACTTACTCACAATCCACCAGGTGGCACCACTAGAACTTACTCACAATCCACCAGGTGGCACACAAACTCCTCCACATCACACACAAGGTTATTTCAGTTCAATGAACTTGGTATTGTTGACCTTTACCAGGAATTTAACACTATTGAAAAGAAGAACTTACAGAGTTGTTGAGGAGAGCTTTGACGCAGCCTATGACGGAGGTGTGGACTGGGCTGTTGGAGATCATCCAGTCCATGCGACCGAGGAAGTTGAGCAGGCAGTTCAAGCCGTCCAGCTCAATGAACCGGATCACAAAACTGTGGGCAAAAGAACCTGGTTAGTACATAATAATAATAATAATGATAAGGTAACTTCAATGGTGCCTAATTCCTTGGAAACAAAACTTAAAGCGACAGGGTCCGTTCGTGGCTTTTTATTTTTATTACAAAATCATGTTATCCGGTATAAATTATACCTATTATAGCGTAAAGACAGTCAAAATATGTTTTCATGTACCATTTAGGGGTTGAAAATAGATGCAGTAAGGGCGCTTAACTCTGTGTACACATCGACCACGAGGCATTTTTGAAACCGTTGTAGGCGTGGCTAAAAGCTCAGAAGGATTGATTAACATGATTTTGAAATAAAAATAAAAAGCCACGAACTAATCATGTCGCTTTAAAGGTGCATCAAAACAAAAACAAAAGGGTTAAATTAGTCAATTTAAGAGTCATACGGTGGAACTTCTACCATATGTCTTTGCTTGTCATGAGGACATTGTTTGTTTGCAGTTTATTTTGAGGTGTCTGTCAATATCATGCATATATATCTTGTGTGAACACATATTTTGGTAGATGTTTCAAGTGGTAAATTTTTGAGGTGCATAGTAAACTTCAAACGAAGACAACCACAAAGAGTAATGCTTCCTGTATTTTTCATTTGCCAAGCTTTTTTTATAACGAACAGACAATTTTGTTAACCTTACCCAACCGTGCTTAGATTTTTACAGAATTTTACAGTCTGTGACTCCTTGTTTCATTTACTCAGATGTCCCTTGGTTGGAGCTGTGTGACTCCCTGGCTTTAAAACCCATTTTATCCAGGATAAGGTTCTAGTTGAGGGTGGTTTGCTCTGGGATCAGAAGCCCCCCCACTGTAGTGTTATGGATCCCTGTTGGCTGATTTGAAATGAATGACATTGGTATCTTGTAAATCAAACTCAAAGTAACTGCCCTTACCTCATTGGCTGAGTGCGGAGGGCTGTCTTGAGGTTGTCAGCCAACTTTGTCCTGTTCTCAATTTCCTCCTCTTCATTGTGTGTGAAAAATATCTGCAAAAACACATTTTGCGACTTATTATTTCCACTAAAATGGGACATTTTGGTGTCAATTAATTTCCAGTGTGTCAACTGATTATAGGTCTACAAACCATCTATAAACAAACCATTTAAACAATGTGTACACAAAGACTTGTGAAAAACTGCACTGGAACAAATTACAGCATACATGTGAACATGTTCAACAATTTGATGACTTGGGTATAATTTAATTATGCCATTCAATCAATAGTTAGATTAATTAAAGATATAAAATATATAAATAAATAATAAATAAACAAATAAATAAACTAAACTTAAAAGGAAAGTCCCAGATTTGTTCCATATACAGCTAACTACACAGAATTAGTCCTGCTATTATGGTCACCTCGCTAATCAGGTCACTTGTATCCATTACCATGTGTGACCTTAATAGAGAGATTCCACTGTCAATCAAATAAATAATAATTAACAAAGATACAGACAAAACAGGCAGGGGAAAAAACAAGGTATTATAAGATACTCAGTATGAATGTCTAGACCAGAGACATGAGAGTGGTCACTCACGCTGTTCATCATGTCTATCTGCTCTATGTAGTAGTCTGGCCAACTCACTGACCGCGGGTCTTCCTGCTCCTACAAGTACAAAAACACATGTTACCATGGCAACTCATACACATGAATGTATAATATGCACATTTTTGCATTTGTTTTAGTAATTAAACTGATTTGTATGTATTCAAACATGTAAACTACTAGATGTACACTATCATAGTGACATTTTGGCATGGCACATGCTAGGCATCGCGAATCACATTCGGCAAATGGAACACCACCATGAATAATCATCCGACTGACCAACCGAAAAGGAAAGGTAAACGTACTGAGACTGGGCAAGAAGCCTAAAGGCACAAACCTGTACGTCAATGAACACCTAACCCAAGCAAGGTGAGCTGGCCAAAGCTGCAGTCAACTTGGACGAGAAACTGCAGTGTTCATAAGACTAAATGGCCTACCAGACTGCAAAAACACTCCTTAGAAAACCATAACATAATGCTTTTTGTGCATGTGTAGAGTGTCCGAAACCATACACTGTCTGAATACATATATTCATTATGATAATTACATAATCATAATTATACATTTTCTATCCACCCTCCACCCCTAGGGCAAGTACCATTCATTGGCGTGGCATGGAGGGGTGACTTAAGTTGGGACACTATCTAGAGGTTGGCAAGAGATAGACATTTTTGTTCGTGTAAAATAAAAATACAAAGGCAATACACCATATAAACAAATTATGTAATCACCCATGACTACTGCAGCTGGGTTCTCTCCCAGATCCCCCCGGAGGGAGGAGGCCTTTGTGTGACTCAAGAGAACAAAGGGTTAAAACCGGCAGGGAGCAATTGATTTTTATGCATGATTTAAGTGGCCACTTGCGTTGTTCCCAGTGCGAGACAATGACACGGAGCCATCTGTCGTCACCACACTCCAGTTCTAGGCATCCCAGAATGACAGATGACACTAATCAGTCGGTGCCTAGAAATTTCCTGGATGCAGTTGCTGTGAGTTATTGCGTAATATTCTCCTGGGGGACATGTGGTCCCTTAACTAGAACCCTTTGAGGGTAGGGCTTATGTACCCAGGGTGTGTTGTTAATACAAACAGTAGTAATTACAACTGGGTAGTTATTGTAAGCTAAAAAATCTAGGTATTGCCAAAATGTGCAATTAATTTAATTATTAACACGTTACTATTTAACTAAGAAATCATGTCCTGGCAAATGGTTTGTATATGAAGGCACTGTGAACTATCTTTTATATATGTCTACATCACATGCATGTACCAAACAAAGAGAAAATTGTGACAATCATTCTTGCCATGATTTTTGTTAGTTATGGTTTGACCAGTAGGTGGAGCCACAGCAGACATGTGCCACCACAAACTGCACTAATAACCACCATTAGTAGGTTAGGCAGTGCCTTATTATTACTAGGTTATATGAAGAATGAGTCTGGTACAAATTACTTGGTGGTCCTTTTATGATTATCATCGAAACTTTTTGGGGGAATAAATTACACTACCATCATTTGAGAAGGTCCTCTGGAACACCAGAAAATAGCAGTCTTGCATACAACATAGCTTGGTGGTGGGATGAGTCTCCCCAGTTTATAACTTACTATGAAATGGCATTTCATAATTTTGGCTGTAGTTACAAGTGCAATTAAAATATATTTAACACAACATTGTAACTGTTTCAGATTTACGATGCAAATACGTTTCTAATATGGCAGCTTTAACAAAAATAAAAGGCATACAAGTTGTTTATTCAGAAACGTTGACTGTTATGGAACCTGAACCTGCATCCCTAAGTGTTACCATTTACAGTTAAGTTTTATTTTGTTGTTTGACATATGTCAGTATATCCTGAATTAAGAGTTTGTTTGAATGACTCATATAAACCACACAAAACTTGGTTTTGTTGTATAACTTAACATTAGAATCGACTTCATCAGTTACCCTGATTCACATTAACCAACTGGCTCTGTCACTGTTAAAAATGCAAGTGTTTCGAGACTGTAGTATGAGAACCATTTGGACAATTGAGATTGTGGAAGGCAGAGTACGTGAGGTAAGAAGATTGGGTGAAATAAAAGGGAACACACTTCCCCAGCAGGATAACTGCAAGATGTTTCATATATTCTTTCATATAATGCAATATCCGTGTATTTTATCAACTGGAAAAAGAACGATTATCTATACAATAATTTGTTTTGTCTATTTCCAAGAGCAAGGCACTAAATATATGTGATTTATATATGATGTGCTCGCGCAGTGGAAGTCACAATTTATGACACAGGAAGCCACATAAACATTGGACAAAGATGCAAAGCTTAGGGAAATGGAAATCATGAAAATGTGCAATATATATTCGGAAGGGAAAGCATTTTCATACTCTTAACTGGTACCACTCAATTTATTGCAAGAAGATAAATAAAGATTATAATAGTAAATATGACATGATCATTTCTTTTACTTCCAACATTAACGCAGTAATTAATACAGTATTGTAATAAAAGGTAAGTTCTTATATAGCGCAGTATCCAATCCTCAGGATTGCTCAAAGCATTTTACACTTCCCTGACAGAACTGTTCAATCAAACACCATCTCAAGTTCTCTGGGAAGCATCCAGCCACATGCTGCAATTAATGCAGTAAGGCTGCTCGTACACATATCCACCACTGTCTATAGCCAGGTACTCATTTATACAGCTGAGTAAAATGTAGAGTGAAAACACTTGCCCAATGTTTTAACACCGCACTACAGGATTCGAACCCGGGTCCTCTTAGTTGAGAGTCCGAAGCTTCACCCCTGAGCCACTGCACTCTAAATTGTCATTGTGAGTAGTAAGCAGGACTTAACCTTCATTGAATATTGTTCCTATGGTACAATTTGAAATATTTGTAAATTTGGTAAAAACATTATGAGTATGAGTGAAATCTGGATTTGGATTCAGTTGTCCTTGGATGACATTGACTATTAGTCATCCATTCTGTGGCTCCAATTGCCAGTAACCTGCTCCTCACTTCCTACTGAAGCCCCTCAACAGATACGCCACTGTCTGGGGCTGGGGCAGGTTGACAGCAAGCGGAAGAAACGTGTCATTGACTGTGAGAAGTGTCACAGGAACAAAGACAGTTCCGCAGCCTCAAGAATAGAGCTGCCTGATTGGACAGACTGATGGATGAGGCATTCAACCATCAATAATAGTTTGATCAGAGGGATGGTTCACTGTTCGGAGATGGTACCAGGAGTTACACTGACTGTATCTTGTCCTATTTACACATTATCATGGATTGAAAATTAAGTATAGGTAAAATAAAACACTTGGAGGAGCTTTAAAATGGTCATAGAGAAACGCTGAGCGAAAAATATGAGGATAACGAAACATTATGGGGTAGAACTCACAATACGTTCGACAAAACAAAAAAGGATGTTTTGTTCAAGTGTATGGCTATATTATGGACTATTAATGACAACATTGCTGTTATTGTCATGTATTCTTGGGACAATTGTATGCTCATGCTTATCCTGGATACACACCAGCCACATGCACACAATGAACTCCAGAGGGACAGAGATATAGACACCATGACTCTACAACCGGTTAAAGATTAATTTTTATCCTCTGCATTGGACCCGTTAAACCTCGACACCTAGTGATGCGTGACCGACAGATTTTATTGTTCATCATGAAAGACGTGCAAAATGAAATTGACCAATTTTCAAACCGGTGTGGTGGGTGCAGATTTGCTTGGTCCAGATTCAGAAACAATGCATACCTCGCAGGCAAATGCAAGCACAGTGTCCGCTTTTATCTGCTCTGACATAGCATTGGTGACAGACGTCACGTCACGCCCGGGCCAAGTTTCCTCAAAAATGCCCAACACCATAATTTTCGCATGCATTTTTATTTAAAATTTGTGAATAACAATCACATTGGAATACTTTATGTATTGCTAATGAAAACTATGCTAGTAACAACGGAGAATCCTGGCCCACTAACATTACGGTCCCGGATTTGGCAGATTCGTGCTGAATCTCACTTGGCCAAATCTGGGACCATGACATCGTCAGTAGATGCTGTGACACCACAGCCCTCTCATCTGATGGTCTGGTCTCAAGCATTCCCCATAACAAGAGCATGTAAATAATAAAAAGACCACCCACCCACCCACCCACCCATCCAGACAGTCTCTTTAGACTATGATTATACATGTGGCTTGGAATCTGCAGCTGAGGGCTGTGGTGATTCCTCTTTCCCTTGACTCGCTAATGACCAACACCATAATCTTCTCACTGCATTACATAACCGTTACCATAGCAACTAAGCCAGCTCACAAAAAGTGAAGTGATTTGCCTCAGGGATACAGAGAGGGAGGTCTCATTGTAGTTGTGACATCTCTCCTGGGAGTGGGGCTTATAGATTTGATTGTTCAGAGGGATGGAGGAAGGGAAGGAGAGAGAGGAAGGAAGTGAGGGAGGGAGTGAGAGAGAGAGAAAGAGAGAGAGAGAGGGAGAGAGAGAGAGAGAGAGGGGGGAGAGAGAGAGAGAGAGAGAGAGAGAGAGAGAGAGAGAGAGAGAGAGAGAGAGAGAGAGAGAGAGAGAGAGAGAGAGAAGAGAGGTTGGCCAATGAAGCATTAACCTTCTAGTCATGGGAGTCTCCTGATACACAAATGACTATTTTTTACATGAATTGACAGAACAACAGCCCAGTGTTTTGTAAGCTAACCACCTGAAGGTGCACAATACAAATATAAACAAGACTGCTCTGACTCACAGCCTCACACAATGACCATCTGTAAGGTCTAAACTTACATCAAAGTCACAGTGATGGATGACATCATTATAGGATTGAGCAACAGAAATAGGGCAGCCAGTGAGTCACACAAATAAAACAAGTTTGCCGATGTGACATCCGACAATAGAGCTGTACAATAATAGGTTGTAGTATAAGTCATACAACATGTAAATCTTTATATCTGTTTTTATAACAGCAGGGGCTGGAAGTGAGGACAATCAAATGGGGGGTTATGATGCTGATGGTGCCTATCAAGTACTGGTTTGATCCAGTTTACCTTTTGTTCATCGTATTAATTAAATATTGTAACAATTGTATATGTGTTTTTTCTGGCTGCCAAACTAAATATTTGCAACTTACTCCCAGTAAAACATATTTTATGTGGGACAAAGTTACCAGTTTATCGTGGCTAGTTTACTAATAACAGAAAATTGGATTAATACTAATAAGCCATATTAATAATGCATGAATACATAGTGCAAATAAAAATTAACAATCATCATTATATAACTTAAATGATTAAACTTCTAAACATTAGCAAAGACGGGGAAACAATCATGCCAGACCGATCTGTAATAAACTCCCCCACCCCATAAGATTAAAAATCATAGTAAACAGAATAAAAAATTAGGTAAAACCTTGTTATCATCTAACTTATCTTTTTAAGTGTGTTCACCAGCCTAAGGTTCTTAAAATGGCACCTGTCTGTCATTAATTTTACCACAACATGCCGATTCAAAGATTGCCTAAAACCCTGACTTTTTGTTGACCGACTTCTTGATGAGATTTACGCATGAATGAACATTTCTTATTTTCATTATACTGCTGCTGTTTGTGGCGATGTTGATATTAAGATGCAAAAAGAGCATCAGCAGCATAGAGCAGTGCCGCGGTGCCACAGACAGTGCAGTCTTTGTCGCTATTAGTGCTTATGTCGAGCTCATTAGTTACAAATGACGACAGCCTATTCAAATATACAGTGAAGTGGAAAACATTTACTGCTTCACTGCTGCTTACAAATCTTGTATTATCTTTGCACACACGAGCAGCCACATGCACTCATGCATGTGCCATGCATGCAAATAACACAGATCTGACAGGGAGGAGAGAAGATGTGGAACAACCGATGGAATTAAAGGAGAGGCCATAATGTATTTAGCAGGGCCAACTGGATCAGATGAATCATAGAGAAGGGTGTTTTTAGTACATATCAAATGGTCAGAAGGGTGATTTTAGTATACATGTATATCAAATGTACAGTGACAATATTTTGTTTGGGGGTGGGTTGGATTTGGGTGTCCAACATTTAGTGTGGGTACATTTTTATGCAAGTAATTTTGGCAGTTATAATGTGTTTGTGTAATGATGCATAAAATTTGGGAATCGGATCTTAGTGCATATTACTGGAGGGTGGATCATATTCACATGTATAGGTTACTTTCCCCAACTCACACCAATGGTAAATACTGACCACTCTAATGTATAGTAATAATGTAGGTGAGTGTTAAAAGTTTGGAAGGTTGAATGCATTTAACAAATATCGTACACTTTAGGTATAATTAGATAACTAAAATGTTCAGCATGTATTCTGAAATAGTACCCGATGTTGTACTGTATTTTGGAATTACCTAAAAACCATGAAATAATGATGGCACTATTTATATAGAATGATACCTGCTTCCACATTTGTCTAATATGTACCAGTTCAGATGAATAGAAGCAATATTAAGTGTATCGGTGATCATTGCTACTGCCAGACTGTCCATAATAAATCATCATACCAACTTATCAAAATTATGTGTACAACAAAATGAGTTACACAATTTTGTAAAGTAAAGAAATGAAAATAGGTTTGTTACATTAAAATGCACAGCGACAATGGCCTGGAAAAAAACAATACTGGATGGAACACAGTAACATGGATACGGAAGCCATAAAGTGGAACAAGGACCTTCATGGATGTCTTCAGAATGGTGCCACTGGAAGTAGTAGTAAAGCATTTGTTTTCGAAGAGATTTTGGCGGCGTCATCCTGAACAGCTGAGCCACATATGTTGAATGGAAGGATATGGTGGAGTCTACACTCACTAAGCTGTGGGCGGAAAGTACAAAGTAAACTCACACATTACATCATACACAGTAACAACCCAGCAGATAAATGCCCAGCGACTTATCTCAGCTGACTGGCCTGTGTCCATTGGACACTTGAAGGCTGCTTGACCAGCACAGCTTGACCAACACAGCACCCTCACATTCCAAACCACCTGCTATTCACTGACAATACACGAGCACTTGCAGGGTAAATAGGCCTCAGCATGGTACCAATCAACCCCATTCTTGCTTTATTTATCTACTCAATTAAAACACCCTTAATGTTGCTCTTGCCAGTCAACAGATTGCAGGGGTTTCCTGCTTGTGCAGGCTCTTATTTACCCTAGGTATTCTGCAGTATTTACCCCCCTCCCCATAGGCATGTGTTTGTATACTCTCTATTCCATGCATAGCTAGAGATGGTGACTGTTATTTGGAACTGTTTTGGAGGAAATGAACGAAGAATGTTGTTTGTATTTATCAAGAAAGACAACATATATTTGACATTTAGACAGAGTGATACCAAAATAAAAAACTGGATTACAAAAATATTAGTGGATAAAGACTCAAGCATCACACAGTGGATGAAGCCAGTCCATCCAGAGGAATGCCTGGACATTTGACTTATAGTTGTAGCCCTAAAACTGCACCATATAAAGCCTTTGATTTAACAGCCACTAGAAGCAACTGTACTATTTACAAGGTCTAACTAAGCAGTGCTAGATGTGTTGTTACCACATTCTACAGAGTTAGACCTGCAAGTAGAAGCCACTGATGTGGAACACCTCCTTGTCACTGTTGGCACTGCCAGTGTTATAATTATATTGCAATTCACACGACAGGTAATCAACTGAGTAAATGAAGAGCCACACCTTTGTTTACCCAGACCAATTATTTTTAATATTAATCTCTCCAAATAATTGTATACTTTCTGCTAATGTGACACACATATACATGTAATGTGGTAGACATACATGATCGATATGATAGCAGCTATAGGTAGTCATTTTGTTGGTTGCCCTGTAAATAATCATCACAGTGACATCACTGTTGAGATATGTTTTTCTTTTTATCAGGAGAAATTACACACTAAATTTCCCCTAAATGCTGTACTTCAAGTAAAACTGGGCAACTGTCTGTGTTTTCATTTGGTCAGCCATGCGTGACAGACAATGTTCGGCCATGCATGACAGACAATGTTCGGCCATGCGTGACTGACAATGTTCGGCCATACGTGACCGTCATGTTGACCTCCTCGTGTTCTTACCTTCTTCTTGCTGCAGTAGATCTGCCACTTCTTCTCAGCGGGCAGGTCAAACATCGCCTCCCGATGGACCTTGTCCAGTCCCAGCTCATCCTATGGACACAAGACAATCTTATCTTAGACAACTGCCTATAATATTCTGCCACTTTACAGATCTTTAAAAAAGTGTCAAATATCTGCTTCTGAAAAATCAGTAATATGTTGTTTCTGTTCTGAATGTACTGTTATTATACGTTGTTTTTCTATAGTTATATTAAACATTAATTTAACTACAATTTCACTTGTTACACACGTGCATCGATGTATTTAATTTTGTGGTACACTTGAAATTCACTATTTCACTATTTTAATTAACTTGTTGCACTATTATGATGTTGTTTTATAGTTTTTTGTTTTTTTGAATTATAATTGTTTCGTAATTGTTAAAATACATGAATAAGGAAAATAAGCACTGTTGCTTAATTCCAATTGTTACATTGTAAAACGTACTTAGACACGTAATTATTACTTTACTGTTGCTGATTATTATATGTACATTATTATTATTATTACTAAGAACATGTTTAAAACATATCTCACTAGACCACAAAATGCAAAAGTAGAAAAATGCCATCATTTTGAAGCGAACAGTATGAATCATACGAAATAGGTTCATGGTTAATTCAATTCAATTTATGTGCTGCCATATCAGCAAGTTAATTCACTCTACGTTGCTCCAGTTCACTCAGCTGTAAGAATGAGTACCTGGCTATAGACAGTGGTAGATATGTGTGTATAATTAATCTTAATGTGGTTAATTCTTCCCATCAAATTTAGGTGGTGTTCGACTGAACAGGTCTTTCAGGGAATAAGGTGTCCTAAAGTTTGAATACCGCACTGTGTATAGGAACTTTCCTTTTTATTGCTGGTTCATTTAACACAAAACTGAACCTACTTGTTCAGATCATTGGTATGTTTGTTTGGAACAATTGTGTCATTTAGTAAGACAGTTAAGGAAATCATCAGAAAAACTATTGCTTTCTTGAGAGAGTCCACTCAATATATGGCATAAAATTGTCAAACATTTCCTGGCTCTAACGTATACTACAGCAAATTGCTTCTAAATTTGCAATTTTACATGTCAACTGAACCAACAACTAAACTTAGTTATCAGTGATATTGACAAATGTATGCAATTTTATTTATCAAACTAAATATAAATTACAATATTCACTACATGTCTCAAGGCATTTCCCATCATAGCTATTCTCCATTATAGCGACTTCTCATTTTAGTTACATTTCAATCCCAATGCTTATACAGTAGCACCTCGTTTCAGCACCAACAACCAGTGTTTCCTCACAGACTGTGTCAATCAACAACAGTGTATTATTCATAAACAACCACTTAAGGCCGTGGCACTGAAGCCTTCCTATGATGAATACGGCGCATATAAAGTCTGACCATGTGTTGTGATTCCTTAATAAATCAGTGTCGACGATAACATGTAACTAACTGTTCCAACAATCATCCTCTGTTCATCCTAGGCAGTGGCGACACATGGCTGGGCTAGGTGCAATGACATAAACACCTGCTTCGATGGTTATATCAACACCTGATATGATCTGTACTTTCGGGTGACCTGGGACAGGCAGCTGAATACATTGCAGCAACTCTACCTGGATAAACAAGCTCTATCATGTTGTTTGATTTTGTCTCAGGTTTAATAATTTGTAGCTGGATATAAAAGGTGAAATGTTGTTAATTTAAATAGACAGAAGTGTACATGTAAAAAGCCTATTAAATGTTATTGTATATCGATTAATATTACTTTTGATTAATGTAATTAGGTAGTTGAAATTAATAGCACAGCTACTATCTGCAGTTTGTTCCACAGTACTGTGAATTTGAATGCACATATGTATGTGCATAAACGTTTGTGTATATGAATACATTGTATGTTTGAACACATGTAGAAATGTTGTATAATGCATGCCTGCAACCGTGCATGTATGAATGATGTGTGTGCACAAATAAGTGTATGTATGTGCCTGCACACACACCCATGAACACGCATATATGCACATACCCACGTTCACATGCACACCTGCATGCATGCACACACACAGGCACAGACACACACATACATGTGAACATGCATATATGCAGAAGCACACACACCTGCACATACACTCACATACCTACACTCACACACGCTTGCATGCACGCATGCACGCACACACGCACACACTCACACACGCACACACGCACACACGCACACACACACACACGCACACACGCACACACACACACACACACACACACACACACACTACAAAAAAACCTGCTTCATTTATCCAATTCACCCCGCTGTACTACACTTGTAGACTAATTGACGGCTGGTAGATTACAACGTTGTAGGTCATGACGTGGAGAGGGGGTAGGGTATATTATGAAGAAGTGCCCTTAAGCACCACATGAAATACCCTTTCAGCACCGCCCTATGAGAGAACACACTGCTGAGGTTATAGTATATTCAAACTGAAGAGCCACACTCAAGAGTGAAGGACTACAACATGTGATGTCCACTGCAACTGTCTAGGCCACTTCCTGTGGAGCCGGCAGCAATCTTTGATATTATCTTAGCCATTTCTTGAAGTAGCTTATGCTAGAAAATGGTTGGGTCTATGACATACATCATCTCAGAGAGTCGGCATCCAATATCAGACAAAATTACTTTCAATATCAGACCAGAGAAAAGTTGAAATGGCTTGTGACCACCCTCAAAATGAAAGTACCTTTGTTTGATATCAGACATTGATGTTCTGAGAAGATCTACAATGCAGCAACTAAAAACTGATAGATAGATACTTCAGAGTAGACCCCAAAAGACAGGAGAGAGGGAATGAATGGGGAGACAGACTGACAGAGAGAACACAGAAAGCAGAAGAATGTGGAAGATCAAAAATAAGGGTAAAGAATGTCAAAAGAGACCCCAGACATGGCTATGGACAACAGACGACTGAGGGAAAGGGCAAAGATCGAGATATCTGCAAACTTGCCATTGAGCGGGTGGGAATGAATCCGTGCTGCAGTTCCCAATTACAAGAACAACAAGAGATGGTTTCTGGAAATCCATGCACCGGCTGATCTTCCCAGCAGACCCAAATTTAGGACAGTAAGACGCACTGACGGAGTCTCTTCATCTTGATGATAACTAGGCATGACCTTGAGGTCACTTCCAGAAATGTTGGTCAGTCTCCGTCCACCTCTGATCTGCTACTGTCTCTCCATCGCCCAAATGTTTGTGGCTGTTTTCACAAGACTATCTGTGGTCGTATCTACTTACAGGGGCAGACTTTATCACACCTTGATAACTCCTCTTGGCTCTGATTACCCCGCCATTTGTCTCCTGATAAGACGTGACATTGACTGGAGCTAATTGTTGACCTGACCAAGAGCAGGCTTCCTTGTTGCATGAGGTGTGCCCATAGGAACTAAAAAATGGCATTTATCTTAACAAGGTTTGAGTTAATCTGACTAAATGTTATTGTACAAGTTTCAAGTTGTTAAGTCATTTGTGTGCATTGGTTGTTAAGTACGGGCAGTTTACTAAGCCTCTTAACTGCATACTTACTTAACTGCATATTTACTCTTAACTTATCCTTAGAAGAGTTTACTTGTGTTTGAGTTATGTTAATGGTTTATTTTGGTTAATTTATTTTATGCAGTAATGGCATAACATCATGTTTACAACGATTTATTTGTGGTTAGATTATTAGTAATTGTTGTACTGATTTTATTTTAACTACTTCATTTTCGATAAAATTCATTTGTTTATATCAGAAATGATCTAACAATTAACGGTGTATTTTCATTGTAGCTACCGGCACATGGAGTCTTAGAATGATTTATTTGTTATCTTAACTACAAAAGACTGCAGCCTGTTTATCCTAAAACATACAATGCTGTTGACTTGCACCATTACAAAATCTACCATATATTAACCATGTTGTGAGCATTCAACCATAATTACAATACACGCCCTAGTTTTTCAGTGCATCTCTTTGGTAAAAAAATCAGGACAACTATACATTTTTCAAATGTCACAAATTGGAAAATGGAAGGATGTACACTAAGTTACATGACCTGACCAAGAGCAGGCTTCCTTGTTGCATGAGGTGTGCCCATAGGAACTAAAAAATGGCATTTATCTTAACAAGGTTTGAGTTAATCTGACTAAATGTTATTGTACAAGTTTCAAGTTGTTAAGTCATTTGTGTGCATTGGTTGTTAAGTACGGGCAGTTTACTAAGCCTCTTAACTGCATACTTACTTAACTGCATATTTACTCTTAACTTATCCTTAGAAGAGTTTACTTGTGTTTGAGTTATGTTAATGGTTTATTTTGGTTAATTTATTTTATGCAGTAATGGCATAACATCATGTTTACAACGATTTATTTGTGGTTAGATTATTAGTAATTGTTGTACTGATTTTATTTTAACTACTTCATTTTCGATAAAATTCATTTGTTTATATCAGAAATGATCTAACAATTAACGGTGTATTTTCATTGTAGCTACCGGCACATGGAGTCTTAGAATGATTTATTTGTTATCTTAACTACAAAAGACTGCAGCCTGTTTATCCTAAAACATACAATGCTGTTGACTTGCACCATTACAAAATCTACCATATATTAACCATGTTGTGAGCATTCAACCATAATTACAATACACGCCCTAGTTTTTCAGTGCATCTCTTTGGTAAAAAAATCAGGACAACTATACATTTTTCAAATGTCACAAATTGGAAAATGGAAGGATGTACACTAAGTTACTAACACATACATTTTTAATCGGTTAGGACTTGTTTTGTCAACCTGCTATGTAACAGTTTCTTATAGCATATTCGTCTTCTTTCAACCATGGACATAACTTACATTCATTCCACGCAACATCGCTAAAGACATAAAACAAATTGTGGGTTGAAAAGACAATGACAGGGTGGAGCCCGTCTTCTATAAATCAGCACCAGAAACGGTACATATGTTGTATAACACTGAATCCAGTCCAAGGACATAATACAATGGTTTAGTAGGTGCACTTGATCTATGTTCAATCCACGACCAGCTTGACTTCTGAGTGAGATTTCTACCTGAGACTTCCATTCACCCAGTTCCACAGCAGCCATGTTTGTGGAGCATGGTGAACTGGGGTAAACTGTCTTTGGAGAGCAGCATGAACACTGACACTGTCTCCTTGGGTTACACTCAAGTATTTGTAATTGTTACAGGCAAAATAACACTGCAACATATAGAGTGAGACAGAAGAGTGTCGTGCAGGGGATATTTATTGAATGGACGGAAACAGAAGGACGGACGGAAACAGAAGGACGGACGGAAACAGAAGGACGGACGGATACAGAAGGACGGACGGAAACAGAAGGACGGACGGAAACAGAAGGACGGACGGAAACAGAAGGACGGACGGAAATAGAAGGACGGATGGACACAGAAGGACGGACGGACCCGGAAGGACGGACGGACGGACGGACGGACGGACATTACATAAAAATACTACAATACATGCCACGCAAAAATACTGCAATACATGTATTATCTTGTTTGTATTTCTACATCTATTGAATACATGTTTTTATTTAAGCAATGCTGTAATTAAAATAAAGAAGACCTCAGATTGTGCTAAAATGTTGCTCAACTTTTCCTAACAGTATGTTTAGAGTAACAGTTACCTAGGTATTCGTCTTTTTATTATAACAGAAGCAACATTTCTGATGGTTCTGATGACAAGCATAAGACATTGTGTATCTTAACATGGATTCGAATCTTCTTGTTATTTAAGCCCTGTGAGAAAATTATAATTTGCAATAAATTTGCAATAGGTATTTCCTGCTTTACGGCAATGGCCGACTTCAAAGAACCATCAAACAAACTTTGTGTAACACAAGGCAAGACAACCCTTGGGGGCTACAACCATTACATTTTATGGGCCAGACCTTTGCGGGTCTGCAATAAATGACACCCAGGAAAACGTTCATCTATTGTTCAGATAGCAAACTGCCCCAGAAGTTGTTCAAACTAAGATTTATGTAGTCACTGCCTGGTAAGTGGACTTGGTAGTGAACAAGGTCATTTACACCTTCAGGGTGTTTGAGACCAGATTTGATTGCATGTCATGAAGGGCGTGATCACTGCAAATATATTTGTCCACCTATCCTGATTTTTATCACTGCCTATTCAAGATCCATTAGTGCCAGTCTATTTCTATGTAAAATATCTTTTGTTTTTCTTCTTAAAACTACTCAATTGCATAAACTGTAAAAAAAATTCATTCTATCACTGGACAATTGTTTTAGTTTGTCACCACTGACATCTATAAGAAAGACTACATCAGATCAGATCATACGTTAGTCGTGTATTCATTGGTTAGTTTATCAAAATAATTATTTCTGAAAATTTGACGTAACTATTCATGAAATAATTATTATTATTTAACCATTTTAATTTATGTTGTATAGGTCTGCCATTTTCCTTTGCCAAATCATTTCAATTGGAATCCAATTTTAAATTATTCAAGAGAGATTAATCAGTATTGTGAAAATAATGTGTTAACAAAACTAATACAAACACAGTATTTAACATAATTATTCACAATATGACATATCTTCTTCTTATTCTCTCAGATACTGGACAAAACTAATATAAAACAGCATTTAGCTCTTTACAGGGCATTTACAGTCCAACGAGAATTTGTGAGTCCAGTACAGGTTACACGTTTACCCCCTGAGTGGGATCTTTTACTTCCCCTGGCATAGACACCAGGTAGAAGGGACCACCGGCTTTTAGTGTCTCTTCCGAAAGACACAGGCAAAGGGCTATCACAATACAGAAAAAACTATGTTAGTCACCAAAACTGTGTTTGGGTAACACAAAGACATATTTATAGAGAACTTGGCATGAATCACAACTGCAATGGAAGATTTTTGGCAACGGAAGCATATTTTATGACTAACACCCCAGTGTTATCTCGCACGGCCTTCAGTAACACTAGCTGCTCCCTGACACTGGTAACATTACCTGCTCCCGACACATGGTGTCAGAGGTTTATCGGACTGCTCCTAACGGAACGACATGACCCAGCTCACTCCAAACTTAGAAGATAAAAGCTAACACTTCTGTCAGATAACATAGATATCAGCAAAACTACAGGTGTGGCGTGTGTAGTGTACATTATACTGCACAAGTGCGGGCAAATGTATCAGGGAGAACTGGTTGAAGGGGTTCTTAGGTACAGGGTTTAGGGTAACTGCCACAGGGATACGGAAAGGAGGGTGAAATGGAAGATGTTGTTAAAATAAGAAAACAATTACTATGAATAAATTAATGACATAGTTGATGTATTGTTGTAGTACTTACATTTTTCTGGCGATATAAATGTTCCGATTGACGTTTCTACGCATGCACGATAAATGTAAAATCATCAATGTGCAGCGAAAGAACAAAGAATTTATGGTATAAATACTTTGGGTTGTTTGTTAGGATGTATATAACCTCTCAGCAAAGTTATTTGTAGCATATTAACATGAGGCAAACAAGTTTTGAAGCATGTTTTAATAGCAAGCGTAAATCACGTGACTGTAGTGCGCCATAATCCGTGACAGTGATTTAAACAAATGTAATATTTTATTGTATTGAACACAATTTTAAGCAACTCTTAATAGTGATAATCACAGGAGAGTTATCAAACAGCCCGTGGCATCTATATCAAAAATGCTTTGTAGCTTTCCTGCACATTGATGATTTTACATTTATTGCGCATGCGCATAAACGTCAATCGGAAAGTTTATAACGATCAGAAAAATGAAAACAATTTTGAGAGAAAAGCAGTCGGCTGCCAATATATCTGTGGATCTCAAGTCATTCAGTCTGTCTGTTTAGTGATTCAGCCACTGACACTGACGTGTACTGAACAAACCAGGAAATCAGTATTCGAGACGTGACACAGACAATGTTCCAACATGAGCAACTAAGACAAGCACTGCCTCATGATAAAGAAGCCATTACAGCCAATACATTATCATTGTTCTTACTGCTTCTTACCTACTGTTCTTACATTTATTTATCATCATGGTGTCACAGTTGCAATATTTATTCCCTGCTGCGAACAGCATGGCATTTAAATGTGTCCGGTGTTCCAATACAGGATTTTTACTTAGATAAAATATAATTTAGGCTCATATTTAGTATTTATATTTCGATGTACCACATTGATTACATGTATTTGGACATCATTTATTTTTGGATACCTTCATTATTTTCTATAATGTACATTTTCAACACCTCTTATTTTTACATGTCTGCATATTTACCATACATGACAATTATGCAAGCAAATATATGTTATAAGTACTGTATTTTTTCAATACCCTCATAAATATTTTGGGGGTCTGAATATACACAATCTTTACATTAATATAACCGCTATGTGAACCAGACTTACGTAATTTTATTGATTACTCACCACGAGTTCGGTGAAGATGGCATTGAGTTCACCCTCATCTTGGGGCATGGGGAGGTCTACTTCTATTGGCTTAATTGTCATCCCTCCGTTCTCAACTCCATAGGAGATCTCAGGAGGGGCGCGAGACCCCAAACACCAGCAAAACCCCTTCTTTGCTGGCATTATCAGTGTCTCGTAGACCCTGAAATGATAAAGACATTCAATTAAGTTTCATCCTGTAGTGATCAAGTAGTTCAATTAAGTTTGTTAATTGAGTGGTTAGGTTAGGATTCCATCAATCACTAAAGATAATGATTTGGTTTAATATTACACCGGGACACATAGCTTTATGCAGAGACCCGTCCACCCATCATTTGGACAGGTAAAAACCATTGTGGACGGGTAGAAATATGGGTGGACGGGTAAAAAAGGTCTTCCAAAACCATAGATATTGTCAGTTATGCTTCAAAAGTGATTGTCAAATTTTAATGGTGTCACATGTGTGTTTGTAGTCCATTTTAGGTCAACAGACACATTTAAAGTTTGTAAACTGGGATAACAGTTAACATCCATGTGTCCACCAAAACATGTGTGACTGGCAATAATTTGGTCCTGCATAAAGCCCTGCTGTGAGTTTTCATACTGGAGCATCACAATGTTTTCATTGTCACAATACTGTCATTAGCAACTGTTCATCTAATTTCCCAATGTAGGCAAAACTGTAGTGATAAATGTCCTTAACAAATCAGACATTTGTTTGCCAAAGTAAGGTTACATTAAATAATAATATCACTATACATTGTTGCATTACTGATTTGTTGATAACTGATTTACACAGAGACAAACACCATACGCATCATCCACAGTCATGTCCCCATTCCCTGGCCTAGAATGTCACTAAGTACACATGTTCCATTATTAATAATATATTACCGCATGCCGATGGTTATCATCAAACTATGGTGCTTCAGTCACAGTCAGTCACAGAGTTACGCAATTCCCTGTCCACATATCTGGCAGTGAAATCATGTAGCACAAATTGCCTGATCTACACCAGTGACAAACTGATTTGCTCTCCAAGCAAGGACAGGTTGACAAAATGTGTAAGGAGAGAAAACAGAATATGGTGGCAGAAGTGGAGGATTAATTAAGATAAAAAACCAATGCGAATAATTGATAGATGTTGTAGAGGCAGGAACGAAAACCTAAGGTTGGGATAGCATTGCGAAAGATTGAGAAAGATAAAGAATTACAGAGAGGATAGAAAGGAATGGGTGATGTGGACCCCTGCCCCAATGGAATTTATGGGAGAAATGGGAAGAAGGAAAATGGCCTGCCCATTGAATACCTCCCCATCATAAGTTTTGTTGTTCTTGATTACTTTTATTGATGCCATACAGAATGGTCAGTTGAAACAGGAAACAAACATGATGATGAAACGATGAGGGTGACACGCTGGTGTCGTATTAGGACGCCATTAATCACCGGGCACGGAGTACAACAGAACTCAGTGACAGGGTCTGTATTCAAGTCACGATGCCCAATTGCCTGGCATGAAACGTCAACTCAGACGCAACACAAGAGGTTTGCAGGCAAGTAGCATGATGAATGGAATCTAATTTAGCGAGACCAACAACGTTAATTAACATGTTTGATGCCGTTTTATCTGGCCGTGCTGCCTTTGTTGAGAGTTGTGACGTCAAAGGTGCCAGTCTTGTTGAACAGGGTTCACCCATGGAAGTTGTGGATGTTTTGGGGTTGATTAGCAATGGAGATCTGCTTTTTTCTGTAGGATGACGCAAGGGTTTCAAGATCCAAGCCTTTTATTATTTCTGTAGAAGTGTCTTAAAAATGTGTTGTGAAGTCTTATTATGTCAATAAAATGGGGACACAATGATAGGAAGCTTACATTTTATCACACATACTTAAATAAATCACCAATTTATTTCTGAAAAAAAATAGATATTTTGTCTGTGAACATACATGCACATACTTGAGTATACAGAAAGATTTTTCAGATCACAGATAGGATGCATCAGTTTATCTCAAAAAAATTGTATGTGATCACACATTTATATACTTAAATATACAAACTACCCACGCCTATACTAGCTATTTTATGACATACACATTTTATGTCAATTTGTATAGGTATATTGGGTAATTAAGTCTGAGTGTGATTTCACATACCAAAACCCCCATTTCTACCCATCTGCTAACACAGGGACCCATAAATAAGGGGAGTGACCCCCCTGGTTTCAACAATATCACCTCTGAAAGCATTGTCACAATGAAAACAATGACAAAATCGTGCTGTCGATCTGACAAACACAATTCCACACGTCCCGGCAGAATAACATCAACAACATTCATTTCACGAATGCAATACGTGAATTACCACACTGTACGCTTGCCAATGCTGCTTTCAATAAATACCCCACTCCAGTTCAATCATGCAGAAACCCAATGTGTGCAATCACGTGCTGTATTTGAGGACACGCTTGAGTGGTATTATTGACACGTTCAATTTATTTGTGTATATCATGTCGCAATATAATTAACGCGAGCCTTAGATGTAAGAGATAAGACTGGCAAAATCTTGTCAACACGTCATGGTTCGATCTTTGTTGATTGCACGAATGACCCTTAAAATGCTGGGTTAAATGCCCCACTCGTAAAGTTTTACGTTGTTATTTGTGTGGTTTTACAGTGGATAGGTATTGTCTGTGATGGCATAAGTTAAACGCCTAGGTGATACTTGGAGGACATGACCGAAGTTAAACATTCATGTATGTAAAACAGGGTGAAAATAGCACATTTATGGTGGCTATAGAGCTGCCCTGGCTGGTATGTAGCTAGTCAATGGGGTATGCATGTTATATAAATGAAATGGAAACATTACAGGGTATTACAGCATTTATATCGACAGTGTTTAGCTGTCTAGACTTAGAACTTACTGGTGATAATGTGAGACTTAGGGAAGGATATAAACCAATTCACACTGTACTGACATAGGAATATGTGCATGACTAAGCATGCATGCATGGACAACATACGCACAGACACACTTACACGCACATGCACACACGCACACACACACACGTACACACATGCATGCACGCACGCACACGCGCGCACACACACAACACACACACATGTACACACACGTTGCCAAAAGTAGCTGCTCTACCTCTATCCTAAAATAAATAGTGTAAAGATAAATGCAGTTGTAATCCACAAACCAGCTGGTGATACAGTTATTCGAACATTCGGCCAGGAAATCTGACAACGTTTCCTTAGGTCTTAGATTTAAACCCCCCCTCCTGAATTGCAAGTAATGTTGTTCATTCCAATAATCCAAAATTTACTCTTACATACTGCTCCATGAATGGATTTTTTTTCTTTTCTTGAAATATCTTAAAATTGTCCTGGGAGACATCATTTTCTTTCCATCATAAATCATGGTAGCTAAATACTTGTTTGAGTGATTTTTGAGATAATACCTCTACAATGATTTACCGCATGCACAACATTTTTTTCTCAAGAAAATACAAATTACATTTTCGTGACGATGACATTTGTGCTGCTCATCGAGACTCAAATGTCTAGCTGTTGACTGGCAGTGTAGGCACGTGTCAGTGAAGGGATGATCCCTGTGTAATATGACACGACCCAGTTGGTTTTAGAGACAGATGATTGGCAGCCTCTACTGCAACGATTTTCTCCTTTCTCCATCTGACGAAATGCTACCATCAGTTAGAGTGAAATGATAAAAGGAAAAGAAACTGTATTTTTCAGAATGATTTAATAGTTTGCTGTCCACTGAGCAATCATTTGTCTGACTCACTTTTTGTAATCGTTTCAACGGAAGTACGATATTATTTAATTCCAATAGGTAAGTTGTTGTATTTATGCCTTTGAAAAATTCCTATATTGTAAATATTCAGTTTTTGCTCAAGAAAGTGGTGATGTAAGTTTGGTAACTGTACTCGATCAATGTGATTGTCACCAGTGTCTCTAGTCACATGTCCTGCAGTGTGACATATGTCAAGCAGCATGGCCCCAGGCCACTGGCAGATGACAAGTGTGAGGTCATGAGTCTGAGTGATGACTGAGTGATGACACACAGCGACAGCATCCATAATAAGTATGTATGTCAGTAATGTTACATATACATCTCTCTTACATGTCAGACGGTAGTGTTTATGTTTAGTAAGCTGGGGCAAGGTCATGTGTGTGTGTGTGTGTGTGTGTGTGTGTGTGTGTGTGTGTGTGTGTGTGTGTGTGTGTGTGTGTGTGTGTGTGTGTGTGTGTGTGTGTGTGTGTGTGTGTGTGTGTGTGTGTGTGTGTGTGTGTGCATGCTTACATACATGCGTGCGTGCGTGCTTACGTACATGCGTGCGTGCATGCCTGTGTGTGTGGCCTCAGCAAGGTGTGTTAATTACAACAATAGTGAGCACATATACCCCCGAGGTATTGACATCTGTATGTGTAGTTTCTCAATTATATGAATGAGTCTGACATGTACCCTGGCAAGTTGGGAAATTATGGCTAATGAATACACACGAACGGGAACGAACTCATACATTTTATTAATATGTCTACACAATTCCTTAAATGAGGCTCATAATTATACACATTTCAAAGTAGAATCATTGTATTACTAGTACCCAGTATATGGGTGATTCCATAATTATACAGTAATTTGGTTGAGAGACATCTATTAAGTAATAATAACGTGTGGTCAACATAAGTGTGTGGTCAGTGACTAACCACTAAACTGTAGTCACTAAGTCTTGTGGTCCAGGTATTCCTGTAGTAAGGTTAGCCGAGCTGTCAGTGAAATTGCGCAGTTCTGGTAATTGCATGTGTGGTCAGTGCAGCCAACCAATTGATCAGTCTAATGTCCAGTTGCTGTGGTCAGTCTAACCTGTTGTGTCAGTCAAACGGTCAAGCATACATAGGCTGTCTGTGTGGTCAGTTTAACGCTTGTAGCCTGACAGTCAGTCAGTCTGTTGGCGGGAGAACTGACCAACTGGAGTCTTGTGTGAATTATTATGATGGACACTGGTCACTACTATTCAACTTGCAGAGTGTGTCCCAAGGGAGCATCATCCCAGGGGACAGTTCATTAATTCACTTCCAGGTTCATGCCACACGAATGAACTGCCAATGACTTCAATGCTACTTCCTTCCTTGGTTTTTATACCCGGAAAGCAATTATTTCCTCACCCACCCATCCCAAACACAGGGTTAATTTTTACATCTTTCTTCTTCTTCTTCTTACGGTTACCACATCACTCTATGTTAGCTCATCACTCTACGTTAGCTCATCACTCTATGTTAGCTCATCACTCTACGTTAGCTCATCACTCTATGTTAGCTCATCACTCTATGTTAGCTCATCACTCTACTTTAGCTCATCACTCTATGTTAGTCCATCACTCTATGTTAGCTCATCACTCTACGTTAGTCCATCACTCTACGTTAGTCCATCACTCTATGTTAGCTCATCACTCTACGTTAGCTCATCACTCTATGTTAGCTCATCACTCTACGTTAGTCCATCACTCTATGTTAGCTCATCATTCTATGTTAGCTCATCACTCTATGTTAGCTCATCATTCGTTGTTAACTCATCACTCTATGTTAGCTCATCTCTTTATGTGAGCTCATCACTTTATGTTAGCTCATCACTCTATGTTAGCAAATCACTTTATGTTAACTCATCACTCTACGTTAGCCCATCAGTGATCACTCTATGTTAGCTCATCACTTTATGTTAACCATATGTTTGTGGCTAGAGTATTGTTGAGCTTGTTTTTTTAGAGTTGTCCTTGTCTAGAATTAGTGAATCCACAACAGATTACAGATTTACCCTGTGTGGGATCTTTTATTTCCCTGGCAGTCTCCAGATAGAAGGGACCACCGGCTTTTAGTGTCTCTTCCGAAAGACACAGGCAATATGAGACGAACAAAATTACCTACGTTTCAAAACGGCAGCAGGTAGGATTGAACCACCGTCCCCTCGACTGACAATCCGACACAATACCGTGCAACCACCGCAATAACTTCCCCCACCCACCCTAAACACAGTCGAGATTAAAGTTGTTGGTCAGTGATAAAAAACAGAAGCGGGTCTGTCCCCTTTAATACTTCTATCTAATCATGTGACTGACTCACTGGAGACAGTGACAAGTAATTGGTGACAACGTGTCATATGAACACAATTGGCACCTATTTGTATGTCAGTTGGTGACATAGGAAGTAAGTCACCCCATGTTTCACCGGGGGTGGCGGTGTCCATCAGGAAGAGTGTTCGGGGTAGTTTTTACCTGCCCATCCACGGCACAAAGGACTCACTGAGGAGACAGACCCAGGTGGGAAGAATGATTGACTGGTGAATGGGGAAGAAATAGGAGAACGGAAGGAAGATCTGCAGCTGCAGGAACAAACTGGAAGTGTTGATTGCTTCCTCTGTGACATGTCTCCAGCTCACAGACACTGAGAGGGTTCTAGCAGCACAAACATGACACCAACCGGCGGAAGATGTCTCCCCGTGTTGTGACTAGAGGCTTCCATGCGATCCAGCCACCATTAACCCATAAAGGTTCCATAACAAAATGTGTTATATAAAAGGTTTAACAGTTGCGTAGGAGGATTAATGTTTTTTGTGCCCTGGCATTAGCATTTTAAGTGATGGTAATGAGAAGTTGCAGATTAAAACGAGGAGAATTAATGGGTTTTTTGTACCACATCATTAGCATCTCAAGTGATGATAATGAACAGTCGCACATTTTGCAGATCAAAACAATGCAGCAAACACAAGCACCCTCACTGGCAACTGATACATTTGATGTTGGTGATAAAATTTAAAATTAAAGAACACATTTCACACAAGAGTTGAATTTTTAGAAGGACGTTTAATGTGCTGTGAAAGTATCTGAGAAAAAACATAATTCGTTTATTTTCTAAGAAGCTCTAAAATGGTGTCACTAAGGATGAACCAAAGAGAAAGTAGGTATTCCATAGCTATATATAAACCAGTAAAGGAGATTACTTTGAAACTGTGGAATGGGACAAATGATAACGCCAAGTTGCACCATAATTACAAGGTTATTCCTGTGGTGGTTATATGTCCAAATTTCATAAATAAATTGGCAAGCTTCTTTGGAATGGCAAAAAAGCAAATGTCATTAAAAAATAAATACGAAAAACTTATGTTGATGAAAACAATTCTAAGTTCCTTTGACAAATCTCTGTAATTAGACACATTTTGATGAAAGAACTGACAGCTCCTTGTGAATACTTGTGAATTGACATTTCACTTTCATCACCAGATAATTCTTGATAAAAAGATCAGGTACAATTCTATCAACGACTCTCATATTCCACAGCAAAAACCCACAGCAGTTTCACCCACTCACCCAGGTCACATAACAAACTTGTTACCCCCATAGATGTGGTTACCCCACAGTAACCCAGTCTGATTAATGATGATGATGATGGTGACTTGATGACTGATAGAAAGATGCATGGACAGACAGACTAATTGAAGAAGTCACTGACTGACTCTGATGGAGTGAATGTTGACAGAAGAGATGGATGTCCACAAGACAAAGGCCCTGACATACACATGAATAGACGCTTACGACCCAGGGACAAATACCAGAGAAACCAGTGGGCACTGGTGGTCAGCAGAAATGGACATTAGCCAAGGAGCCCTGGAGGCACAGCATCTTGGGGGGTCAACAACCCCCCTGTGGTTACATAAAAGGACCACTTGAATCCATCACCAGCAAATAATGCAAATAATTCTTTGCTCATTTCACCATCAAATAAAACTTTTCAAATGATACGTAATTGCTGATGGCTATGACTGTTGACAATTCTGCATACTCATCGGGCAAGTGCTCCAAGCAATACAGTTAATAACTTTCTTTGATAAACTCCTCAATTGTACTAATGTGTGAACTGGGTCAGAAAACAAACAACTTCTACCTATTATGGGTGGTCTTTTAACCACACATGATTTGGAAACTGTTTTGAAATAAAATTGGTACTATATACTATACACAGCACCCACGAGTTTTAAACTACAATCTTGCAACTGTTTAGTTAAGATTATATATATATATATATATATATATATATATATATATATATAAATGTCTAAAAAATTAATGCTTAGCTACCTTTATGTTGAAATAATAATGAATAATGGTAATAATCATAATATTTTATTGACAAAATGCCATATATCCAGAATATACTTCCACCCAGCGGTGCATAAAATACAACACTGGTAAACAAAATTTAGATGATAAGAATAAATAGGTAAATAAACCTTCTAAGAATCATAGATTAAAAAAAAATATTAATAAGTTAATACTTAATAATAAAGTATGATAGTAATAAAATAATTATCCTCAAGTCGTAGTGGTCAGTACAAGTACAGGAAGGTGATGCGGAAGTTCTGCTACATCCATCCCAGGCGTCCTGACGCCAAGAATCCCTCCTCATGTATAAATACCACAGCTGCAACGCCTCATGCTTTGAACTGAATCTATCTGATACCCTTTACAGGACCAACACTCAATGTTTTATGGCCTTGCAGACGTTTTTTTCCACCGCTTACAAATTTTACGGGGTGGGGAAAGGGGCCCTGGTGAAACTTTTGCAGCACCCATGTCTTAGACGAATTAACCGCAAGAGCGAATAAAAATGTCACAAACCCTTATTTATGTATGCACAAAATCAGCATCCCACTTGTTAGCTAGAAGCCCCTAATTTGTTAAACCCCTCCAGGGGTGATTCAACCAAACTGGTACACATATTTTTTTTCCGGAAAAGTTTGGTTCACCAGAGCTGTCAAATTTCTTACATGACAGACGGGAGATGAACTGAAACACATGTGGACATCATAACATTTCGGACACAAACCCTTATTTATGTACGCACAAAATCAGCATCCCACTCATTAACTAGAAGCCCCTAATTTTTAAACCCCTCCAGGGGTGAATCAACCAAACTGGTACACATATTTTTAGTGGAAAAGTTTGGTTCACCAGAGCTGTCAAATTTCTTACATGACAGACAGGAGATGAATTGAAACATATGTGGACATCATAACATTTCTGACAGTAACCATGACACAAACTGTCCGTCTCAATTACGACACCCCGCCCACACTAAGGATCACCTGGCGTGTATTATAACTGCTCCAGATTGATAAACTAAGCAGTAAATTGACTCAATGAAAGTTCGTTCCACGTGTCAGTTGCCACTATCGTGTTTTACAAGCATCAATCATCATGGAGGAAGGCTGTTAGTTTTAGCATTTTTCTGTCACCTCAACCAGGAGCTGTAGCCTCTTACATAACATGAAATATCTGAAGTCATCCACACACAAAAACAGATACCCATTCTGTGGTTCAACTATTTATACCCACATATGCATACTAAGACACTTGGTCTGGTAAAAAC
This sequence comes from Oasisia sp. SBJ-2009, assembly GCA_964017155.1. Classification (NCBI taxonomy): domain Eukaryota; kingdom Metazoa; phylum Annelida; class Polychaeta; order Sabellida; family Siboglinidae; genus Oasisia; species Oasisia sp. SBJ-2009. The sequence continues at coordinate 19,346,481 of OZ024856.1, forward strand.
AAATTTAACCTAGAATCTGTCAACAAATTTGCTATAGTGATTAATGTAATACAATATCTCTCTCGTTGGGGGGAAGCAAGAAAGAAAAATGCATCAGTTCAGTTGTCAACGTAGCTTTGGTATGGATAAGATTAATTCATATAATAAAATCATAATGAAAAATTCACAAGGTTACTATAACTGGCGAAAAATGAAAATATCAGTTGGTGAATAATTTATTCAACACAAACTTATCCACATATTTGACTAAATGCTGATATGCAACATTACATAATGTAAAACATTTTGAGATAGCAAAGAGGGAAATACTGACATACTTAAAAATAATCTTTCACAGTAAATGTTTACACACACACACACACACACACACACACACACACACACACACACACACACACACCACCACCACCACCACCACCACCACCACCACCACCACCACACACCACCACACACCACACACCACCACACCACACACACCACACACACCACACACACCACACACCACACACACACACACACCACACCACACCACACCACACCACACCACACCACACCACACCACACCACACCACACCACACCACACCACACCACACACACCACACACACCACACACACCACACACACCACACACACCACACACACCACACACACCACACACACCACACACACCACACATACACACACACCACATCACACACCATACACGCACACGCACACGCACACGCACACGCACACGCACACGCACACGCACACGCACACGCACACGTCACACAATACTGTAATTACACACATTTTTGCATTGCCAGATTTAAAGGTGATACATTGTGATGCTGTTACAGATTATAATAATTAAACCATTATGTGCGGCCCACACAAAAAACAAGACAATTATGCTCCCCGTGCTAAGCACAGCCTGGACGCCCCCAGACTTCAGCCCCTTCAGAGTAAGTCAGTCTCCAGGTGCCAAACACATTATTGGTCAGGTGAGTCTCAGGCTTCGTCTCAGGTTACACACTTATGGTAATATCAACAAGTATTATGAGAGTTATATTACTATGTAGCAATACTCCTTTCTCCAGTGAATAGTGAGGATTAAGTGTAATACATAGACTGCTTTGTTAGTGGCTCAATATCTATACCCACTGCACTAAGTATGTATAAATAATTACCAAATACTGAGCCAGTAAGCCTCATTACATTCACATAAAGAGCTCTGCTATAATGTGTGAGCTTGGCAAATTGCCAAACCGTGGGTTTCTGCCTCATTTAAAGCCAAACCTGGATCTTGAAACTTCTTAAGTATAATATGCAGATTGAGTATGAGAAGGATACACTGTTTCTTTGGTGTCAAGCTAGACTTCTAATAGTTTATATCATAGACAAACAAACATGTTACTTGCCACTGAGATTGCAACTTGCAAGGCACTCGAAATTTTAATGTGTCGTGATTTTTGCACATCATACATGCTACAATCCTAATAAACACAACCACAAAGTTTTTGCAGTGCAAAAATTGCCAACAGTTCCCACCAAATAAACATGAAAAATAAAAATTGTGTCATCTCCTGAAATATCCATGTTGTGATGACGCAATGGTTTTCTCATGGTTTGATACAATTTATTGTGTGAAATTCTGTGAAACACAAGTTTCCTCTCAAAGGGAGATATAACACAGACAGTGGAACATGTTACTAGTGTAGTTAAATGGAAAACCATAGTAACCCCATGTAAACAGCTCTAGTATAAGTTGTTCTAATGAACCGTTGTTGATGGAAGTAATAAAACTGAAACAGTTTCTACTATTGGCCTTATTGGGTATATTGAGAGGTACAGCTTTTGGTATGATCCCTTGTCTTGTTTAATAAACACAATGACAGAACAATGCATGGCACAAATAATATTAATTTGACATAGGTGTACTTTCTGGTTGTTCAACAGCTCACAGATGTTATGATGGTAACAGGGGGTAGACATCATACTTCATCTTCATGAAATAACAGTGTCAGTCAGTGGGTGTGGTGGTGTGTTCGATGCTCACAAACAACAGTGAATTCCTATGAACTGCTGGGCTGAATCACAACCACAAAATAGCATGTTAATACATTTAAATAGTATGTCATGTTCCCCGGACGTGCTCAGCAAAGGTCGCTATTTTAGTCATCTGTGTTTACGACAACACACGTACAGGGCATTGAAGTAATTCTTCCTTCCTGTGATAGTGCTAAAAATATTGTTAATGGATACTCAATGTAAGAACTCAATTTAAGAACATCTGGAACAATTTAGAAATCCTTATTCTACCTTGCAGTGGTAAACAGATGTAACAGTATATTGGTTTTGAAGAACAGACTAACCATAAAAACATAACTGGCCAGAGACCAAATCCTACAAACAGATAACACATGCTGGATTCTTACATCAATCGCGTCCATTTCCATCTGAACATTGTATATACTATATACCCACTATATGTGGGGAGCGGTGGTCACACGGTAGAGCGCCGGATTGTCAATTGAGGGGACGGTGGTTCAATCCCACCTACCGCTGTTTCAAAACTTAGGCAATTTCGTTCACCTGACATTTGTCTTTCGGAAGAGACACTAAAAGCTGGTGGTCCCTGCTGTCTGGTGCATATGCCAGGGTAAGTAAAAGATCCCACACAGGGGATAAATGTGTAACCTGTAGTGGACTCACTAATTCTAGAGAGAAGGACACTCCTGCGTTAGCCCAATTCTGGGCTGTTTGGAGGTAAACCACCTGAGACATACCTCACCTGTATATATTGTCTTGCTTTGGACATTTCAAATGTTATTCAAGTAGACTGAAAATGTCAACAGTTCCATCAAGCTGCCATACAAACGTTAAACTAAACTATTCAGCGACTACTATAAAATGTAATGTTCATACCTCATGCGATGACAACTGCATTACTATGTCAGCCTTACACAAGAGCCACTTACATCAATCAGAACCTCCCTCACAGTGAAACTGAGTGAAACACCTGACAAGTTGAGCCGGCCAGTCCAGAGACAACACCTGTTCGTGGCCGTGTTTAATTAAAACAAACTGACCCCACCTTGTTATGAAATCAGTCGGGAATTAAGACAGGTGTCTTCATGTCAATACAGATGTCATCCTCATTTTGTTGTCATAATTCTATAATTAATTTAACAAGAACACAGCTGTGTAACTTTGCCGTCCAGAGTACAAATGTCCAGAGGCCAACTGAAGTCTTCAGGTTATCAAGACTCCAAGTTTGTTATCTGTGTGTAATCTATCATTCTGAGATATTAGTCCCAATTTTTTTTTAATAACCCACTACACTGTACATTGTATTAGCATTTTCACTGTCTATAGATTGTGTTCCATTCACTTGGGGTTATCTGTGAGAATAATTGCCTTCTTGTGTCTAATCCACACTGTTCCTTCTCTAATACTATTTCACCTCCTCTAGTTCTGTCTTTCTTGGCATTTTTGTGACTGATGACATTTATGCTGCACATTGACGTTTACATGTCTAGGTGTTGTGTTGATTGGCAACTTCTATCAATATTAAGTTAGTCTAGTTATATTAAATAGTTACATGTGTTAAACCACTAGGACACGGACAACCTAAAGACCCATCCCCCCCTCTCATAGACAGGCAAAGTGTATTTTGTACGGGTGGGAATTTCAGAGGTAAAAAGCCTTTAAATTTTGATATCTATACGTATTTGGACTGGATTGGGTCCTTGAATGCATAAACATACATATCTACAAAATCTGGATTCCACACAAAGGTCTAACAAGCATTTTAAAACCACAACTGAACACATAGCACAGCCCCATCCACCTGATATTTGGGTGGGTGGATGGGCGCATTACTGGTTAGTTAGGTAGTGGAGGGGTAAAAATATAGAACCAAAAAGCGTCTCTTCCAAAATCACAGATATTTTCAGTTATGCTTTGAAAATGTATTTCGCGTGTGTGTGCGTGTGCGCGTGTGTGCGGGTGCGTGTGTTTGCAATTTATTTTTAAAATATATGTCATTTTGGCCAAGGTGAGCAGATCCACTCACAAGGTGAGCAGATCCATTATCTGCCCACAAAATAAATTCCAGGGGTGGCAGCTGCCCATTACCCCGTCTCCTTTTGCATATCAGCACACTTTAAAATAATTTACGCAGGGAAATTCATATAATTTTCAGCGCGCGGCATTTCAGGAAATATTAATTACGAACATTGTGCGGATGTGTCACACCTAGCATATTCCTCTTTTGTATGGGTGTTGTCAAAGCGATCTTTATGCATTCAACTATTCTAGACGTAGTTGTTACATCTGTCGAAATCAAGCAGGTGTCCGTGTGTTTGTGTTTGTGTGTGTGTGTGTGTGTGTGTGTGTGTGTGTGTGTGTGTGTGTGTGTGTGTGTGTGTGTGTGTTTGCGATTTATTTTAGATCCTAATCACACAGTTCGACTGGCTTGTGTATGTGTGAGTTAGCACCCACATATTTAAAAAAATATTTGTGACCGGCAAAAATGTTATCCTTCATAAAGCCGAGACTCAACGTACCTGCTGTGTCTGCGCTTTCTCTTAGACGATACCTCCTCCTTGGAGGCAAACTCTACAGTACAATGTCCATTACTAACATGCTCCAAACCTGCCATCAATACGGATTTTCAGAACTCTCCATCACAAACAAATTGTTATAAAAATAATATGCATGAGTCGAGGTCATTTTGCCTGAGGGCCTGTCACAACTTGCGAATCCACGACACAAAACAGAAATGCCAACAGGTCGACCAATCAACAGTATTGCGCAAAACAAGTCAGGTGACCAAATCCAGACACGTTTACTTGTGACACTCAATAAATGGATAATTAACTCACAGGCCTTACACACCATAACGGGATGTGTATGCTTGCAAGCATATCAATAACACGAATGATCTACCACATGTTTACAGATCAACGAACCGGTCATTCCATCGTCCATCTGGCATATTGAGTTGGCGTGGAAGGCTGACAACTGTTTTTATCCAGACACAGATTTTTTGTCCATCCAAGAATAGATTTTTAATCATGTTTGTCTGTCAGGCCAGAAGGTACAGAAATATGATATAAGTGCCTAGTTTTCAACTCGACAGAACAACTTTGCACATTTTCAGTAACTATAGGTTTTTTTCGTGTATTTTGCACTCAATTTACCTTTTTGACTTGTAACGTTTTGATCGCAATCAATTAACTGGCTCAGATAACTATGGCTAGATGACAGCACGGTATCTACTCTGCACAACGTTGTCACTGATAGTGATCGAAACATTATAAGATAAACATACAAAAATAATTCCATTCCTTTCTGATGAATCTCTACACATACAGTAACTACAGAATAAAGGTAAATTCTCACATACATAGCAATCAATCTGATCAAAGTACTTTACACTTGGCAAGTATCAAAACAGAAATACATACATGGATACATAACCTGGATAGGACATATACTTGGAAAAGACAAAAATAAATTACAAGACAAGCCCTGGAACAGAATCCACAAGGAAAAATAAACCCTAAAAGCATTAGTTGTTGGCAAAGATCAACAACTGAAGAACAGTACAAGACAGATAGCCTGGAATGAAGTCAAGAAAATGGCAAACACCGAATTGTATGGAGAAGTTTCGTTCGGCCCATTGCTCCAGCCAGAACGATGTGGCTTAAGTAAGTAAGTAACTGAAACTTAGCTGATTAACGATATCACAAAGGTATCAGTAAAGATTAAGATCAGCAGTTCAGCACCGAAGCACAACAGTGCAGATTTATTGAAAGGCGAAATGGCTGGGGATAAGTGTCAGTTTCATCTTAAATGTAATCCTAGTTTGACCTTACAAGGCAAGCATCTGGGTGATGTCAGGTAAATTTGAAAACAATAGGTAATTAACGATGATATAGTCTATTAACCATTCCGTGCTACTCTCACTCCAGTCCTCAGAACACTTTACGCTAATAATAACAACAACGACAACAATAACCAAGTTTACATCCTGTTTAGGGTCCAAAATGACCCATGTGGCCCACCCACTCATTCACTCCACCTCTCTCCACAACTGTTGTTCCATTGTTTGGTGGAACAATAGGTACCTAGTGGGGGGTACAGTTTCTTTGAAAGTTCATAATCTATTTGATCTTTCCTTATATTTACCAAGATCTGTAATACCAGTGTAAAAAGTCACACTTCCAAGAATGCTAGACTGTGTTCACTGAAGCGTGAAGTTGGTGACATGCATCGACTATTAAGAAGTAATAATGAGCTTTATGTCGACGTAATAAACCAGGGAGTATATGCAGGTTGTTGTCAAGCAAAAACTAGATGACACAATTATGTAAATGAACACAAGACAAATACATAATTATAAACAGTAATAAACAGAACTGTGCTAATTATTTTTCTGTAATATTGAAAACATGGCTGAATACTTCTCAAAGAAGTGACATCTGTGCTGCAATCAATATGCCTGTCAGAGAGTGAAAGCATAGCATATTTGCATCACGGTAAGAACCAGCCTATTAATTTTAACACAAGACCAATATCCTGATATATTTCACTAGTTAGTACTAAGAATGCTCTTACGGTACCAGTGGATGAATGTAATTATCCAGTTCAAGACCTTTAAACCACATCCAATCAGATTTATATAACCACAACATCCACATCATATACCCCAGTAAACAACTAATTGAATGTTGCCAAGTGCTCTAAATGGACGAGACTAAACCATAGTCCACACATTCCTCGTACTGCAATGGGGTAGCTGCCTCATCCATTTCTACGAATGCGCCCCAAAGAGACGTCCACTTGAAATTACAAACTACGCAGTTGGCATAACATCTAGTCCATCCTGAACACTGCAACAGTTGCAGACGGTCAAACACACAAAAGTCTACAGCGATGTTTACTGTTGTTGATACCTTGCGGTCACTCAAGCGTAGCCTCCAGCCAAGGTGACTCTTTCTCGTGCTCGGTGTGCGCGTGTCACAGTCATCAAAATGCATGTTTTGGAGCGGAATAAAAGGATGACTGGTTGACATTACAATAAACATCGTTATACACCAACTCATACACACGCAAACATCACAAACAATGGAACACCTGTAGAGTTTAGGACGCTGAACCTCTCATAGGCTATGAAAACAAATCAGTTGATTTTGTATAAAAGCAAGAATGATTCAGTAAAAGGATAGCATCACGATATCTACAGTATTTTTCTGAGCAGTGCAAGGATGTTTACGTCATAACATAAAGAGAGGGGTATATATGTAATGCGTTGTCCATATTTTTAAGTGGACAGATGCCTAAACCAATAACAACAAATATTTGAGAATAAAACATGGGCTACTGTAAAGACCTATGAGGCAATATTATTTGAAATCAAACTAAGATTTTCTGAACTTAGTAATTGTTGAATTTCTTGAATTATTACCACACACCAGTAAAGTTTTATACTCCATGCTAAACCAATGTGTCAAAAACCTTGCTGCACAGATCTGCAGAGAATCAATTAGATATTTAATAACATCTATCCAAGTATATAAAGTACATGCAAATGTTTCAGCATAAAGTGATAAAGCATGTGTAGTAAGTGGCTGACATCTTGCCCATCCATGGGGGGCAAGGGGGTGATGAGTGGGAGGGCTGGGGGGGTGGGGGGTGGGTACCCAGCAGGGAAGATGTTGATGAATGAAGCCAGGTACTTGACACCACTGCCTGCTGTCTTGATACAACAGTGTAGCTATTGTTAACCTGTGCCTACCTTTGGGGCACAGAACACAGGTGACTGTTTCAGTGTGTGTGCAGCCTGTACTTGGCTACTTGACTGATAGACCACTTTAATCTTAACACACAGCCACACATACAGCGGGTGTCTGTGGACAGATTGTGGAGGTAGATGGCGGAACAATTATTTTTTGTTGGTAGCACTGACATCTGATTTTACGGCAAATATGATGCAGTTTGCAAACAGCACACACATCATGAAATGATGAATGACAGGTAGCATTCCTCAAAATGTGACAAATAAGAATTGTCAACGAGTGCTATAACAAATAATATGACTATCAAACATAACTGCTAGAACTTGACACAATCTAAAGTAACTGAGATGATCTATGAGAGACAGACACAAGTTTGACAGCAGAATGACTGAGAGAGAAATAAACAACAGGGACAGTTTTAAAGCTGCCTTTTTGTGAACACAAGCATATATCAGAGAAAGACAGTGTTAAGCTTGATAAGATACACACACACGCGCGCGTGCGTGCGTGCGTGCGTGCGTGCGTGCGTATCTTATCAAGCTTAACACTGTCTTTCTCCACACACGCTTTAGTGATATATGCTTGCAGTGTTAAACAGGATGCACTGTAAGTAGTTCTATCAACTTCCTCGTGGGATTGTTACTACAAAGCAAGTTGTGTCCACAGAGGAATGACTCACAGGGCAGACCTTATTGTTATTGTTGTTGTTTTGTATCAGAATCTAAATTTATCTTAGTAATCATCTTAAATTAGCAACATTTTCTTCTCCTTTGATTCAGTGCCATCTTCACTGTTAGAACATTAGGGAGTTATTAAAACAACAAGAACTACAGAAAATTGTAAAAACAATGAATCACATCACATGATACTCACAAACCAAGCACACTTTACACCCAGTAAATGATTTAATTATAGTTACTGGTAGAACACAATCTTGGGAATATAAATACAACTTATCTGCAGACTTCCTAAATCATTGTAAACCACTAAAACAACCCCAGAACTAACTAGAGAAAGTTGCAACACTTTCACTCACCCATGCATGAAATCCATTGTAGACTTCTGTTTGGCGACACAGTTAACTCTAACGGTCTAACGACTCGAGTTGTTGCAATCACATTCACATATGTTCTCCATAGTGTACATAGCGCAGTGATCACCCTAGACTGGCGCAGCACAGTATGACAAACACCACACCGCACATTCTCTGTGATCACGTCCACACATGCGGAACCTCCGCCAGGTAATGATGACACCTGACCAGACCACCACCGACCAACCGCGACCGTGCCAGAGGTGTGTAGTGGGTGACAGGACCAGAGGCTGGGCTGGGCCTGCTTTGCATGTGACTCAGGGCATTGACATGGGTGACAACATTGCACCAGTGGCCTGGAGGTACCCTGGGGGGAGGCTATGGGGGGAGGTTGTGGAAGAATATGTGTGTGGTACAAGATGGCTTGGAGTAGTTGTCTGGGAGATTATAACTATGGTATGGGGGGGTATAAAAAAAGATGCTACAATGTATAAGGGATGATTTTTAGAACTAATAGAGGGCCACTGGGGTTTGGTTGCACAGATGCATGTACATACAAATGCATGCATGCATGCATGCACGCACGCACGCACACACGCACGCACGCACACTAACACACATGTATGCACGCACATACACATGCACGCACCAATGCACCTACGCATGCAGACAACGTACACAGATTTTTTTATAAAGGATATGGACGAAGCCCACCCACCAAAAAACTTCAATAACAAATAATACATAAACTTAACCATTGTTTTCACACCTACATATACAACTAATTGTAATTATTCACAGTAAGCACACCCACAAAGGTACACATCACGCCTCAGTGCACACAACAAGTAGGTCTTGGGTGAGACTGAACTCTCCAGGATTACAATAATCCTACTGGTGTGAAACCGATTGAGTTTACCCACAACTTGCCCTTTGAGACAGACACACTTCACACTTCCTGTAAATCCTCACATCCCAGTTACTGAACAATGCACACACTCCAAGACTGGGCTAGTGAGAAAACAAACCTCCAGGATTGCAGTTAACTGGATGGGTGTGACAGAGTGGATTGCTTTGTTGAGCACAAATCAAAGGAATTACTAATCTCACACAAACCCTGGCTAAAAGTTAAGTAGACTGACTTGAAAATAGTTACCCGGTACTTGCAATAACCACTGTAAAGCCCCAAAGAATAATTATTTGGATGGGGGGGCTATGTAAGAACTATAATATTATCGTTATTAAAATGACACCAAACTGATTAACTTTTTATAATCCTTTTATACTACATAGTTTGTCATGCTTCACATCATGTTCTTATGGGTCACGTAAGGAAGGTTTTACAGCAAGATTTTTACCGAGGGTTTTTCCTGATAAATTTAATTAGACCAACTGTTTCATTTAATCTTATTCATTTACTAAACATAACAGTACTTTTGGTGAAACATGCTGTCAGCGTTGTCTTATGGCTGACTGCAGCTCCCACTACATCCTGTTTCTTACTTCAGTAAATCGATGCCACCATTTATTGTTTATTTATTACTAACAATAATCACAGCTGGGTATTTCCCAAACACCAAACACATCAACACAACTTCGTAGTCAGGTGTGAAGTCTATGTGTGGGTTTCTGTGGTGCAACTAATGCAAACCAACCAAGGGTGTCTTATGGGGGCGTATTCCCTAGGGGGCATCAACAAATATCACCCAGGTGTCACTGGGGCTAATTGGACACACAACATTGGTTTTATTGATTCCCCAAGACATGTGTGTGGGGTGGGGATTGAGGCTGCAGGCTGGTCAATATTTACTGGGGTAGTTAAAAGGGGCGCTCAGGCACCAAGCTAATATTTATGCAGGCAGAGTGCTGTACAAAAGCTCGCAGGCTCTAAATGTCAGACTTGGTGTGTGGGGGGCCCCAGGGGGTTTGGGGGCGGTGTGGGGTAGGGTGAAGTGGTAAATGTTGATCCATCCCTCAGGCCAGGCCAGTCAGCTTGCTACAGGGTTGTGTATTGTGAGAATGGTGTGTGTGTATTTTGTCATTATCCAAAACCAATGACCGGATTTCGGTTTTAAAATTCTACTTTGTTCAATGCCCAGTCCAGAATCATGCAACTATTTAGAAAGCCAACTTTTAAATACAATATATATATATAAATATATGTATGTATATATATATATATATATATATATATATATATATATATATACATATATATATATATATATATATATAGTATAATGTAACAGAATACATGCAATAATGACAAAAATAAACTTACGAAGCTCCACAAATCTAGAAACAAAAGTCCATTGGATGTTCTGAACAATACTTTAACAAATTACTTCCCAATTTGTTTAATACAAAGATAGAATACACATGTACTACTTTTTAACAAACAATTTTTTTAATTTAGACAGAAAAGCATACCACTTCTTTTTGGCTTAATAAACATTACCAAATTGCAATTACAGGTCTTTAAAAGAAGGACTTAAAAAAAGTTGCGATGTTCTAAAAACAGTCTAACTCTAGGTAACTCCATGAGTTACCCCATAGTGGGTGTATAGCCCCAAGTGACATAGCCCAGTTCATGTATGCCTGCTTGCGAGGCTACCCCAGTTAGTTTGTTACCACAATACACAATGTGTGCCCTGTTTACACATAATTAACCAATTAAATCTGCAGATGAGACATCACGTAGTTACAATAACAATAAACTCAACCATACGACCTCTCAACAAACTGCTAGAACCATGTTATGATACACGACACACGAGACCTGTTATAAGACACAGAACTTGGAGGTGAAGTGTTTATTTATCCAGATGTCCAGGGAAGCTTTTGTTCCGGATTCATTCATCCAACATCTACTAGTGGCCTAGGGGCAGTTGATAACAATCACTCAGGTGTATTGTAACAATGGAATAACAACAAGTGTATTACAATGGATTGTTGATTTTAATCAGTATGATCAAAGGCTGATTGGGCTGGTTGGACACTGGTCACATGAAAGGGGTAATTACGGACACAAAGAATACATTGTATAGCCACCTATATATATATATATATATATATATATATATATATATATATATATATACACATACATGTATATTGTTTTGCACGTTGTTTTATTAAATAAAATAAACAAGTTAATGTGCTGTTCATGCTTTACCATATTAAGTTTGAGGAGGGGGTTATGCAGAGGGGTCCATATGAATGTTTTCTGAGGGAGATTATTTTGAAGGGATTTTTCCTGGGCAAGTCAGTACCCCCACATTTGGGATCACTAAAATCAACCACGACACTTGCATTAACTGTAGTAGTGGTAGATTAACTAGAATTAACAGAATAAACAAGATGGATATAGACAAAATTCAGACCAACTGGGGTTAAAGTTAAACCACCCTGCCTCCACACCTTTATTTATAGCTTGATCAGACCTACCCACCTTCCACATTCCTCTGCCATTGGATTCAATGAACCCCACATGACCGACTGCAGACCCCAAAACACAGAGCACCGCCATATTGGACTCGGTCCATATAACAAGGCATCTATCAGTGGCCCGGGAATGTCACACAGAGAAGTTGACCTCAGTACAATCTGGCTGCAAGCCAGGACCATTGTTTTCTGTGACACCTGATAAATACTGCCGTTTCATCCATTTCTTGTCCTGATTTACACAACCCTAAAGAAACCTGACATTCCGCGGATGTCATGGCCGCTGCCTGGGTATAGTGGGTGTTGTCACGAGATGACCAAGCGAAAGGTTTAATAGAAGGCAATAATAGCTGTTAAGACATTGACTGGATGGTGAATGACATGGTCAGGGTAATGACAGACTATTGGTCACTCTGTGATGGTGGAATGAGGCGCGTCAACAATAAATCATACTACATCTTCATCTTCTTTTATATAGTAAAGGTAAGTTGTTATATAGTGCACAGTAACCAGTCTATATAATTCAACTTTACTCCCTGGCAGACCTGTTCAATCAAACACCATCCTGACCTGTCTGAGAAGCATTCAGCCATGCGGTGATTATAGAGAGAAACTACTCAAGCACAAATATCCACCAATGTCTAGAACCATGTACTAATTCATACAGCTGATGGAACTAGATCAACACGGAGTGAACAAACATGCCCAAGGGTCAACATGGCAGCAAGAGATTGCCTATTAGGGTTTACGCTGTTGAGAACTCAGAAGAGTGGGAGAGCTCAAGGGTGTTGACAACTGTTAGCTATTGTCATTCATTAGGAAGAAGTGTCCATATATGAAATGACCACACACAAAAATGTCTACAACTCCACATACAAAATATCCACAATCAAAAATGTTAACATTCAAACTGTCAAGAAATTAAAATGTCCTCATACGAGATACAATATATAAAATGTCTTGAGATATAGAAAACATCTAACGTCCACTCAAAATCCACAAATAATGAGTAAAATGTCCTAATGGTAAAACATATTGACAGAAACCAAAGGAAGTACAAATAATAATGAGTAGAGGTTGCAAAACACTGTTACTCTTACTAAAATTCAGGAAGCTTATCACGAAATGCCAAACGTGGATTTGGACTTGCACACAAACTCACATAACCTATGGGTATATTGTCCTTCATTTGAAAGTCTTGATTGGAGTACTTCATACAGAACGCCACCCAAAAAAACAGCTATCTCAGCATAAAAAACTGCCTGAAATCACAACAGGAAAACTTCTATTTAGCAAACACACGATTCCTGTAGCATTGGTAGATGTAATTACACATCACAATGCTATGTTTGGACAGCACTTTTTTTCCCATCCAGAAGCGAAGCTGCTCCTAGCCACAGAACTAACATACCCAGCCCAGGTACTACACTGACTACAGAAATAACACTGATTACACAGTGGTTTGAGAACATGGTCATGAAGGCTTCTACCCCTGCCCCATAGTGTAAAAAACACAGGCCTGTACAGTCTCTAAAATATGTACAACACAGCCTCTAAGATCTGTACAACACAGTCTCTAAGATCTGTACAACACAGTCTCTAAGATCTGTACAACAGTCTCTAAGATCTGTACAGGAGACAATTCAAATAACTTATCCAAAACTGCGACATATCTTCACTGCACCTTTTAGATATTTGGGCCAGTATGATCTACACTACTGGTCCAGGCCGACCCTACTCGGACCAATAAGACCCACCTTACTAGGGACAGTAAGACCCACCTTACTAGGGACAGTAAGACCCACCTTACTAGGGACAGTAAGACCCACCTTACTAGGGACAGTAAGACCCACCTTACTAGGGACAGTAAGACCCACCTTACTAGGGACAGCAAGACCCACCTTACTAGGGACAGCAAGACCCACCTTACTAGGGACAGGAAGACCCACCTTACTAGGGTCAGTAAGACCCACCTTACTAGGGACAGTAAGACCCACCTTACCCGGGACAGTAAGACCCACCTTACTAGGGACAGTAAGACCCACCTTACTAGGGACAGTAAGACCCACCTTACTAGGGACAGTAAGACCCACCTTACTAGGGACAGTAAGACCCACCTTACTAGGGACAGTAAGACCCACCTTACTAGGGACAGTAAGACCCACCTTACTAGGGACAGTAAGACCTACCTTACAAGGGACAGTAAGACCCACCTTACTAGGGACAGTAAGACCCACCTTACTAGGGACAGTAAGACCCACCTTACAAGGGACAGTAAGACCCACCTTACTAGGGACAGTAAGACCCACCTTACTAGGGACAGTAAGACCCACCTTACTAGGGGCAGTAAGACCCACTTTACTAGGGACAGAAAGACCCACCTTACAAGGGACAGTAACACCTACCTTACTAGGGACAGTAAGACCCACCTTACTAGGGACAGTAAAACCTACCCTACTGGTAGTAGTGGGGCCAGTAAGGCCCACCTTACTAGGGACAGTAAGACCTACCTTACTGGGGACAGTAAGACCTACCTTACTAGGGACAGTAAGACCCACCTTACTAGGGACAGTAAGACCCAGCTTACTAGGGACAGTAAGACCCACCTTACTCAGGCCAGTAAGACCCACCTTACTAGGGACAGTAAGACCCACCTTACTAGGGACAGTAAGACCTACCTTACTCAGGCCAGTAAGACCCACCTTACTAGGGACAGTAAGACCCACCTTACTAGGGACAGTAAGACCCACCTTACTAGGGACAGTAAGACCCACTTTACTAGGGACAGTAAGACCTACCTTACTAGGGACAGTAAGACCCACCTTACTAGGGACAATAAGATCTACCTTACTAGGGACAGTAAGACCCACCTTACTAGGGACAGTAAGACCTACCTTACTGGGGACAGTAAGACCTACCTTACTAGGGACAGTAAGACCCACCTTACTAGGGACAGTAAGACCCACTTTACTAGGGACAGTAAGACCCACCTTATTAGGGACAGTAAGACCCACTTTACTAGGGACAGTAAGACCCACCTTACTAGGGACAGTAAGACCCACCTTACTCAGGCCAGTAAGACCCACCTTACTAGGGACAGTAAGACCCACTTTACTAGGGACAGTAAGACCCACCTTACTAGGGACAATAAGATCTACCTTACTAGGGACAGTAAGACCCACCTTACTAGGGACAGTAAGACCTACCTTACTGGGGACAGTAAGACCTACCTTACTAGGGACAGTAAGACCCACCTTACTAGGGACAGTAAGACCCACCTTACTAGGGACAGTAAGACCCACCTTACTAGGGACAGTAAGACCTACCTTACTAGGGACATTAAGACCTACCTTACTAGGGACAGTAAGACCCACCTTACTAGGGACAGAAAGACCCACTTTACTAGGGACAGTAAGACCCACCTTACTAGGGACAGTAAGACCTACCTTACTAGGGACAGTAAGACCCACCTTACTAGGGACAGTAAGACCCACCTTACTAGGGACAGTAAGACCCACCTTACTCAGGCCAGTAAGACCCACCTTACTAGGGACAGTAAGACCCACCTTACTAGGGACAGTAAGACCCACCTTACTAGGGACAGTAAGACCCACCTTACTAGGGACAGTAAGACCTACCTTACTAGGGACATTAAGACCTACCTTACTAGGGACAGTAAGACCCACCTTACTAGGGACAGAAAGACCCACTTTACTAGGGACAGTAAGACCCACCTTACTAGGGACAGTAAGACCTACCTTACTAGGGACAGTAAGACCCACCTTACTAGGGACAGTAAGATCCACCTTACTAGGGACAGTAAGACCCACCTTACTAGGGACAGTAAGACCTACCTTACTAGTGACATTAAGACCTACCTTACTAGGGACATTAAGACCCACCTTACTAGGGACAGTAAGACCCACTTTACTAGGGACAGTAAGACCTACTTTACTAGGGACATTAAGACCTACCTTACTAGGGGCAGTAAGACCTACCTTACTAGGGACAGTAAGACCTACTTTACTAGGGACATTAAGACCTACCTTACTAGGGACAGTAAGACCCACCTTACTAGGGCCAGTAAGACCCACCTTACTAGGGACAGTAAGACCCACCTTACTAGGGACAGTAAGACCTACCTCAATGCAGCGGGCAAAACTCAATGGCTTTTTCCCGACACATATTCTGAGTCAGAGTATCACACCAGCCACCTCAGTTTTAAATCTCGGAGTAACGTTTGATGAAAACTTCAATTTCAAACAACATATCTCTAAAACATGCCGTTGCTGTTTTTACCATATCCGTGATCTTCGCCGTATCCACCGGTTTTTATCACTTTCCGTTGCTAAAACCATCGCCACAGCTCTAGTAAGCAGCAGACTCGACTACTGCAATTCCCTCCTTTACAATACCGCAAACAAGGACATAGCAAAACTTCAGCGTGTCCAAAATTGTTTAGCAAGGGTAGTCACACGTTCTCCACGTTTTTCTCGCTCAGTGCCGCTTCTAAAATCACTGCATTGGCTACCTGTGCACTATCGCATCATTTTCAAAATTTGTACAATAGCCTATCAAGCACTCTCATCTACACAACCAGCATATCTAAATTCAATGCTAACTCCAACAAGAAATTCCAGACAGCTACGCTCAACCAGTAGTAACCCTCTTTACATCCCTCGGGTGAAAACGAAAGCCGGGACCCGAGCTTTCTCGGTTGCCGCACCAACGGTGTGGAATTCGCTTCCTGCCAGTGTTAAATCACAAGGTAATATAGTTTCATTCCGCCGACATCTAAAAACCTATCTCTTTAATGCTGCCTATCCTCCTTAGCCTCCTAGCTTTTCCATCCATCCGTTGACGACTCACGCATTGCTTTCGATTATGAGATTGATTAATCCCCTGGTTTTGTCGCGCCACTGAGCTTGATTTTCGAGGATATTGGCGCAAAAGAAGTTACTATTATTATTATTATTATTAGGGACAGTAAGACCCACCTTACTAGGGACAGTACAAACCACCCTACTGGTAGTAGTGGGGCCAGTAAGGCCCACACTACTGGAGCCAGTAAAACCCACCCTACTGGTCAGTAAAGCCCATCCTACTGGGGCCATCAAGACATACCCTAAAGGGGCCAGTAAGGCCTGTCATACTGTAGCCCGTAGTGTACAATGATTAGTTGAATTAAATTTCATAAGACCACAGCAGTCTAACCACAAGACACAGACTAATCAACTAATAGAACAATGCTGATCACGAAAACAACTGGAACTGTCTATTTTTTTTATTATTATTATTTTTATTTTTTAACATATTGGCTCTTTAATATGCTACTTAGATGTTCTAATGTATGTACCGATTGTATATGGGTTTTTACCTGAAATAAATGTATTTGTATTCGTATTCGTATTACCAAAAGTTACTGAAAATATATTTAAGAAATATATGATAATTTTTGAAGCCATTAATCATCTCATAAGTCTTAGATGATACATATATTTATTATTCCATTTCCTTTGAAAAAAAAAAAAATGTTAAAAATATCACATGTACATGCATGTTCTTCAGTTCCCTGAAATATTAATTCAAAACCGAATACAGTCATACCAACCTTAGCGTTCTTCTTCCTGAAAGTGTCTATTCCCGTCTCGGTAAAATGACGTGTTATATCCAGAACACCAGCTCGTAACTATTACTGATCATCTGTTCTGTTGATGTTTATCACAATAATTTATTATTAAATACAGAGACAGAGAGAGAGAGAGAGAGGCAATATGAACAGAGACACTGGATACCTTAAATGGCAATGAAACCCTGAACAATATACGCCAAATGCCAGAGACGGTTCAGTAGTCTAGTAGTCAACAGGCCAGTAGACCTTTGGGTGAATACTGGGGCAGTCATTAATAACAACACAAAGGGGTTGTGAAACGAGGCATGAACATCGTATTGTTTTCAGATGACAGAGTGCAGGGGGTAGGGTAGTTGGAGCCAGACCTGTACGACTGCCCATATATCACAGGCACGCGTAGGTAAACAAACAATTTGGAATGTGTACGTTTGGAAGTGTAGGTCTTTAAGTGGTGCATATTTCGGATAACATGAAGAAGGGGGATGGGTGGGTTATAAGTATAATAAGAATGGGGTAAACAGAACTGAGCATGTTATGATTAACTAGTAATGTAATTATTTGCCTATTTATGTGATTTATTAATTATTGTTATTATTATGAGTTATATAATAAAGTTATTGATTTTAAACATTTACAGTTTTTAAACAATTATTTTATATAGCTGAAAGAATTTTAGATTTTATGAAATAGTTTAATGCACCCAGAACAATTATTTGGATGGGATATTTTTGAAGAAACATATATTACAGCCTGTACACTGTATTGGTATTATTAAACATGTCTTACATGGCATGTGAATGGGTGAAATCAATAAAAAAAATGGTGTAATCTAAACTACAAACAACTTACACATAAAAAGGACTTGCTTAAAAGGAAGACATAATCTTTGCCAATATACCCAACAAATGCAGTGATCATTGTTCTTTCCTGTATTATCTTAAAAGGAAGACATAATCTTTGCCAATATACCTAACAACTACAGTGATCATTGTTCCTTCCTGTATTATCTTAAAAGGAAGACATGATCTATGCCAATATACCTAACAACTACAGTGATCATTGTTCCTTCCTGTATTATCTTAAAAGGAAGACATAATCTTTGCCAATATACCTAACAACTACAGTGATCATTGTTCCTTCCTGTATTATCTTAAAAGGAAGACATAATCTTTGCCAATATACCTAACAACTACAGTGATCATTGTTCCTTCCTGTATTATCTTAAAAGGAAGACATAATCTTTGCCAATATACCTAACAACTACAGTGATCATTGTTCCTTCCTGTATTATGTTAAATGGAAGACATAATCTTTGCCAATATACCTAACAACTACAGTGATCATTGTTCCTTCCTGTATTATGTTAAATGGAAGACATAATCTTTGCCAATATATCCAACAACTACAGTGATCATTGTTCCTTCCTGTATTATCTTAAAAGGAAGACATGATCTATGCCAATATACCCAACAACTACAGTGATCATTGTTCTTTCCTATATTATTATGTTAAATGGAAGACATAATCTTTGCCAATATATCCAACAACTACAGTGATCAATGGTCTTTCCTGTATTGTCCAGCGATTCTCCAAGAAACATTACACACCGTTACGCATCACAGAAAAACGGGATTTCAATGGTTCGTCACTGACACATTAGTGACGTATTAGCATCAATCATTATCACAATTAAGACCTCATTAGCCTCATATCTGCACCGGTGTTGTTACAAGTGAAACTGAACCCCAGACAAAAAAGCCACAAGTCAAATGGGTGTAACACAATAGCCGTGATTAATCTCTCCGCCTCCTTGTGGATTACCTACAACTACACTACATACTCCACGCTCCGGCCTTACATATGTGTGGCATGTCTATGACCTTGTCTTGCCTGGGGTGGGGTGGAGGTTATGTAAAACTAGCCAGTGTTTTTCTTCATCCTTGTGTTGATAGTTACAATCCTTTAGTTGCTTATTTTGGTATTCAGTTTTATTATACTGAATATGGTGAATCGTGCAGAAACAAAATATTATAACCGCAAATCTTGAATAATATGCATACGTATAAGTTGAAATTGTAATTAAAACATTCACCAAACATTTCACTTGTCGGGCTGTGACCCCAGCTGAGGACCCTTCTACAGTGTTAGAACTTTGGCATTTATTTTACTAGACAGTGGCACTAGTAAAGACAACAGTTTACTATTCTGCCAAAAGGTTTACTAGTCCAGGAAAATATAAAAACAACCCAAATTTAAGTCGTTACAATTTATTTAAAACTAAAAAACGGTGTGGTTTTGCAACCCCAATTAAATAACAATGCAATGTTCATAAAGGTAGCAAAGTAGTAATACAGAAATAACAAAAGTAGTTCATGAAGAACTGAAGATACGATTTAAAAAACAACAACAACTGCAATTGACAAAGGATGCCAATTGCACTCATTGACCAGTAGTGTAAACCAACCAGTAGTACCAACCACCAGTTATGAATTGTCCATAATAATTCCGGAAATTTACCTCATATTACAGTCTTATGATTATAAAAACTGCTCTGCTGAACTGTATTACAGCATAATAGAAATAAAAAATAGCACATTATAGACAATTATATACATCAGGAACCATTAATTTAAAAATTACATATGTAATACAGACAAGTTCATAGCTAGTGACTATGGTTAACAGAATGTCATCATTTATCAGTAAATGAAGCTGTCACTACTGTAGCCAGTTTCGAGTGTTCACTGGCAGCAATTTATCAATGTTTTAATGACTTGGGATTCAGTTACATTTCCCTCCCCCTGGATGGGTTAGGGTTAAGGTTAGGGTCATTGTGACAACAAAGGCTTGACTGACTACTGTAGGGTAGGGTGGATGACATGTTGACCTTTATTATACAACCTGTTGACCTTTACTAGGCAGGGGGGACTAGTTATTAGGCAGGTTTATTACTCCGTCCATATCTTTACTAGTGTACATATTAGCAGACTAGTGGGTAATTCTACCCCTGGTTCTAGGGTACTACCCTGTCAATGTATAACCAGAACAGTCAACATTTTCAGGGCGTGTCTACCTGTACAGTCCACACACAGACAATTGCACATCCTTTAGATTGGTTGACATGACTTTTTGCTAAGTAACGATTCTTGCAGTGTTCAGCACATCCCTCAAAATTAACCGACTACTGTATTTGACTGTCACCAAATATGGGCATGTGAAACTCAATCGGTTGTTGCAATTCAGATTAATATACCTCTGAAATTCTAACCATACTGCTGGTATCCTACTGTAAAAACCCTTTACATACAGGAAGCTATAGAAGGGTCCCAAGTTAGCATATAGCCCGATTATTTCCCTAATGTAATCCTTACCAGCTTGGAGTCGAATGTCTTCTTCTAGTCTATAACTCTCTATGCAATACCTGTCTTTTGTTCTTGCTAGATACCACTGCTCAGGCCAGTGCATAGATGGACACACCCCTGTATATATAGACACCCTAAACGTACCATCGGCCATCTGTCTATGGAATCAGCCACATAGTCACCAATGCTGTTGCATCATCAAATATACATGCACGCAGAACTGTTCAAAGGCCAACAGAGTTGATATTTTATGATAGTTACACACACACAATCGATAAGTGTGGATGAAAAACAGGCCAGATATCCAACGTTATTGCCATGGCTTACTGCCAGTGTGGTTGGTGCCTTGTAGTCTGATATATTACACTCACAGGGAATGAAAGAAATACATTTTCCTGCATAGTTATTGTTTGCATAATTATGACATCAATAACCATCTGGTTCCAGAATCATTGAGGTTTAATTAATGTTGTCATTAATTGGTTAACTTGATAATTCATTTACTTAATTTTACTGACTTTGAAAATAAAAATTATTTTATAAAGGTTGCCTTGGAGGTGATGGTACTGTAGCTTGTTACAAATGTTGGTGCGACATCAGCAGTCCACCATTTTATTTACAAAACAATAGAAGTTGCACCAGGTTGGTTAAATAATAACAATAATGTGTAGTCTAGAATAGCGCCGATATCCACGTAGACAAGGCATTGGGTGACTCACTCTTTGTGCTTTGTCAATTGTCATGACAGGTTTTTAGAAGGGAAGTTAATACAATACCGGATGGGTTTTTGTAGACCGGGACAATTGACTCTGTAAAAGCCTCTGTTAGTATGAGTACCAGGACAAGTTTTTCCCCTTCCTATGTGTCATAGACACCAGGTAAGTAGGAACCATGGGACATGTGACTCTTAATTTTGCTTTTAATGTGTACGTGATACAGAATGGGTGAAATTGGCATCATTCCCGAATGACAGTTTGGAGCCCTAACCACTAATGCATCCGGAGAATTTGTAGGAAGTTGAGGGTGCCCTTAAAGCACTGATGTATAAAATATGTAAAACCAATGTTATTTCACCTCATGGATGCCATGCTGGTAACATTTTGTGTCACAGGATATACAGGACTGCTTTAGATGGAAGAAGGCAACTGAGATCAAGGTAAACCTTGCAGAATCGTGAAACATTAAAAAAACTAATGATAATTATGTAATGATGATGTTGATGATGATGATGCTGCTGCTGATGATGATGATGCTGATGATGATGGTGATGGTGATGATGATGCTGGTGCTGGTGGTGGTGGTGGTGGTGGTGGTGGTGGTGGTGGTGGTGGTGGTGGTGTGGTGGTGGTGGTGGTGGTGGTGGTGGTGGTGGTGGTGGTGGTGGTGGTGGTGGTGGTGGTGGTGGTGGTGGTGGTGGTGATGATGATGATGATGATGATGATGATGATGATGATGATGGTGATGACGCCACAATCATGTGGATGCACATACAAAAAAGTCAGTGTCCATGTATTGATCCCCATTCACCACCGTTTTGAGAAAACCCCTGAAACCTTGTTGCAACTACAGGATGCCTGTCACCCTGGGAGCTTTCCTTCTAAGGCTCCAATTAGGGAGAAAAGATTGACATTAACGCAACATGCTCATCCGTGCCACATAGGACACACAGTCCCCAGGTCTTACACCAACAATACTGTGCCTGGCTCGATCCCTGTCTAGAACACAACTCTCACATACATCATGTATGTTAGCCGTGACACTATTGTGCGGTCTGATATTCTGCTGACCACTTCTCAGGCACAATTGATTGAAAGAAAGGCAAGTTTAAAGAAATATTTGTCTTTACTAGTTGTGCGCTACAAGAAAATGCCTGTGTAATATAACAAAGATCTACATTTCGTAATACCTGTGATGACATGGATGGACACATGAGCAATACGTGCAGAAATTAAGAATGGCTACTTGTGCAAACAGGGATGAGAATACTCAGATGGATTTCTGGGACATCTTTCATAAAAGGAATATAAAAATTATGAAGACAGAAGGAATGTGTGGGTTTGGCTGAATGACAGATGAAGTAATTATTGGGATAAAGAGGAAGCATAACCGAGAATATGGAAGTCAAAGGTTGCAGAAAACAAGGAGGATGCAATGGACAGGGTGTCATGGTGAGGAGAGACATGGAGGTGACAGAGGTTGTGGAAGACATAATGGATAGGGTGTCATGGTGAGGAGAGACATGGAGGTGACATAGGTTGTGGAAGACATAATGGATAGGGTGTCATAGTGAGGAGAGACATGGAGGTGACAGAGGTTGTGGAGGATGCAATGGACAGGGTGTCATGGTGAGGAGAGACATGGAGGTGACAGAGGTTGTGGAGGATGCAATGGACAGGGTGTCATGGTGAGGAGAGACATGGAGGTGACAGAGGTTGTGGAGGATGCAATGGACAGGGTGTCATGGTGAGGAGAGACATGGAGGTGACAGAGGTTGTGGAGGAGGACACAATGGACAGGGTGTCATGGTGAGGAGAGACATGGAGGTGACAGAGGTTGTGGAGGATGCAATGGACAGGGTGTCATGGTGAGGAGAGACATGGAGGTGACAGAGGATGTGGAGGAGGATGCAATGGACAGGGTGTCATGGTGAGGAGAGAAATGGAGGTGACAGAGGTTGTGGAAGACATAATGGATAGGGTGTCATGGTGAGGAGAGACATGGAGGTGACAGAGGTTGTGGAGGAGGATGCAATGGACAGGGTGTCATGGTGAGGAGAGACATGGAGGTGACAGAGGTTGTGGAGGAGGATGCAATGGACAGGTTGTCATGGTGAGGACTCATGGAGGTGACAGAGGTTGTGGAGGAGGATGCAATGGACAGGGTGTCATGGTGAGGAGAGACATGGAGGTGACAGAGGTTGTGGAGGATGTAATGGACAGGGTGTCATGGTGGATCCATGCGATCACTCCCAATACTTAGAGGATTCATGACTGAAAGAAGATGATGAATATTCAGAAGCTAGAAAATATACCTAATGACAGTTTTAGCACAACCATGCAACAGATCACCAACAGATGGGTGAATATGACCTTTGCTGGTCCTATATTTGCTATAAGTATAACACCTTGCAGGTGCCAAAATTTGAGAAGCCATGACCATAGAGTGGTCAACGAAGGATGAAATTAGCTGTCAGTTTCCCTTAAATACTGTGAGTTATTGAAGAACATTTGTTATGCATAAACTTGATTGATAGGTTTGTTTGCAATCAGATGTTGTGGTAATACAATGACATTTATGGGTGGTTCATTGTTTTGTTCAAGAAACATGACAATGACAGCACTGCCCAGCATATGTACTCATTCTAGTATAACAAATACAATGAAATGTCATTGTTAAGTTATCATAATGCTATTAGTTATAATAATACAATTTCAAAAGTACCAAAAAAAATCCTGTTCAATCTTTGTCAAAATCATCTTACTAGATACAATTTCAAAAGTAAAAAAAATCCTGTTCAATCCTTGTCAAAATCACCAAACTATGTACATGCATGCAGGATATGTAATTTGTTGAAAAGTCAGATCTATGCTAACCAACATCTGACATAATGATAACTGATGTTAACAGCAACATACACAGTGACATAACTATGCAGTTGCATAGAGATTTTGGCAACCAGGTCTTGTTCAGGATATGCCAGCAGAATATTGATTGGCCATACAAATATTGATGGATGGCGAGAAATGTAAGGTAATCCAGATGAAAATATGAAAAATTTGATTATTAATATGTTGACACGACAAAAAACAATGGCATCTAGATATAGGTCTAGTCTGACAACAACATACCTATATATGAAATGACAGCATATATGTAATAACCACAATGTCATTACATCATAATGTGATGACATCATGATGACAACCACAACCATAACAATGACACCATGATAATCATTATGATGATGACAATGGGGGTAGTGATGAGTGAGGCCGAATATGAAATGAAAACAACAACAATAACATGAAAGACAAACCTGCACAGGTGGAGACCGACCGATTCGTTGAGGCGCGGCCAATGAAAGATAATCCACATTCCTCATGTGACACGAAGCATGACGTCGTCTGTTTTACCGTCTATGATCTCTATTATCCGAAAAGTGATTGCCACAAATCATGCAGGGAGCATCTCATCTCTCCTGGATGCTGGCGGTGCACACAGCCTCTCACACTGAATGACATCAGCCTGACAGCCGCCGCAAACTGACACCAGAGGGGGTTGCAGCTGCCTCGACAAGTGGGATAATTTGCAAAATGGCTACCATGGTTACCATTATTCCCGGGCACATTGGAAGTGGATTAGTCCCATACACATGTACACACACACACCCATGTGATCAACCAATCAATGCGCTTGTTAGAGTCGACTGCAGAACTGAACCGGTTCAACAAAGCCACCATTGTGGTTTCATAGATCTTTATCAAATCTTCACAGCTGCAACTATGAAAGAGGTGGCATCACTTTGCTATCAAGACTAATTAAAAAGCCATCATCGAGCAATCTTCTGAACAATCTCAAAGTGGAATTACGGCTAACTAAATAAATGAAATGCCACTCCACAGTACACTTGTTTAGACCTGTAATTCCTCTTCATCATCCCGCTAAGCACTGGGTGACATCTATGACTAGTGTGCTATGCACTCTCATAATTCATGGACGTCTTCACGGATCAATACCGCCACAAAGGGGATGTTGCCCCAAAATAGAATCCCTCCCCCAGTCCGTATACCAAAATGTCAAACCGCAATATTTCAGCAATGACTGTCGTTGTATAGGCCAATATCCTGCAGTGGAGGGGTCCATCGTTTATTTTACTAAGTGATCATAATTGGCCGTGGCTATGTGGTATATGTATAGTCACAGTGGATGTGAACTAGATTCCCGGCTTGACATCAGTGCATATCTGACAGTCTCATCTGGACTGAATAGTTCAGGTCACTGTGTACATTCCTGTGTTTTGTTTTTCTACCAGGACAACCATGTCCGCCGACACCAGTGTGGGGCAGTAGTAAAACAATTCATTTTATGTAAGTAATCATGATAAAAATAGATGCAACATTGCAGAGTCAGAACTAGTGATGTTTATTTTTATTTCTCATTATTACTATTTCTTTCTTATTACAATTATCAGTTTCAAATCAATAATTAATTTTATGTAAGTAATCGTGATAAAAATAGATGCAACATTGCAGAGTCAGAACTAGTGATGTTTATTTTTATTTCTCATTATTACTATTTCTTTCTTATTACAATTATCAGTTTCAAATCAATAATTAATTTTATGTAAGTAATCGTGATAAAAATAGATGCAACATTGCAGAGTCAGAACTAGTGATGTTTATTTTTATTTCTCATTATTACTATTTCTTTCTTATTACAATTATCAGTTTCAAATCAATAATTCATTTTATGTAAGTAATCGTGATCAAAATAGATGCAACATTGCAGAGTCAGAACTAGTGATGTTTATTTTTATTTCCCATTATTATTATTTCTTTCTTATTACAATTATCAATTTCAAATCAATATTTATGGTAACTCTTCACAATCAAATCAAATTAAAATTACTTTATTTTAGCAGCAAGGGGAAGAACACTATAAATTATACTCCAGTCACTCTTTATATAAACAATAATATATAAACTCAGATATGCTCATAATTCACTTTAATTCCCTCTGCCAATCTTATCAATAAACACTGACATTCAAAATATGATTATTGTTGGAAATTGTTACTTTTTATCAACTATATTAGGCCCATATCTCCAAAGTGGGCCCTTTAATAGTAGAACTTATTGGGCAGACTGTACCAGGGTCCTCAAGTTTAACAACTTATCTTTCTGGACATTTATTATTCAACATGACCTTCCTCACCCACTAGTGTCAAACTGTTCCCATTCCAATGAGGCATTAATAATACTAATGAGAAAAGTGACTCTTGTATTTAAATAAACATCTCACCATTGATTATCATCTTATCACTTCAGTGAGTGGCTGGTGACAAAACACTGTGACATAGTTCAAAGACATCCATCATCACAGACACACTGGCAGGTGCTATCCTCTGTTCTATTTATAGCACAAGTCCCTTGACATGCCCGTAATAGCTTCCACTTGCTATGTCATGAATATATATTATTACGACTGTATCATGGCTTGAATGTGGGACTTTACTTTATTTCTGTTCATTTTTTTCCTGTAACTTTCATCTCAGTCTGGTTCTTTTGTCCATTGCATATTATCCAGTTACTTTCTTTCCAGATTATAATCTCAGCAATAAAAAATATAACATTTTCTAAAAGCAACCACTTTGAAATGTGCATTCTGGTATTTGGACAGCTCAAAGTCCTCAGTATTGGCAGGGATGGATGATAGTTTGAACAAATACTAAGCACTACTTTTTAAGTTTTTAATCACTTACAATACAACAATATTTGGGGGAAATTCATCTGGAGTGTTAGTCTGTCATGATAATATAGGTGTAAAAGTGTATATATAAATAGATAAATAAATAAATTACAATAGTAATCAATTCATATGTTTTAAATAAGTTAAAACAGCATTAATAAATTAAATAAGTTATAACTAAAATAAATAAATTAAATAAATAAATGCATTAAATAAATAAATACATAAATAAAAAACAATACAAATATAAATCAACACCTCTTAACACCCTACAGTAAAACTACACCTATCAGAGAGTACTGGTCAGTTTCTCAACTGACCGTGACTGTACTTAACTTAACACCTGTGAAACATACGCTGACCAAAAGGTCAAGTCACAGGAAGAAGTCCAGGTGGGTGGAACATGGAGGGAGGCCTCGGGGGGGTCTTTTGGAGGGGTTTATATACTTCCCGTTATAGCTATTATTAGCTACACAATTTTCCAGTTATAGCTACATGACTACAAAACAATGGTAAGTCACCCACCTGACTAGTTCAGTGACATTCAGTGACATATGGCTACTATTGGCTAGCGTATGTGGAGGCTTAAAACCACAATCAAATGAATGCTGAAATGGTATAGCAATCACTGTTATAGGTCAGATAGCTAAATACTTTAACCAAAAGAAAACTATGGTACTAGACCATAAGTTATCAATGAAATAACTAAGATTCCTTGAAATAATTTTTACAATGATGGAGCATCCACTTCATTATTTTAAGACATTATGCTGCAAAAATTAGATACAAGTAACAAGTAAATAGTTATGCATATTTCCATTTCAGAAACATCTCCAGTCATGGCGATGATTTAAGAAAAAACGTGTCCATTAACACAGGTTAAAAAAACTGAAAACACTTGGTTCAATAAAAAAATTAAATCACTTAACAATCTGACTACATCGCTTCAATTTTGGCAATTACTTTTTACGACAGTCTTTTCAATCATTATTTAAATTCTCATTTTACCGGTGGTGATGGCATGAATACAATTTTCCCGCAGGCTTCACTCTGATAAAAATCGAATTAGACAGGCCCGGACATTTCCCCAGAGACTGCCTCTGTGTGATTCCCAGCTAGTCCTATTGGCACCATGGGATAGCGGATTCAAGCGATCAATATTCTTTCATATGTTAGTGTACGGTTGCTTCAAATTTGTATCTTATAAGACGAGGAAGATCTTGACGACAGTGATGTGAAGATTGATTCAGCAAGAAGAGAAGAGGGCAACAGAAGCATGAGATGGGGATGGATGCAGACATAGCTTTATGCAGAGACCTGTCCACCCGTCATTTGGACAGGTAAAAACAAATATGGATGGGTAGAAATATGGGTGGAGGGGTGGGGGACGGGAGGGAGTGAAACGGAAAGGGGATCAATGGAAACTAAACAACTGCAGTTCAATTTTTGAGATCACTCATCCCAGTCTTCAAGGTGAAACAAAAGAGTAATCATATAGATATGAAAACGTAAAATCTTCTTTATATTTTTATTTTCTTTCCAAGCTCACTGTCCTCTGTTGTAACAAATGATGATGCATTGAAAGCCCCCAAAATAGTTATTTAGAGCTATTTATTATTTCAATGTACATGTTTAGTCGTCAGCTTAAGGTGGTTCCACAAGTTCAAAATACCGTCAAGTACAGTCCTTGGTGTTATAATATCAACGAATTGTTCCCGATATTACAGGTTGAAAATAACAACAGCTGTGTAAAAAAACCATATGCTTATTGCACTATAATCATAAAAATGATAAAACCTCACCTTCGGTTCGGCCGAGGGGTGCTGGTCGTCGACGCGCTTTTTTGCTCCATTGATACTTCCTCTTGATACTCTTCTTTGTGATACTCTCCTTGGTGATACTCTCTTGTTTACATTCCCATCACACCTGACGCTCGCAGTCAGATGAAACAGGCGTCTCCCGAACACGGCTTGTCCTCAAACGATCACCTGGAACCCACCAAACGCTGGAGCAATTAGCCCAGGTTCCCTGCCTCTCCCTGCTCCCAACGTATCCCCAGACTGATGGGTGCACCTTACTGGGGGACTGGCTTCCCTCCCAACCCCACCCCTTCCCAACGATTGGCTGATTAGGGGCAGTTATCAATTGTGCCAGCACCTTTGGGGTTTCACTGTGGTGGCTACGTTTGACCTCATGCTGGGACCTTTGAGAGGTTTTGGGGCCTGAAATCTGGCAGGGATAAGATGATTAGCCCAGTGCTGTACTCCAGATATCTTGGTATGAGTGCAATGCCAGTAATTGTTATCAGCCTGCTTGGACACTATTTATCCTGATCGTGTTTATGTTGGCTTTTCTTTGAGTCAGATACAGGCCACAGAGTAAACAAGATTACAACAAATGGAAATTATATAAAAAACAAATAAATAAATCATCTCAATTAAATTAGATATAGATGAAAACTTTCCAATTAAAACAAATAAGATGGTTATTTTTACTCGATTTTTTTCTCAAAAACATTAAGGGACGGACAACAATGGAAATAAGTGCTTGCACTTTTTGGTATCATCCTTATATTTAATGTACTCTGTATTTATATTTTATGTATATTTGTACAATGTTTTACATTTTATATTAAATAAAGTCAATCAATCAATCAATCAATTGTGGATGCAGCAACATAAGAGTCAGCAAGACAATTATTAAGAAAAGCTTAACTAAATTTTGGGTTATATTTAAGCATCTGTTCCAACACGGCTCAGAAAATTGCTATTTGCTGCAGTTGTCTTTGTGTCTGAAGCCAATGGCAATTCTAGGCTATTGATTTCATGACACTGGCAAATATTACGTATGCATCTCGTAAACATGTCGTAATGTCAGGACTGAAAGCAAAACAACGCTGGCACTTAACTGTTGTGGCAAGATGAAATACAATATAGACAAGCTACAACGGAACCAACATAAAAAGTGTGAGACAGACTCCAGAATGTCTGTGGTTACAAAATAAACAATCACGCCATCCTCTAAATGTACACGCCTGATTTTTTCTGGGTCTGGTACTTCACAGATACTCTAAACTACATACTAAAGAACACAATATAGATTGCGCCAATGTAGCTGCTTTGACAATATCATTACGTAACTGTTTTATCGTCTCCTGGCTTAGACTAATAATTTATTACACGATTACACTGATGGAATAGCTAACCATTGTTTACTTGAGCATCATCTGGTGAATGTATCATCGTTGAGAAAAGCCCTTCAGTAAACCCAAAATATCCAAGTAAATATGATTAAATATCTAGTGTTCAGTATTCTAAATGACAGTGCCAACTGGAATATCAGTGCCGACTACTTCAAGGAAATGTTTGAACATAGAAACAGGCAAACAAAACTAGGTGCCGGGATGAGATGCACTTACAAGACTCAAAAGATAACACATTATATATGAAGTAGAACAATTTATATTTTTTAAATTGCATTACACAAAACTTCAAAACATTTAGATATTGTTATAATGTGGCCTTTCTTTATAAGAGACACTGTTAAACATTCGTTTGTTGACTGTTAACCATTGCATACATGATATGTTTATTATAAAACTAGCTTCACAACATTCATTCGGAACAATTCAAATTACCACTAGTTAAATTTAGAATCATAACCAGTTAAATTTATAATGCCTTGTAAATGCTAACTTCAACACTTCATGTCATCCTTGGCTGATATCAAACTGAATCATAGAACAACAGGGTTTCATTCCCAGTTTCATTGAGAAGGGTGTGGCCATTACAGTAACAGTTCCTTGCAGAAAGAACATCAACAATCATTAATGTAGATACAAATACCAAACTATGATTGTCGTCGTAAATTCAGTAACACTGACCCAGTTTACATACTTCCTCCAAAATCAAAATGTAAATATTGATACAGACATATTACACTTGCATTTCTAACATCAACAGAGAGGTATGAGCCAGGATATTTGCTTATGAAATGCCCTGGAACGTAACAGGAGAAAGATCTCCAGTATTAAAATGTTGCTGCTGACATTCCAATCTTGCACATGAGGTAACATTTTATAATTTATCAAAATCACATCGCTCAATCCCTGTCATGTTGCCAACATGAAACTTTAGTTTTTGTCAAATCCTGATTCAGTTTCAAGAAAATCAATATTACAAGTATATAGGATATTGGATAAAATGAGATGTTGCCTGTTTCGAGATGGGCCCCCTATATCATTGATGACTTGATATATACTTTTGTCAAGTGTCTACAAATTTGCAACCAACCTCACTGTTTTTATTCCAGAATTACCAGCTTTCGAGATCAAAAATGAAAAACAAAATTTGTCAGCATCTGGTGCAAAAAGGTGCTGACACAATATACAGAAAACTTGTTCATTTACCATGAGCGTGGAAACAAAATAGTGGTTTTCTCCCGACAGTGATGCCTAACTTAGAGACCCAATTAGCCTGGGAAACTCTCGATCCTCCCCAGTGATGACATGTCCCGTCATCCCTCCACGTGGGATGACTTGCCTTCCTCACACCTTCCCCTGGTTAGCATCTCCCAGTCTTTGCTTAGGTTACACATTTCCTTATCAAACAGATCTCCCGCAATTTACAGTACATCATTAATCAGACTGTCCCTTGTAGGTGATGATAAACCTGTGTGTATCTTTAGCTGGATGCTTTATGCAGCGACTGTATCCTTAGGAGAATGATTTCCAGTCCCTGCCGATATACAAACTTGTAATCAGATACCGCAGTGCTGAACTCTGTTCTTCCTCAAGGATCTATGGATCTCTTGTAAAGGTCACTGGAGACATTTGATCAAGGACATTCCCTTCAGCATAACAAGGACATTTTTAATATCCCATCAAAAAAGTACAAATATTGTATTTGCAGTGTTTCCCCTGGGTAAATTGATGGGCGAGGTGGTAGGTTGAGTTGAGTGTGTGTAGAAGGCATACTGATTTGTTGTACATGGGTGTGTGGATCTGTGCACATTTTTCATCTGAATTATCTTTAAATTAGTTTCAAAATGGTGCATTATAAATTAAGTGTGTTTTAATATATTCTCTCTGGCATATAGGGTGAATGAAATAAATATACAAATTAACATGTAAATATGTTTATAGCATTACTTACAAGCTAGTGTAAATAGTCAAAAAGGAGACATGGAAATATTACGAGGTGACAATTTCAATATAATTTGGGTGAGATAGCTATGAAAAGCAGCTAGGTGGCCTCACTCGTCACATAACAGGGAAACACTGTATTGTAAAGTTTTAACTTTTAATAGTGTATGATAAAAAACCTGAAAATGTATTATTAAACTACTAGTGTCACTATATTTATTATAATCATAATGGGAAATGTGATTGTGAAATTATCTTTTCATATTTTCTATAGATGGAGACATTAATTATAAAATGCATGGCTTCAGCCATAAGAGTATATCATCATCATAGTTGTACTTATGCATTACATATGCTTTGAATAAACTGTCATCTTAACATTTTAATGAGAAAGTAACAGCTGTTTAAATTATAACACACATTAATAATTTCTAGCACACTTGTCCCAGATGGGAAAAAGATGACTGGATATAGTGCTTAGAGAATAGGCTGGAGTGAAACACCACAAGATGCTTCGTTAACCCCTGTAAATTGATGCGATTTGAAGGTGAATTCACCCAGCCGTGAATGCAGATAAACCCACCAGATGGGGTCACTGCGGCCACTAGAGACTATTTACTTCCATCACTTGACACCAGGCCTGGGCTGGCTCGGGACTGGTAAGACTTTTTACAAAACTTCAATAGGAAGACTTCAATAAATTGCTGTCAGGTCTGCTTCGTAAGTTCTTCCAGACCCGGAAGAGCTCCAGACTCAAACAGGGTCCAATGATGGTGAATTTCTCCATTGCATAAGGAGGAAGTAATTTTTTTACAATTATTAACAAATTGAAGATTATATCTAGAGCGTAACGCATATTTCATCAAGAGTGTAGTGCTAGCAGGCATGTGTTATAAATTCTATGTAAAAATTTTGATTTCTAGTGAATTAAAACATATTAATCAAAATGTCAAAAACACCCTTTCATGATGATGTTTAAATCTTGCATTGTTGTATATTTAGAAACATGTACATCACTGTATTGTTTAATGGGTGGATCACATAAATTCCCCAGATAAAGTGAACACAAAATGTTGATAATTTTAAATAACATTTCACATCTAATATGATAATTATAGTAATTTTGATTATGTGTTGTAGAACTGTGATAATTGCACTAATATCAAACAAATCTCTTTCAATAAACTTGTATGCATTGATTTGATTATCTTTGTTGATACCTAATATTCAATGGTTACTGTAAAGTATACCACATTGATACATGTTCACACAAAAACTACCAGACCATACATAAATTTTTTAACTAATGTTAACAACACCAAATGTTGGGGTCTGACCACATAAACCTGGCACCCCTTATACAAATGCAAGATACATTAAACAAATACCAGTGAAGCACATTAAGCCAAATAAGGATAAATAGAAGATAAATGGGTAAATAATTATTTATTCTGCAAACCTATTGAGAGTATTACCACACTCCAGACTGGAACCAGGAAACATGTGAGCACATGTGCTGCCACACAGTGATCAACTGAGAACCACAACACCACTAATGAGTCATTACCTGACAGTACAACGCATGATAATCAATTAATTGACCACAAGGGCAAGGTACCACACAGGTAACTCACAGCGTTGGCAATATTCCAGGTCTCCACACCTGTTATATTCTGGGAAGCCCTGCCTGGAAATGTCAGTAGTACGTACTGGCACAGACATGAATCACAGACAGGAAATCCGTACTTAGTAGTTCAGCCTGATGCATTATCATGATCTGCCTTTGACTGCTGTAATATAAACCGACAGTGACATCTGCTTTGATGATAGAAGGAAGTGCTTTGGTGAATCAATGTGAATGAATAATGACTTAATTTACTATGGAAAACAGTAAGAATACTTGAATATATAACACCATGTGCAGATTGGATAAATCTTTCACATGTTTCAAAGACATTGAATAATCATGATATATATGATATTGGCTAATCAAACAGATCTGCTCATTATTAAAAAGAAGCACGTCAATTAATATGTTTGTTATATGGCAATAAATTACCTTAATGCTAAGCACCGATTAACTATTTCTAAATCAAACATATTTTTTCCCTCAAACTTAATGTGTTCTTAGAAATGGTTAATCGGTACTTAGCATTAGGGTAATTTAATGCCATATAATAAACATATTAATTGACACCATACAATATGTGTTTTGGCTGGGGAACAATCATTTAGGAAAAAATGGATAAATGACTATTACAGTGATCCCAATTACATTTTAGTCAATCAGTGTTATTATTTCTATATAATATTAATTTGTTTCCTTGTAGTTATTTTGAAGGTTTTAACATTTGCATCTCTTCCGTTTCACTGAATATTCTGCAGGCATCTGTGATCATAATGTGCATGAGTTATGACTTTCACGGAGAGCTGATGTTTTCAAGAGGTTTTGCTAGATGACTGATCATGGCATGAAATTGCATTATCTTTATTTCATTTAGCCGATTCCAATCTCCATATTCATAAATGTCCATTGTTTGACAGGTTTACTCTGCTCATATTGTGCAATGTTCTTTTATTGCAACTACAAATGGTGCCGTAATAAAGATTTATGAAGCAGACATGATTTTCTATTCTGCAATAATTGTACCGTTCTTCTTTATAGACACTAGAACTGGAATGAATAGTATAACTAGTTTAGTAGCAAGGCAGGATTATGGTAACACTGAAGTTGATAAATGGCTGAATAACGATTAAGAGAATTGCTAATAAGATCTACAACAGCTTTGAAAAAATCACTAGCATGAAAGAGTAATATTATACTTATTACATGAACATTCTTAGATAGACTGTGAAAATATTGTTCAATATCACTTAATACTATCCCATCACTCGTCAAGCATAAAGTCATTGAGAATTGGACATGTTTTGAATGATAATATCTAACAGAATATTAATTTATGCCATGTACATTAAAATATGTAAATTAATGTGGTGCTCAGTGAACACAACAAGAATACACACTGAA
The DNA here is from genome assembly GCA_964017155.1 of Oasisia sp. SBJ-2009. Classification (NCBI taxonomy): domain Eukaryota; kingdom Metazoa; phylum Annelida; class Polychaeta; order Sabellida; family Siboglinidae; genus Oasisia; species Oasisia sp. SBJ-2009. The sequence continues at coordinate 19,382,379 of OZ024856.1, forward strand.
ATAGTCACTGATGACATGTGTACGTTATTCAAAATGATGAACTGCACAGTTTCAGTTCTAACAATAACATAATAATGTTTATTTTTTTAAAGTTATGTTGACTAAATCACATTTAACGATTCCTTAAATTTGAAAGAATCAGATGAAATGTAAAAAAATCTATTTCAACAATGACAATCATGAATTTATTTCATTATTTAGTAGATCTATTAACACTAATTGGCAGCCACTGGCACTGGCAATGTAGGCCTACCACCCATACCTCTTACATTTAATGAGTAAATCCATTTTCCGTTTGGAGTAGTCATGAAATATCAAAGCAACTGAACGTAGGCCGTAGCAGTACACTACTATTCCACCAGGCAGAATGATCACAGACCCAGTCAGTATGCAGTCTTTGCACTGACCGACCGTGACAGCAGCTGCGCTCGCCGGACGCCGTGTCGCTTGTGTTCAGCCCATCACCGGCGCCAATGAGACGGCAGATGCTGATCCCCGGCATAGCCATGATAAGGCATAACATCATAATGCCAAAAGGCGGCCGACAGCAGAAATAAAAGTCCGTTTACCAAATAAAATGCCAGTCCTGTCGAATGTTGTCTAGTGTACATGTCAGTCTTGATAACACTGCATTAGCTATCGTTTTCTTACCGTTATCGTCGTCTTTGTCTCACATCGCGGTGACTAATTTCATCCTCAGCGTCCGGCGGCTGAGCCATTCATTCAACCGAGTGCGCTGACCGACTAGTCGACGATAGCGCCATCTGCCGAATCGAATCGATACGAAATATTTGTTTTATCCATAGATATAAATAGAACACCCCAGCAGAAGTATAGGGGAAAGATTAATGATCTAGCTCTGTCGTTTTATCAGTTACCGATAAAAAAACCTCAACTCGAAAACGTCGCAACTCTCTACAAATAGTCATAAAACATAGTTAACTGCATAACATCGTATCTAAAGAAGCATGCTGCCGTATTTTCAGTAACGTATTTCAATATATACATGTACACGTTTAATTAATTAAACGTATTGGTGAATCGCATGAATTATTTATTAGTTATAATTTAGAAATGCCATTTGGCATGCTGCGATATCAGCTGAACAGGTTTTACAAGAAAAACTCCGACTTGTGTACTAATTATCCCAAGTCTTAGACATGAACCGCTGTACGTTTCCTCTGCAAGACGCTCTAGACACCTGCAGGAAATGAATCACCTACGGAACTTGTATAGCCGCTTTGGTTCAAGAGGATGAGCAAAACTCGTAAATTAAAAACATCACTCGATCGCTATCAGAACGACATCATAATCGCTTAAAACAATAATAAATTGCGTTAGTTGGCTATTATCTGATGAATGATGTGTGAACGAAACATTTCAACATTATTGAAAGATTGTGAACTTGAAATTCTGCGCATTTCACTGAAAAGGCGTTTCTTCTGTGAAGCTGTTTAAAAAGGTCAGGAAGTCCCAGTCCACACGCAGCGTGGAGCGAAATCGACCACATCCGATATGAACCGCCACGTTGAGGTTACACTTACTGTGCACGTATTCCAGAGGAAATATTATGTATCATCATAATAGAATGTGAACTGCCGGCTTCAGAGAACATGGCATCGTGTACATTAATTCATTCCGCGAACAAATCACAACAATCGATGCACTACGGATATAATTATGATTATGGGGTGGACCGATTATAGGACGTGTACCCCCAACAGCATCGATTTGATTAGGCCCACGACCGTGCCTTTTCCCTTATTAATAATCTTTTCGATAGGGCTACTATAAAGTATAAGACATGTATACGGTATATCTCAGAGGCATACCGTATTTAGTAAAGTATTATATGTTACGGCCCGCCAAACTGTAGGGCCTAATTAACCTGTTCTGCCACCACGTTTTACAAGGGGATCTAATAATAATAATAATAATAATAATAATAATATATATATATATATATATATATATATATATATATATATATATATATTGGTGGCCACACCCAGTTCCACATTAGGTGACATAATTCAAATTTCAAGAATCTGTTGCTCCTATATTTGGACACAGAGTGTCTATCAAAACTTCATTCAGAGTAGTTGCTAGAGTCTGTAGGCACTGGACATTATCTCGTGAATGTAGACCTGTCTACGAGTGCATTAGGGGCTCATTGCGGCCTGGGATGGGGTCGTTTGTTTCGTAGCATCGATTCACTTGTACTCAACTCCTCATTGGCCTTCTAACGAACTATAATTCTTCGGTCGATGACCTTGGTAATGCCGTTATCTATTACCTCGATCACAGAACAATTTTAAGGTATCGCCTCACATTATCCTCCAAACCTGCCCCATTCAGCGTGTCCCTTTGACCTTTTTATGTATCCTTTCTATACCTTCGGAATCTGGATGTCATCGTCTGTTGAAACATTTTCGTTGCCGCGGCATTTCAAGTTCGCCTTCCTTCTGAGATGCACAACCATACGTCTGCTCCCCCCCCCCCCCCAACTGTTCCCTATTTCCTCGTTTTTTCCAGACACCACCGAAATTACAGGGGCAGCTACCCCTTCCCCCGTTCCCGCGCGGACCTATATCTTCCGATGTCATTATCCGACAGCATGATAGCGCAACAGCGGAGTCGTATCGAAGCTGAGGCTCAGACCACCCAATACATTAATTTGGTTCGGCCGGCATTGAATGAATGTACCACGGTGAGCCTCAAGGGATATAGCCTCGGTTACCCAGACTCCGTGAGGTGGCAGCACTTTTAAGCCCCCTCAACTACGCCTGGGACAGTATATATGCTTAAGTTTCTACATCCGGGCAGCCTTACCCCAGAATAGGGTAGAGACGCTGATTGGCTCTCAGGCCAACTATGAAATAAAAATTTAAATAACGATATAGTTTTACAAGATAATAATATCATTTGAAAAGTATTCACCATTGAACTTATATTAACACAACAGTAAGTAAAAATTCAAATTTACCGTTGTTTATAAAATAAGAATTACGGCAGGATTAACCAGTATCCGTGAGGTGGCAGCATTGTCTAGCCCGACACGGATAGCATACAAATTAAATAAGGAAACCTTATGATCAAATAATGCTATATTATAAAAACTATTAAAAATTAAACTTATATTAACCCAAAATAAATAGAAATACAAATTTGCAGTTGTTTATAAAAAAAAATATTACGGCAGTGTCCGTGAGGTGGCAGCATTTTATAGATCACGCGGATACCAAACAAAAGCCGGCAAATGTCACCAGACTGTCTTCTCGGCGTAGTTCCGCAGCCGACCGACAGTCGGTTAAGCGAGACTACAAGGGATATAGATGGCGGTGTCGGGGTTTGTTTATTTCAATGATAAGATTTTATATCAGCATTTATTATCGAATTTGTTGTTGTATTGTTTTTATGTCAACTCCCAGGTCTAGAGGATCCAGTAACAGGTATACTAATAATAATCGTACTAATAATAATAATAACAACAACAACAACAGTACCTACATAAAAAACCACATCACTTAAATATACACATAACTTAAAATATACCAATCACATTACGTTATAACATTAATAGAAACGTTTATAACGTGTAGGTCTTTAACAGGTTACATGGGGGTGAATCATCTACGGATAACAACGATTAGGTGGGGATGACTCGTCGGGAGGGCGGAAGAGATCGATCACGTGATGTGATCAAACGAGAGAAGAAACGGACGACATTTGACAACAACGGAGAGACACTTAAGTTATCATGAGATGCAATTCCATGGGACAACATAACAGGAAGCAGAAGCCTACATTTCACTAAAAGCACGAAGAATAATAATAATCTATTTTTTGGAAACTTCATGAGAACGGATGGATTACGGAAATACGAGTATCACACGCATGTCTAGTTTGGCACGACGATGTCGGGAAGTTCGTCAACAATTGGGGATGACGTCATGCTTTCACGTAACAATCAGACGTACGTACGAGGGATACGACGTGGATATGGCTCAGTACAAGACACGTTTTTTTATTTACTTCGCTTTCTTCTTCTTATTATTAATGTACAAAATTAATTAATTATTAATGTACACGTGTTAGGATCACGGTGCCCGACACATTTCTCCCATCTAGGAGAAACTTGGCAGGAAATCAAAGAATAGCTAGTAAGGTCGTCGGACGGACGACACAACTGGCATCACTTGGTTCAATATTATTTCCAAACATATTTTGGTGACAGCTACTTATTTAACGTTTACATGTGAACTTTTTTGGCGTTATTTTGCTCGTTTATTTAACGTATATCTACGTTTACTTTCTAACCAAACAACAACAACAACCGAAAACTAACGTTTCGGGAACGTTAGAGATTTAACCGCAACCAAAATCAAACGGTTCTAGCTAAATGCAAACGTTAATGTAACGTTTGTTAATGCTATCTGGGGTCGTCGCGTGTGTACATTGCGTTGCCGATGTAATGCTCTGTCGGGGTGAAATAATTCCGCTGTGACACGTCGCAAATAGTCAGCGGGCCTTGTCGCCAGCCAGCTATGACGGATATAGCCACACTCTCGGTCTGTTTCTCGTCCGACACTGGTAAAATATGGCTGCTAGAAGTGTTCGTGATTGTCCTTGAAACAACTGGCTGCGGGAAACAATGGGCGCAAGGGTGTTCACCGGCTTCCCCGCCACCGACATACTGAACTAGTCCGATGTGGCGTTTTCGTCGTCAACAACCTGCATCCCAATACGAAAAAGAAAGTCTCAATCGCCACACGGAAGATCGTAGACCATCTTGACGTATTGCATGTAGACCTAACCGTCTCATATGCTGGTTTGGCCCGATTGTGGTGACAACTGCCAAATATGTAATTATCTAGCAGTTTATAGAGCATCGTATAGTTTATTTTTTATAATTTGTTCGGTAATAAATAGTTTCAATGATATCTAATAGAGCGATTGTCTCATCTTTGATAATATGAATTGCCGTTGGGAATAGCTGAACGTACATTGTCGTAACTGATCTATTTAAAGGTTATTTTGGGTGAAATAGAGCAGTTGTAATAACATGTGCGCACATACGGACGGCGCTGTTTTGTGAAGAGGACTGAGCCGTATCTTCAACATAATACGACATCGAAATGGGACGTGTTGACATATTTCGCGGCGACGTTCCCAATTTCTCGGTCGTCGGATATTGACATCGGAAGACAAGACGGGGGCGCTGAATTGGAGGTGGTGGGGTGGTAGTGTATTGATACCTGTTCGCGGCGACCATCACAACTGAAGAATGTTCATGGCGGAACGTTTAGATGCGGTGGGCGCACTTCACCTTCGAAGCGTATAGGGGATACGTTATTCTAATGAAAACATTGCGAGGCACAATTGCGACGATCTATCCATCAACACACTCTAGATGTGTCATTGGTGTAGGCTTATGAACCGAAATATATCCGTCCATAGCTTCGATTAGCCAGGCACCGCCAGAGCGGCCTTACCCCAGATTAGGGTAGAGATGCTGATTGGTTCTAAGGCCGAATTTGAAATAACAAATAAAATAAGTATAAGGTAATGTTCTATTATAAAAAATATTCTTAATGAAACTTACATTAACAAAAAAATTCATTAAAATGTGTTGTTGTTTATAAAATCGGAATGACGGTAGAATTAGCCAGTATCCGTGAGGTGGCAGCAGTGTTTAGCCCACACGGCTAATCACAATCAAACGCCGGTAAAATCACCAGACTGTCTTCTCAGTGTAGTTCCGCAGCCGACCGACAGTCGGTTAAGCGAGATTAATTCGTCCAGAGATGCCTAATCATAGTCCAAGCAGTCGTGCTCGTTATTCTTTCCAGCGTACATCTTTGTTGCACTAGTCACAAGTAACTGCAGTCGTTGTTGTTTGAACTCGATTGATCCGATGGTTCTCTCACCCCTCCCCGAAATATTGTATTACTACCAGACCTGATGTTTTCTCGACGATTGGATAAGAATTCACGGTGAACTATCATAGTGCTTAATACGTACATACATCTCAACGGTTCGAATTTTAGCAAAACCAATATGGGTTGCATCAAGATCTAGACATGTATAATTTTTGTCACGGTGCATTTTTGGAGTCGTCATTTCGCTCGTGTCTACTATCTGCATGTATGTCTAAGCCGGCTTCGTTCGACTGAACAACGCTTCGAAAGAAACAATAGTATACCACTTGCTTCATTTTTCCAGTTTTATTACTTAACAAAATGATACATCGAATGACGAAAAAGACACCGTCAACAATCAACCAGTCATTTAGATTAGATATAAAACATATCTGGTTAAAATAACTGACAATTGAAGACGGCGGGTAAGCCATGGAAGGAATCTGCAAGCCGGCGAACCTCCAACCCCTTTCGGGGAGGAGGAAGTCTGATTTCCCAATGCTTCAACAGCGAAAGGAGTTTACTCTCCTCCCGACCATGGTTACCGAAAATAAATTACACCGATCTATACCCAATTACACCCTAACATTTAACTTCCGATAATTGTGAATAAAGTCACTGTAACGTAAGTTCGGCAGCCGCGTCAATAACTTGAATTGAATCCGACGTCTCTTCCCTTGCGACCGACGTCCAATATGAAAGCCTCTTCGAGTTCCAATCCGATGGCCGTATCGCGCGCGTCGTATAGTTTGCAGGGCCTTTATAGTCCACATGTCGATGTCATCGTGGCCGTGTACTTACTACAACAACATTGAAGCGTTTTATTAGTAAGGGTATCAATAACGAGCAGCTACAGACGGCACGTAAGAAAACAACAAAAGAATTGAGAAAACTAACCTGCAGCGGATCCACTTCGCCTTCGTATACATCTTACGCACTTCTCGTTGTCTCGTTGTTGGGCGGAAACCGCAATCACGTGACCCCTAATTGTGAGAATCCGCAGTTGCGCAATACGCAACTTCCTGATAAAGCAGTGACCCTTTTGCGCCTGCGCCAATTCTTATATTTCCTGTGCGTGGAGTTGTTGTTGCAGTAAACAGCCACGATTACTTGGATACACCAGCTACACACTACAAGCTCTACAACGCGTGCAATACGCCGAGATGAACTTGAGCGATGAAGGATTGTTCACGAACTACTACTACTACTAGTAGGCTAGTATCGAAAGAGACGAGACGGCGGGTGACGTTCAAGTAGATGAAGCGGATGCGAAGCCTTAACTTAAGTCTTAAGAACTGTGACGTCATGAATAATTATCGGACGCTAATGTGTTACCAGGCTAGAATTGTTCGACTTTATTTTAGGTAACCATTGTTCGAAGGAGAGTAAATTCATTTCGCTGTTGAAGCACTTGGACTCAGACTTATTTATTTTGACCACTGTAATACAACCAACATACAACTCTGTAATATATATATATATATATATATATATATATATATATATATAAACTTCTTTCGAGTTTGACTTGCTCCCCGCAACATAATCGGCACATCCCATGATCGTTCGATAGACAGTCACACGTGCGTGGACAGCAAGTCTCTGCCTAGCCTCGGTTACCCAGACTCCGTGAGGTGGCAGCACTTTTAAGCCCCCTCAACTACGCCTGGGACAGTATATATGCTTAAGTTTCTACATCCGGGCAGCCTTACCCCAGAATAGGGTAGAGACGCTGATTGGCTCTCAGGCCAACTATGAAATAAAAATTTAAATAACGATATAGTTTTACAAGATAATAATATCATTTGAAAAGTATTCACCATTGAACTTATATTAACACAACAGTAAGTAAAAATTCAAATTTACCGTTGTTTATAAAATAAGAATTACGGCAGGATTAACCAGTATCCGTGAGGTGGCAGCATTGTCTAGCCCGACACGGATAGCATACAAATTAAATAAGGAAACCTTTTGATCAAATAATGCTGTATTATAAAAACTATTAAAAATTAAACTTATATTAACCCAAAATAAATAGAAATACAAATTTGCAGTTGTTTATAAAACAAAATATTACGGCAGTGTCCGTGAGGTGGCAGCATTTTATAGATCACGCGGATACCAAACAAAAGCCGGCAAATGTCACCAGAGTGTCTTCTCGGCGTAGTTCCGCAGCCGACCGACAGTCGGTTAAGCGAGACTAGTCTCTGCCACGCCCCATGACCGTCGCCCGGTACAAAATTACGCAACATGTACTGGAGCGCCAGCGACCAATGTCGCTTCGATCAGCGCAGCAAGTTGTTTCTTGTTTCGGCCGGCCGCATCTATTTACACCACACTCATTCAAACGGATCATGTTTACAAACACGCCGAACCCTGATATAACCATGCGGAATATATATATATATATATATATATATATATATATATATATATATATATATATATATATATATATATATATATATATATATATATATAATTATATTAATAATAATAAATTGTGCACACATGTTATTACAACTGCGCTATTTTACCAAAAATAGCCTTTAAATTGACCAGTTACGAAAATTTATGCATAGTTATTGCGTTCAGGTACTGCCGACGAAAATTCAAATTATCAAAGATAAGACGATCGCTCTATTAGATATCATTGAAACTAATTATTATCGAATAACTTATAAAAATAAACTATACGATACTTTATAAGTTGCTAGATAATAATTTGTTGTCAGTTATCACCATAATCGGGCCAAACAAACATATGAGACGGTTCACCACCACATGCATGCAATACTTCAAGATGGTCGACGATCTTCCGTGTGGCCATTGAGACTTCTTTCTTTTTCGGTTTGGGATGCAGATTGTTGACGACGAAGACGCCACATCGGACCAGCTCAGTATGTCGGTGGTAGGGAAGCCCATTGTTTCCCGCAGCCAGTTGTTACAATGACAATAAAAACAAACTTCTAAGCAGCCATGTTTTATAAGCAAGTGTCGGCCGAGAAACAGATCGAGAGTGTGGCTATATCCGTCATAGCTGGCTGGCGACAAGGCCCGCTGACTATTTGCGACGTGTCACAGCGGAATTACTTCACCCCAACAGAGCATCACATCGGCAGCGCAGTGTAGACACGCGAGGACAGGGACAGTGTGCTCCCTCGATCGTCTGATAATTTCCCCTTGCCCATAAGAAGTTTATTAAATCACATATTGCAATAAATAAGTAACTATCACCAAAATATGTTTGGAAATAGCATTGAGCCAAGTGATGCCAGTAGCGAATTGCAGGTGTCGTCCGTCCGACGACCTTACTAGCTATTCTTTGATTTCCTGCCGCCAAGTTTCTCCTAGATGCGAGAAATGTGTCGGGCACCGTGACATGGTTGCACACCATTGACCGACTACGACGAGGGGTCAGAAGAGATTTATACTTCCTGGTCTGACTCATGTGAAAGTGTCAGTTATATATCCCGTTTAACATGCAAGTGATAAGTGAAGCCGCCTGCAGACTGCTACAAAAACACACCCGTGCACTGAAGTCAGACTGGTGGGAAAGGAAGGCAGTGGAGCTGCAGAGAGCTGCTGACAATAACAACATGAAGGGCTTCTACAATGGACTGAAGGAAGTGTGGGGACCCAAAAAGAAGGGACCTGTTCAACTGAAATCAGCAGATGGAATGGAGACCTTCTCTGGCAGCAAGAGAGTTGTGGCAAGATGGGGTGAACACTTCCAGAAGCTACTCAACGTCCCTGGAGACATAGATCACGAAGCTTTGGACAACATCCCGCAGCGCATTATCAAGACAAGCCTATATGAGATTCCAACTATGGATGAGATGGCTAAAGCAATCGCCGGCCTGAAAGATGGCAAAGCACCTGGAGGAGATGGAATTCCTGCAGAAGTATGGAAGCACGGAGGAGACAATCCGTTCAGCAGACTGCACTAATCACCAATGCCTGGGAGGTGGGTTCTGTACCACACGCATGGAAGGATGCCAGCATTGTAACCATCTACAAGAAAGGTGATCGAACAGACTGTGGGAACTATAGAGGAATCTCTCTTCTTTCCATAGCAGGCAAGATCTTCGCCAGGATCCTACTCAACAGACTATCTACCACCAGAGGTAGTTCCAGAGACGCAATGTGGCTTCAGAGGTAACCGGAGCACCGTGGATATGATATTTTGTCTCCGACAACTACAAGAAAAGTGCATTGAGCAGGTACGACCACTCTACATGGTATTTGTCGACTTCAGTAAGGCGTTCGATACAGTTGGGAGGACCGGGCTATGGCAGCTACTGAGGAAGTATGGATGCCCAGAGAAGTTCACAACAATGATCGAGGGACTACATACCGGAATGATGGCGAATGTTAGTGTTGGAGGGGAAGTCTCGGAATCGTTCAGTGTCACAAATGGGGTCAAGCAAGGATGTGTACTGGCCCCCACGTTGTTCTCCATCTTCCTATCAGCAATGCTCGATGATGCTTTCCGAGACATGGGGGATGGCGTCTACATACAGTCCAGACAGAGCGCTGACCTATTCAACGTCGCACACTTCAGAGCGAAGACCAAGACTACTCGGATACTGATGAGAGAGCTGCTATTCGCAGATGACAGTGCACTGGTTGCACACTCTGCTGAAGAGATGCAAAATATAGTGGATGCTTTCTCCAATGCGTCAAAGAAGTTTGGCCTGAAGATTAACATCAAGAAGACCGAGGTGCTGTACCAACCCAACTCTACAAGAACCCGAGAGGAGGATATCATGGTTGATGGAAACAAGTTGAACTCTGTTCTGGAATTCACCTACCTCGGAAGCACTATATCAAGTGATGGATGCATTGACGATTAAATTGAAAACTTTTCCAGGTCTATGAATCTAATTGCCATATCCTCGTGTCCTTCCAGTTTCTTCTCAACTAGCTACCTCAGGGCAAACATCCCATCCGTTGTTCCTCTTCCTTTTCTAATCTCCAGCTGTTCTTCAACGATTCGCCTTACACTACTGCTCTTATTCGGCCATCCACGATTCTTTCCAGAAACTTCAACACATGCCTTAGCAACGTAGTGCTTCTATTTTTCATGGGCCATGCACATCTCCGTTTCGTTTCTATATTCAGACTATCAGCCCCAGTATGCATTCCTCTGTGAACTTCCCCTCTCTCTTGCAGGTGTTCAGCAATTTGTTTGGTCGATCATATTCCAACTCGCTCAGCCACCGCCAGCATCTCTACTCGCACTTAATCAATGCCTGTTTATCTTTCCGACTAGGCCTACACGACAAACAATAAGAATGGCCCAGGCTGTGACAAGTTTCATAAAGCTTGCATTACCTCCCACCACTGTAATCCATTTATTGTGAAGCATGTCCCTTGGGAAGATGTATTTTTTTAATTTTCAACCACAACAGTTATGAATTACACATCACAGTATTGGTGGAAAGGGATATGTTTCAACATACACACTCATACACGCACGCACACACGCACGCACGCACACACACGCACGCACGCACGCACACACACACACACACACCCACAGAAAACACACAGAAAACACACATAATACCATTGTGATTATTATTTAAATTTATTTTCAACCACAACAGTTATGAATTACACAGTACAGTATTGGTGGAAAGGGATATGTTTCAACACACACACACACACATACACACACACACATACACACACACACACACACACACACACACACACACACACACACTCACACGCACGCACGCACGCACGCACGCACGCACGCACACACACACACACACACACACACACACACACACACAGAATACCATTGTGATTATTATTTAAACCGTTCCTTTTGCATTTTAGCAAATAGAAGAAAGAAATACATAATAATAAATGAGTGGCGTTGCAATCCCTTATCGTTCTCATGCGCAATGTGTCAGAGTGAACAAGTTGGTTGTTTGTCTCTCTTTGTCTGTCTCCCTACTAATTTACCTCCCTTCCTTTAAACATACTAAACATTTTCTCTCTCCCTTCCTCCCTGCCTGGCCGCCCCTCTCCCTATCCCTGTCCCTGTCCCTCCTCCTCTCCCTCTCCCTCACTTTCTTTAATCTCTACTATTTCCCTTATCACTTTCCCTCTACACCCCTCTTCCTCCATATTTTCATCCACCAATCCTTTTCACCCCTCCCATCATTCTAATAAAGCCGCAATTCAATACGGTCATGGGTAATTGCACATTCGACAAGAAGAATGAAACTACTTGTGCAAGGCAACCGGGTTTTGTCCGTCGGTAATACCTGACATGTTTCATTGTCAATTAGCACAGACAATGCAAAGCTTCACTGCCGTGGACATTCTTAGCCTGACGTGCGGCCTCCGACAATGGTATGTTCTTGGTCCCGCGCAAGAACACACACATTGACAACGTATGATTAGTAACCCGTGTCGCGTTGCACCTGAGAGTTGCTACAAACAAATGACTTAAGCGTTCGATCGAAAGCATGGATTCGTCGAAGTGCAGTTGTATTCGAAATGCAGTTCTTCTGGTTTTCAGCACAAGACCAACTTTGACGTGTTTATGGATGGTTCGTGCTGGGTCGGGTGCAGCGTATTATATGGTATTCAGCGAACGATACACATTTGACTCTTTGACAGTTGTTCTCGAATGAGCTGCACATGTTGCAGTTTGGGAGTCGTCAAACATTGGGATATACAACCAGACGCCAAAAAAGAGAACGACGACTGCTACAGACAATTGCTTTAAGGTAGGTAGACTATTTGTGTAATGTTGTTATTGTATTTAGAACGGCAATATGCAACTGTGGGTAGAACATCACATATATTGCCATGTGGTACAGTGTCGACATTCTATATTGCTAACTTGCATAGTCAAACCAGCACGCATACTTATGACAATTTTTGTTATCATTATGCATAAATGTTAGCGTCACTCTACTGTGAATATAATTACGCAGATAACCCATTTCTCGTTAATCAAAGCATTACTTGGGAACATATTTGATATGTAATGAATGGATGCACTTGCTGATTTGCGTCGATATAAATCGTAGGTAAGCATTGTATTTATTAATTATATAAAATAACAAATAACTAATAGGTTTTAATCCACCTCGGTTTATTATCTTAAATTGTGAATTCTCATATACCAATGCGAGTTATATTATTCACTGTAGGATGTACTGTATTATGTATCTGCGTTTAAAAATAATGCCTTATTTAATTTTATGAAGGAGAAAACGTCGGCAATGTGTGCGCCATATTGTTGCCCAACTTCCGCTATAGAACCATGAATCTGCATAAGTCAACATTAATAATTATATTTATGCATGTTAACATGTTTGATGTATCATATGATATAGTATGCCATATAAGCCAAGTTATAAAGTAATGCTGCAACATAAATAACGTCAGATGTATCAGCTTACGTGTCTTACAAGTTGACACCACAATTTCACCAGCTAAGGCTCGACATGGGTTTATAAGCAAACAAAATGGCTACCTTCATTGCAACTGAGTGTTCCGACCGCACGTGACGGAAGGGGTTACCAGTGACGCTCATCCTATGGAGGTCACAACCGATCTGGCGAATCGGGGTTTGGGCCAGGTAATTTCCCTCCCATAGGAACACTTCCGGCGGAAGTCGGTCAGTTGTGAGGGAGTAAGGATTGTGACCAACCGTGCCAGGGAACGTTATGAGGAGCAACCGATGAGGTATCTCTGGCCGAACTGGTTACATTAGATTGTACTACAGGCTATGTACTCAGTGTCTCCCACTTCCTCATTCCCTCTTTTTTTTCTTTTTCAAAGTTTTTCTTTAAAACAGTAAATGTGTGACATTGACATTGACTGTTATTTTTAAGGTATTAAGAAAATATTAATTTAATTTAATTCAAGGCTGTTAATGTTTAACTTTAAAACACATTTTGTTTTGTTTTAATCGTACACAACATCTCAACTTCACGATAAGCTTTAATTAATTTGTTGCACGTACGTAAATAGCTAAGATACAATAATTTTTACTATATACATATACATCTTTAATCGTCACTAAATAAATAAATGGAACTATAATATATTAATAATAATACATTCAATGTTTGAATAAATAATTGCGATCATTCAATGTTAAGATACTTGTTAAAATTTGGTTATGTTTATTTATACATGTATATGTTATCTAGTATAACCTTTGGTTATAATCTTTTCAATGAGTTATTCATTAATGTTAAATTAATATTTATTTACTTTCATACGTGTACACAACACGTGACAAAGTAACTGCATTGATCAGTAAAACAACTAACACTATGACACATAACGAAAATATCGAAGATATCTTATAACTACATATTTTCATTTTCATTATAAAAGAAGAAGAATTTGTTTTTATTTGACCATTATTTCAAAACAATATTTAAACAAAATTAGAACAATGCAAACATAAAAATACTGTTTTAACACTAAAGCCCTGTCAAGTGTTTGTCTAAATCATTTTGTTCACTTGCATAGTTTAGGGTAATGTCGGTTCAGTGTTGTGTGTGGCAGGTTCATACCCTGCTGGTGTTCCTTATGCAAACACTACATGTTGTGTGCACCCACATTGATTCCATTTAATAAGTTTAGCTGGTTTTGTGGTATTTTAGAAATGCAATGAACTCCTTGTATACATAAGCAGGAATATCAGTTGTTTCTTTGTAAATGTTGTGCATCTTGATTGCCAAACAAAGAGCGATTAATATCCAACTCACACAAGTACAACGTAAGACCTACGTGTGGGCTGTAGAAGGCAGATAACATGCTTCTCGCTGGCAGCATCATATGGTCAGCGTCAGAGTTCTGCCAGGTTATCAAGTTACACAACAATCATAACTCTTGTAAAGGTGAGCGTAGAATATGTTGAGGACTGCAGTAGCCATATCAAAGTATGGTAGTTACAAGAAGTCAAGGATGTAAGTAAAGCCCATATCCCAGTGGTGGACCATGTGCTGAAGAAACCTCATCTTTCAGACTGCTGCTATAAGAAAAATGGAGACTTCAATCCGACATATCATGATTGGCTGGGGGGAGAGAGAGAGACAGAGAGAGAGAGAGAGATAGAGATAAGAGAGAGAGACAGAGAGAGAGAGAGAGAGAGAGAGAGAGGGAGAGAGAGAGAGAGGTAGAGGTGGTGTCCACAACAGAAGAGAGTAAAGTGGGTGAGAGTGGTTGATGAGAGTGAGAGAGAGAGAGAGACAGACAGACAGAGACAGCGAGAGAGAGAGAGAGACAGACAGACAGACAGAGACATACAAAGAGAGAGAGAGAGAGCGAGAGAGAGAGCGAGAGCGAGACAGAGAGCGAGACAGAGAGTGAGACAGAGAGCGAGACAGAGAGCGAGACAGAGAGCGAGACAGAGAGAGAGACAGAGAGAGAGACAGAGAGAGAGACAGAGAGAGAGAGACAGAGAGAGAGACAGAGAGAGAGACAGAGAGAGAGAGAGAGAGAGAGAGAGAGAGAGAGAGAGAGAGAGAGACAGAGACAGAGACAGAGACAGAGACAGAGACAGAGACAGAGACAGAGACAGAGACAGAGACAGAGACAGAGACAGAGACAGAGACAGAGACAGAGACAGAGACAGAGACAGAGACAGAGACAGAATGAGAGATCGAAAGAAAGACAGGATAGTGTACATGTCTGAATAGTGACAGTGAACGTGGCTGAAGAGAGAGAGAAGGAGAGAGATGAAGAGTGAGATAGCCAGATAATGAGGTAGAGAGATAGATACCGGTAGGGAATGAATGTTGGTGAAGAGAAAGAGTTGAAGAATGTACCTGAAAAGAAATAGATGGTGAACACATCTAAAGTGAAAGATTTTGTGAACGTGTCAGTGATTGCACAGATTAAGAATATGGATTGTATTAACTTGGCTTAAACCATCTACTGACAAATTAGTGAACCCGTGCATATGCTCAAAATTGTTAGTATGTATCATTTTCTCGGTGTGTATGTACACTGCTTTGTGCTACTAAGGCTTTATAACAGTGTGGCACTGTTGTATGCATTAATTAATATTTTTTTTGTATTTATAAAGTACTTAACTTACCATTTATGAAATGTTTTGACAATTATGTTCCATCCAATTTCAATCTTTCTTCCAAGGTAATGGAAGTATTTGTGTAAATAGCAATCAATATTCACAGCTGAGTTTAGAGAATAAATATAAAACTACATGGTAATATGTTACTGTTGATCTAATTTCTTAGTTACTCTATGTTACATATAAATAACAAATATCCATATACATGAAACCATGATCATGCATTCTTAAATCCCCTCCACCTTTATATGTAACTCACCTGTGTATAATTCTAACTTCACTACACCCGCCAACACTTCTAGCTGTTCAGATATGCATTTATTTATGGGATCTAGACTGCCTTGGGAATTAATGTAACATAGCAACAGGATGTCATGTTTATGAAATAGTCATTTTTATGGGTTCAACACATGTAAATGTTGTACTTTTACACACAAACCTATATTACTACAGTCACTACTCAACCGCTGGGACATATTGCACACAGATGGTAAATAGTACGTAAAGGGTACATTAGGTGTTACATGGTTATAACAGCATTCTAAGTACAGTGAGATGCGTGCACATCCATGGTATGAAACAGCCACCACACATATTTTATACACATGTTAAAAGTTCAAAAGAGAGGAAGGGAGAGAGAGGGAGTGAGAGACAATCCCTGAAAGCAGATAACCAGCATCAATAGATAAGGAATACAACTTAAGTTGACCGCCAGTTAAAATGTAATAATTAAGTTAACACATTGAATTTTATTATTATATTTGCATGGAAAACAAGTTTTATTTGTTCACATCAAATTTATGTTCACCTAGGTATCAGCTTACATGGATGTTGGGTTGTTAACGATTAATACATAAACACATATCAAACTGTTAATTTTATGATCTCAGTCCATAGCAATAAATACAAACAGAAAATGTGCTCATGTGACATGCATAAAACACTGGACATAGTTTATCAACGTGCAATATTGTTGCTACCATCTTGTCACAAAACTTGTGCAAACATAGTTAATCACCATGGCAATATGTCAACATAGCAGACCTTGCATAGCAAGCCTTGATAGAAGTGGGTCCAGCATCGATGACCACATCACCATGGCAACAGGTCAGAGTTGTCATCCTGTTAGAACCTACCCCACGTTGACACTGTTTATGCCTGCAACACATTGACAAATGTTAATGGGTGCAACACAGTGACACTGTTAGAGCTTGCAATACACTGACATTGTGACTGCCTGCAACACACTGACAAATGTTAATGGGTGCAATACACTGACACTGTTACAGCTTGCATCACACTGATATTGTGACAGCCTGCAACACACTTACAAATGTTAATGCGAGCAACACACTGACATTGTGAGAGCTTGCAACATATTTACAAATGTTAATGCGTGCAACACACTGACACTGTTAGAGCTTGAAACACACTGACATTGTGACAGCCTGCAACAACACATTTGTAAATGTTAATGCGAGCAACACACCAACATTGTGAGAGCTTGCAACACACTGATAATTGTTAATCCATGCAACACACTGACATAGTGACAGCCTGCAAAACACTGACACATTTAAAGCGTCAACATCCTGACATTGTTTGAGCCTGTAACACTGACACATAGAGCCTATATGACACTGACACTGTTAGAACCTGCAAAACATTGACACCTTCATCACCTGTAACACAGAGACTCCTCTAAGACAGTGGTAGGTGCTACTGAGGAGCCACAGTTAGAAATTTACCAGGAAGCTGAATCTGTACATCACCACAATTAAATTATTACAGAAAAAAACCATAATGCAAACAACTTATTATGTCTTCGTTTACTTGTGGGTTTGTTTGTGTATTAATTTACTTGTGTGTGCATGGACTTGGCTGTATGTGCTTGTGTGTGTATGTATGTGTACATGTCTATGTGCTGTGTGTGTGTTTGTGTACATGTGTGTGCCTGCATGCCTTCATGTGTGTATGCACATGCATGTGTTT
The DNA here is from genome assembly GCA_964017155.1 of Oasisia sp. SBJ-2009. Taxonomy (NCBI): domain Eukaryota; kingdom Metazoa; phylum Annelida; class Polychaeta; order Sabellida; family Siboglinidae; genus Oasisia; species Oasisia sp. SBJ-2009. The sequence continues at coordinate 19,400,376 of OZ024856.1, forward strand.
GTTAATAACTGAAAATATCCTACTGAATACATCCATCAATTATGCTATGACATTTACAAAAATAGTGTTCTCACAATAATATTTCTAGTGTCATAAAAAAGAAAGTGGAGTTAAAATGGGAAAACAAAATAACGATGGAAGTAATGTGCTTTTAGAGCTCTGACACAGGATGATAAAAAGCTGGTAAGAGCTGCCAACTGACCGTTGCTCAGCTGACACAAACACGGAACAGACTTATAATACTGAAAACGTCATGACATTAAAAAATACACTGTAATTAGTTATATTGTATGTGCCAGAAAATTGTAAACAATGCACTGACAATGGCTAGGTCATTACTGCCACTAGGATCTGTCATATATGAGCTATATCATGTATGCTCATTTTCACCATCATGGTCACTTTTAAAGTCACATTTCGGATTGGTCAAAAGAGAATAGATTAGCAAGCTGATTAGAATGTGTTTCCTCTAGTATTGTGTTTTGTAAATTATTTGGCATTAGAACATTATTCTGTCATTAGATAGAGTAACAATATATCTAGAACGTTTATCGCCATAGAATCATTCTGTCATGCAATGTGTAATGACATTGACATCTCTGTAGTTGTCATAGTCACTGGCTGTCTGTCTGTCTGTCTGTCTGTCTGTCTGTCTGTCTGGCAGGCAGGCAGGCAGGCAGGCAGGCAGGCAGGCAGGCAGGCAGGCAGGCAGGCAGGCAGGCAGGCAGGCAGGCAGGCAGGCAGGCAGGCAGGCAGGCAGGCAGGCAGGCAGGCAGGCAGGCAGGCAGGCAGGCAGGGAGGCAGGTGGTAGGAAAAGTCTGAGAGAGAGAGAGAGAGACAGAGACAGAGACAGAGACAGAGACAGAGACAGAGACAGAGACAGAGACAGAGACAGAGACAGAGACAGAGACAGAGACAGAGACAGAGACAGAGACAGAGACAGAGACAGAGACAGAGACAGAGACAGAGACAGAGACAGAGACAGAGACAGAGACAGAGACAGAGACAGAGACAGAGACAGAGACAGAGACAGAGACAGAGACAGAGACAGAGACAGAGACAGAGACAGAGACAGAGACAGACAGAGACAGAGAGACTAGTCTGTTGCCAGCTCACCATCATGACCATGGGTTCTCTGTTCATCCTGAGCATCACTTGTTTCTTCGCCTCTCAGTGGAGGAACTGAAGCACTCTCTGAGACTCCTCCTATTCTACACCCCCTGTGCCAAACACCTCAGCCTCACCAACACTCACTTTCATTACACCTATCTGTTATGTACAACTCTAACTGAGGATGGAACTATCGATTACATACAACTGTGTGTGTAGCATGTGTTAATCTTCATAATTTGTTGTTGTTTGTTATCTATATTCAATATTGTTTGTTATTTATTTTAGGCCCTAATCATTTTATTATTTTATTTTTATTTCTTGTAGAAATTTGCGATAGGCTCGAACGGAACCCGGAACGGAACGAACTTTAGTTAGTAGTCGTCAAGCATGGCCATCTTCCTGAAAAATGACGTCGTCGTTGGCAAAATCCATTTCAAACCGTACGCAGACGCTATCGCGAAGGCGCTTGTAGAGCTCTTGTCCGCTAGATGCCGCCGCAATAGGTTTTTTTCAGGCATTTATTTATCCGCTAGGAGGCAACGTTGCCGATATAGAGAGAAACAGCGGTAAGAAACGAAATAGGCCGTTTAAAAATGCCATGTATGCCACTATTTCAGGTCTTCAGTCTCGTTTATGATTTCTGACAACTCGTTCAGCATAAGACTCAGGGAAAGAGCCAGTTCTCGGAAGTTCCGCTTTGAAGCAGATCGACTTCAACATTGACAAGCCTCGTACTTGTTCCAAGTCCAAAACCAAGTCAAGTTCAACGTATACGCTTTTGCCTGCACTGGTTAGGGACCTGCAAACATATCAAAACTAACTTTATCATGTTTAGATGGTGCACGTTGATTTTGAATAATAGGTAACAATATACCGTTTACAAAATCTAAATGTATTCATGCTGTCAAACATTAAATTTAACTTTCAGAAAATGATATACATAATTTGTGACAACTCGACTGCGCAGCCTGCTGTCAGTGTCCAGTGGGGGCCCCTGTCAGTGGCAGTGCTGTGTAGCATACGTTCATACCGGGTCTGAATCACTATGATTATCCGAACCTAAAATTTTACAATTTACACAGTGGCATTCTCTGTCAACTTGGGTTTCAGAAAAATGTTGTTTCACTGTCATACGATTATTACGAGGTTCTTAAAACGAGTTTCCCTGGCACTGGGCCTCCCCTCATGAGCAGAAAAAACCTAGTGAGTACAAATTGGCCGACCTACCGATGCGACCGGATTTGCAGGTCTAAAAGTCTAAAGCCAAGCAGGGCATCGTGAATTGAGGAAACCCCCAAAGTAGTATAATATGACAATAAACAGCTAGTTGTAGTGTGGAGCATGCATGCATACACATGCATGGTAAGACTGCATCACACCCCAACAATAGTCCACACCCTATAAAAGCCACATCAAAACAATAGCCAGTAGTCTGAAGTCACCACTTGTACGAGGAGTCGCGATGCTGGCATCTGGAGCAGCCTGTGATCTTTGCAGGGGTAATTGTGCCTGCAAAAGTAAATGCCGTGCACAATATAGTATATGGTGAGCAACGTCCAGTTTTTACATTAATTACACTGTGCACAGTGACATCAGTGAGTGTCAATGAGTGATCTACCCGTGTCGAAAGTCCCCAACAATGCAACATATCAATCCTCAGTATGCCCTCTGTAGAATTCGGACCATCTCACTTCTGCCGTTATACCTGTATCTCTGCCAACGGTTGATACATCATTTAATCATTCAACATCATCCCATCCATATTTACGGTTTATAAACACTCCAGCTTAGCGGATGTTTGAAGTTGAAAAGACGGTGCAGAAAATTAAAACACTATTTGGGTCTCAATGCACAATATTTTGTAAAACATAAAAATACCTGCTGAATGATTAGGGGTAGGTGTATGGTTAATGTAAGGCATCAAATGTACACAAACACAGTCATAACGGCAACATTGAGGTGGGTCTGAATGCAACACGATTAAGTGTCTACACCCTTGATTTTTTCAACTGATAATCTCAACAATTTCCCTAATGCATGCCTTGTAACTAAGGACATCTTAGTTACAAGGCATGCATTAGGGAAATTGTTGAGATTATCAGTTGAGAAATTATCTATGATTCTGGTTCATAGCTGAGCTAAAGTTCCTGATGATTCAGATGTCATAGACGTTTACTATTAATTATTTAGAAAATGCAGTGTTGGATTTTGTCACAGACATAATGACGGAGGGGTCTGGTGACACGGATGACGTCAACTGTAGTTGGGAGTACAGTGATGTGCTGTCCCAGAAGTTGTCCTGGGAGAGGTGGGCAGTCAGCAACACTGTCGACCTGCTGGACAAAGGCAACACGATCCCGTTTATTGCCCGCTACCGGAAGGAGCAGACAAACAACATGCAGTCGGAGACACTGCGGAGGCTGAGTGACATCTACGATGACCTCAGGTGGGTGGTTCTTATTTCGTGGAGTGCAGTGGCTCAGGGGTAGAGCTTCGTACTCTCAACTAAGAGAATCCTGGTTCGAATCCTGTGCTGCGATGTTAAAACTTTGGGCAAGTTTTTTCATTCTTAAATGATCCAGTTCGCTCAGCTGTATGAATGAGTGAGCGTGGTGGAAATGTGTACGAGGAGCCTTCGCCTATTAGTTGCAGTGGCTGTATGCGTCCCAGATAAATTGAGACGGTGTTTGATTGAACAGGTCTGCCGGGGAAGTAAAGTGTAAAGTGCTTTATGTAGTCCTGGGGACTGGGTACTGCCCTATATAAGAATTTACCCTTACTTTTACTAAAACTGTTATGATACAATTAGGATTTATACCCATCCCTTAAAATATGCAATGTCTGGTAATTCAGAGGTAAATATTGCGTCTTTTATAAAGGTGACTGGGGTGCATCACTTATTTATTGTTTTTGCTATTGTTATTATTATCAATGCATGTTGTTTGTATTGGAAACTTAATTTTGTATTACAATATTACATGTTAGTGTTTGAAATAAATTATTCTGTCTTATCATGTCTTAGTTACATGACAAATGAGCTGTGTTGACGACTGTTCCAGGATGGTGCGACAGAAGATCAACACAGCCGTGAAGGGTATCCAGAAGCAAGGAAAACTGACACAACAACTCAAATGTGCCTTCGCCGCAGCCCAGACCAAAGCTGAAGTGGAACAGTTGGTGTGTTTATACTTCACAGCACCTATAAATATAAATACAATTTTATTATGTATTATTGCCACCCTATATTAGGGTTTACACACTTTATATATATTTTACCACACTTTACCCCCTAAACGTTAGTGACGACTTTTGCATCTCACTGTTCATGATTACCGGGTATGCTTAATTTATTGACCCGGAGACAAATTTATGGTCCGTTTATAAAATAATAATTTTATAACTTTATTTATACACTAAAATCCAAAGTAGATCCTGTTTAGAAATGTTTACAATACAACATTTGATAAAATATAAGACAACTTAGATATAAAATAATAATGCCAATAAAATATATAAATACATATGTATAAATTGTGTATTGTATATAGCTAAATCAGAGGGACTAAAAGTGATATTAATGTAAATTATGTTATGTATCACAGCGCCTTCGAGCGAGATATTTTTAAATTACAGCACTAGAAATACTTTTATTATTTATTATTATTATCGATGTAAAAAATAAATATCCAGCCAGCTGTTATGCATTAATTAGTTAATAAGTTGTATGTGACTACAGTAATACATTATTAGTTTCAATAAAATTTTCAAATAATAAAGGTGTGGTATTTGATGATAAAACATTAAAAGTGAGTTTATTTCAGACACTAGTCATTGGTCAGTTGTGATTGTGTGTGTATTCAGTATGTTATGACACGTCATGTTGACATGTTCTAGTATGCGCCCTACAAGACGGGCAGTAAGCGGAGTCTGGCCGAGCGGGCGCGAGAACTTGGTCTGGAGGACTTGGCTATTGGAGTTCTGACCAGGCCTAATGGCGTCAACATAAACGCCGCTGTGAATCCTGACAAAAAGGGTAAGGTGCACCAGTAATAAATTTTCAAGCCAAGTGCAAATATTGTAACCAGAATTCAATCATAAATTCACCCACCAGATAGTGCTGTTTATGGTAATATCATATTGAAGAATCAAAGTTATTAATCTGGAAATGTTAATAAATCATACATAAATTATTGTTATGGTTTCTGTCTTGTCATTGTGATGCCTGTGCTGCTAAAAGAGCAAACATACTTTTCATAGTGTGGTTATTATAATATGATACAAATTATTTGTCTCAATGTTTTTTATCTTCAAGTTGTTTAATGTCTTTATTATCAAAATTGTCTTCCCCTGAATCACTGATCTGTTGTGGGATGGGGTCCCAATTCACAACTGAAATGTCAGTTTTCAGCTACTTTTATTTTTACGAGTTACATACCAGTCTTCACTCAATTATCCATCCTAAACTACCTCTCTAAATAGAATCAGTAAACTTGATTCTGCTAAAACCTATCAAGATCTGGTTTTAGTAAATTTCAAATGTGCTGTTCCTATTTTATATTTCCAGTTCTTAATCCGACCTTTTTGCATCAGTGTGTGGAATGAAGATCTAACGACAATTGACAGGAATTTGGTGGTTTAAATCAAGACAGGTATATTTTTCAGGTCTGGCCACTTTGAGTGAGGTGGAAACTGGTATTCAGCACATCATTGCGGACATCATCTACAAGAACAAAGAAACCATGGATCACATGAGACAACTGTAAGTTGAAGACATTAAGACTAGTATCTGTGTCGATAGGACTTGTGGTAAAGCAGGTCTGTTGGACCACTTTGCCAAACCTTTACTCCATAAATCAATGTTAAACTGAGAATCTAGAAAACTTCAGTAAAATAATTTGGAACAAATTGTAATTTTATGAGCAAAATGAAGTACTCTGGTTTAGCAGTCATGTTCAGTTTAGCTTTAACCTGGACCATTTGGTGATTTGATTTGTGGTTTGACATGATTGTACTCTTAATGTTCCAATACGTGTCTATTTGTGATCTACACAGACGTGAGCAGGGCAACATTGTTCTACAAAGTACACGGATCAATTCGAAGGTGAAGGCCGAGACATCCAACAACAAGGACAAGGTGAAGGTGAAGGCAGGGAAAGAGATCAAGAACGCCGTCGACCCAGACAAGTTCCGGTTGTACTTTGATTTCAGAAACTCTGTCAAGTCGATACGACCTCATCAGGTTTGTTCAAAGATAAAAAGTGGAATATCAAAAGTGACACCTTCAAACGTTGAAAGACAGAAATAGGGTCCAAATTCCTGAGAAACGAAAAAGATTGGTGCTCTGCTATCAAGACAGTTTTTAGCATGTTGATATGAATTCATAAGACAAAAATAATGTTAATCAAACCTCTCATGGTCAGAATGCCCGAATCAACCCAAATCCCTTTCGTGACCAGAATGCCTGACTACGCCCGAATACAGAGGCCCATTTAAACTGTATACCGCAAAACTGTGTCATCAAATAGTGGCAATTTGTTTCGGCAGTCCGCATGTAATAATATTGAAGTTTCACTGGCAAGTGTCAACATTTCAAAATGCAGGTAATATCTGTGGCTATATAGCGTCAATGGCCTTGTGGTTTTGTAGTTGAACTCAGTGTTGAGCTCCATTTCTAGTGCTGTTTGTCATGATCATCAGGCAGTCAATATATTTTCAGCCAATAGGGCGTGTAAGTCTTGCGTGTGAAATGAGGCTGGGGGCAGTTGGGGGCAGGAAGTCCATATTATCAATGTTAACATATAGGACTTCGGTTTGTTTTTGGTTGTAATAATCGAACTATTCCCAAATAGCGTAGTTCAGTTATAATGTCCGAATGATTATTACAAGCAGAAGCAAAGGAACACTTTGCCGATGAAAATGATCACGGAAATCATGAATTTTAATCGATTATTATGGTGATCGCCGGCTAGTACTTGTGTTTGGCGATCTTGACTAATAATGAATAGTGCCATTTTTCGCGCAGTGCAACCTGTTTGGGGCAAACGTTTACATGTGTTATGATTATGTGCATTTAGACAACTTGTCAGATATAAGAGCTTATCGAAACCACAACGTACAGCTATGTAAAATGCAAATCCCGTAAAAGACACATACGGCAAAAATCGTGTCTATTATAGGCACTACGTAAATCGCTATGTCTATGATGGTGTGGTAAACTCAATATTAAATCGGACATTTAAGATAAGAAAGGTATAACACAAGATATTTAAGACCTGATTTTCCGAGTATTCATCAGTCAGAAATTACAACTGTCATCCATCGCTAGAATATTATTCTTGTGACCAGTCCCCAATTAGCTCCAGTCGCGCGGAGTCTCGCCATGTATCGTGACCCACTTACAGGCCCTATAAGATTAAATTGTCTCCCCCTCTCCCACCCCAGGTGTTGGCCGTGAACCGGGGTGAGAGTCTGAAGGTGTTGAGGGTGAAGATTGACATCCCTGACTGGGTGTGTCAGCAGCTCAAGACCTTCTGTCACCGTCGGTGGCCGGCCGTCGCACCGCGTCACCACAAGTTGTTTGACAGCAGCATCGATGACGCCTACAACCGACTCATTCAACCCATCATGGTCAGCAACATCAGGTGTGTGTGTGTGTGTGTGTGTGTGCGTGCGCATGCGTGGATGTGTGCATGTGTGCAGGCAAGTGTGTGAGCTACTAGACTAATGAGTTGGCCACAAGTTGAAATGCAATTGAAAATTGCTACATTTTACCCTCTTTTCGGTCATCTTGAACTACAAATACCTTACCTTCCCTTTCTCCTTCCATTCCCTTACCCTATCCTACCCTACCCTATAATATATTATCCTACCATATCCTACCCTACCTTGCCCTGCCCTTCCCTGCCATACCATACCATACCATACCATACCATACCATACCATACCATACCATACCATACCATACCATACCATACCATACCATACCATACCATACCATACCATACCATACCATACCATACCATACCATACCATACCATACCATACCATACCATACCATACCATACCATACCATACCATACCATACCATACCCTACTATATCCTACCATATCCTACCCTACCCTACCATATCCTACCATATCCTACCATACCCTACCCTACCCTACCATATCCTACCATATCCTACCATACCCTACTATATCCTACCATATCCTACCCTACCCTACCATATCCTACCATATCCTACCATACCCTACCATATCCTACCATATCCTACCCTACCTGTTATCCCTTTGGGCCTCACAGCCCCTAATGCAGCCGTAGACCGAACCCACCCATTCTGTCTCTGGCTGTTTGTTCGCCATCATTCCACTTTTTCACTTCCAATTGTTCTCTTTCAACATTTATTCACCAATTTGTCCTGTGGCATTCTACCTTAGGTTTCTTTCTGGCATCCAATTTACACAGTGACTGTTTTAATTTTTTGAAGCACCTGCCCAATCTATGTCTACCTTTCTTCAAATTTACACTGGTCTTCCCTTGTGTTTTAGTGTGGATCATAGCTTTATGCAGAGACTCATCCAGCCGTCATTTGGACGGGTAAAACCCATTGTGGACGCATAAAAAATATGGGTGGACGGGTGGGGGATGGGTAAAAAAATGAAGGAGCCAAAAAGTTATGCCTCAAAAGTGAGTGTAAATGGTGTCACATGTGTGTTTGTAGTTCATTTCATGTCATCAGACACATTTAAAGTTTGAAAAATTGGCTTAACACTTAACATCCATGGTCCACCAAAACATGTGTGACATGCCAAAAAATTGTCCTGCATAAAGCCCTAGTATGGATATCTGTCACATGTTGCTATTCGTCACATGTCCACAAAAGTAACCTATTATACATTAAAAGCTAGTTTAAAATAGAGCGTTTTGAGACATGCTTTGAAAGCGTCCACTGACAAGATCAGCCACAAATCTTTTGGATATATACTAATCAAAATTTGCTAGGGATCACTATTTAGGGTGGTATTATATTTTTCAGCATGGGTATCACATAGAAACGAAAAGGCATGTATTCGAGGACATGTTTTTTTCATAAATACACATACACCACACATAAATATGGTGTGTGGTGTATGTGTGTTGATGAAAAAAACATGTCCTCGAATACATGCCTTTTTAGTTTTTGTGTGATACTCATGCTGAACATATAATACCACCCTAAATAGTGATCCCTAGCAAATTTTGAGTAGTATATAGATAATTCACTGATGCTATGCTTCCTGTGTCGTTTGGTCACATGTCTCCTGTCGTCATGTGTCTGGTCACATGTCTCCTGTCGTCATGTGTCTGGTCACATGTCTCCTGTCATCATGTGTCTGGTCACATGTCTCCTGTCGTCATGTGTCTGGTCACATGTCTCCTGTCGTCATGTGTCTGGTCACATGTCTCCTGTCGTCATGTGTCTGGTCACATGTCTCCTGTCATCATGTGTCTGGTCACATGTCTCCTGTCATCATGTGTCTGGTCACATGTCTCCTGTCATCATGTGTCTGGTCACATGTCTCCTGTCATCATGTGTCTGGTCACGTGTCTCCTGTCATCATGTGTCTGGTCACGTGTCTCCTGTCGTCATGTGTCTGGTCACATGTCTCCTGTCGTCATGTGTCTGGTCACATGTCTCCTGTCATCATGTGTCTGGTCACATGTCTCCTGTCATCATGTGTCTGGTCACATGTCTCCTGTCTTCATGTGTCTGGTCACGTGTCTCCTGTCGTCATGTGTCTGGTCACATGTCTCCTGTCATCATGTGTCTGGTCACATGTCTCCTGTCTTCATGTGTCTGGTCACGTGTCTCCTGTCGTCATGTGTCTGGTCACGTGTCTCCTGTCGTCATGTGTCTGGTCCCCTGTCTCCTGTCATCATGTGTCTGGTCGCCTGTCTCCTGTCATCATGTGTCTGGTCCCCTGTCTCCTGTCATCATGTGTCTGGTCCCCTGTCTCCTGTCATCATGTGTCTGGTCCCCTGTCTCCTGTCTTCATGTGTCTGGTCCCCTGTCTCCTGTCATCATGTGTCTGGTCCCCTGTCTCCTGTCATCATGTGTCTGGTCCCCTGTCTCCTGTCATCATGTGTCTGGTCCCCTGTCTCCTGTCATCATGTGTCTGGTCCCCTGTCTCCTGTCATCATGTGTCTGGTCCCCTGTCTCCTGTCTTCATGTGTCTGGTCCCCTGTCTCCTGTCATCATGTGTCTGGTCCCCTGTCTCCTGTCATCATGTGTCTGGTCCCCTGTCTCCTGTCATCATGTGTCTGGTCCCCTGCCTCCTGTCATTATGTGTCTGGTCCCCTGTCTCCTGTCATCATGTGTCTGGTCCCCTGTCTCCTGTCATCATGTGTCTGGTCCCCTGTCTCCTGTCTTCATGTGTCTGGTCCCCTGTCTCCTGTCTTCATGTGTCTGGTCCCCTGTCTCCTGTCATCATGTGTCTGGTCCCCTGTCTCCTGTCATCATGTGTCTGGTCCCCTGTCTCCTGTCATCATGTGTCTGGTCCCCTGTCTCCTGTCTTCATGTGTCTGGTCCCCTGTCTCCTGTCTTCATGTGTCTGGTCCCCTGTCTCCTGTCTTCATGTGTCTGGTCCCCTGTCTCCTGTCTTCATGTGTCTGGTCCCCTGTCTCCTGTCATCATGTGTCTGGTCCCCTGTCTCCTGTCTTCATGTGTCTGGTCCCCTGTCTCCTGTCTTCATGTGTCTGGTCCCCTGTCTCCTGTCATCATGTGTCTGGTCCCCTGTCTCCTGTCTTCATGTGTCTGGTCCCCTGTCTCCTGTCTTCATGTGTCTGGTCCCCTGTCTCCTGTCTTCATGTGTCTGGTCCCCTGTCTCCTGTCTTCATGTGTCTGGTCCCCTGTCTCCTGTCTTCATGTGTCTGGTCCCCTGTCTCCTGTCTTCATGTGTCTGGTCCCCTGTCTCCTGTCATCATGTGTCTGGTCACATGTCTCCTGTCTTCATGTGTCTGGTCCCCTGTCTCCTGTCTTCATGTGTCTGGTCCCCTGTCTCCTGTCTTCATGTGTCTGGTCCCCTGTCTCCTGTCATCATGTGTCTGGTCCCCTGTCTCCTGTCTTCATGTGTCTGGTCCCCTGTCTCCTGTCTTCATGTGTCTGGTCCCCTGTCTCCTGTCATCATGTGTCTGGTCACATGTCTCCTGTCTTCATGTGTCTGGTCCCCTGTCTCCTGTCATCATGTGTCTGGTCCCCTGTCTCCTGTCATCATGTGTCTGGTCACATGTCTCCTGTCTTCATGTGTCTGGTCCCCTGTCTCCTGTCATCATGTGTCTGGTCCCCTGTCTCCTGTCTTCATGTGTCTGGTCCCCTGTCTCCTGTCTTCATGTGTCTGGTCCCCTGTCTCCTGTCATCATGTGTCTGGTCACATGTCTCCTGTCTTCATGTGTCTGGTCCCCTGTCTCCTGTCATCATGTGTCTGGTCCCCTGTCTCCTGTCATCATGTGTCTGGTCACATGTCTCCTGTCTTCATGTGTCTGGTCCCCTGTCTCCTGTCATCATGTGTCTGGTCCCCTGTCTCCTGTCATCATGTGTCTGGTCCCCTGTCTCCTGTCTTCATGTGTCTGGTCCCCTGTCTCCTGTCTTCATGTGTCTGGTCCCCTGTCTCCTGTCTTCATGTGTCTGGTCCCCTGTCTCCTGTCATCATGTGTCTGGTCCCCTGTCTCCTGTCATCATGTGTCTGGTCCCCTGTCTCCTGTCATCATGTGTCTGGTCCCCTGTCTCCTGTCTTCATGTGTCTGGTCCCCTGTCTCCTGTCTTCATGTGTCTGGTCCCCTGTCTCCTGTCATCATGTGTCTGGTCACATGTCTCCTGTCTTCATGTGTCTGGTCCCCTGTCTCCTGTCATCATGTGTCTGGTCCCCTGTCTCCTGTCATCATGTGTCTGGTCACATGTCTCCTGTCTTCATGTGTCTGGTCCCCTGTCTCCTGTCATCATGTGTCTGGTCCCCTGTCTCCTGTCATCATGTGTCTGGTCCCCTGTCTCCTGTCTTCATGTGTCTGGTCCCCTGTCTCCTGTCTTCATGTGTCTGGTCCCCTGTCTCCTGTCTTCATGTGTCTGGTCCCCTGTCTCCTGTCATCATGTGTCTGGTCCCCTGTCTCCTGTCATCATGTGTCTGGTCCCCTGTCTCCTGTCTTCATGTGTCTGGTCCCCTGTCTCCTGTCTTCATGTGTCTGGTCCCCTGTCTCCTGTCATCATGTGTCTGGTCCCCTGTCTCCTGTCATCATGTGTCTGGTCACATGTCTCCTGTCTTCATGTGTCTGGTCCCCTGTCTCCTGTCTTCATGTGTCTGGTCCCCTGTCTCCTGTCTTCATGTGTCTGGTCCCCTGTCTCCTGTCTTCATGTGTCTGGTCCCCTGTCTCCTGTCTTCATGTGTCTGGTCCCCTGTCCTGTCTTCATGTGTCTGGTCCCCTGTCTCCTGTCATCATGTGTCTGGTCACATGTCTCCTGTCTTCATGTGTCTGGTCCCCTGTCTCCTGTCTTCATGTGTCTGGTCCCCTGTCTCCTGTCTTCATGTGTCTGGTCCCCTGTCCTGTCTTCATGTGTCTGGTCCCCTGTCTCCTGTCATCATGTGTCTGGTCACATGTCTCCTGTCTTCATGTGTCTGGTCCCCTGTCTCCTGTCTTCATGTGTCTGGTCCCCTGTCTCCTGTCTTCATGTGTCTGGTCCCCTGTCTCCTGTCTTCATGTGTCTGGTCCCCTGTCCTGTCTTCATGTGTCTGGTCCCCTGTCTCCTGTCATCATGTGTCTGGTCCCCTGTCTCCTGTCTTCATGTGTGTGGTCCCCTGTCTCCTGTCTTCATGTGTCTGGTCCCCTGTCTCCTGTCTTCATGTGTCTGGTCCCCTGTCTCCTGTCTTCATGTGTCTGGTCCCCTGTCTCCTGTCTTCATGTGTCTGGTCCCCTGTCTCCTGTCTTCATGTGTGTGGTCCCCTGTCTCCTGTCATCATGTGTCTGGTCCCCTGTCTCCTGTCTTCATGTGTGTGGTCCCCTGTCTCCTGTCTTCATGTGTCTGGTCCCCTGTCTCCTGTCTTCATGTGTCTGGTCCCCTGTCTCCTGTCTTCATGTGTCTGGTCACGTGTCTCCTGTCTTCATGTGTCTGGTCCCCTGTCTCCTGTCATCCAGGTCGGACCTGACGAAGGAGGCAGAGAAGGCGTCCATCGATGTGTTTGCCCAGAACCTGAAGCAGTTGTTGCTGACCCCCCCTGTGAGGGGGCGGGTAGTGATGGGGGTCGACCCCGGCTTCAGGAACGGCTGCAAGTTCGCTGTCACATCAGCCACAGGTGGGTGTCTGAAAGGTTTACTTGTGTCTGTATTAAATTGAACTATTTATGGATTTGTTAAACTGTTTATGCTTCTCTAGTTCATTTATGGGGAGTTTTTATGTTATAAATTTTTTTTATTATCATAACATAAACCATACCCTGTGGTTATTATGACATACTGACCATTGTTTTAACAAACCATTTTGTTGTTGTTGAAACTTATGGAGGAAACAATTTCTCTATACAGCAGCGTATTACTTCCAAACACATGGCCACACGTCGAGCGCCACGATGACTGCATGTTGACATTAGAAACATCGTCCCCCATTAAGATATGACTTTTGGAATTATTAAAGCCCAATATTCAGGATTTGAGTAACAGTATGGCAATTTTTGTAACCAGTGAATTAAAAAGTTGTTTCTATTGCTTTAGTCAGTCAGTACCTTAGAATATAAATATAGTTTTTATTGTAACACATTTTTTAAATATAAAATACTCAGAAAACCATTGTTTTGTTTTTAAAGCTTACTCCGTAACCTCTGTGTAATGTTTACAGGGAATATTCTCGATACAGGAGTTGCGTATATTCACACGCGCAACTACCGCGGCACAGAAACAGATATGATCAGACACACACTTCTACAGCATCGGTGAGTTTGTGTTCAGAGAACAATACACATATTCACATTCATATATATATATACAGGGCTTTATGCAGGATCAAATTATTGCCAGTCACATGTTTTGGTGGACACGTGGATGTTAACTGTTAAGCTAGTTTACAAACTTTCAAATTGTGCCCGATGACCTGAAATGGGCTACAAACACACATTTGACACCATTTACACTCACTTTCAAGGCATAACTAACAATATCTATGGTTTTGGAAGACTTTTCTTTTGCTACTTAATTTTTTACCCATCCACAACCCGTCCTCCATATTTCTACCCGTCCATATTCGTTTTTATGCGTCCAAATGAAAGGTGGACAGGTCTCTAGATAAAGCTATGTATATATATATATATATATATATATATATATATATATATATATATATATATTTAACTATGGTTTGTTTTTATTTTGTCCTTGGTGTTTCATGGTTTTACTCATTATCTTCCTTTTATCTTTATAGGTTTAATAAATTGTGATATTTTTGTACTTAACTTTGAACATTATTCACGATACACCCTGTAGCTCCATTTCGGTGTCCTCTATAATCTCTTCTGAAGCTTGTCACTGGTCATGATTCACATCTGCACAACAGCGGCCTTATACAACATTGCATGTTAGAGTAAACTTATATACTCCTAATTGCAGGAGTTACATTAATTAATTATTCAAATATGCATTTGTGAAATACAGCTGTATGCATAAGGGACCTCTTCAGTGTTTATAAGCAGACCAAAACATAGAGGTAGGACCCCTGGTTACATGGACAATGTTTTTTTTTTTTTTAACCATTAGTATGCGTAATATGCCGAGACATAATGATATCTGTAATTATTTACGCCAAATATTTTCCTCATGATTTTTGTGTGAGGTTTTCTTGGAGGTTCTATGTCCTATCTCTGATAATGAAGTGGTAAACCTATGCTACCTTTAGGCTTATATAGACATATGAACCATTTCACATACATTGTTAAGAGCTGTTAAAGCTCAGACTTTGGCGGGATAATTTGGTTGTAGATGGCAGGCAGATGGTATCCATGGTCTCTGTTCATGGTAGGGGCTCTTTGTTTGATATATATATATATATATATATATATATAGCCTCCTTCGTCTACAACCAAATTATCCCGCTGAAATTTGAGGCAACACACGTGACACCAGTACGTGAACAAGTTCCGTAGCTGACGGATCGAAACGTTGTACTCATCTTCGACAATTAAGCTCCAACGTAAGTTAAATTATACTACAATAAACCATTCTTGAAGTCATGAACAATATATTCAATATAAACATTGTGTCGTTCCAAGATGTCACTTTGTCCACTCCTTGCTGTAGATGTGACACAATCGCCATTGGTAACGGGACAGCGTGCAGAGAAACTGAGTGCTTCTTCTCAGATCACATCAAACAAGGGACGTTCTCCCCCCTCAATGTTGTCTACTGGTGAGTAGTAAGGAGTTGGTGTGGTACATATTGACTGCTGCACTAAATAATTTGACTAAATTCAACAAATGCTTTTATTTTTTGAGAAATCATTCCATCAGTACCCTGTAGCCTAGTTATTTTTCTAATTGTGTACAGCACCTGTTTATGTGATATTAAACAAACTAGTTTATTGTAAGTTATGCTTATCATGATGTTATGAGGCCAAATTTAACTGGTCAGCTTTTTTGTGGACAATTCCACCAAGCTGACATTTCTGTGGTGGGTTTGTTGAAATGAACAAGAAGAGACCGACCGACGTGATCTCAGAGTCACAAAGTGTACACAATCCCCAATGCTAAGAGCCAGGTTTTACATGAAACGTACCATCCCTGGCGTTCTTGCTGCACCTCTCTCATTGACCCTGCGTTGTGCTGGCTCCAGTATTGTCAGTGAAGCTGGTGCCTCCATCTACAGTGCTTCACAGGAGGCGGAGAAGGAACTTCCCGACATGGACGTCACCTTACGTGGAGCAGGTGGGTCTATTGGAGCAGGTGGGTCTATTGGAGCAAGTGGGTCTATTGGAGCAGGTGGGTCTATTGGAGCAGGTGGGTCTATTGGAGCAGGTGGGTCTATCTCCCGTCAACAGACAGACACTGGCTGCTGGTAAATAACAGAAGCCAGGTGGTTTGGTTATTATTCTGTTAACGTGGGAGCTAGTCAACTCTAAAAACACACACTATAAAGACACGCCCTGACTGCAGACTACAAAACAACATGTTGCAATGTTTATGTTTTATATAACATCATATTCTATTTCCATTCAACAGAAAAATACTTAAACAAATTATGACTGATGGCTCTTACAGTAGCGACTTTGTATAAGCCTTAATTATTAGGAGTCTCAATGTTCCTCACTGTGGACCGCCACAGTGAGGAACATTTTTGAGTATTTGTAGAGTAGAACAATAGAGTACAATTGATTGGGTCTATTTGTATTGCATATTATGTACCATGATGTAAATTTCTGTTTGCTGTAGATAACGTTTCTGTATTGTCATTGCAGTGTCCATCGCTAAGCGACTACAGGATCCACTTGCAGAACTTGTGAAAATTGAACCTCGGCACATTGGCGTTGGCATGTATCAGGTGAAACAGCAAACTTGACTCATTATTTTATACATCAGATTGGACGAATTTACATCACAAAATGCATTTCGAGCATTATTAAACGAAAACGAAATGTAAATTATTTGAGTTATGCAACCAAGAGTCAATGCAATGTGACCGTTTGCAACTAAAATCACGTTTTTAATGTCACTTATTTGTTAGGAAGACATTTGAACAAACAGGTACTTTCATTGATTTCATTGAGTTCATTGATAACCAGCTTGTGTCATTGGAAAAATTTATATCACAGAATGCATTTCGAGCATTATTAATTGGAAACAAAATGTAAATTTAATAAACCATTTGCAACTAAAATCACGTTTTTAATGTCAGTTGTTTTTGAGGAAGATATTTGAAGAAACAGCCACTGTAGTTCATTGATGACATCAGCTTGTGTCACGTCTCTGTCACTGTGTCATCCAGCATGACATCAGCTTGTGTCACGTCTCTGTCACTGTGTCATCCAGCATGACATCAGCTTGTGTCACGTCTCTGTCACTGTGTCATCCAGCATGACATCAGCTTGTATCACATCTTTGTCACTGTGTCATCCAGCATGACATCAGCTTGTATCACGTCTTTGTCACTGTGTCATCCAGCATGACATCAGCTTGTGTCACGTCTCTGTCACTGTGTCATCCAGCATGACATCAGCTTGTGTCACGTCTCTGTCACTGTGTCATCCAGCATGACATCAGCTTGTATCACGTCTCTGTCACTGTGTCATCCAGCATGACATCAGCTTGTGTCACGTCTCTGTCACTGTGTCATCCAGCATGACATCAGCTTGTGTCACGTCTCTGTCACTGTGTCATCCAGCATGATGTCTCTGAGAGTAAGTTGAAGACGAGTCTGGAGGGCGTGGTGGAAGACTGCGTCAACTTCACAGGCATAGACCTCAACACCACCAGCGAAGTGCTGCTCATGTGAGTGCACCTCTCACCCCGCTTTCTTACCTCAAGATCTGATAATCACTGTTCAATTCAGTATGGCATTGATTTCCAATTGATATTTTTCAAAATGATCACTGTTTTGTTACCGTAATGGTTTGATAGAAACATAAAACATATTTTACTCGGTATACCTTGAACAGATAACACAAGAACAAACAGAAATAGTGTCTCTAGTTACGTATTTCTACATGTAACATGGAGACCACTTCACCAAGATAAAGAGCTCTTAATGAAATTTAATCATTAAACAAAATCCCTTGTTAACTGAAATTAATTATTTTTTAAATCGCAAATATCCATTGCCATCACACAGAGGACACTATTTCCATGACACACCAGCGACATTCCCACAGACACGTCATTGTATTGACATTTTTCGGGTATGCAAGATCATTGTTAAGGATCAAAATTGATCTTAAAGTGTAAAATGGGTTTATGAGCTCTTAACAATGTCAGTGAAATGATCCCCTGGTCTCCCATGCAGGAGGATCGCTGGCCTGGGTAAGGTGAACATTAGTGAAATGATCCCCTGGTCTCCCTTGCAGGAGGATCACTGGCCTGGGCAAGGTGAACATTAGTGAAATGATCCCCTGGTCTCCCTTGCAGGAGGATCGCTGGCCTGGGTAAGGTGAACATTAGTGAAATGATCCCCTCGTGTCCCTTGCAGGAGGATCGCTGGCCTGGGCAAGGTGAACATTAGTGAAATGATCCCCTGGTCTCCCTTGCAGGAGGATCACTGGCCTGGGCAAGGTGAACATTAGTGAAATGATCCCCTGGTCTCCCTTGCAGGAGGATCGCTGGCCTGGGCAAGGTGAACATTAGTGAAATGATCCCCTGGTGTCCCTTGCAGGAGGATCGCTGGCCTGGGCAAGGTGAACATTAGTGAAATGATCCCCTGGTCTCCCTTGCAGGAGGATCGCTGGCCTGGGCAAGGTGAAGGCCCACAAGATCATGGAGTGGCGGAACACACACGGGCCGTTCCTGAATCGTGCCCAGCTGAACTCCATTAAAGGACTCGGCCCTAAAGCCTTTGAGCAGTGCGCAGGCTTTGTCAGGATACTGCCAGAAACTAGGGCCGGCATCCCAGAGAGGTACGTACAAGCCAACACGGGACGGACAGAGCGATATGTCACCGTTTTGTCATTGATAAAAACACACTTCTGTGCATCATGCGCAGAGTGTAAATGAAAACATGTACACAATATTGGAGTGTGTTAGAAAATGTGATTAATTGAAAGTACGGATATGTGTATAATTATATATTTCAATAACAAAAACAGTCCAATAAAAAATGTTGTATGAATTGGAATTTGTCACATTCTGCCTGGAAACATTTCATAGGAAAAGTATTCTTACATTGATTGTCTTCATTTCTTCAAAAACATATTACATGTTACAGAATTTATTTTGTTGTAAGATGTGCATTGTGTAAATCATTTCAAGGAGGAGTGTATCACAATTAATGGACAAGTATGCAAGGACCTGTCTTGGAGAACTTATTCTTTATTGCTAATTTGTTGTTGTATATGTATATATGTATACATGTACACATAGTCTTTTTCTATATTTTTCTGCTGTGTGACAGCCTCTTATGAATTCAGTTATTACCAACACAGTTTAAATTTAAAAAATTATATATATATTTTATAAAATAAAACAAGTAATAAAACGTTAAAAAGTAACACTTCTGGTGATTTCAGGAATGAGATAAACAATCCTGAGGAGACAGTATCCACGGGGAGGAAGAGGAAGGCGGGGAACGAAGCGGGAGGGTCAAAGGTCAAGAAAGCTCGCCTCACGAAGGACGCTGAGGCACAGTTGGAGAACCTGGACATGACGTCCATACACCCGGAGTCTTACCACGTGGCCGATGCGTACGTATAATAGTAATATATTTTATTTAATATAGCGCCACATCCAATTTCAAATTGTTCATTTCGCTTTACATACATAAAAATCATAAAATACTATAAAAAAATAATAACAAAATATAAATATAATAACATGAATTATTTATGCTGAATAAATGTATATATGTAGAATAAATATATAAATAGGTTAAATAAAAAATCGATAAAAGTACACAAACATTAAACTAAGCCGTGAGAACAGTCAGAAGAAATGTGTCTTTATGCGTGCCTTGAAGGTGGCTAAACAGGCAGATGTCTTAATGTTATTAGGTAGAGCGTTCCATAAGGTCGCTGCTGCGACCACAAATGAGTTATCTCCAACTTTCACGTTGGTCCGCACAACCTCTCGCAGGTTTGTATGAGAGCAGCTGCTGTAGTCCATGCTTATTTATCCTGTTATTTATATCTGTGAATGTCAAATCGATTTAGAAAAATTATTTGTTACCCAACAATACCAATCCTCTCCAGGCCTAGTGAGCCATACAGTTTCTTCCATCCATTCTGCTCTGACTGTTTTATTTCACCTTAACTTTTTATGGCCACCCAGTAAATTGTCCGGTGTAGTATGGCAGAAGTTAATGTCCTCGTCTGAAAATATCTTCCATTTTGCCTATTGCACATGTGTCAAGGTCAATGCCTATTTTGGGGCAGAAAATAAATTCCGGTGTGAAAGTGAGTGGAAGCATGCCTTGTGCGCACAGATGCGTCAGATATAAGTGCCTGATTTCAGCGTGGTGTGGCTGAGAATGTTATATGAATTTGCATTAATGACACGTTTATTATTGTCACAGTAACAACCACATAAATAGGGCGTGTAAGTCTCGCGCGCGAAAACGAAGTTGGGGGCAGAAAGTCCATATTCTCCATGTTAACGTATAGGACTTCGTTTTGATTTTGGTTGTAATAATCGAACTGTTCCAGTATAACTATTTCAGTTATACTGTCCGCAGGATTATTACAAGCAGAAGCAGTGGAACACTTTGCCGGTGACAATGATCACGGAAATCATGAATTTTAATCGATTATAATGGTGGTTGCCATGGCAACAGCGGCAAGTACTTGCGTTTGGCGATCTTGACTAATAATGAAACGGGCAATTTTTCGCGTAATATAACCTGTTTGGGGCAAACGTACACATGTGTTATGATTATGCGCATTTAGACAACTTGTCGGATATAAGTGCTTATCGAAACAACAACGTACAGCAATGTAAAATGCAAATCCCGTAAACTATTTTATTGTGTATTCTTGTGTCCAGTCCTCAATTGTCTCGCTTAGACCCCAACAAGCTCCAGTCGCGCGGAGTCTCGCCATGTATCGTGACCCACTTGCACGTCCTATAGCACAAGTCACTAAGAAGGTCATTAATTACGTCACTAGGTCGCGACATACCTCTGACACAGGGTCAAAGTAGATCAGTCACATGGACATGCACAACATATTTTCAGACCAGAATTTCTGGTATGATACGGTGGCTTCAGACTCTTGAATTAACTGTTACAGCAGCAAAACATTTTGCTTTCGGAAAATAGGATGATATAAATTAGAATACATCCTTCTTGTGAATCGTGTTAAGTGTGTTTTGAATGTCGTTTGCACCTTCCAGTGTGATACTGAAGTTGGGACTCAGCAAGGATTGTATAGGACAAGACTTGTTCATCTCACGAGTGAAGGCTTCCATGTGTGGTATGTAGTCTCTATGTACCCAGGGTGTGACCTGGTTTCTGGACCAAAGCATGATATATTATGCATATTGGTTGTTAGTTAGCATCCAGATGACATCATTGTGGAGTAATGTCAACATTATTTACAAAATTAGCGGCAGTAGAACTGCGCTGGTCATTTGTCTACCTGGGGTGTGATTTGGTTTATTACACATCTCAACATGAACAGAGAGGCGCGGATAGTGCAGTAGTTAGTACTTTTGCCTGGCACCCCAGTGGCCTGGGTTCAATATCCGATCATGGCAGGCATGGTAAATTTGGTGTAAAAACCTAGCTCTCAACACAGGGGACTGTATATCCCTCATGAATCAGAGAATCGCATTAATGTTTGACCCATTTCAAATTGGGACATACAGTAATCACTGAGGACGATGAGCACCCTGGCAGTGACCATCCTCAGTGCCAGCACTGAAAGGTCGGCTTAGCATGTTCTGAAAAAGACTGATTGGTTCAGTGAGACCTCATAAGATCACAATGTTGTAACTACAACATATACAGACAAGTCAGGTAATAGAACCCTGCAGAGTGCTGGAAACAACTAGACTAGAACTTGACGTACAAACTATGAATAGTGGCATCAGTTGCTCATCTGATGTATTTCTAACTGGTTATTTGCATGCAATCTGATGAATGTGAGCTGTGTATTTGTATTGGAAACTAATTTTTAGTCAAACCACAATAATTTATGATGCTTTTGTTCTTAAGTCATTTCTATTTTTAGATGTTGAAACGCTTGCTAAAGAGCAAAATGTTGGCATTCCCACAATGCAGTTGATACTGGATGCTCTCACGCAGCCGATTGGACGGGACATACGTGACGGTAAAGTGTGTTTTATTTGAAGTTCATAAGATACAGAAACGTCCAAAATTGAGGATCCATTTGTTTCTGTTTTCAGTGTTGTATACATGCAAGATCGTGATTACATTAAAAATAATTATTGCAGTATTTTAATAATTTAATTGACAGTTAGCAATTGACAGACCCACTGCACATATTCCGGAATTGGAATTGATTTTTGAATTGATTTGTTTGCAGCAGTCATTAATGTGAGCAAATAATCTCGAAATATTCGAGTGATGTTAAGTGGATATAATTTTTTTCATATCTGTTTAAACATGATTGTGAACAAAAGTGTTAAAACATCGCTATACTAAAACAAATCGGAATGGGATTTTGTTCAGGAATTTTTAAGTGGAGTTGATAATTGGAATTTATCTTTGCAAGACAATATTTTATTATTGACTCAAACCACAAATGACTTAGAGAATTAGCTCAATGACTGAATGTTGTTGCTGCAGAGTTTGAGAAGCCACTCTTCAGACAGTCGGTGACAACGATGGAGAGTGTCAACGTCGGCATGATTGTCACCGGCCGCATCTCCAACACAACACACTTTGGGGCGTTTGTCGATATCGGTGTCGGTCGTGACGCATTGCTCCATACGAGTCAGATGGGTCCGACACAGATGAACGGGAAGAGGCCACTGGCACTGGGCGATCGCATCGAGGTGTCGGTGATCTCAATAGACCGCAGCAAAGGACATATAGGATTGAAATTATTGAAACTCCTATAGCGGGGTGGGGGTGGTGGTGGTGTCCGACTAGTTGATCTAGTACAGTGCTTTCTGCCAGTGTCATAGTCTAAGTTATGTACGAGACATCCATCAGCCTGTGCTGTGCCATACCAACAATGTTGATTTGATGAAGTAAAATGGATTGTACGCAGGCATTATAACGATTACCAGGTAATTCAAACATTCCCACATTGAAATGTAGCGTGAACAAATGTGCCTTTGTAAAATACAAAGATTGACAATTCACAGTCGCTTCATTTGGACATACTTTGTCACCAATTTATTGCATTGTGAATGAAATCGTGTTGTAATGTGTGTAAAACAGTTAGCTGGTTAACCAGTGAAAACAGCTGTATATACTTTATGTTCGCTTTACAACTTGAGTTCACAGCAGACTGTTTTTTGTGTAATAGCTGGATTTTATAGAGAACTGTTTCTAGGATATTTATTTTATATTCTATTCCACTGCCTCAAAACCTTTGTTGAACATTATAATTTGTGTTCATGCATCAAACAAAAAACCAGTAGTTTTGATGGCGGTATATGGTGATACTTAAAAAAAAGGATATCCACCATTTAGCATTAACTATCTTTAGCCGATATTTACTGTGGTGATTTATTATTTAGAATATTTTGCCTTGCAAGTTTATTATACAGAAACAACAGAATACCAACCAATAATGCCATCTGGTCCCTGGCACACAACATGAAATAGGTGTTGGGGGAGTTCTGGTATTTTAAATTGGGTTACTGGTAGTTGTATTCAATTCTGGCTGTTTACTTTATAGCTATATTTTTTATTTATTTAACTTGAAAATTTGAGTTGGTTAAATATTTTTTATTTAATATAGGCAGCTGATATGAATAATTATAAGGAACCCGAGCACAATAAATTTGTACAATATATTTTAATGTGTAAATATAGCACCAAATAATTTATCATAAAGGATAGTTTGAACCGACATTTTATATAAATTGATTAGTAACATTCAGCATTTATTGAGAGTATGGAGCAAGACATGTCTAGGAATTTGCCACTTCGAAATGTAACCATGTTCTGCATAATGAGTATAATTTATTTATATTAGTTGAAATAGTTTAGAGTTCCATGGCACATTTATTTTAAATTCTTCTTAGTTTGAGAAACAGTAAAATATATATAACAATTTAAAGACATTGTTAATAGATGTACCAAATGCATTCACAGCTGCATTTGTTCATGATACTAGTCACATTCTAACTTGTAATACCGTCTCTTATCAATAGAAACCTGTAACTAACTTTAGAATTGTTTGCCCATTTATGATCGTAATTTTTGTGTTATTTAAGGGGTGATGTTGTCATTTTCTTTTGTAGGGTTTCTTTGTATTTTGTTCATGATCATTTTCTGTTTGTCGTCTGACATTGTTATGTTGTTACCATTGAGTGCTTGACTGTAACTTCAAACGTACATTAAATCTACAGATCTCAAAGCTCCTAAAGATCCTATGGCTCATTCCGTGGTTCAAACATCACACCTTAAATGCCCCATAAAATACTGGCAGAAGACCCCAGTTGGTTTTTCACACATAATCATTTTATTTGTAAAATAATATTCCTCATTTGCCTGGAAGTATATAGTGCTGTGGGTCAGGGGTAGAGCTTCAGACTCTCAACTAAGAGAACCTGGGTTCAGTTCCTGCGCTGCCACGTGAAACCTTCAACATTGGGCAAGTTTTTTCACTATTCATTGCTCCAGTTCATTCAGTTACATGAATGAGTACCTGGCTGTTGACAGTGGTGGATATTTGTACGAGCAGCCTTCACGCATTAATTGCAGCATGGGTGGATGTTTCGTAGGGAAGTTGAGATGGTGTAAAGCGCCTTGAGCAGTCCTGAGGACTGGATACTACGCTATATAAGAACTTACCTTTACTTTTGCCACATGGAAGCCCCTAGTTTGAGAGCTCCTATATAATGCAACTGTGCAGATAAAAAGTAGTCATCAATTTGGAAATCATCTTGAAAACTAACCCACATTTCAATGGAACAATAAGAAACAAAAATCACAGTTTTCCAAATGGGTACGTTTACTTGATGAAAAAAATACATAAATAACAACATAACACGTGGAATGACGCGAACACTAGTCCATGGTGAATATCCGTGACGCGATGTCGTTGGTGATCCAGTCGACCCCCTGTAGTAGGTTCTCTCCTGTCACAGCGCTGCAGCCCTGGATGAGCCAATGGTGGGACTTGATGCTGTCCAGTTCTAGGGCCTAAAACATGTCAACCTCACCACTTGAACATGTACTAGTAACAGAGTCCGTACACATCTGGAGATTTGAGATTCAATGCTATTCAAGACTTTTCAAGGCTATTTGAAAAAGAAATGCAAGACTGTTTTAATGACATATGTACTTTTAAGTGCAGTAAATGAAGTTAACATTAAAAATTGTATGCGACTAAGAAAACAATGGCACTGATCACAATGCAATTCTGATTGTCCAATGCGCACAAGTTTTTTTTTGTTCATAGGCTTTTCCTTTTCTGGCTGTTATTCATTTATAACAATTGAGTTAAACCAATATTTTATTGACCACAATTAAATTCAAGACTCCTTTGAAAAATTCACGATTTTCAAGGCCCCGTACGGACCCTGTAGTAAGGTAAAATCAGCTACTTATGCATGCTGTGGGTGCCCTTAGGTGGCGTTAACTATTACTAGCTTACTGGATCAACAAGCCGTTTGTTTACAGTGGTATCATCTAGCGAGTGGATCGCCACTCGATTTTGTCGGGTATGAAAAAGCTCTCAAAATTGTTGATGTTTTTAATACCTTGGCAATTGATAGGTCAGGTGGTCAAAGGTGGCACATGCACATAAATAGATGCAAGTGGACATCTACTATTCCTCAAACTTTGCTAATAAAATTGAGATAATGCGATTGCAAGACTTGGAAGCAGGTGTACCACTTGACTATGCCTCACTAAACGCCTGTTGATGGGATTGAGGTACATTTCATTACAGATTACGGCATGACATCACATTAAACATGGTAATTGGTGATATGACAGATATGATGAAGTTGGTCCAATCTACACACCTCTTTGATATCATGTGAGGGCAAGGCCCCAGGAAGATCCTGTTTGTTGGCAAACACGAGCAGGGTTGCTCCTGCCAACCTCTGCAACAGACAGTCTCAGTCAGAGCGAGCAACTGTTTTGCTACACGAATAACAAGTTGAAGACTGTTTGTTGTCCAAAGTAAAAAACATCAATAATTGTTCACAAATATGTTATTTGTAACCCAATAAAAAAAAAACTAGTACATTTATTTGTACAAGGGGCCTGTACACAACTTTGCAGTTGATAGTCTATTCATTTGTAGTCCACTGCCAGTGAACCATGCAGAACTGTGGGGATTATGTGGAGGGGCTGTAGGGACTCTGTTGAGGGAGTTGTAGGAACTCTGGGAAAGGGGCTGTATGGACTCTGGGGAGGGGGCTGTAGGGACTCTGGGAAAGGGGCTGTAGGGACTCTGGGGAGGGGGCTGTAGGGACTCTGGGGAGGGGGCTGTAGGGACTCTGGGGAGGGGGCTGTAGGGACTCTGTTGAGGGAGTTGTAGGAACTCTGGGAAAGGGGCTGTAGGGACTCTGGGGAGGGGGCTGTAGGGACTCTGGGAAAGGGGCTGTAGGGACTCTGGGGAGGGGGCTGTAGGGACTCTGGGGAGGGGGCTGTAGGGATTCTGGGGAGGGGGCTATAGGGACTCTGGGAAGGGGGCTGTAGGGACTCTGGGGAGGGGGCTGTAGGGACTCTGTTGAGGGAGTTGTAGGAACTCTGGGAAAGGGGCTGTAGGGACTCTGGGGAGGGGGCTGTAGGGACTCTGGGAAAGGGGCTGTAGGGACTCTGGGGAGGGGGCTGTAGGGACTCTGGGGAGGGGGCTGTAGGGACTCTGGGGAGGGGGCTATAGGGACTCTGGGAAGGGGCTGCTGAGCCTGCAATAGTTTTGATGGGACAGGAGTAAAATTAGCTTCGCAACATTTAGGGAAGGGTGTTGAATTTGTTGGTGCGACAAGTTTTTGCTGTACATCTACAGTTGCCTTGACCCACCCACGGCAAATGGCCCAAGAGACTGACCTCTTCCGTGAGGAGACTGTCCAGTTCCCGCTTGCAGTCGGCCAGGCGTCTGCGGTCAGCGCAGTCCACCACCCAGATGAGTCCGTCCGTGCTCTCGAAGTAGTTGCGCCAGTAAGACCGCAGTGACTTCTGACCACCCACGTCCCAGATGTTTAACTTGTACCTGTAGTGACGAGAGAAAGGCCTCTAGAGGTATGAAAGCAATGCCTCTAGAGCAAGGTATCTAGATGCATGAGAGCAAGGTATCTAGATGCATGAGAGCAAGGCCTCCAGATGTATCAGAGCAAGGTCTCTAGATGCATGATAGCAAGGCCTCTAGATGCATGAGAGCAAGGCCTCTAGATGCATGAGAGTAAGGCCTCTAGAAGCATGAGAGCAAGGCCTCTAGATGCATGAGAGCAAGGCCTCTAGAAGCATGAGAGCAAGGCCTCTAGATGCATGAGAGCAAGGCCTCTGGATGCATGAGAGCAAGGCCTCTGGATGCATGAGAGCAAGGCCTCTAGAAGCATGAGAGCAAGGCCTCTGGATGCATGAGAGCAAGGCCTCTAGATGCATGGTTTTTAGCATTTCAAAGGCTTCCATGTATGTACATGTGTCCTTGTATGCAGCTACACAATTTAATCAAAAAGTACAAATATGTAAATTAATATACATGTATGGATTCAATACTTAAATACAGGTCTGTATACGTAAGTACCATATGTGGTTATATAATTGGCAATACAAAACGTAATGAAATGTATATTTTTTAAACACTCAGACACCCCCCCTCCCACTTATAGCCCATCAGTTCAACCTAACCCATCCAAAGCAATATAAGCCCTTCTAAATGACTGACACACAGTCACAGACTCTTGGTAAAGCTATATGGGTAGGCTAGTTTGGCATTACAAGAGTACAAACTGGTGGTGCAAAGTACTACCCGGTACTGCTGATAGCCATGAACAGTTAAATTTACATCAACCATAAAGAGGTACATTACTGTTAGTACATCAACTGATGCATCAATAGATTGATGTATTGTGTATATGAATGATCAGCAAGGACCATTCCATCATGTCCATTTTTGTTGTTGTTGTAATCCTTGACACTTCATATTTAAACACTGATCAAGAGACACACACACCCCTTGCTTTCAACTGTAACTCGTGTTTCACACTTTCTTGCCCAGGGATCAGTCCTTAATTATATGAACAGAGGATCATTCATTATCAGTAGACACCTTAACCCTGTCTTCTCTGTCCCTTTGGGATACCTCCAACTGCTTTCTTTGAACATGCATGTATGCACACACGAAATACACACCCACTGATTAAAACACACTACCAGTAACAGTTATAATAGTGTTTCAGTTACCCCTTGTGTTCGAGAGTCTTGATGTTGAAGCCAAGTGTGGGGGAGATTGTGTCAATGTCTTCGCCATTGTATTTCTTCAGTATCGTTGTCTTGCCTGCATTATCCAGTCCACTGGTTCAGCACAATTAAGGAAACTACCATTCACTTAAAATAAGCTTACTATCCTGGAACAAGCCAATATCACAGGTATGTACACCTAGCGCAACCTACATGCATCAAAACCATAAAGGCATAAACTGCACATACAATGCAAACAGTTTTTAATGAAATATAAAACAAAATATTTCTTAAATTTAAACATTTAGAAAAAGAAAATCTGCATTGCAAAAAATGAATGATATCCTGAGCTCAGCTTGTTTATATTGACTCAATGGAATTACACTGGTCTAAAACACTTTTTTAATATTTGACGTTTTTGTACCGGAAGTGATGTAGAATGACATTATGAACACACACATCAAAAAGGTAGTAACAACCATTTTGAAGAGGTTAAATAATTTAGACCAGTTAAAATGGGTTATGGTCGGAATGCCTCTCTGCCTGAATGCACCAGTCGTAATGCACCTACTGCCTAGTCGCAATGCTCCAACCACTTGGTTGCATTTGCATCCATTTAAGCGCAATAAACCAGAAGGGTAGACCAAGGTGATCACAATGCTCCAGTTTTGCTCCACTGTGGCAATTTTTTTTATATATAATAAATAACTATTTATCAGTTAGTAGAATAGCTTATTTACTATCACTCTCATTGGGCATGCATTTCTGCATTCCACTTCTACTTAATTGTTTCTAGCTCTCGGCAACATGTAATGTCTACACTTTGAATTACATTTTGCTGGTGAATAATATCACAAAAACATGGGTTTGACAATAGTAAAATCACTGGGGCATTCTGAAATGTCATTTCTAATTATGCATTTAATATAATGTGTTTACATACAAATGTGTTATCTATTATATACATAGTCATAGGATTGACAATAGCAAAAAAACACTGGGACATTCCGAAAAAAAGTGATGCATAGCGAATATACAGTTGGGGCATTGCGACTATGCGATTGGTGCATAGTGACTAGGTTTGGGGCATTCAGGCACTGGTCTGGGGCATTCCATGTTCTATAATAATTCGTTAACATGATAAGATGCCTTTGTAGCTATGTGTGAATACGCGGTTATCTGGCTTACCGCAGTGGCCTCGATCTGCGGATCGCGTGCGTGATATGACTACCACCACTGGCGGAGATCGGTCAAAATACCGTACCTTGCGCAGTGCTGTGTTGCTTTGTGTTCTAAAAAGGCTATGTACTCTTGTTTTGATGATGTAGTTTACACCTTCCTCTGCAGCCTCGTAGTTTTCTTTTGTGAATCGGCAGCCGATAAGTTTGTGAATTTGGCAGGCGGAAATTGGTGCTGTTTTTTACCAAGATAGTTGAATAAAACCATCAACGATCACATTGAATGTAAGCATAATTATTTGTGAAACCTATAATATTTTATTCTTCAGTCTATTTACAATGTGTGTGCTGAATTTGAAGAAAATTTATCGATCCTCTCATCATGTTTTTCCCCGCACAAAAGTACACATGGGCTCTGGAAAGGCCCCATATAAACAGATTTATGGGTGAAAATAACGTGACTTTATACTGTTATTTTTCACTTTGCTACAAAATTCTGTGGATTATCGATAGTGTTAAAGTCCTGAGAATTTATATTTACTAAGGTAAGTGATAAGTGTAGTTTGGATACGCCGATGATTGATGATTTTGATGCGTGCATTCTACTCTAAATTGGAGGCTGATTTGATGAGTGGAGGTCACGTTACCACATTCCAGCAATCTGATTCGTCAATATCGTTTGTTTATAAATAATGGCACCACATGCTAGTGTTGATTTTGCCATATTCTTCAGTTTGTCCATTGTATTAGGCAGTTTTGTCAATATATTTCAGAATCAGGACAGGAACTCGGTTTTTTTCCCGTTTTTGTTTAACATATTTCTTTTCCGAAAACCATAGGTTGAGGATCCAGATTGGCTGCCTTACATGAACATTAAATATGTACATCATAAATTAATTGGTTTTAAACTGGCTTATTCATATTTCTAATTTCCTAGGCTTTCCAATGGTACCAAGATTTTGAAAATCGAACAAGAAAAAAGAAAGTTATAGCATGAAACCACAAGAAAACTAAGAAACGGGTCACAAGATCTGCTAACTGTTTTCCATTAAGACAAAGGCCAAAAAACGAGCCTAATTTCTGACGTATAGAAACCCATAACTTGTTTAATACTTGTCACATAAAGGTGATCTTGGTATCATCTGAAAGGTATGTTCAAGCCCTTTCCAATGGTACCAATTATGTTGGGAAGGGTTAACTTTTTATTTTTTTTCCACATAGCTAGCCTTTGCCTTGGCTTTCTAATTTATGTGAGAATAATTTATTAAGTTGTGCTATGGTTATTTAGTTTGTGATACTGCATTATGAATCCGACCGTTCATACTAGAGGCAGCCGAGATTTATGGAATCACTAAATAAACAGGGCCTGCGTGGAGTGGAGTGGAGTGGAGTACAGACTCGTCATTACATGACCCGGAGTCATGGCAAGACAGACGCGAGACGGAGACCAAGGATACAGCATCAAAAGTCGCATTTCCTTTTCTTTCTCTTTCATCTTCTTCAATATAGTTAACAACCCCATACCTTAGCTATAATGTTATATTAATGTTACAGCTACGAAACTTGAAATTACGTGTTAATCAGAGATCTTTGCGAACTGTCAAACATAGCGGCATGTGCTGTTTACTAATTTACCGGAAAACGGCACAGCCCTGTCGTTTCCGTTGTAGAAGGACAAATACTTGGCAACAAAAGTTTATAACTAATAATAAAAAGGTAGCAATTATGGTAAATACTTATAACTTTATACCCTATATCACATACCAAGCACTAAACGTAGACATTTAACAAACAAACTATGTCGTTATGTATTGTCGGAAACAAGAAGGTCAAGGCTAAATAAGATGTCCACCAAGACGAAACCGTCTGACAGTTTTGTTAGATGTTACGAAGTATCTGATCCAACGTTGCACCCGAAAGGACATACCATCTACAAAATAACACAGCGGGTTGGTTTTCCTGTGTCATTTCTAAAAGCACAAGACCGCTCTTAAATCAAAGTTCTCAGATGAAGCCGCTTCAGTCGGGAGTCGTCGTCGTTGTCGACGTGCCGATTTTTACCGGGGGCGGGTTTAACATAAAATTTTACATATAAAAACAATTGTTTTAACTGACAAAAAACCTTCACGCCTCGAAATGTTTCTTTTCTGATACAGTCGATGATGCTTACAGAAATTTCGTATTTAATGATGTCAGTTAGGCGTACCTAAATGCTAAAAAATCAAACAAAAACGCAGGAAAGGTATATCATGGAAAGCACTTCTCAGACTCAACTACTCAAGTCAAGCTTAATTGACTCTGCACTTCTCAACTACTCAAGCTTGACTCTTGAGTATACTTGACATAGAATTTTTTTCACTTGGTCCTTTTTCACCATCTCCAGACAGCTGAGCATTGAAAATGATTGAAGTAACGTAAAATCGTAAATTACTCAGAAAAGAATAGACTGATGTGTTGTACTGAACACATAAATTTAACATTCATACCATTATTATACATGGGATATAACCCTGATGAGTTGATTTATAGTAATTGGTAACTTAAAAATCTTGGCCTATTTAAAAAAATAGGGGTCTAGTATTGCTGCATTATGCAATACACACACACCCTAACCATAACCCTATTTTATAATAGTAGTGACAGCAAAATATAGCATGCTGCATTATGCAATACACATACCCTAACCCCTATTTTATAATAGTGGACTCATGGCACTGGTCTGGATAGGCTGTGCGCCGCAAAGCTGACATGTTCCAAAGCCATGTCTTGCTCTGAAATCCTTTATAAAATTATTTTGTTTTTGTTATCATAATTTTATAGCCTTATCCATAGAGCTCTGTTCCTCTGACTCATGACCAGTAAGTTAACAACTTCTCTCATACAGATATCTTATTTTTATTTGCAGACTATACAAGCAGATGCACCAGATGCAAATGTGCAGGAGGTAGGTGATGGTTCTGTCTGTGTTCATCTATGAGTCATTGTTCACAGTTGCCCCAAATGCGGTGTGGTAGCTACGCTGCTGTTTAGTACGTCAGTGTCTGCCAACAGTACTCCTGGTTGATGACTTTACAAAACTCAGAATTTAACATATTTCAGCCAACTGTGGCCAACTGATTCCCGCCAGTTGTGTGTCCATCTTCAAATTGGAGCATGTATTTGTGCAGTTCTCACAGCTGATGCAGTCACAACTGGCAAAGTCAGTTACTAGTTTGACTCAGTTAACTTCCACACTTGTCACAGTGGATCTGCTAGGGCTGGTTTTGCGTGACAGTCACCATTGACTTGCATTCTCGCAAGCCAGGGGTTGTTACTACCCCTGGCTGATCATCTCTGTAAAGCTGGGGAGTGTGCGTTGTCAGAATATACAATTATAGCAACTAACTTCACCAATTGCCACTGACGTGGGAACAGTGCAGATACACACCCCAGTTTCAAAATGGATTCATGACTGGTGGCAGTCCGAATATAATGACCCATCCACATCCTAAACATTGCTTGTAATATGAGCAGCGTGTGGCTGAAATCCCCAAAAATATCACATGACCGGTCACTGCGGTCAGACCAGAGACTGACCACTCTTCCTGGACGATTTCACTGGCAGACGTTAAATGAAAAGATTTTGAAAGGGATGTGCGAGAAGTAGAGAAGAGCTGATATTGACGTAATCAGCCACAGCAACCCCTGACGCGTGAGGATGCTGTCTTGCAAGGATGATGTGATTGATCTCCCAATAGTGATCGATCACCGGTGCTATAAATGTGTGCCTGACCTGCCAGTGTTCAACTCAGTGTTCTGTTGTCCCTCCAGGAGGTGGTGTGGCGACGTTACAATGACATCAAGAGACTGTATAAGGCCGTGTCCTACCTGCACCAAACCCTGCACAGGAAGGAGGAATTCCCACCCTTCTCCAGGTCAAAGGTCTTCGGTGAGTGACACTGACAGTCTGTACAGTTGACTGTGACCCAGAAGATGCATCATCTTGCTCTTCTGTATGTCCCTGACATGGCATGAGGTTGACATCAATGGCTGTCCTAATCCATGTCACCTTTACCAGTCACATTCTCCTCTCAGCTACCAAAACCCTACCATCATTTTACTCTAAACTTGTCCAATTGTTGTCATCGTTATATTCTCATACACAATAATGATATTGTTTAGTTTAAAATTGTATTATATTTAAAACTATTTCGATTCACATATGGCTGCATGTAAAATATTATGAACATTTGCAAATACAATAATATTATGTACATATGAACATGTGCTATGGAAATGGCCATAACCTGTACTATATATTCACTCTCATTACTCATAGTGTAAGGAACACCTTTTTAAAAAGAGCAACTTAGAAAGTATATTTCTGACCTGCAGTGTTTTGTGCGCCCTCGGACACGGACTGGGTTGGCTAGATTCCATCCCATTCTGTAAAGTGAGAGTGTGCTGTTTCATTCATTGAGATATACTTAGTATTCAACTGTTCTGTATTTTCAGGTCGATTTGACGAGACGGTGATCATCGATAGAATGCGCAGTTGTCAGGACCTGCTCAACTTTGTAGGCCAGCGGTCATACCTGGTCAAGAGCAAGGCTTTCCTGCAGTTCTTTGAGGTATTTATGTGTACCAGACACCAAAGCAAAGTGTGTTAATCTCATGGAGCATCATGATTCATAGTAAAATAAAATATAAATTGCATGAGGTTGTTAAATGATAATAAATCAATAGCACTTATTGTGCCTAGAAAAGGTTCAAAACAGCAAAAATTACAAATCGGACTTTGGATTATCAAGAGTCAAACCATTTTATAGATTCATGTATTGCGTCCTCCTGATGTGTTTGTTAGTTTAATACAATATTCATGCCCTCAACTAACAGGCCACATACTCACCTATATTATGCATGATGGTGTAGACGGATGTAGGCTGTGTCATTGGAATTTTTAATTTACATTTTTAACTACTTGTCTTGACATACCACATTTTTATTGGCTGAAATACATACTTTATATGACATTGTTATACTTATAACTCTACGTATTCATGTATCCATTTGTTTCTATCAGTCTGGTCAGTCAGTCAGTAACAGATTTCAAACATAATTTTTACTTATTTTGTGGGATGTTACTTGAGGCTGTATTGATACCATCCGTAGTGTGATACTTTCACTGTCCTTCAGTTTGTTTTATGAGGTGTTGAAACCTATAAACGTAAATTTCAACGTAGCTCATGTTACAACTCATGGGCATAGAACGTAGAGCTCTGCATACGTAAACAGACAGTTAATGACTCCATCTGTAAAATGATACGGCAATAACATGGATGTAGGAAGTGAAGAACACATTTCTGGATTCATGGTAAACTTGCATAGCATCAGACTGTTTGTCTTGAGAAAGACTGGAATGTCAGAAATACCTGAACATTGCAGCAGAGAACAAATAGGGATAACAAGACATATTTTTTATAAGTCTTAGCACTCCTTCATCACATTACAATTTTTCCAGGAACAACAACGGATCTTCTTCCCCACTAGTTCTTTTCTTTTAACATGATTTTGAATGTACATTAAAGTTTTCCCCAGAATATAAATACCACCTACCGGGGTATTAGTCAAAAAAACATGTTAATGACTCAAGAAACAGGAGAGTTTTACAAAACAAATTTCCAAAAGGTGCATTTCTTTAAAAACAAAAAAACACACTTCATCAAATAGTATATTTGATAATCGTTGTCTTATTTTATCACTGTCACACATTTTCCTCAGGCAACACATTCTGTGTGTATTTCAGGGAGGTGAAAAACTCGAAACAGACATCAGCAAGTGTGAGCTTCTGAAACCGACCACTAGGTGTCAGCACGCATGTGACAGTTGGGCAACAGACAGCACGAACAGTGTGTCGCTGTCCGACATGTCGGAGGATGACGCCGGTGTCACAAGAGGCGGTTCTGTCGAGGTCACAGCATCGTCCAGCGGGTCAGTTTACCCTGGACAGTGGCCACACCCTAAATTGGTTAAACAGTGTAATAATTTAGAAAATTATTTACTTCCGAATAAATTTTTCTGTTTTTCCGTATATTTTGGCTGGGTCTCACAGCCTTCTGCAGTGGACTGATTTTATTGTCATGTCCCATGACCTACATCAACTTGTGTGACATGATGTAGGTCATGTCAAATCAGTCAGCTGAAAAAGGCTGTGAGATGCAGATGAAATGTACGGAAAATAAGAAAAAGTTTCTTCAGAGGTAAATAATTTACTAACTAACATGAACCAAGAAACTGTATCACTACATTCGAGGAATGTTTTGTTGCCAGTGCGGTCGCATTGTTGTGTGAAAGGGTAGAGTTAAAGGACGTATCCCATCATTTGTTGGAGATTTAACTCGTCATGGTAACTGGTTCCCTTGTTGCCTTTCTCAAATCTCATTGGCTTCACGAATCTTTCCTTGCCCTCTCAGCAAAGTCACTGAGATTTGATTCAGGAATTTTTTTTTATTCCATTGACGTGTTCAGTGGTATAGGAAAGGACTAAGTCAGTTACTGTTGCACTGCTTACTATTACAATTACACTGTGTTTATGTTTACATTATTTTTTCATGAATGAAGTTGTAAAGTGAAAGTGAAACTTGTTCCGACAGAGAACAGCTGGGAGACTCGCTGGGTGGCATCTGGCAGTATCGGCAGTCAGCTGACGAGATCAGTCTCCATGACGACGACGACGACGATTTCAGTTTCCTTGACGGCGTCGATGACGCACAAGCACCAGTGGATGTCGCTGTCGATTCTCCACCTGACGCGTCACTACTGAAGCCAGACATTGACCTGTTTGACCCGCTGGCGGGAAGGAATGTTGGTGGTGAGGATGATAGTGAGTATAGCAATGCATGGTTGCTATCGACGATGCCAATTTGTGATACCGAGTTACCACGGGAGACGGACAAAACCGACGCGCTCCTGGATGAGCTGGAGAAGGAGTTAGTGTCATCAAATAGTGACACGAACTTCGACACAGGTGACACAAACGTTGACAACAATGACACCGTTCCGCCTGCAGTTGTTGGTGAAACATTTGCATCGACCGGATTAACAAACGCTGATTACGCTGACGGCACCGAAGGTAGTTCCGACGCTGTCCACAAGGGGCGTTCAAGAAGCAGTTCCACGGTGGAATGCGGAAAGGGCGACTTGGTGATAAGTCCGGTCCACGCAGCGCCCTCGTCCGTCGGTTCCGTCGTTCCCCCACCAGGGGGACCTAGTCCGACGCGATCGCAGACCAAAAGGTCAGAGGTTGGGTCGAGTTCGTCCCGCCACCACCAGGGGCTGGTGACGGTCGATTTGAAGCAGAAGGCGGACTACATCTTCCAGGCGGCCCACCACATCAGTCTGGCCCTGCAGTGTGAAGCTAGCGCCAACTACTTCATGGCCTTCAACTACTACAAGAGTGGTGTGGGCATCCTACTGACCGGCGTCCAGCGTAAGTGACCACTGTACCAGTTCTACATTTCAGTTTTTTGCTTGTCTTGTATCAGAATGATTTACTTTAAAAAATCTTAAATTTAACCTATCAGCTATTATTATGTCGTGCAATTTGTTAATTACTGTTAATTATTGTTTCTGTTACTACTCTCCTAACTTTCTGATAAATCTCACCATTTTACATTCAGTATTGCATATTTTGATGTCCTATATTCTTGTGTTTTTTCTTTTGTTACATTTTATTTACATGAACATTTATAAAATTATGTTTATAAAATGTTTGTACATGAAAGTTATTATTATTAAATATCATATTTATTAAATAAATTATATATATATATAAATATATATATATATATATATATATATATATATATATATATATATATATATATATATATATATACATATATTATATAAAATTTATTTTACTCTTTACATTATATCAATATATGTTTATTATGTTGATGTTATATTAACTTCCAATGTTTATGTTCCTGTATTGTATAGTGCCATAGAGAGATATTGTATAAATATGGTGCTATATAAGTCAGTAAACGTTTCCATATGTGCTGTGTTTGTGGCAGTGGATGAGAATGAGAAGCGCAGAGACATTGTGAGGAAGAAGACGGCCAAGTACCTCATGAAGGCCGAGTCACTCCACACGAAGTACCTCTCTGGAGGGGAGAGCACCGACCACTGGGATGTAAGTCCTCTCTGTCCCTCACTCCCTCTTCCTCCCCTCACCGTCTCTCTCTAGCTCTCTCTTCCTTCCCTTTCCATCTCTTCCTTCTCTGTCTCTTTCACCTCCTCCTTCCATTTTCATTCCCTCTCTTCATCCATTTACATCACTGCAAGACATTTGGAAATAATATTTTTATTTACAATTGTTTGCCAATAAGGTGATGGAAAATAACAACTTGAGATTTGATTTGAAGAATTGGGGCTTTTTCTGTTTCTGCATCAGCTTCTCTCAGTTGAAAATATTGCACAATTTCATCGTCACTTAAAAATGTACCTTTTTAACCTTGCTTACCCACCATAGTTCCCCGGCATATCAATCCATCTGTTGGCAATTTAAATGTTGAATATGACTTACACATTTTGACGTTGACTAACCCTTTTGTCTTGATGCACCTCTAGAGCTTGGTTTCCCAGTATTTAAGCACAAAAGAAGTTACCTAGTTATTATTATTAAGATATGTGTAATTTACAAGTATTTACTCTATTTAATTATATTTATTTATCGATTTCACGTTGGTTAATTTTGAAGCATTGCTGCCCTATCTAGTGACTGCTGTAACAAATGGATGTTGTTCTGACTGTTCCGTAGACACGACATGTATCGACAGAGAACATCCTCCAGCCTGACGTTGCCTTTCTCCGCGGCCCTGTCAGTGAACTGGCCAACTACCGTGTCCTTGGCGTCATAGACAAGGTACAACTTGTGATGGACAAAGTCACAGAAACCACATACGTCATCAAGGTGAGTGACAGACAAGAGCCGTTGAAAGGACGGACCATAAAGAAAACTCAATGTCTTGTTGATAGTAATAATAATTGTAACATTTCTATAGCGTCTATATCTGTAAATTCAAGGCCACAGGTAGAACAAGCAAAATCATTTGGCGTAATCGTAAACAAGGACAGGCGAAAGTTGTCATTGGAGAATGGAACCGCTAAAAAATTATGGCAGAAAAACAATTTAAAACAAACAAGTAAAATATTTTTTTAAGATGGCTACAGTTGATTTCATTGTAATAGGGAGTTGATTCCAGATTTTTGGAGCAGCTACTGAGCATGTTAGCCAATATTGAGCTTAGTTTTAAGAAAACAATGTTTGAAAATGGATCATCAAACAAACCAACTGTTGCAGTATTTTAAAATGTATTCTGCTTCATTCACTTATTAAAAACATCTGGTTGTGTTATTGAAAAACAGTTTTACATTTAGAAAAACTGTTTTGTTAACCTATGAACTCAGCAGTGTCATTCCTGACTGTTTCAGGTGCTATACAAGAGCTACAGAGAACCCGTGGGCCAGGCAATTGTACCAACCATCTGCCCATTCATGGTGCGACTGTATCGGTACTATGAGACTAGTAGCGCCATCTACCTGCTCCTACAGCACGCCACTGGTGGCCACCTCTGGAGTTACGTGAGCGGTTACTTAAATCCCGCGCCGCAGTCGCCGCAATTCGACGATCGTCATGGCAACAGGCGTCCATTTGGCGAAGAAGCAACGGAAGTGAAAACGGAGACGAACACCGAAAACCCGGGTGTTACACAGGAATGTGCTGAAAGCTATAAGGAACTATTCGCCGAAAATGCGGAAGTTGGCAATAGAAATTCTGATGTAACAATGAAGACAGACGGTGAGAAAGTTCGAACAAATTTGAAATGTCAGTGTCGGAAGTCCAGCGATTCGTTGGGGCTGGACCAAAGCCCGGACATTGTGACGTCGGGAAGTACCCATCACCTGCTACTTAGGCGGGTTTCCTCGGGGAAATCGGGTGGGGACGGAACGGGGTTCGGGGACCTCCTCAAGGGATCAGACGTCTCAGTCGAGCAGTTCAGCATCAACAGTTTTGACAGCGATGTAACACCAGGTGGCGCCAGGTACAGCAACACACCCGATTACATCGAGACGGTTCCGGAACTGAGCGAGTCCGTTTCCCCGACGATGTCACCGAATAGACAACACGCAGCCCCATCGGCAGACGAAGAGGTTTTTATTGATAACGGTCTCGATAGACATTTAAACGAGATTCACAAAACTGGTAACGGTGAATGTTTCAGTAGTACACCAGCAGGTGGCGCCCATAAAGCTGAAGTTGTATCAGAAGGAACGGAGAATATGGTCGAGTCGGACGACGAACCTAGTATTTACGATCGGCCACAAAGCGAAAACTGTGATACGCATAGTTTAGATGAATCAAAGGTGCACATAGATACTCGGACTGAGAAACCTGATGATGTTGAATGTTCAAAATCCGGTGACGCAGAAGAAACGTCGGGTGCGAGGAGAAGTTCGACAGATACACAGGAACATGCCCAGGTCTTTCGAATGGCGTCGCAAGAACGCAGCTTAGAAACTACTGGACCTGTTCGAAAGCGATCGGGGCGTGTGCGAACGTTGTCGTCGGCGTTCGGCGACCTTGACCTGGCTGATGACAACAAGGAGGTCAAGTCGCCAACGTCAGTTCGGTTGCCTGAGACGTGTGTGAGACAGTGGATCGTAGAGATGTTGGTTGCCGTCTCAAAGCTCCACCAGCTCGGCATCGTCTGCAGGTTGGTGGTGATTGACACATGTCTCGTGTCCTGTTGCCTAGCAACATGGCGGTCATGTCTGTAATATATGATGCTGTAGCCATTGTTAATTCTTTTGTTGAAATTCCAGTCCCAGATGTTTTTCTTTTGGAGAAAAAGCATGTTACTAAAGTTTGTAATCGGCGTTGTGGGAATATTTGACCCAGCAGGTGTCATGTCACTCTGATTGTGCAGTGTATTTGTATTAAATTGTACCAGTGTACTGCTGCGGGCTGATCTTGAGTAGTGCAGATTATGCAGTTGTCACCAACTCCATGGGTTGAAGTGATATCTACAGAACATTTCTGTAAAGTGACTCTGTAGTCTGTAAAGATATTCTGTCTCTATAGAGTTATTGCGTAGTCTGTAGAATTACTCCGTATTCTGTAGAGTTACTCCGTATTCTGTAGAGTTACTCCCGTAGTCTGTAGAGTTACTCTGTAGTTTGTAGAGTTACTCCGTAGTCTGTAAAGTTACTCCATAGTATGTAAAGTTACTCCGTAGTCTGTACAGTTACTCCGTAAGTCTGTAAAGTTACTCCATAGTCTATAAAGTTACTCTGTATATTACATTTCTTATTATCAAAGTTTCTTTTAAATGATTACACAAATGTATATTTACCGAAACTAAGACAGGCCAGTAATTTTGATGTTTTTTGCTGTAATTTCGGTTGTTGTTTAAATGAATACCAGCTTAATTCTAACGAACTGTTACAGAGACCTGCGACCTGCAAACATCCTATTGGGTGAGCGAGGTCATGTGACCCTCAGCTACTTCAGTCGGTGGCCGTGTGTGGACTCGGAGACACCGAATGAACATGCTGTCAGTCAGCTGTATGCTGCCCCTGGTACTCGTCCTTTTCTCTCTACTTCCTTCCTTCGTGCACAATGCAGTAGTGGTTAAAACTGTCATGTGAAATATTTGTAATTGTGTGACGCTTGTATCATTAAAGCACCTTTGGATAGACACAGGTCTGCCTCACCTGAGAATTTCTTTATAAATCTGAGCATTGTTTATTTTTTGTTTGATTTTACATGTAATTATATGCAGCATCTATGCCTGTTAATATTGTACACATGCCATCATGTGGGCATTTGGCTGTTGATCTTGTTCAGTTAATATTTATTTCACACAGTTTAATTGCTGTAACTAACACATTTTTGCAATAAATATGTTGTGTTGAAACGGTACTCAGCAGCTGTCACATTTCCTAGATTCATCGGACATGTTTAAAAAAAGATAGTACCTATCAAACTTGTTCCATAAGATAGCGTTGTCCGTGAGTTATCTGAAAAGTAGTTCCAGTGTGTGTATTTATATTCAGAGGTGAGTCGGCTGTCAGAGGAAGTGAGTGAGGCGTCGGACTGGTGGAGTCTGGGAGCTCTCATGTACGAACTCATCACAGGCCGGGTGAGTGTGTCGGACAGATGAACCACAACACAGAGTATATTATGAATAAACTAAACAATTAGACTATTGCTTGTTGGTGACCAAGTAATGCAATCAGTGCTGTTCTTCGGTCTATCATTGTGAGAGGAGGTAAACCCTTCACCATTATAAACAGGAGGCACAGGTAAAGGACACAATCAAAAACAACGTTGTATGCTATCAACATTCACCAATGAAGGATATTATGGTTGTTTACTTGACACGAATGACAATAAGGAGGACGTGTTGATTAAAGAAATGTTGTTGGTTACAATGACATATATGAAATTGTACTCTGAAAGAGCCATTAGAAAATGTCAACAGATTTTTGCTAAATGGCGCCTGACAGACGTTTGGCGATAATCAATTCCAAACTGTTTTTGTTACCCACACCAGATACATATGAGATAAACAATTGATGTCAAATAATGTGTGAACTAGACATCATTACATGGCTATTTAAATATATATTATATATATATATTTACATATATTTACATATATATATTTACATATATATATTTACATATATATATTTACACATATATATATATATATATATTTATTTACACATATATATAAATATATATATATATATATACATATATAATGTATGTATTATGTATATCTAATTTTTTCATCTGTATCTAGTGTGGGCAAGTAGGGCAATAAAGAGAATTTCCTGTCGTCACTCATGACTTATGATAACCCATTCAGAATGCCTGTGTGACGAGATGTTTGGTGACATCCATGGGTTGAGACTGGCTGATAGAGTTGACTACATTGCCACTGTCTGTTGCTTGCAGTCCCTGGTGAGCTGCCATCCGAGTGGGATCAACTCCCACACATGTCTCCTCATCCCAGACCACGTCTCCCCCGAGGCACAGTCCCTCCTACAGCAGGTGGGTCCCCCCGCCCCCACCCCATCCAAAATATGTAAAAATTACTCCTAATGTCCGCAGATGCAGTGGCACAGTGGTTAGTTATTATTATAACTATAATTTTTAATTATATTATAGATTAGTCTTGTATTTTATTATAATTAATGTTTACATACTGTTTTAATGATGAATATATCTGTATTTTTATTTCTCTACTCCTGTATTTTTAATTTTTATGACGAACGCTGCAAAATGAATTTCCCGGTCCGGGACAATAAAGTTTATTGCATTGCATTGCATTGCATTGCATTGCATTGCATTGCATTGCATTGCATTGCATTGCATTGCATTGCATTGCATTGCATTGCATTGCATTGCATTGCATTGCATTGCATTGCATTGCATTGCATTGCATTGCATTGCATTGCATTGCATTGCATTGCATTGCATTGCATTGCATTGCATTGCATTGCATTGCATTGCATTGCATTGCATTGCATTGCATTGCATTGCATTGCATTGCATTGCATTGCATTGCATAGGGTATCGAACTCTCAGTTGAGAGAACATTTCTAATCACTATTTATCCTAACCAGGTAGAAAATAAAAAATTTAAATAATGAAACATAAATTAATGCAAACGAATTGAGTCATTTTAAAATATGTACAAATGAAAGTAAAGTTGCATTTTTTTAATTTGCTGTTTTGGTGTTACAAGACTAATATTTTCTTGCAGCTGCTCAAGTTCAGCCCCTCAGAGAGACTGGGATCAGGATCAGGAGGCGTGGAAGACATCAGGGCTCATCCCTTCTTCGCCGACGTTCAATGGCCGTCTCTCTGAGGCCCCCTAGATCATTCATGAAAATGTGTACCTTTACCGACAATGTAACGCATTTTTCAGTATAATGTACTGAATACTAGAGTTAAATCAAATTTATTTTGACACTACTTCTCTATGTAAAACAGATTCACTAGGAATAAATACTCTATTTTTAATTTAGTTAATCTGAAATGGTGTTCAAAATTTTAATTTTGCATCAGTGAAACATTCAAATTTAATGCAAACAATGAAAATGTGTAACAATGCTGTAGCAGGCGGCTACCTAGAATTGTTCATTGAGCTTTCAATTTAAAAAGTATACATATTTTTTACAATTATTTGAATCTTGTATATATATATATA
Organism: Oasisia sp. SBJ-2009; assembly: GCA_964017155.1. Taxonomy (NCBI): domain Eukaryota; kingdom Metazoa; phylum Annelida; class Polychaeta; order Sabellida; family Siboglinidae; genus Oasisia; species Oasisia sp. SBJ-2009. Next base: position 19,444,139 of record OZ024856.1, read on the forward strand.
TCGATGTATATGTGCATTCATCTGTAAAATCATTTGTTAATTGTATATTTAAATGTACAATGTCTGATCCATTTTATCACGAAATCATGTTGCCTGATGAAATTATATGAATAATGTCTTAATCGCACAAATGAACATTTACCAGCCACATTTTTAAATGCGATTTGATCGTTACGAATGGTGATGTTCAGAACGTTTTGTATATAGCTGTCAACAGTTATTTCCGATAGTTGTCCGACAAATTAATTTGGGGGGGTCAGTCATACCCGGGTTCATCCACGGAGCTCACAAAATTACATCCACTTCGCCAGTAGCGAAATATGACATTCGGAACAGAGCATCGGAATTAAAATGGATAGATATATTGTATACCATTATAACTATGGAATACTCTCGCGTATTTGAATGTCTTACTTCCATGTCAGACACATCCATTGTCTCTATCTTTGTATTTGACAGACAAGTGGTAGTTGTCATTATTGTCAACAGGTGTCGCCACAGCTCACACAAAACCACAAGCTCTGAGGGAGCATCGAGTTTTTGCAGGTGTCTTCTCTTAATCACAACAGGGCTACAAAGCAATTTAACGTGGGGCAGCCACAGTACCAAATGCAGAAAAGCCTTGATGTTATGAATTTGATCATGACAAATAAATGAATTGGTCCTGGTATTTTCTTAGGAGTTCCTGATGAAATCTGCGCTTGTAAAATGTTAGTAGACTTTGGATATAACAGTTTTGTCGGTGCCAGTTGAGAATACTTTAAAATATCACATAGCAAATCGACAACGTGAAGTAAAGAAAATGCTAGTATAAAGTATATCTTTCATTGCATAGATCAAACAGTTGGTCTTCGTATTCGTTGATTTTAATGAAGCCTGCTTCAATTATTATGAACATGGTGTCGATAAATTTCACATAAGAATTTTGGACATTATGAATAAGTTGGCTGTCCCCAGAAATGATTTATATGGCTTACTGTGTATTGGACGTTATTGTATTACAGAACATAATGATGTCAGTATGACCATTGCTGGAGTGAATGAAAAATTATGCATTCTTGTTGGAACTTACCACCTTTGCTATATACAGGTGTAGTTTATTGTTATGATGGTAAAGAAATGAGGTGTAACTTATTGTTTTATAAATAGGCAATTCTAATTATGGTCATAATTAATTGGCACGAAAATCCCTGTTAAAATTGTAATTACAATTTCTTGAAAACGTACTCAATTTTATATTACATTATTATGGTAATTCCATGTTTGGTTACAGCAAACTGGTGTTATGGGGTCGAATGAGGCAGCTCAATCAAAATGGTTGGAGAATGCAGAGTTTATAGTTAATTGCAGATATTTTCTATGTACAGTTGTATATATAGTCTAAATTGCTTGTCTATGGTTGTTGCGGTATAGAAATGTATATTTCCCCAAAGTCGTTTATTGTCAGTATCTGACATCTGGACAAATTGATCAATTGTTAGACCGAAGGTTATTGTAAGTAATAAAACCGGTTGCCATAAAAGTGCCTAATTTAATGCAGTTGATTGTACCAAATTACAAGAGATTTTATTGTTCCTATAGCATAATTTATATTACATGAACAAGATGGAAATTTTCTGCGGATGGCAGGGAACTATTTCACTAAGATGTGAAGGATTAAATAAAATGAGCAGCAGTTTGTATCATTATTATGGCACATCGCTGGCAGCTGTCGCCAAACTCATTGCTATGAAGTCAAGATGGACTGTTTTCCACAGATGAAAATAAATGATGTATCACAGATGTACTTTCATTGTCCTGTCATTGCTACAACCCACTGCAACTGTACTTGACAACACTCAGATTTTACATTATTGTCTTATTTGAATTTAACCAATGTGTCGACATGTCTAGATGTTATATAATTATTGTATTTAAGCACTTTGAGAGGCGATTATTATTGTATGCTATATGGATGAAGAACAAAGAAAACCGACAAGTTCTTCAAAATTGTTTATTCCAAGTCTTTCAATAATACTTATCAAGTCTTGTTGCAAACACATCATTCCAGTACATAGCTGAGTCATGAGTATGCATAGATTAGTTTCATTGTTTCACAGTACAAATGTTCTCTCGGTATTGTTGTGGTAAACTACTGGAAACGCAGTTGTACGAGGAGCTGCATCACTTCCAAATCACAAGACAGTGCACCACATAACATCTTGTTTTTACTGCATTATCACATTATTTAATTAAAACTACTCCAGCATTGTAACTGTCTAATTGTGTTTGAGTATACCATTTCAACTTTATTAATTAAAGCATCTCTCGCCAACTGATATTCATGATCGAAAGTTAAAAAAAGTGTTTAAATTGTGGTGTAACAAAACACATAAATATGATCATAATGTCAGAATATGTGTAGTTCATACTAAACATTTTAAAGATAAAAACAGTCAAACTTTGCAGATAAAACAACTCACTGATTTGGCCTATGTCACAATTATGCAGAAACCCTCTGTCAAGCTCTGCCTTTACCAACGATTTGATAATAGTTATATGTGAATTACATAATTGTAGTGGCTTTGTTGCATTTGAAACAGTCTTGACAACGCAAGAAAGCAGTGACAACAACAACGCATCACTCATGGCATGATTACGTGTGACAACAACAACGCAGTCACTCATGGCATGATTATGTGTGACAACAACAACGCAGTCACTCATGGCATGATTACACGCAGCAACAACTTGATTGTCTTGCGAGTTACAGACTTGATTAAACCTGTCTGTACGTGCAACAATGCAGGAGACTGCTCAACAATGGAGAGACCCAAACATCACTCAAACTCTCTTCTTAATCGTTCAGTTGCCAACATCTCATCAAGATGTTCCTGTAATGGATGATTCCATGAGACCTCAAAGTCCCCAAAACAGCATTTCCCCCCATCTGCCCCACCACCAATGTCTGGTGTGGCACTTACAATTAAGGGTAATCCAGAATAGTTTTGGATCACAGCTGGATCATACTAATGTCACAAAGTCACCAACACCTGACCTAACCCGGTACGATGTCTACAATGGTAAAGGTACATTAATACTTGTTCCTCTCAACACAGAGCGCCACTGTAGCAAATTATTTTCTCCACACAACACATGGCGCCAGCCAAATCACCCACATGCAATGTTGTGTGATTTTAAGAACTTTGAACTTGAGCAACCATCCCAAGCCAAATTCACATTTACTTTTTTCAAAATAGTGTTACATCTGTTCATATGATATATCCATATTGACAGTTACAATAAGTCATTATCAACACCTCTCTCTCTCTCTATATATAAAATCTGCATGGATTAATTAACTTAAAATATCACAGATAAAATGCTTCTGTACAAGTTATGAGCAATTTGGCTGCAGAAATCATGGTTTTAATTATTTGTAAATCATGATTTAATGTGCTTGGCTTGTATTTTATATGTAAAAAAAAAATTATGTTAAATAATCAACATTTTGTACATGACTGCTTCTGATAAAGTTCAACTGTAATGCCAGTGTCCTGCCTTAAAAGTACACATTCCTAAAAACCTGATAAAAATCTGTATATAAAACAACATTAATATATATATTTAAGTCTGTCATATATTGTTAATACATAAGTCTTCATTCAAAGGCATCTTAGTTAACTGATTATTAAATATAGTCTCAATAATTAACCATATACATCCTGTTTGATTGCTGTCAGATATCACTCTGACATACGTACATACACAATAATTATATATTATAAAGCATTTTCCACAAAAATCGGATATATATATATATTAAATCAAGCATACGTTATGATGACAACACATGACATTCATAGATATAAAAATAGCAAAATTCTAGACCTGCAATCTTTACATGACAGATTCGTCGTGGGGAAAAAATCGGCTGGCAAACTCATCGTCAGTGAGGGAGAGGGGAGGAGTATGGGCGTCAGCGTATAAACCCCTCTTTGGGGAAGGGGTCGCCCCATCCAACGTAGGGGGACTGGCGATGCGAACCTTCTTTTGCTTCCTGCTCGGAGTCGAGGTACTCATGCTGCCATTCTTGCCATCGCCCTAGAGAATGTCATTAACAATGTAAATGTTTGTAAACGTTCATTGATTTATATTGCACCATATTTGTACAATAATATTCTATGGTGCTGTACAATAGAAGATTGCACAATGGGAGTTAATATAAACATTCAACATAATATACATGTAATGATATAATATAAAAGAGTAAAATAAATTAATACAAAATAAATAATAAACTTATATAGCGCTAAATCTAGCTAAAAACTATTCAGGGCGCTTTACATGCACATGTTAGATAAATAGATTATTTAATTAATAATAAATGATTATTTTAAATAATCATAGTAAATAAATAATACAAATTTTTAATTTAATTACAAACATCCGACATAGTCTAAGTCATTATTTAACAAGTGTAAAACTATGAAACATATATTTATATTTAATAAAATATTAAAATGTATAACTGTTGTAGGCTACACCAAAATAGTGAGTCTTCAATTTGCTCTTAAAAATGCCGATATCGTTGCAGCAATGTGTTAACCTTGCGAGAGTGTTGTTGAAATCTGCATTTCTGACTTAAATTCTGTAATAAGCTGTATGTACGAAACCAGATCGGATAAAAACGTTGCGATATATCAGGTTTCAAAATACATTATATTCTAAATGAAATAATATAATGTAACCTGAACTATTATTTTGTTGCCATTTACATAAAGGTGTGATATACATACAAGTACATCAGACAAAATCTGTTTGAATTTATTCAGAAATATGGTTAGCTTTGAAAATCAGTTGAGCTTGGCTACTAGAATTTTGTCATTTCATTTTATACTTGATTGATGATGACAAGAAAATACTCCTTCAAAATGTTTCTGCTGATATGTGTATGCATACAGATGTAGCTATAGTTATATATATATATATATATATATATATATATATATATATATATATATATATATATATACATATATATATATATATATATTAATTATATATATATATATTAATTATATATATATATTATACATAATATATAGTATGTGTGTATACACACAGTATCATTATTATGTGTGACATAAAATAAAATAATTTAAACACTCTCATTACCTCGTAGGCATGTAGGAAAGGTTTGGCATTCGCCAGTTCGTCTCTTAGAGAGTTCATTGCCAGCTGAAGTCTGTGGAACCAAACACAGCAGGTGTTTACTGAGCATCCCTTCATTCAGTTGTGACATTCAAAGAACACGTATCCATGACGACATTCTAAGTTAGGGTTCAACAATTCTGTAAGTTGAAGGACTACTACAGAAGGGTATCAACTGGAAAATAACAGCACCTGGTCTTTAAGAACATGGGAATGCACCGGTAATGTGTTATTACATTTACTGCAGTGTTACAATGTTACAAGTGATGTGTTACAACGTTACAGTGTTACATTTGCCACTCACTTGCTGTAACGTTCCTGGATTTTCTCCCGTTCTCTCGCGGTTTCCTGCAGAGCATCAACAAAGTCTGAGTTAGCAAATACAAGGAATATTATTTTGTGGTACAATATGAATGTGTGTGTGTGTGTGTGTGTGTGTGTGTGTGTGTGTGTGTGTGTGTGTGTGTGTGTGTGTGTGTGTGTGTGTGCATGAATAAGGTGTGTGCATGTGTAGTGTGTGTGTTATCTATGTGCGTTACTTATGCTACAGTGACACAGTTTGTAAACACGTTTTTCTGCTTTTCCCTTGAGATACAGTGACCCTATTTGTTAACATGATTTTCATCTTTCTTTTGTAGCTTCATTTACTCATCAATCAAATATCACCAGCCACAGCAGGATCATTTATGAATTCATCATTACATTTCTGAATCCACCGCCTGCAAGACGACACGCTGGTACAACCACAAACTACACCTTGGGACTTCAGTTTCATTGGCTAGTCACTGTTCCTCAAAATCACAACACTGATCAATAAAACCTTTTATTGACAAAGTAGTACATGTTTATTGATATATATATATATATATATATATATATATATATATATATATATATATATATAGCACTACATGTATACAATAATATTGTATGGTGCTGTATAATACACAACAATTCACATTAGTTAATACAAACATAAACAATCAACATAACACACATACATTGATATATGTAAAATAAAATTAAATAAAAGCAAAAAAAGTAAAATATATATATGTAAAATAAAATGTAAAATAAATTAAATTAAATAAATAATAATAAATATTTTTAACAATATTAAATATTAAATAAACATAATTATTTAAGTACAAACATCTGACATAGTATAAATAATTATCTAACAGGTTTAAAATTAGAACTAAATAAAAAAATTACATGCATACCTGTACGGCCAGGGGGTCGTGGAAGCCATTCTGGAGCTCCCCTGACAGAGCCGCCAGCTTCTTCCTCTGTTCTCTCAGCATCTCATTCGTCAGGTCCTCCACCTGGTCCTGACATATCACTCAATATGATTACACACAGCAACAACTAAACCTGGTCCCGAGATTATCACTCATGGTATTATTGACTAAAATCAATGCTTCAGTTTTCTTAAAAATCCACTTCAAGAGATTTCATAAACCACACCACATGTCAGCATCATCTAAATTACACTCCATCTGAAATGTAGAGGGTGGACCCACCTTAAGGTTTGAAACAGCAGTGGATTGGCCAACATCACGGTCTGCAAACTCTGCCAAAGAAACGGCAGACAATGAGAAAATCTTACATCAACACACACACGCACACACACACACTAAAGATACATAGCGGTCGAAATACACACAAGTGGTAATATATCCTAATGACGAGTCCCCTGATCAGTAAAATTCTGGATAAATAGACATGTACATTCTGATAACCCAAACCAATATATATATATATATATATATATATATATATATATATATATATATATCACTTTGTAATGTTTCACATATCATTTTAACATGACTTGTTAATTGTTGTATGCAAGCCTCTAGAACTACAGTTTCATTACCTCAGATTTAGTTGATTAAATTAATTGACGGTCTGGTTATTGTGTGTAAAAAGGAGAAAATGGTCTACCAAGGTTTTGATTGGCCAGTTGGTCAAGGACGTCGTTTTGACGGTGGATCTCAGCGACAAGATATTGCCTGTCCTTCTCACTCGTGCATACGATGTCTCGGACGTCCATCTTAAGTCTCTGCTCCTTGTCTCTCGTTTCCCGCAAGTCACTCTTCAGCCACTCCAGCTTACTCTGTCACATGACAACACAACCAAGTCACTCTTCAGCCACTCCAGCTTACTCTGTCACATGACAACACAACCAAGTCACTCTTCAGCCACTCCAGCTTACTCTGTCACATGACAACACAACCAAGTCACTCTTCAGCCACTCCAGCTTACTCTGTCATATGACAACATAACCAAGTCACTCTTCAGCCACTCCAGCTTACTCTGTCATATGACAACACAACCAAGTCACTCTTCAGCCACTCCAGCTTACTCTGTCATATGACAACACAACCAAGTCACTCTTCAGCCACTCCAGCTTACTCTGTCATATGACAACACAACCAAGTCACTCTTCAGCCACTCCAGCTTACTCTGTGACACGGCAACATAACCAAGTCACTCTTCAGCCACTCCAGCTTACTCTGTCACACGGCAACATAACCATGTCACTCTTCAGCCACTCCAGCTTACTCTGTCACATGACAACATAACCAAGTCACTCTTCAGCCACTGCAGCTTACTCTGTCACACGGCAACATAACCATAACCAAGTCACTCTTCAGCCACTGCAGCTTACTCTGTCATACAGCAACATAACCAAGTCACTCTTCAGCCACTGCAGCTTACTCTGTCATACAGCAACATAACCAAGTCACTCTTCAGCCACTGCAGCTTACTCTGTCACCCGGCAACATAACAAGTAACCATAATACTAAAACTTACACAATGCCTAATCTAGTTAATAATATTCAAGACACTACAATGCAAATGATGTAGTTTATTTTGGTCATTGCATATAAATAACCAATAGCAAAATAATAAATATCATAAAATATACATTGTGACTTGTTACACATAAATTATATAAATATGAAGAAATTAGGAAAACAACTCAAATTAGCTAATATTATGCAATTCCATATGTGAACTGACTGTAAACAAAGTTTCTTGTATCATGTACCACATTTTTCAGAAATCCACTGGATACCTACACTACTTTCATTGCAGGTTGAGCGAATGTGGCTAAGAAATATATCCACCAGGTACGTGAAACAAAATGCATTAGCTTTTGCTGGAAATGTGATTAATGGTAATTATATCTGAACTGATTACACAGTATAAAATACCTCCCACACAACCATATAACTTATATGCAAAGCATGGAAATCATTACGAGTGAGAGAGGTGACAGTGGTGGGGTGACTGGGGTCATACCTTCACTTCAGCAAGCCACTTGTGGGGTTCACTTGGCAGACCACGGGTCAGAGACAACGCCTGTGGACAAACCAGATTTGTGACCCCAAAATGATAAACATTACCTTGACAAAATCACACAGCTCATTTCCACTCCACTACAGTCTTTCTATGGCTTTCCATTTTAAACTACGCTAAATCATATCAAGAACATGTACGCAGATAATTCTAAATAACAACTGTTGCACTTTCTGAAATACATCACCAGTAATAATAATTATTATTATTAACTGGTATATATCAAACGTCAGCGGTCCATGGAAGGAAATTAACTCAAAAAGGCAAGTGAACCTCATTGAATTGCAGATAATGCTTAAAAATTGTCACATTTATAGTGACGACTTACAATGGGCTAAATAAAGTGTGTCGGGAGTTTAAAATGGACATCACTAAAATGCAACTATTTATGGGCATAAAATTTACTGACAAATCAAGACAGACTAGTATTGATGTTAACACCAACTTCAGTTGAATGTGTCATCTATGACTGAAACTTAGAATCTGACTATATGCAATGGCGCCATCTTGTGGCCAGGTAAGGAAGCGTGACAGTAACCTGTGTGCCTTACCTTGTATGTCTCCACTGAGTCAATGGTTGCTATCTCAATGACAGAGTCGACGGCTGCAGCCACGGTGTTGAGCACATTCTGAAATGTACGCAAAACTAGTTATGAAGCACCAGTAACAGAAACAGTTATTTGTCTCCCCAAATTGAAAATAACATAATGTTTCCATATTGATTTATAAGTTCGATGATATTTAAATTATTTGATTAATCAGCTGCATACATTAAATGCATAACATCATTTATATTTTAACTCGAATTTTTTATTTTTTATTTAAAAAACAACTTGAATTACATTAAATTATGGATTCACATTTCTGTGACGTTGATGTGGAATATTTGACAGGTTGATGTGGAGTATTTGACAGGTTGATGTGGAGTATTTGACAGGTTGATGTGGAGTATGTGACAGGTACAAGATGTGGACGTACATGATAGTCTTTCTGCAGGTCTCGCAGGGCTTGTCTTGTGTCGTGTAAGTCCAGCTCCAAGTCCTCCGCTCTGGGGAAACAACAAGTTGATTACTACACATGATCAGTAGGTCAAGATGGAAGACAGGGTGAACAATGACTTTAGATATAAATGCTTCACACAGGCGCACAAAGAGATGTAAATCAAGCACACAATAAGAAACACACGAACATGTATACACACCCACCCACCCGCCTGCACGCCCACACGCACACACACGTGCATGCATGCACGCACACACAGACACTATATGATCATACATATTGTGGAATAATACATGGTTATGTTGAAAGTATTTCCTAAAACTTTGACAGAAACTACATTGTCGATTACAATAGTGCAATAGATGATGATCCTCTCTTTACATAGTTACTTACTTATAAAATAAAACACTATAACAATGAAAACACATTTTTAAGATTACCAACTATTTATACAAATCAGTTATTAGTATAATAAACAATATTTTCACTGTATGTTACCAATGCTGGGAATGTTCATAAACAGTACCTTTTCAGCCCATCTTCTGTCAACTGTGCCTGTAAATGAATAAAATACGCCCAATGAAAACATTACTCAAATACAATATAATACAATACAAACATTTATCATTTGCAACTTCAATTTATAATAATATTTTTAATCTAATGCAGCAGCAATTTAAATTGTTTTTCCTCTGTCGTTTAGGGAGAAGCAGTTAAGTACACTTTACCTTTGATAAGAACTCCTCCCTTGCTCTGTCGTAGTGACGCAGCACGTCAGATGATTCCTCCTGACTTCTGGAAACAGACAGAAACAAGAAATATTGTTACGTTAATTTAAGAAAGGAGACAGATACCTGGCCAGAGACCGAGTCGCAATGAGAGAGAAAGTCACAATGAGAGAGAGAGAGTCACGAGACCGAGTCACAACGAGACCGAGTCACAACGAGACCGAGTCACAACGAGACCGAGTCACAACGAGACCGAGTCACAACGAGACCGAGTCACAACGAGACCGAGTCACAACGAGACCGAGTCACAACGAGACCGAGTCACAACGAGACCGAGTCACAACGAGACCTAGTCACAACGAGACCGAGTCACAACGAGACCGAGTCACAACGAGACCGAGTCACAACGAGACCGAGTCACAACGAGACCGAGTCACAATGAGACAGAGTCAAAATGAGACAGAGTCACAATGAGACAGAGTCACAATGAGACAGAGTCACAATGAGACAGAGTCACAATGAGACAGAGTCACAATGAGACAGAGTCACAGAGACAGACCAAGAGAGAGAGACAGGCAGAATGTGGCAGACAGAGAAAGTTAGAGACAAATAAACAAACAAATAGGCTGACATATAGCCAGACAAGGCAACAGACAGATATAGACAGACAGATCAACACACTGACAGAGAGCTAGACAGAGAGACTGACACACATAAATTAATAATCCTTCAGTCAGCAGCTAGAACAACCCACCTGGCGAACTCTTCATTCACCCTGTCCAGTTCTGTCTTCAGCAGCTCCATCTGTTTCTTCGTGAGTCGAGCCGCAGACCTCTCTTCTTGAAGGGTCAACTACAACAACACACTCAGTCACAACTACACTCTCAGTGACAACTACACACTCAGTCACAACAACACTCTCAGTCACAACTACACTCTCAGTCACAACTACACACTCAGTCACAACAACACTCTCAGTCACAACTACACTCTCAGTCACAACAACACTCTCAGTCACAACTACACTCTCAGTCACAACAACACTCTGAGTCACAACTACACTCTCAGTCACAACTACACTCTCAGTCACAACTACACTCTCAGTCACAACTGCACACTCAGTCACAACAACACTCTCAGTCACAACTACACTTTCAGTCACAACAACACTCTGAGTCACAACTACACTCTCAGTCACAACTACACTCTCAGTCACAACAACACTCTCAGTCACAACAACACACTCAGTCACAACAACACTCTCAATCACAACAACACCCTCAGTCACAACTACACTCTCAGTCACAACTACACTCTCAGTCACAACAACACTCTCAATCACAACTACACTCTCAGTCACAACTACACTCTCAGTCACAACTACACTCTCAGTCACAACTACACTCTCAGTCACAACAACACTCTCAGTCACAACTACACTCTCAGTCACAACTACACTCAGTCACAACTACACTCTCAGTCACAACTACACTCTCAGTCACAACTACACTCTCAGTCACAACTACACTCTCAGTCACAACAACACTCTCAGTCACAACTACACTCTCAGTCACAACTACACTCTCAGTCACAACTACACTCTCAGTCACAACTACACTCTCAGTCACAACTACACTCTCAGTCACAACTATACTCTCAGTCACAACTACACTCTCAGTCACAACTACACATTCATATACACATACAAGTTGTTCATCTCCGAACAAATACTTGTGCTCTAAAGCACAACATCCTTCATCAAATTTAACATATTCAAAAATATTATTAAAAACCTAAACACCATTTATATTATTAAAAACAAGATATCCATGTAACCAATACATTAATATTAAAAAAGAACCCATTCTTATTCAAAAACAACAGATTCCTATTGAAAAACCTAAACTTAGCACTATTGTTGGCCACTGATCACTAATAGCAGACAGCTCACATGTTCTGTGGTTAAAACATTGAAATTTACACAAAACCATCTCCATCCTTGCACAGTTTCTGTTTCTAGAGTTAATCTCAACATTGCAAGTCTTTCTCACTTGTAGCACCGACTCTAGAAATTGCATCCTCGTAGTAGTGATAGATGAGTTAAAAATGTCACACAATTCTGCCTTTATTTAAATATATAAACTTCACTTTACGCTATCCTATGATCCATCCACCTGCCATATCAATCTACCTGCTGACAACTTTTATACTGGTTGCCGATTTTGAGGCTGACTATTGTTTTACCTTGACGTATCTCTGTCTCAGTCTCAGGGGGCTTGGGTGCAACATAACTTATTTAATTAGTACTAAACCTCGTGCCCACCTTGAGAGCCTGTAGTTCGGCCTCATACTCCGCGTGTTCTTTCTTGAAGTGTCGACACATCTCCTGCACCTTGTTGGAGCCATGCATCTGTCAATGAATGAAAGTTTATTTAACAACAACAACACATAGTATGGGAAAATAATACAATACATAATGCTAATGACAATACAATATAATACAATTCCATGATTGGTGAATCGCTGCTGTTGTTAAAGGGACATAGCAGAAGTCAGATGACTTGTAAGGCGCTATGCTCTTTTCGACAAAAATGCGTAGTTGTTATAGTAAGAGATACAAGATTGAATACAAAGCAATAATAATGGTTTTTTTTCCCATTGTGTTAACTGTTCATAAATACGAAGAAAGTAATGTCGACTTTAATCTCTTCTTAAATTGTTGCAAACTTGGGAACTATGGAATGTCACTTGCTAGAACGTTCCATATGTGTATACCTCTGACAATGCACCACTCACTCACAATACTGTATGCACAGATACTAGGATAATGGATAATCGATAGCTCTTACATAGCGCAACTTTGTTGACGCCAAAAAATAATTTGTGCATATATGTACACATAACATAGACTATACAAGTATATACAGAGTACTGACCACCTAGACTAGGGGAACAGTGGTCGCCGGTCAGAACAGACATGTCTTTAATTAATCAAGATTTAAACTCGGACAAAATGGGGAGATTTCACAAACCGACTGGTAATTAATTCAAAACTGTGTGTGTGATGAGGCTGAAATGGAGCTCACCAACAGGCTTTTGATTAGTTCCCTTTAGAAGACTTTTAAAAGATTTTTAGCAGATTTAGATGTATCTAATGGAACAGAATAATTCCCTTTCCCTGCTGTATAAAAGTGCATTACACAGGTAAAGTATCTTATGCCAATTCTAACAGGCAGAGCCCACTACATACATTGTGGAGTCTACAGTACACCGATCTATATGAACATAGAATGTTTTTTACAACAGATGGGAAGTGGGTGGGAATTCAAAAGCTGCTGCTGCCATTTTCAAAATGTGTGTAATTTTGTTCAATCTACACTGCCTCAGTTCAACCACTTACCTTGTATTGTTCCAGCTCTGCCTTCATCGCTTCCATTCGGCTGCCAAAGATCTCTTTCTCCTGAAACAAAATATCAGTCATTTACTATGCATTTACCTAGTACACTTCTTTCCATCAGATTCTAACTCATAATCTGCTACAACTAGAACATAGCCAAGTATCTATCATATAAGCTCACGGACATTCTACAAGTCAGGCAAATTTTACTCTTCAGAAGTGTAGATTTCTTGGTAATATCTCACAGATTTAGCTAGGGGTGAGTATATCTGGTAGGTTTAGATATGTTGCATTTTAGTTGAACAATCAGTTCATATCTTAGGTTCATAGTCATAATATCTTATGCTGGAACATATCTATCTTCACACATTGAGTGGGTTTGGCCCAGCCTACTGGCTCATAAATAACATCTCAAATTAGTGTTTTTCCAAGATTTTTTTATTCAGTCTGATTATGCATATTAGAAAATTAGCCCAACATAACATTGATAAAATGTAGAATACTATTATAAATATTAATCACATCGCCCCAGTGCCGCTCCGAGAATGGTCGCCCCTACCTCTTTCACTCTCTTCAACACTTTGTTCAGTTCGTCCCTCGCAAACTCCTCCGCCCGGAACGCTTCCTTCAGTTGCTCCTTCGCTTCCTAAGTACAGGGAGAGGAAGGGGACAAGATCACTATCACCCCGGGGCTTGAAAGAGCAGGTTATGGGATTTATGGGAGTCTGAGACATGACATGATAACTGGAGCATTTGATTCATAAAGACATTCGATGTTGGAATCCTTGTCGCAGTTTTGAACTTTGGTCAAGTTTATTCAGCTGTATGAATTAGTACCTGGCTATGGACAACAGCAACATTATTAATATAAAATAATGTGTAAATAATTTCTAAGCATGGTAACCAATTAATACGACTTCTTAGAGACTTTTAATTTACACTTCATTGTGTTTAATCGAATATCATTGTTGTTCTCTAGGAATCACTTAGCCATTAACACATGCCCCCAACTGTCCATAGCCAGGTACTAATTCATACACCTAAGCAATGTAGAGTGAATAAATTTGAACAAAGTTCAAAACTGCGACATGAGGATTCCAACATAGAATGTCTTTATGAATCAAATGCTCCAGTTATCATGTCATGTGTCAAATTATGAAACAACGTCCAATGCGACTGTGCTGCCATATACTTTATAACAGAGATAACCCTAATCTATGCCTAGTTTGGCCTACACCGACCAAAGTTTCAAACATGGGTATCAGTCTTGATTAATTTGTTCATCATCAAGGTTACAAACAATGTGAACATTGACTACATCTACAACCAAAAGCAAGTGCTTTCAATATCATCATGCAGGTGACATGTTCCCCGGCCTACCTTTCTCTCATTGGCCACGTCTACCAACTGTGCCGACAACTCAACCTTTGTGACACTGTGCTCAGTTACTTCTTTCTGTGACAACATGGGACACTTTAGACAACACCAACATCACACACCAAGTGTTAGACAACACCCAACACAACACACCAAGTGCTAGACAACACCCAACATCACACACCAAGTGTTAGACAACACCCAACATAACACACTAGGTGTTAGACAACATCCAACATAACAAACCAGGTGTTAGACAACACCCAACATAACACGCCAAGTGTTAGATAACACCCAACATAACACACCAAGTGTTAGACAACACCAAAAATCACACATCAAGTCTTAGACAACACCCAACATAACACACCAAGTGTTAGACAACACCCAACATCACACACCAAGTGTTAGACAACACCCATCATAACACAAGTGGTAGACAACACCCAACATAACACACCAAGTGTTAGACAACACCCAACATCACACACCAAGTGTTAGACAACACCCATCATAACACAAGTGTTAGACAACACCAAACATAACACACCAAGTGTACTGTCGAACAATAATACAGGACACAGTAAATAAAATAAACACACACTGCTACACACAACATGAAAACTTTGATCATAACAAATAAATCA
The DNA here is from genome assembly GCA_964017155.1 of Oasisia sp. SBJ-2009. Taxonomy (NCBI): domain Eukaryota; kingdom Metazoa; phylum Annelida; class Polychaeta; order Sabellida; family Siboglinidae; genus Oasisia; species Oasisia sp. SBJ-2009. Next base: position 19,459,852 of record OZ024856.1, read on the forward strand.
TTCGACAATCTCAATACATTGTGAAGGTTGACAATATATGGACAAAAATATTAAGAAACTAACCAATATCAATTTCACACAACTTCAGGATTTATTTTATATTCTCACAATAACAAAAGAGCAAGTATTAATTAGAGTACAGACCCAATGCAAACAATAATTTATAAAGCAAAATCAAAAGTTTTTTTTAGTTTTTTGTTTACCACAAAGTCAGAGCCATGTTGTACAGTATTATTATGGCTGTTAAAAAACTTAAGTTAAGGAGTTGGTTGGAAAACTGGTCCCACATGAAATGGCACAACCAGATGCAGCTACAGATCATAAATTGTCTTTACACATTCAGTGGAGAAAATAAATCTGTCTTGACACAACAGGCTGACAAGCACCTGAAGACATCCGCAACACACAAGACATAATTAAATTCATGCAGCAACCTTGATGGTGACTAAAAGTCAGTGGCACCCTGCAGATTACCTGCAATTGTTGTATGTGTGATTGTAGAGTCATCTGGGCATTCTGCAGACTGGCCACCTGGTCCTCGTATCTGTGTTTCTCCTCCAGCAGGGCTCCACCTCGCTCCTGTGTCGTGTGGAGCTCATACTCCAGCTGTGTGTGAATAATAATAATAATAATAATATTATAATAAAGCATTTATAAAGTGTTGTAAATCTAGATTACCTTGTTCAAAGGCACTGTTGCAAGAACATAAAAATAGCACCAGACACATTCAATATTAAAAAAAACATGGCATCAACTGTCCAATTAAATTATCATTAAGAAATAAAGTTAAACACAAAAAATAAAACACTACAGATATAGATATAAGATAATAAAAACAGCACAGAACAAAAAAGGAAATAATAAATAATTCTTAAAAACATAAGCTTAAATCGAGAAATAACATTAAATGGTAGTAAAAGTTCAGGGGAAAAAGGCTTGTTTGAATAAATGAGTCTTCAGAAGTCTGTAAAATGGTGCAGAGTCTCATTCCTATCGTGTGAAGATCGTTCCATAGACGAATAAACATGAATAAACACACGAGTGTCTGTAGATTAACACTAAGAACATTATAAATCAGATGCAGTAGTTGTTTGCTGTGCGGACTGCTGATGAAAGGAACATCTGCTAAATGAACAACTTTTAAATACCAGTTTTAACCTGTGTTTTATGTATTCATAAATACATGGAACACTGGATTTTCAGCATAGTTCAAGTTCCAACCTGTTATTTCAATTCATTTCAGTTTATTGTCCTAAGAAGGATATTTGTCACAAGAAATGAAATATAGCACATATTAGATGTGTATTTTTTTTAATGTAACAGATTATCAAAGAACAGAAATTAAATACAAATTGCAAAAAACTCTCTATAATGATATTTTATACTAATGACCATAACATTTGTGCCAGGTCAAAATCTGTGTCCCTGAAAACTTGCATTGTAACACTCTTGGCCTATTTTAATACATTGTCTGAGCTCTCGTATCCATTCTCAGTCATAACGTTAGATTACTACTTAAACTAAAGGCCCATGGCATAGGAAATGATATGATTAACTGCATAGAAAAATGGCTTATTGATAGAAGACAAAGAGTAGTAGTTGATGGGGAGGTTTCAAACTGGCAATCTTGTTAAATCTTGTTAACTCTTGTTAAATAACAGTGTCCAATCTCACCTTGTCAATGACTGCCTTACAGTCTCTCAGATCTTTCTCCAAGTCCATCTTCAGAGACTTCAATTCATTCAGCTGGAAAAGACGTCAGATATTTGACGGTGCGTGTATAACCTCTGGTCAAACTACATACCTAATCAGTCATCCATCAATTACACCAAGTCGTTCAAATCTTTTTTACAGATTACATTAATTATGTAATTTTACCCAGAATTCTGAATGCTATCCACAAAGATGGTGTATTACATAAAAAGAAACAAAAGTACTTTGGCTGTGTATAACACTGATTGCGAAAATTCTCTCAAATAAAGTGAGGCTACAAAATCCAAAACAATAAACATTGATGCTCGACGCCAAAATGAATCTGCCTCTGGACACCCAAACAAAAGTAATTATATTTGATAGCTGACATTCTGATACAATAAATACCTTTATTGAAGGAATAGATAAAACTGCTTCGTCTTGCAACAGTATATTATATAATATTGTGCTAAATAACAGTTTCCAGTTGTTTTTAGGAGACTGAGATGATGAGTGATGAGAAGACAAGAGCTGGCCATACCTGGACATCTTTCACCCTCAGCTGTTCATCTTGCTGAGCTCGGATTGCCTGAAACATACACCAAACTTTAAGAATCACCTCTGTAGTAGTGATAAAGAATGCTGTCATAATTAACGGATACAGAAACTGACTAATTATACGTTTGACTTCCATCAAACTTTACTCTACTAAATATGTTTACATTTTTGCATTACACTATTAAAACCACATGGCAACTGCTGGATAAATTATTCCTATAAACAGTTATCATTCAAACAACTCTCTACTAAAACATTTCGCAAATAAAACCACCGTGGTGCGATATTCAGTCAAATATACAGTATTAGTGAAGATCCAACATACAACATGTTCATCAGCCATTTTGTAAGCTTGATGGACCCAGTTGCTAGGCAACGGGTCAAATCATGGATACATCAATGAAAAACTGGGACAATTTTTCAACGAAATCAGCATCCAGTCCCTAGGAAGATTTAGTATTCCCCCACGCTTCCATCTTGGGAAGAAACGAACCAGCAACTCCGCGAATTCGCGCTTGATGTGTTCGACGTGCTGCGTGCCGCTGTGGGCCTGGCCCCGAGCCACCTCCAGCTCCTTGATGAGCTGCTCATTCCTCTCTGTCACGTGAGACGCGCTGTGGCGGATCCTGTCCAGGTCCCGCTCCAACTTCTTGCACTTCAGTTTCCATCTGGAATTCATCACTCCAGGGTAAACATGGTGTGGTACAATATAGGGTATAAAGTATACTGTTATTATTATAGTATTCATGACATGGTTTTATATCGCTATAGTAATACTGCTAATGTTCTGTATATGTCAAAATCTGGGCTCTGTCAACCTGAGGTACAGGAGACTAGTGTGTGATTCTGTCTCTTAACATATTTATAATAAATAAACCTCATTTGTTTGGCCTTCTTTCATCACTGTTTTTGACTTGTGAAAAATTTTCTGTGATTTTTATTTAATGAAATTACAAATGTTTTGTATACAAATTGATTTGAAGAAACAATGGTGACATCTGGTCATTTATTTCCCCAACAAAAGCAATTTAAAAAGCTACAAGAGGATACAAAATATCTATAATAAATCTAAACACTTGTTATTTATATAAATTTGGTAAAATTCTTACAAAGTACTGAGCAATCACTTTGTACTTTGTATTACACAGAACATGGTTATTTTGGCAAAGAGAACACCTATATTATATATAGATATATCTGCATATATACATGTATACATAATTATATACTCACAGCATCTGCGAATGGATTTTATCTAGAATATTATGGCACTATATAAATCTTCTTCTTCATCTCTCAAAATCAAATACAATCCGTTGAAACATAACCCAAAACCAAATATGACATGTGACTCTGTTGATAGTTGGTACCGTCTGGATTAGGAAGACGGTACCAACTATCAACAGAGTCACGCGTGGGGCATTCTGCTCGCCACGCCATCTAGTGAGCAGTGAACATTCAGTTCCTGAAGAAGGCCACCGATGGTGGTTGAAACATTGAAGTGAGTAGAACATTGCTAGTTGTGAAATTATGAAATTTGTTTGAATAATATTAAACTTCCAACATGATGAACATTTTCACAAATGACACCTACAATTTAACACTAACGAACCCGACGACACAAAACGCCCCCATTCCAACTCACTGCCGCACTGTCTCGAGGGCCCGTATCTTCACCTCCTCCCTCTTCCTCTCGCTCTCCTCGTACTGAGCCTTCGTCTCCGCCAGACTTCCCTTCAGCTCCTCGTTCTGTTTCTTCCCCTCCTTCAGCTTCCTGCGTGTCTCCTCCAGCTGGGAGACGGCCTGCTCCCTCACCCTCTCCGTGCCCGTGTACTTCTCCAGCAGGTCCTGGGTCTGGTTGATGAGACGGGCACTGTGACGGTCCTTCTTGTCCAACTCATCCGTCAACACCTGGAGGGTCAGTGGGGGTCAATGAAAAAAATCCGGAAAGCATTTTTTTTATTAAAGCCCCTCATGTCATAAAAAAATCTGTCATCCACTGACTGGATACGATCGGAGAGCTGAGCTTAAGAACATAAAATCAATGTCACTGATGCAAAAGGTCTATCTTTTTAAAACATTTCTTTTATCAAATTTATCCCTGGTAAAAAAATGTCAACTGAAAAGCATTTTTCACATTAAAGCCCCTCGTGTCATCGAAAAAATCACTAAAATCTGTCACCCACTGACCTGAATGTGATCGGAGAGCTGAGCCCGCTGTTTCTCGCTGCGGTCAAGGTCCTTCTGGATACTGCTGTAGTCACCGACCACCACCGCTGACCGACTGACCTGGGAGCGCAGTTCACGCAACTCCTCCTCCAGCCGTTTCTTCTCTCGCTCCTGCTCCTGGCTCCAGTTGTCTGCGGAGTGAAGGATGTAGATGAAATAATATAACAGGCTTGTCAATGGATTCAATCGATGTGTTACTTTGCAGTGATCAGATTAAGTATGAGTATAATAAGTAAGACTGTTTTCAATAAAAATAATAATGAAAAGACTTAAAATGGGTTCTTTGGCATCAGAATTCTTCAACACTGAGTTGAGTGAAGCAACAAAACTGAAGGATGGCATGTTCTTATAAGGAGGATAGGCAATATTAAGCAGTTTCGTTTTTAGGTGATGGCAAAATAAAAGTATATTTCCTGCCAATTTAATCTGTCTGGAAGTGAATTCCACAACATTGGTACATCAACCCAGAGAACTCGACTTCCAGCATTTGTCTTAACTCTAGGAACAAAACGTAGATTCAAACAATGACAAATTCTACAAAAAATAACAAAGGAATTTTTTAAGAAGTACTCATTTTTGGACATGTTGGGTAATGAAAAGAACAGCTGAACGTGGCATAGAGAACCTGTCTGTCTGTTTGTCTTGTCAAGATAGTCGTCTCTTTGTGGTAAGTGAGACTTGATCTTCCTGTGGTCTTCTTCAGCCTCCTTCAGTTGTTTCTTCAGGTTTTCAACCTGCAGAATGAAGATGACAATCTCAACAATGGCTAGCGTTCTTATAGGTTAAATCAATACGAGCAAGTTCTTATTATATAGCACTATGTCATATTCTTAGGACTGCTCAAAATACTTCGCTTCGCTTCGCTTCGCTTCGCTTCGCTTCGCTTCGCTTCGCTTCGCTTCGCTTCGCTTCGCTTCGCTTCGCTTCGCTTCATTTCACTTCACACCAGATATGTCCATTCAAACACCATTCTGACTTCGCTGGAAGTATTCAGCCAAACAGCAAATATTGCACAAAAACTACTCAAATATGAATATGTACCATAATAAAGCGATGCATAATCTACTGTATTTCCAAGCTAGGTTAAGTCACAGTTTTACATTTAATCAAATTTATATAAAATTGTGTTAAATATAAAGGTATTAATAAACTACAGCAGATGGCATTTATGTACCTCATTGAAGAGAGCATACTTGTTGCGCTCAGAATGGTCGAGTTGTCTCTTCATTTGCTCCAGTTCTGACTGCACCTGTGATTGGTCAAAAGGTAGGTCACTGAATCTCGTTCATTCATATTATCATGGAGGATCCAATTTCTTTTTATAATCCCATACATTGTTGAAAATATTCTAATTGGAAGAATGAATGAAAACACTTATCTGTTGATCAAAACTATAAATCTGAACTCTGTTAACATGTGTAAATGCTGGCAACCCACTTTCAACACTTCTGTGAGCAATGGTGATGGACACAAATTAAAGTAAGTTCAACTTCATAGTTATGATAATCAGATATGCATAAAATGTACCTGTACACTAATATTTTACTCTTGATCGTTAGGAAAATGAAAAGTATTTTTGATAAGGTTATACAATACAATACAATACAATACAATACAATACAATACAATACAATACAATACAATACAATACAATACAATACAATACAATACAATAAAACTTTATTGTCCCGAACCGGGAAATTAATTTTGCAGCGTTCATCGTCATAAAAATATAAAATACAGAGTAGAGAAATAAAAAAAATGCTAATAAATTCATTATTAAAACAGTAAGTGAACATCAATCATAATAAAATACAAGATAAATTCTATAATATAATTTTAAAATTAAAGTTAACCCATTAGACCCCACGCGTCCGAAAGCGTCCGGGTCGCTCCTCCCCAGAGCGCCCGAAAGCGTCCGACACGGAAAAAGCCTCTAGCGGTGGCACCATCTTGCGGATACTTATGAGACTAATTCCCACTGATTCCTTGATATCTTAGCTATGAATCCTGGGTAATTTTGACATGGGTTCGCATTGAAAAAATTCGAGTTTTTCGTGATTGAAGTTCATCATCTGTGGACCTCCAAAAATGGCGGCGTCTTGGACATCGTAGCTGTTTACTACTGATTAAGTTTGTGCTTATATATCGTTGGATTTGGACACTTCTGGCATTGAACTGAAGGTAAGTTTACATTACGTTCGAAATACAACTGAATGAGCGATAAAATGAATGATCGGAGCTTTGTTTATGTTTCGTTGTCCAAGTTGGGTGACCACCAGTCGGGTTTTTAGCACCGAAACTGTTGATTATGTCGTGATATATGACAATTAGGTGTTTTATTATAACAAATCATAAGGTAACATTGTCAATTTTCGTAATGGTTGACATTTCGTTGTTTCAGGTTTCAAAATGCCAGTGATCCACGATGTCAACATACACATTGGCATGACACAGACGTCGCATATAGGATGATGACAACCAAGATAGAAGTGTTGCAAAGCTGTGTTTCCTGTCCATATTCAGACAAAATGAACTGATTGATATAGTACTATGTCTAAACAAGGCAGAGCATGTGCAAATAGAACAATTATAATACATTTTATGTGAATAAAACGTGATATTCTACTATATTGTTGTCCAGAATAGTAATGTTCTATGTTTGTCACCTTCATATTACAATATATTTTTTTCCAACATACACCATAATTACACCATTTTAAAGATAATTAAATGAACATCAAAATAGACACAACTTGCAATTATAGAAAATCAGTAGTTTTGAAGATACAGCTTAAAATGTGCAAGCACCCCGAATTGGTGAAATCAGTGGCTGCAGCTTGGGGAACAGGAGCACAAGTCAATTTAAACGGCTGGGGTCTAATGGGTTAAATTGTAATTGTGGTCTTCCTTTTACAAAAAAAAAAAAAAAAAATACAACATACACACATAACGCCAGCGAACGAACAGCTGCTGGTCGCCACAGAGTAGCGCCCTCTACTATGGCAAATTAACAATGTTTATTAGTACAGTGTATTAGTATTATTTTTAGAAAATCTGAGATCATATGATTAAATTGTTAATGGATATTCTATGAAAATGAAATTACACCATCCACCCAATTGGAATTTGTTACTGCGACATTGACAGTGGACAGAAGACACAACTCCTCTTGCAAGACATTGACAAAATGGGGTGAAAACATCGTCTAGGTTCAAACTCCAGCCTAACTGTGTCTGGTATTGCATATTTAACTGCCGAGCTACCATGAGTAATCAGCCCATTTCTGCATCATCCAACTGACATGAAAAGTAAACATGATTTGTAACAAGTGGCTACGTATCAGTTACTCACCCCCGAAGTGACAGGGTCAGACTGGGTCAGTCGCATGGCGTAGTCACCAGATGGAGCTGCAGGTCGCTGTTGTTGTAGAGCCTGAAGACATTCACTGGGGTAAGAGTGTCTTACATAGGAAATGGTGAATTTATTCAAGGGTTTAAGAAAAACTCGAACAAAGTTATTGTAGTTTCAATTTATACAGTCTCTAAGCATTTTGGATATTTGTTATAAAGATGAGATGTATTTATATAACACATATCCTTGTGTTTTTCTGTCCAAAATCTATTTATTACGGAACAACAACATTAATAAATTAATCTATGTTCTGATAAGTTATCAAATGATTTTCATTTCACTTGTTTAAATACACATATACTAAATATTAGTATTATTATATATACATACATACATACATACATACATACATACATACATACATACATACATACATACATACATACATACATACATACATACATACATACATACATACATACATACATACATACATACATACATACATACATACATACATACATACATACATACATACATACATGTATATATATATATATATATATATATATATATATATATATATATATATATATATATATATATATATATATATGCATACATCATAATATATATTTAAATGTATTATCTTGCATGCACCTTGAGTGATGTGTAGAAAACACTAAACTAGCTGAGTACCTGTTTCAGCTGAGAAGACAAGACCCCGGCATCATCATTCGTCCTTCTCAGTATCCGCCGCTCAGACCTAAGTTCATCTTGAATGTCTTGTAGTCGTTTATCCACACTACTCAACGCCTGGGAAAGGGTGAATGGTAGAAATCATTGTGACATCCTTAGCTTTCTGTAAAGCGCAATGGCTCAGGGGTAAAGCTTTGGACTCTCGACTAAGAGAACCTGGTTTCGAATCCTGTGTTATGATATTAAAACCTTGGGCAAGTTTTTTCATTCTACATTGCTCCAGATCATTCAACTGTATGAATGAATACCTGGCTACAGACAGTGGTGGATATTTGTATTAGCAGCTTTCGCACATATATTACATCGTGACTGGATGTTTCCCAGAGAAGTTGAGATGGTGTCTGATTGAACAGGTCTGCCGTGGAAGTAAAGTGTAAAGCAGTTTGAGCAATCCTGAGAATTGGATACTGCGCTATATAAGTCAATAAGAACATACCTTTAATTTTACAAATGCTGCATAGTTATAACCAGAATAGCTTATACTCAGTACTGGAGCAACAAACCAAGACCTGATATCATTGTTACAGTAATTTGCTCTTAACCGATTTATGTCCCGATATTTAGTATTTCCTGTCACCAACTACAAAATATATAGCTGTTAATATCTTCACTGTGTACTGAATGTAAGACTACAGTGGCTCCCTCTGGAGAATGTCTCATCATTCAATTTGTACACAGAAAACAGCAGATCTTAGCAAATAATTACATTCATATTTTTTTAATACATGGCCATGTAGTAGATCAGTGGCCAAAGTAAGTAAATGAACACAAGAGGCAATCAGTCCTCTGCACCTGGGAGAGATGCACTTACACAGACACGTTAATGATTAGGAACAACATATCTATAGGTACTTAATACATAGATATTACCATTGCTGAAATCATTCGTTATTTAACACACACAGAATGTCATTGTCATCCTGATTGGTGTTCATATTTCCATTACATGGCACCTTCAAGTGCTTATCTGAGTGTTGTATCAATGTTTATCTTGCCTGACATTACCATGTCTCCCCTAGCTAATGCCTCTTTCACACCACCAAATGATTGTATTTCTGGTGCTCGTTGTGAATATGCAAATAAATACAAATTATACTTACTGTTTCAACAAACGGCTGTCTCGTGGAGTCAGCCAAGAGTCTCAGTGTTTTCTTGTTTTCATAGTCAAGTCTGCAAAATAAAACACATCTTTTTGTCATAATCCCCTAAATGGGTAAATTAAAACCCTGACTGTTTTTATTCTAAACATATCCAATATAGCATAGCCTATATGTGGGAGGGAGTTTAAAACAGCAGGGATGAGAACTGGGATAATTGAGAAATTGTTGAAAACTGGGATAGGTTCGGTATCTTCAAAGGTTCTAAATGATGTGTTTCCCATCACTACATCCTGCCAGGGGAGAGAGGGGAGAAAGGGAAGAGAGGGGAGAGATAGGAAAGAGGGGAGAGAGGGGAGAGATAGGACAGAGGGGAGAGAGGGGAGAGATAGGACAGAGGGGAGAGAGGGGAGAGAGGGGAGAGATAGGACAGAGGGGAGAGAGGGGAGAGAGGGGAGAGATAGGACAGAGGGGAGAGAGGGGAGAGATAGGAGAGAGGGGAGAGAGGGGAGAGGGGGAAGAGAGGGGAGAGATAGGACAGAGGGGAGAGAGGGGAGAGATAGGACAGAGGGGAGAGAGGGAAGAGAGGGGAGAGATAGGAGAGAGGGGAGAGAGGGGAGAGGGGGAAGAGGGGGAAGAGAGGGAAGAGATAGGACAGAGGGGAGAGAGGGAAGAGAGGGGAGAGATAGGAGAGAGGTTAGAGAGGGTAGAGATAGGACAGAGGGGAGAGAGGGGAGAGATAGGACAGAGGGAAGAGAGGGGAGAGATAGGAGAGAGGGGAGAGAGGGGAAGAGAGGGGAGAGATAGGACAGAGGGGAGAGATAGGACAGAGGGGAGAGAGGGAAGAGAGGGGAGAGATAGGAGAGAGGGGAGAGAGGGGAGAGAGGGGAGAGATAGGACAGAGGGGAGAGAGGGAAGAGAGGGGAGAGATAGGAGAGAGGGGAGAGAGGGGAGAGAGGGGAGAGGGGGAAGAGAGGGGAGAGATAGGACAGAGGGGAGAGAGGGGAGAGATAGGACAGAGGGGAGAGAGGGAAGAGAGGGGAGAGAGGTGAGAGAGAGGTGAGAGAGAGGGAATAGAGGGTAGAGAGGGTAGAGAGGGTAGAGAGGGTAGAGAGGGGAGAGGGGAGAGGGGAGAGGGGAGAGGGGAGAGGGGAGAGAGGGGAGAGAGGGGAGAGGGGAGAGGGGAGAGGGGAGAGGGGAGAGGGGAGAGGGGAGAGGGGAGAGGGGAGAGAGGGGAGAGAGGGGAGAGAGGGGAGAGAGGGGAGAGAGGGGAGAGAGGGGAGAGAGGGGAGAGAGGGGAGAGAGGGGAGAGAGGGGAGAGAGGGGAGAGAGGGGAGAGAGATGAGCAAGGAAGAAAGGAGTTTAAAAGGACATGCATAAATATATGCTGAGAAAGATAGAACACTGCAGAAGATTGTGACATGTGGAGTATCAATGTGACATGTGGAGTATCATTGTGCCAGATGGAGTATCATTGTGACATGTGGAGTATCATTGTGCCATGGGGAGTATCATTGTGCCAGATGGAGTATCATTGTGCCAGGTGGAGTATCATTGTGCCATGGGGAGTATCATTGTGCCAGGTGGAGTATCATTGTGCCAGGTGGAGTATCATTGTGCCAGGTGGAGTATCATTGTGCCAGGTGGAGTATCATTGTGCCAGGTGGAGTATCATTGTGCCAGGTGGAGTATCATTGTGCCAGGTGGAGTATCATTGTGCCAGGTGGAGTATCATTGTGACAGGTGGAGTATCATTGTGCCAGGTGGAGTATCATTGTGACAGGTGGAGTATCATTGTGACAGGTGGAGTATCATTGTGCCAGGTGGACTATCATTGTGACAGGTGGAGTATCATTGTGACAGGTGGAGTATCACTGTGACAGGTGGAGTATCATTGTGCCAGGTGGAGTATCATTGTGCCAGGTGGAGTATCACTGAAGGTCAGAACAAAGTATCCCCCACAAAGAATCAACGCTAGGCCAGGACTGACACAAGGAGTGACTGACTTGTTTCTGCGGTTGATCTCTCGACTCAGGTCGTCCTCGAGTCGTAGCTGCTCGCTGCTGATGTCACGGATGTCCTGGTGGAGACCGTGGACGTGACTGTCCGCGTCCATGTCATCGTAAAACCTCACCGTTGACCCCGAGCGACCCCGGCGCCGTCTTCCGTCACCCGGCTCTCTCTGACAACAGGGGTGACAGGTGGTCAGGAGAATGTCACCAAGAAACACACCTCTCTAATAAAATGCATGACAGTTGCGTTCATATTAGGTTGATATTTGGCAAGAAGAAATATCAATTATTAATAATATTAATAATGTCCTAAAATAGTGCCCCATCCAAATAATTGTTCTGGGGTGCTTGACAAGGGTTATTCTGATTCAGTTAAAGTGATATCAAACATACGCTCATATAATACTACTTTGGTGAAATATGCAGTCAGTCAGTTAATAAAAACAATTATGCTCCCTTAAATTATATACTTAAATAAGCACAACTATACAGTGTATTAAAATAATAACAATATGTTAATTAAACTATATTAATTAAAAGATTAAATAAATTTAAATAAAACGATGAATAGTTAACTAATTAACTATGTTAATCAAATGTGAAAAAACCTATAAAAAGATTACACATGGAATATAGTGCAAATAAATTTCTGAATGCATAAGCGAATATTACCTCAGATTCATAGCCTCGCAGTGGAGAAGTTGGTTGTTTCCGTCGACAATCTGCAATTAACAAACACAAACTTGACGACAACATATTGGACTTCTTCTTTCAGTAATGCCCATCGGTCAATTAACTGACAATTAGTGTCAGAGTTGTTCTCTAATAAAATTTGTTAGTCAACTACAGTTAACACATTTACCCTCTGTGTAGGACCTTTTACTTCCCCGGCATAGACACCATCAACCCCACGATTGATGGTCCGGCAATCTACCATGCGACCGCAGCTCCTCAAACGACCAACACTCCTTTATGCTCAGCAACAGGACACTAAGGCCTCTGCTAGTTTTATGCAATAATATACTAATTACTCCGGCGGGAAGAATGGGTGAACCAATCAGCACACAATGGACCACGTTCCTCAATGGAATTCCAAAGTGGCCATGCACTCCATTTGCAAAAGCGTACAATGCCAGAAAACAATGCTGACAGTTTCATTGTAAATTCTTACCAATATATATCATACCTCTGTGGTTGTCTTCATCTAAATCACTGACTCGCAGGCCACGGGAGTCTCTGAGTGACCGCTTTAGTCGCTCATTTCGTAGTCGTTCAGATGTACGTGCCAGGTCATCTTTTAACTGCAACACATTTTACATGTGAATCAGAGGAAGCTAAATGTTTTTTCCATTGACCATTAGCACATGAAATGAAGATATATTTCGAATTGTTCTCACCTAAATTTGATTAAATATGAAATGTTATTTTAAACAAAGTTGCTATGTAGAATCTGTCAAAAAAACAAACATATTTGTCATACATTTCAACGAAACCTGTTTGTTTATCTGACTAACTAACAGCAGATAAAGTTATGTACCCCCCGTAAGTTGTGATGTTAATATCCCACACTGGTCAACCCAGTTCCCTATATCCCACACTCCCCTCTCCTTACTGAGTTCAATACAGCTCCGTTCATCCCTATATCCCACACTCCCCTCCCGTTACTGAGTTCAATACAACTCCCTGTTCCTCCCCCATATCCACACCCCTCCCTCCTTACTGTGTTCACCACAGCTCCCTGTTCCTCTCCTATATCTCGGTAGTCTTCCAACATCCTGTCTACTGCTCGAAGGTTCTGGTTGGTGTCCTATGCACAGAAAACAAAACAACAATTTACTGGCAAAATACAGTCAATATGCCACTAGACGTGTACTGTCACATATGATGCCACAAGATCTGATAAGATTTCAACAAATCAATGTTTATGAAATGCGAGAATGTGTCTGGTTGCCAGCTGAAGGTCAGAAACAGTAATTCATTGGGTAACATACATGTATAATTGGACAGCTTTGACATGTTTTTCTAAGCAATTTATCACAAACACCCACTGCTTACAGACACATAAGGTACAACACAACTTAGCGGATATATTGCACAAATGTTTCTAAGTTTACAATTACACTTACAACAATTTTTATTGTAACTGACAGTCTGACACCAGCCTCAAATCAAAATTCATACAATACATTTGTGGCAGAAATTTGCTTCACAGAATGCAATGCGCCACCAAATGTTTATACTGTTAGTTACATATTTCTATACTCCTGCCCAGTGGAAAATAAAAATATGTAGGTTCAGCTTGATTGGTTCAAAGGTCAACCTCAAACACTGCTACAGATTACATAAAGATATATACCAAACCAACACTTGCCTGTAGAGCTGATGCGAGGTGCTGCACTTTAGAAGCCACAGGCCTCTTCACCCCTCTAGACCGGGGGGATTTATGCGTCTCTTGCAATATGTAATCGGAGTCACTCGACACATCGGCATATGCCATTGTCTAAAGGTTTCATCAGACTGGTCTTGTCAAGATGGTTCCCTGTCTGGGTGTAAGGAGAAGGCGGTTGTTGGCAATCAATATACATGTGTATATATACTAACAGATATGTAGTGTTTATATTACAATTATGAAACAGCTGACCATATCACTGGAGTGGTATATGTCATGTCGTTTTACAATCGTCTCCTGTTGTTGTTGCAAACATCCGCAGATGACATAAGTTCAACATGTTTCCAGATTACATACACTCAACGTATGACTCAGAGCAATCACTCATGCAATGCCAATGCAATGGCAGGTCCTCATCGAATCAAATGCCGATCTGTCAGTACGCCAGCGGAATATACGATTAATACAACAGCACCGGGCACCTGCCCACGACCGTTTCAACTACAACGGTGCTACACGAACACTTCATCACATTAATTGCAATCTCAATGACTCTCCATGGACAAGCATCGATGGGAATCTATCGATTTAATAAGCAATATTACATGATTACACTACGCAAACAGGTTCCAACAAGTCGAATGTTTTTCTCCGGTCGGCCAAATGAAGTTCATTTCCAATTACGCAAACTGCGTCACCTTTTTCCGTTTCGAGGATACATATTCAAATAGCGAGATTTGGGTTAACTATATTTTATTCAATTCGTGTATAATTATAATTGGGTCTGGGATATTTTGTTCGAAATCACCGCCTACCGTAGCATTCTTGCGATTGAACTCGGCGCTTTTGTTTATCGACATGACATCTTGCAAACTCTATTTTCATTGGTGGCGTTCAATAGGGATCACTTATTATAACGGTTTCATCGGCTTAGATGTTCCCTAATATTTGCTGCTTATATATAATGACTGGTATAAACGGGGATGTAAAATAGTGCTAAAGTAGAAATCATACATGAACTAATCCATTGAGCTAAATGTATAGTAAATGTATACTAAAATATATCTTAAATAATTAGAGGTCCTATTATGCGAGAAGCTCTTCACATAAAAAGGCAGAAATATAATATCTGGTTTATTAATGGCGGCGTCCATCGAAAACAACGCGAATTGAAACGCACTTAGGTAGCCAGCCTTTACCTGCTTTAATTCACCTTAGATTTGCACCCTTTTATTACGTATATTGTAGGCAGCTAGCACTGATAAAACGACTCGCTGTTTTTTGCGATCAACAAAATTGCAGTATTAAATATCCAGGGCTTGACTCTCTTAGTTTCATTTTCGCCGGGCTCTGGGCCTCTGGCGGCTTTTGCAGCCTGCGCTTTGTTACGATACAGGTCAAAACGGCAACAAACCAATTAATATACTTTATAACTATTAGCGTGCAAAATATTATAGATAAATATGATACTATATACATTCTTTAGGTAACCAGATACTACTTATGTCTGTGGTAGCATAATAATGATACAGTAACAATTTGAATACATTTTTTATTGCAGGAATCACCCAGAGCAAACTGATGGATGGTGACAAATCAGATGTAAAAAGGGTGGAAGATGTCACGCTAACAACAACACAGGTACCAGGTACAGCGGCTGTAACAGACGTGGTAATGGCAGAAAACATCACAGCAGATATGCCACAAGACGCAGAAGAAGAAGATCCTTCTGAGATTGTGACGGCTATAATTGAAGACATCACAACAGCTGCAGTTTCAGCAGCAGCAGAACCGACAGATGTCACAGTTGCTGTCTCAATGGAGACAGCTGATGCGCCATCAACTAGTGTCACTACAGATGTCATCAAAGCAGTGGAACCAAAAGCATGCATGGACAGTTCAGCTTCAGGTGATGCAGCCACAGTAACTGACATTGCAGGGACTGTGATGGACACCAAAGTTGTAGAGCCAGTCACAGCTGAGAAAGGCATCACAGAAACTACTGGAGCAGACAAAGATATCAAAGATCCAGCTACGACCGACAACGATCTCATTGCACGTGTTACAGAAGAAGCAAATGTCACAGAACACATTACGGCAGACCAAAATATCACAGAACCTGTTACAGCAGAAAAAGATATCACAGAACCTGTTACAGCAGAAAAAGATATCACAGAACCTGTTACAACAGAAAAAGATATCACAGAACCTGTTACAGCAGAAAAAGATGTTACAGAATCTGTTGCTGCTAGAACAGACAAAATCACAGAATCTGTTACAGCACCCGTTACTGAGGACAAAGTTATGACTGGACCTGTTACACCAGGCAAAGACATTGCAGAATCTGTCACTGCAGAAAAGAATATCATCTCACCTGTTCCAAAAGATTCGGACATCCCAGCACCTGTTGTGGAACACACAGATATCCTTGCAGCTGCTACAAAAGAAACAGCTATCACAAAATCTGCTATGACAGACAAGGATAGCACAGCACCAGTTACAGCAGACATAGATATTATAATATCTGCTGCAGCAGACAAAGATATCACACCAAATGACACAAGTCTGGATTGTTCAAATATATCCCTTCCCAGTTTCTTGGAATCCAAATCTTCGACTGGCGACAAGTTCACGGGAAACACACCCGAATGCAGTTATGAGAAACCCCAGAGCCCGGCTGTTTCAAGTGTAAAGAACAGTAAGGAAAACCCTGTTGTACTCGACACGCCTGCTGAACAGAAGGCGTCGTCTTCGGTGGATGACAAACAAGAGACTCCTGCTGAGTTGAACATGCAGCGTCCGTTCCGAAACATCGGCGTGTCTGAGAACAGCAGCTTCGCAAGCGACGTTGGTAAATACTTGGAGGGTGGCATGCAGGGCGTGTCGAGTCTCAGAAGCACGCCCACTGAACTGCCAAGCAGCAGCTCCTCGAAGGATCTCGTTCTGATGTCATTGGCGAAAGACGCAATGAGTACGCCGGACGATTCTCTGCAGGAACCCCGCAACGTTGACAACATCGAAATCATCCAGCTGATCGAAGACACCACGAGCGTTTCCATGTCGATGGATGTCGACAGAGACGCGTCGTTGGCAGGAGAAAAGGAACATTCTAGTGATGGTGCGTCGGCGGCAGCACCAGTAGATGGAGAACAGTCCACTGCCGTTGATACGACCCCTTCTCCAACTGACAACAGTTTACCATCCAAAGACAGCATCAACAAACTGGATAAAGAAGAAGAGCAAACTTCAGCAAAGACGCCAGCAGATGTACAAGAGGAGTCATGTAAGAGCGAAGCGTCTGGTAAAGAGACAAATGTTGATCAGGAGGGTGATGTTGAGATGGTAGAGGAGAAAGAGGGCGAAGCATCTGGAAGTGGAGGCAAACCAGGTGGAGATGGCGATGGTGATGGTGGCAGTGAGAAGGGGGATGATGCAGAAAAGAAGGATGCAAAATCAAAGTCAGCGAAGAAGCGTCGACCCGGGATAACAGCGGAAACAGAGGAGGAGGAGGAGGACAATGAGGAGTATGTATTATGTCGATTTTATTCTTTTGTTGTGGATAATATTTGTTTGAAGAATTATTTCTCATGCAGATCATATGCATCCATCAGATGTAATATACCCGGTAGGTGTAATGTATTGTTGGTTATTTATTCTATGTGTAAATAAATGTTATGTCTGTTGAATGTATTCAGAAAACTTTTAAGTAAAATACATTATCACAACATGAATGCACAAAAACTCCGCAAAATATAGTGGTGTGAAAATAAACAGTATCATCGATGGATGATTTAAATAAGTTTCATAGGTACATGTATTTTTTTCACATAATTTTTGCCCAACATTTGTGTCCAGTAAAGCTGTGGTTGTTTAGATGATAGCGGAAATGTTTTGCTCCTGCAGCCACACAATGCCAGCGAGTAAGTTGATAGAGTACCAGTGGCCCCAGGAGAAGGGCAGTGAGTGGTACATGCTGCAGGAACAAGTCACTGAGTACCTCGACATTGTCTCCTTCAAGCGCAAGTATCCAGGTGAGAGGTTCTTCAGTTCTTCTTCATCATTCGTTTCTAGTGGGGAATGACTGTCGCCCTTTTTTATTTAATGTACTAATAATTTTATTGATCTATTTATTCTAATATTTTATTAACTTATTATTTTAGTTCACAGTGTCATATCCTTTACATTGCATATGACCATGACATTTAATGTACAAATAATTTATTTATTTAGTAATTATATTTATCTATTTGTCATATTTATTTTATTAACTTATTACTTTAGCACACAGTCACGTTACAACTGCAGGATAGTGAAACATCACTTTTTAGCAGTAAATTCTTGAAGTCTTGATGCCCTCACACTTGATGCAGTGGTCCTAGAGCCTCGAGATTACCATACAAAGTTTAGATGACATTTTTTATAGATCTTAGTCTGTGTGTACGTGCATGACTCTGTGAGTGTGTGTGTGCTGTGTATGCTAAATGTCGACAAACTGTGTTGTATCATAAATGGTTTCTCAGATGTCTATCTGTGTCCATCTTAGGTGGATGCTTCAAAAAATATTTGCTTTTCTTTTTATACTGCCATAAAGTGAAGTAAAAAAATAGTTTTTTGTTACATTTACATGGCAACAAATATTTTTGTTCAGCGTCGTTTCTCATTTCCGTTGTTTGCCACTCAATTCAGATTAATTTCATGACCAGTTTTTCTTGCTGTATTTAATATTGATAAAATGTGTCATCTTGTTTAAACAGATAAACCATCTTTCAGCTATATCCCATCATTAGAGACAACACATTGTGTGTCTGCTTTGCAAGACAATCATGCTGAATGTTGTTGTAACATTTCTCTTTCTAACCGTGGTCCAGATCTGCACAGACGTCCCGTTGAAGTGAACGAGAAGCTCTACCTGCTGGAGTCTAATATTGCTGTCTCAGAGATGCAGTGTGATCTGGGTAAGTTGTGATGGTGCCACTGACAAACGTTGATTTGTTGAGCAACTATTTCCTGCTTAAAAAATTGTGCATAATTAATGCATGTTATCATAACAAATTCACTATGAATTTTCTTATAATTTGGCAGATAATGAAAATGTGTTTTAACAAATTAGCTTTTGCTTGTGTAGATGTTTTAGTGTATTTATTTGTATTTACGTGTTTTCCAGGTTTGACAGCTCTGAAGTCCGACCAGGTCCATGAACTGATGGCACGAGACTATCCAGACAAGTTCAAGGTGGGTCAGTGTGTGTGTGTGTGTGTGTTGGTGTGTGTGTTGGTGTGTGTGTTGGTGTGTGTGTTGGTGTGTGTGTTGGTGTGTGTGTTGGTGTGTGTGTTGGTGTGTGAGTGATTGTGTGTGTGTGTGTGTGTGGTGTGTGTGTGTGTGTGTGTGTGTGTGTGTGTGTGTGTGTGTGTGTGTGTGTGTGTGTGTGTTGGTGTGTGAGTGACGGATCATTGTAAAAGGAAGCAGTGGCAGCACACTGGAACAGGGACTAACTGTGATTCTGACTGGAGCAGGGACTAACTGTGATTCTGACTGGAGCAGGGAGTAACTGTCACTCTGACTGGAGCAGGGAGTAACTGTCACTCTGACTGGAGCAGGGAGTAGCTGTCACTCTGACTGGAGCATGGAGTAGCTGTCACTCTGACTGGAGCAGGGAGTAACTGTCACTCTGACTGGAGCAGGGAGTAACTGTCACTCTAACTGGAGCAGGGAGTAGCTGTGACTCAGACTGGAGCATGGAGTAACTGTCACTCTGACTGGAGCAGGGAGTAACTGTCACTCTGACTGGAGCAGGGAGTAGCTGTCACTCTGACTGGAGCAGAGAGTAGCTGTCACTCTGACTGGAGCAGGGAGTAACCGTCACTCTGACTGGAGTAGGGAGTAGCTGTCACTCTGACTGGAGCAGGGAGTAACTGTCACTCTGACTGGAGCAGGGAGTAACTGTCATTCGGACTGGAGCAGGGAGTAACTGTCACTCGGACTGGAGCAGGGAGTAACTGTCACTCTGACTGGAGCAGGGAGTAACTGTCACTCTACATGATGGTGTTCTTTCCAGGAGTATGCAGTGGTGTTGCAAGCGCGAGAACGACAGAAGATTACTGACCACCACAAAGGCTATGAGTTGGTAAGTCATCTTATGTGTCTTAATAATAACTACTGCTCCTTTATATCAGTCAGGGGCTGATGGCCCTTCCACTAAATTTCATGACCAGTGATTCCTTCCAGCCATGTCTCCTTGCAGTACATCCAGAACAACTAGTTTCTTTATTCATTATTCAGTTGGGTGTAGTCCTCAGCATGCCATTTTCACATCTGTCTGTCTTACACTATCTTCTGCCAAATGGCACCCTTCCAGTACTCGTCTAGTTCATCTCATCTGTACTTTGAATATTTCATGTTTTTCTTTTTTAAAAAAGCACAGTGATATTGTTAACCCAATCCAGCAGTAAGTAATGTTTGACAATAAAAAATTCATTCTGTACACGTTACTTTCAGCCAACAATTGACAAGGCAAAGCTGACCATGTACATGAAGAAAGCGGTGAAGTCGGCTGCTGAATACAACTCAATGTTCATGAGAGAGAAGCGAGAGGAGAGGAGGGCGTACTTTGATCTACAGACAAACGTGAGCATCACAATATTACTTTGAAAAACATACGTTTTCCCATGTTCAGACTTCAGATAGAGGGATTGCATAAATATTGTTTCTTCTTATGTCATTGCCTTGATATGTTAAGGACCTACATGAAGGGATTGAACAGAAACTCGTGCAAGGCACAGAATTTGCATATGCTAGAATTTGAGAAATCACAGGGAATATATTAAGCTCAGTTACGGGTTGTATGAAAACGTTACAATGAGACATGATAACAGACAAAGACAAAATACTTGAGACAGATATTCGGGATACTTATATTGAGCCTTACAATGAAGAACAATGCAATAAACTGTAAATTAAGAGGAACTTTTATTGTCCTCCAGAATCAAGTGATTACTTTCGAAAGTAATCTGATCAATGGAAAACTATTTATCATCTATTCAATGTCCGGAATGAATGAATGTCCTTACTGTTGTTTGCAGGAAGTACATTATCCTCGCCAACAGAAGATGGTCCTTCCCAAGGAGGTGACACAAGTGGGAAGTTATCCCGTGGCCCTCATCCCCGGGCAGTTCCAAGACTACTATAAAAAGTACATTTATTTAATAGATTGTTGTAAAGGTTGTCGTTACTTTTTGTTATTGCATTCAAAGTATTGACGACTAAAATATGACTGTATGTAAGACGTGTTTAATAACGATGAATTAATGTCGTGTGGATGTGTTGGTACTGTTTCTGTGTCGGTGAGTATGTGTGCTTAATAGTAAAAACAGATTTATTATCTAATGTTCCATCAAAATAATTGTACTAGAATGCTTTACAATGTTTCATGAGAATGTTAAAATCTTGTTTAACACATTTTATTTGAAATTACAAAATGCACAGATAAATAAATAATGTTGACTGTAGGTGACTCACATTAATGTTGACCAGACATGGGGTCAAATACATTTGTATTTGAAAGTATTTAAATACTTGTTTTAAAGTATTTGTATTTGATATTTATGAATTGAAAGTATTTGTATTTAAATACTTTCCTAAAGTATTTGATATTTCAAATACTTTTCAAATACTTTTTCAAATACTTTTTCAAATGTGTATACTAATTGCAATTGTAAATAGTTCTTGATTGAATTATTAAAACTCAAGTAACTGTACTGTGTCTTGTGGCAATTTACTCAGGAATTACGGCCTAGTAAAGGCAATTAAGCCATCATATGAGCAGTCATTGAGGCAGTGGACTTTTGAGACCACTGTATGAGAAGGCTTGTTACAAGAAGCCACTGCCTCACTTGTCAGTTGTCACTGTGATGTAGTTAGCAACAACAAGACTCCCTTGCACTGTCTTATCAGTGTTTTCATGGTCCAGTTAATGAAACTGAACTGCCTGGTGACTGCCAGATGTGGTGACCAGCTATTGTTTCAAATATTTGCTTCACCTGTAGCCTGTGGCTTAAGAGAAGGTGGTGGCTTCTCAAGTCAGGTGGTATCTTCGAATCATAGAGGCTTAGACAATAGCAATAAACTAGATGAACTGCTTGATATATTGTTTTGTTTCTTTTACCTATATAGTAATATATCCTGAAAATGAAAAGTATTTGAAAAAGTATTTGAAATACTTTTCAAAAGTATTTGTATTGAAATACATTTGCATTTAAAAGTATTTGTATTTGAATACCTCAAAAGTATTTGTATTTAAATACATTTCAATGTATTTGACCCCATGTCTGATGTGGACACTCCAGGTACACCTCCCAGGAGTTGAAGTACTTCCCCATGAACACAGCCCTCTACAACCCGCCCCGCCCCCTCAAGTCCCTCTACCCTGATCCCAACCAGCCTTCCGATGTGGAAACGGAGGAGGAGAAGGATGAGGCGAAGTCTGGGAGCAGTGGGAAGGGAGACAACGACAGCAGCTCCTCGGTAAGTCCCTGCCATTCAAAGCGCTCTACACTTTACTTCCCTGACAGACCTGTTCACTCAGACACCATCGCGGCGTCTCTGGGAAGCATCCAGCCATATGCTACAAGTAATGCGCGAAGGCTGCTCGTACACATATCCACCACTGTCTGTAGCTAGGTACTCATTTATACAGCTGAGTGAACTGGAGCAATGTAAAGTAAAAAAAACTTGCCCAAGGTTTTAACACTGCAGCACAGCATTCGAACTCGGGTTCTCTTAGTTGAAAGTCCGAAGCTCTACCCCTGAGCCATTGCGCTCTAAAAAAATTATGTCCTTGATGATATCACAAGTTCACTTTTGGTTTCTTCCTCTGCAGTCCATGAAGTTTATATTTTGTCATTAGTATTAGCGCTGATATGCAACTCCGGTTTGTAACGTAATTGTGATCTTTACACATGCATGCTGTTTATTTCTTTTTTCAGTTCATCTTTTTTTACTCAAACTGTTATTAGTATAAACAACGTGTGTTAGCAAATGCAGGATATAATAAATGAATTTCACATAATAAGGTAATGGGATGCTGGCGGTTGACGGCACAAGGCTCGGGTTGTGTAGTGGCGCCACCTGGTTTATTAGTTTGTTGTTTTGAAGCGTAATTGATGACGTTGCATGTTCTTTCTTTTCCTGCCTGAAGCGAGTGGTCAGGGGCGACTCCGCTGGGGGTGGTCAGCTCAGGGTATTGCTGCAGTCCCTGGACTGGGGCACTCAGCCGGTATACACTGGTCAAGGGGGCGTTAAGGTTGCATATGTGGACATGTGGGCTAATGAGGCAGTCCATCTACGCCAAGCACAAAGTAGAGGGTAGTGTTAGTTCACGAGAATATAGCAGCTTTGTAACCCTATAGGCCTCCAGGTGTAGTCGAACGACTGATTTCATAAACTAGCACAAGTGGTGCCACAGAGAGGATAATTTAGAACTACCAATTAGCATCAGTTGTGCCACAGAGAGGATAATTTAGAACTACAACTTAAATTCCTTGTTCATTTGTTACACACAGGACAGGCAATACAATGGGCAATTTTGACATATTTAGTGTTGGATGTATATTCTGATGGGCATTCATATTTTACAGTATCACAGTAATACCAAAATGGCTACAAATATAAATTCAATAAATTGTGATCTCATATTTTTCCAATATTGACTATCTATTAATTATCTACTTAGCACAGCATCATCAGCTTATTTTGTGACAGCTTGTGGAGAATTTATTTACCAAACGAAATAAAATGATTAAATATTATTTTTAACAGACAATGCTAACACACAAATCTAGACACAAACCATTTGTTTTAAGCTTATTTGATAGCTATACAAAACCAGACAGTAAACATCATGAGGTCTAAACAGTTAACATTGTAGGGTAATAAGGTTTCAAGTGAAGATATAATGTGCTTTCTATGAATAGTGGCACAACTTTTGTGGTGCAGCTTTGATTAATTGAATTATTGAATTGGTATATAGTAAAACTATGTAACAATGATAATCAGAGTAATGTGCTTTCTAGTTACTCAATACTTGCTGCTTGTAACTTGGCTAACACGCATCATAACAGACTAGTTACACCCACTAGTGCTGCATATAGTGCAGGACTGCATATGAATACGGCAGTGCGCAGATAGTTCCACTACTCATTTAGGTTACTGCTGTCAGGATCTGTAGGAGATTGTTATCTAAAAATCGTAAAAAGAATGACGCCTAGCAAGTTGAAAGTCGTGCCTTATTACTACTACTGTATCTTACCGTTTTTCTTATGGCATCAAAGAAACATAAATAAGTTGGACGTTTAATGAAATTATGTCCACCTTTGGAACCAGGTCTGGTTGATTTTGTATCTTAACAATCAGAGTACATCTATACAGCTGAAACTATTATCTGGCTGTTTTATGCACTGATGGGGGAATTATACATTGTTGTTCATTGATGTTACAATAATAATAATATGTAATTTTGCAGAAATTATGCAACCCAAAACATACTGTGCAGAAAATAATAATTGTAGATTTTAGGATGTCCGAAAAACCATAAGATGTCTGAATACAGTAGTTATGGATATTTGCAAGAAAAGCATGTATTTATAGGAGTTTAGAAATGAAATACTTTAGCCTTCTATTAAAACAGACATTACAGAAGTCAACTGTTGTGTGTTTGAGATACACAGATGTTATAGTCACATGACTGTGTGTCTGTTAATGACGTCACGTCTGTTTCTGATGTCACAGAGCAGTAGTTCGGACGGCAGCAGTGACAGCAGTGACAGTGACAAGGCTGGGACAAGGTCAGACGACTCCGATCTCCCCCTCAAGGCCCTCACCCCCAAGGCCCCCACCCCCAAGGCCCCCACCCCCAAGGCCCCCACCCCCAAGTCTGTGAGGAAACCCCGCACAAAGGCTTCAAAGGTAAGGATGAATTATGGGTGATCCACGCCAACGGTAGCTAATGTGACATAGAAACTGGCTACATAGTGGCATATTCATAGGGGGCATTGAGCTTGAGTTGTAACCCTCTTTACCAGTTACAAAATCATATATAACCCTCCACACCTATATGTTATCGTAGAAATGAAGAATGTCCAATTGTGGACAGCCATGGGATTTGTGAGCAGTAGACACATTGCTTACATTGTTCATTTTGGCATTGGGGAATGTCAGTGTATGGTTATCAAATTTAGGTATGTGCTTTTCTGTGTCGGGAGAGACTATTTCCAAAAATTATTTATGACAATTATTTTTCATAAATTTCTGTTTACGTCACAGTGTGTTCACATGATACAGAATTTTAACCAAATGTTTGTTAGAACTTCACTATGCAAAAAACTGCTATACAGCAGTGCCACTAAAAGTTACACAGGTACTGTGATGCCATTTGGTGAATCAATTTAGCTAGCGAAGTACCATTGCCTTCTTGACCATCTTTGCATTAGTCATGACATTTAGTTGCAGTCATTTTTGGATTACTGTCAAGATCACACGCAAGGGTTTTCCATTACGGTACTGTATGAATCACAGTATTGTTTTTGGAGCTGCTGTCCAGTTGACTGGTGAATGATTTGAAACTTTCAAACCACATTGCCACAACAGTACACATATTTTATTGCAGTAGTTGCCTTTGTTTTACTGTTGGCTTGGGAGGCACGTGGGTTGTCACGATGAATGACAACAAAATCCTGTCCCACGCTTGTCCCCTGTCATCAATGGAGTTCTCCCGGGAAATCCAGCAGAAAGGTTTATGCACATGCGGGAGTGGTTTACAAGTGTTTGTTTGTTTGTTTACGGATGAACGATTACGCATTGATATGTAAGACATGCTTGAGTAAACATCTGATGTCTCATTTGCAGCCGGCCTGGGAGGTGGGATCTCCTTCAGTGGCCCGGTTGGTACGTTCCATTTGTGTCGTCCCGTCGGACATGTTACACGTCGTCACCATGTGTGCGTGCGTGCATGTGTGCGTGGAAAGACGAATCCCAAATGTTGTCCATTTTCGTTGAGATTGGGTTGTATCGTGAGACGAGTCACTTGTCTCCCGCTAATGCTTTTTAGATATATTCGTGGCAGTCGTACAGTCGTACGGAGAGGCTTGTGGCTTGTAGTCTAAACAGTATATGGCATTAATAAGCCCAGTGGTCACCACAAGATCTTGGTTATTGGCAGTTGTGTAATGTTCTTTTTATGAATTATGGCGTAAAATCTACGGGTCTGAGATGAAAACTGTGTTGTTTCTGTATTCGTCTGACGTTCGTTGTTCTCATCGTAGTGCCTTACAATTTGCAGACATGCCCACATAAACACCATATCAACTTGTTGTCTGGTGGTTTTTGTGGGTGGTCTTCGATGGACTGTCGCTGTGAATGAGCCAATATGTTGTTTATTGTGCTAAATCTGGATGTTTTGATGTGTACCGACAGTATGAAGCTCCCATCACACATGTTCCTTGTTTGTATACCTGGCCATCTGTGTCTCCACATGTCTGTCTGTCTTTATTTGATATATCCATCATGTGACTTGTTGCCTAGCAACAAGGTCCATCAAGCCTTCAAAACGGATGCCAAACATTTGCAGTTGTCAGATAATCCACTGCCTATTTTCTGGCTCTTTGCACCAAAAATGTGACAACTGCATGCATGAAATACCTATTTGAGCAGATGTCACGCGGTACACAAATTTATAATGCACTTATAAGCAGTTTTATAAGAAAATCTTGATGGATATGAAGCACATGATTGCGGTTGTGACAGGCAAATCGTGATGTGCTGGATTTGGCAGTCTGGAAAAGCTGCGAATTGGATACTTTTCCAACAAATGTCTGTGTTGTCTTCCATTCACATCTGATCGTTGTTTCCGTGTTTGTGTCGTTGAAGTCTCCTTGCCCTCATCCACAGTAACATTGAGTCTGTTGAGTTAGTTCATCATAAATGGGTTCATTGATGCTAAATTCGGGCAACTTGCAAAAGTGTGACTATTGTTGTGCCATAGTACGTTTTACATCCTGGTTCTTTTCAAGTGCGATTTGGTAACACATTGGAAAATAAATAGGTTATCGTCATCAGCTTTAAAATTCAGATGCTCATTAGTAAATTGCAGTGTTTGCAAAGTCATCGTCACCAAGCCTTGTAGCCGACATGCTATCATAAAAAATATCAGATAAAAAACTAGATATGTTTGTACGACTACTGAAGATTTTCAGAAACTCGAGTCGGCTGCTTCCAAAAATCATAGTTGAGCAGCCCTCTGGTGCCAAATACTAATACTAAACGAAGCGGCTTTGGTAGGGAGGCTGTTTGTTTGGCACCAATGATTTATATTACTTGTCATACACATGGCAAACAAAACGCTTCTACTAGACGCAATTTGGCGACAGTATTTACCTCATCCAGGCATGCCTAATCTAAGCTTCCTGCTAAGTTAGCTCTGAAAAACATGTGCGAGAGATGTGACATTGCTAAGGGAGGTTTACAAATAGTCTCTGGTTTCCCCAAGTGAATGTTCACACACTAAAACAGATAATGCAGGCATTGTTGAAACTACGTAGTATGTGTGAAGTTTACATTATACACATGTTTATGTGCACCTGTATGTTTAAATACAGTCGATCAAATCACGTATTTCTGATGCTTGAATGCCAAGTATCTGGAAATATACAACATCCATACAACCGGTTATGTTTGCATTTAGACATTTTCCCCCTGAATCATTGCCACGGCCAATGTCTCGAAGCATTCATATATTTATATATATATATATATACACACACACTGTATGTATGTATATATATATATATATATATATATATATATATAAACCTTCACAGGGAGGAACATAACATGGTTATGTGCGATTGCTCCGTGATTAGTTCGAGTGGTGTAATCTACACCAAACATCCCTGTATGATCCATTGTAGTGTATGGATGTTATATACAGATTTTTTTCTGGATTATCAGGGTCCAGATTAACATGGTCCCCACTGTACATATACATGTGTATGTGTAATAAACATACACTCATAAATATATATTAACATATATATATATATATCTATGGATATAATGTCTATATAATTATATATATATATTTATATGTTGTTATTCTCCTCTCTTTCCCCGTGTCTTGAGCCTTCGTTTCCCACCACCCTCCACCCCCCATCCCCGACTCCCCCAGTCCTCTGTGTCTGTTGTCATCATTCCAGCTCTTCTTCCTATACAATTATCACAAACATGTTCTAACTCCTGTTCTTTTTCTGTCATTGGATTCGCCACAATATCTATGACATACTGGTGTGCTGGTGTCACACAAAAGCAAAGCACTACTGGTAGTCCCTTGAGCTTACATGATGTGTCTGTCTATATATATATGTATGTATGTATGTATGTATGTATGTATGTATGTATGTATGTATGTATGTATGTATGTATGTATGTATATGTATATACATTATTATTATATAGATATAATATATAAATGATAAAATATGTGTGTAGTTATGTATATATATATATATATATATATATATATATATAATGTATATATATATATATATATACATACATTGTAATATATATATATAATATATATATATAATATATATATATATATATTCATCATTGGTATGTTGCCGCCATGTCTATGACACTGACACAAGGTGTTAGTGTCACTGACACTGACACCCTTGTAATGAGGCTTCTGTTGACAGAGCCCGGGCAAGGAGCAGCCTGATGTCCCGTGTAACATCTGCAAGGGAGGCCCGGACAAGAACCGGGCAGGGAAGGCCGAGGAGCTGGTGAAGTGTTCCGAGTGTAACCGATACGGTGAGTGGGAAGACGTCAGCCTCCACTGTTAACCCTTTACTCCCCATGCCGTTAACCCTGTGTACCCCTACGAACTATTTAATGAAATGCACTCGTAGAGATTAAATGTAAAATTAAGTGTAAATTAAATGTTAAAACATGACATGCAGTTATCCAGTAGATGGCAAAATGTGTAGAAGAAGTTAACATTGAACTAATCTGCCAGCAGTTTTAGTTAAATATTAAGGAGGAACTGAAACGGTTGAAGAACCATCACTATAGCATAAGAACATGCCAATTAGAGGATAGGTGACAATGATTTAATGAGCACAGGGCCATAATTTTTCAAACATGGCTATGTTTGACCACTGGGCCCCGCCATATTATGCTCGAACTGTCTGCCAAGTGCCTGGTTTGACTAGATCCTGTCTACTCAATGTAAATTTTTGATTTATTTCATCCATAGACATTTCTGCATGAAAGCAAGAATATGGTGCCATATTATATATAATTAGTGTTAATTAGATTAACACATCAGTTGTATATAGATTCGGAAAAAAACTTATAAAGTTAGTCAAAGTTCCTAACGTTGGGTGTTGATTGTTGCAGCCCACCCGAGCTGTCTGGACCTGGCCGCTGAGATGGTCCCTGTCATCAAGACCTACCCCTGGCAGTGCATGGAGTGCAAGACATGTGTCAAGTGCATGGAGCCCTTTGACGAGGTGACGTCTCAAGATACATTTTGTGGGAAACCGTGAAATAATTGCATGCCAAATATATTGCCAGAAAACACCCGTAAAAAAATATACGTTTTGGTACAATTAAGAACGATTTATCGTAGGTAAAAAAAATTATTTTAATGGGTTATCAAGGTTGCTACTCATTTTAATTTTTATAGTAGACATTTCGGCGTAACATGGGCAATATTGGACATTTTACACGCATGAATGTTATTTATTACAATAGTTTTATTGTCACATTTGGTGTGTAGTAATTTCTATTCAGATACCTTTTGAATCAGTGCCCAAATCAGTAAATACGTTTTTTTTCTGTATAGTACGTTGACCAATCAATTCTGACCATTGAACACTGGTTGGATTATTGTTCAAGGAAACAGTAAAAGCAACACAAATGTAGAGAAGAAATAAAGAAAAAGATAGTATATGAAAAACCAAAAGTATGTAAACCAAAAGTATGAAAACCAAAAGTATGAAAACCAAAAGTATGAAAACCAAAAGTATGAAAACCAAAAGTATGAAAACCAAAAGTATGAAAACCAAAAGTATGAAAACCAAAAGTATGAAAACCAAAAGTATGAAAACCAAAAGTATGAAAACCAAAAGTATGAAAACCAAAAGTATGAAAACCAAAAGTATGAAAACCAAAAGTATGAAAACCAAAAGTATGAAAACCAAAAATTTAAGATTTTGTTGTCTTCTTCAGGTCCACAGCATGAAACCATTATAAACTTAAATAAACGGTTATTTTTTAAAGAAATGTGCTTATTTTGGAGCATGGTTTGTGAAACGTACCGACTACGAGATATTGACCAATCAGCTATGAGTCATGTTTCACAAAACATACTCCGAAGTGTGCACATTTCTTACAAAACAACCAAGTCTTGGAGCCATGACCAATACAAAATTATATTCCATAAAATAAAAAACAGTATTTGTATCTACAAATTGCCTTTATTCACTGACGTGTGTGTTCCTTCCCCACAGGATCAGATGATGTTCTGTGACCACTGTGACCGAGGCTACCACACCTACTGCGTGGGGGTCCGCAGTATCCCCATGGGCCGCTGGGAGTGCCCCAGCTGTCACCAGGAGGAGCCACCAAAGCCAAAGTAAGCCACCGATTTTGTCGACGGACATTTTGTTAAAAATCCTTTGCGAGTCTGAATTGTCAGCAAACTGAGTATGCACAAGACTGTGGAAAACAAATTAAGCAACCTGTCTTGTTATCTCTCAACACTTCGTCTGTGTTTGCTATATGACTGTCTTTGATTTCCATAGAATTGTTGTAGAATCATGTAAGAATTGTGCTTTTCTGTAGAACTCTATATTCTTCTAGAGATTCTGTAAATTTCTATAGAGGTTTTGCTAAGGGTACCATCTCAAAATACGTAGAACTAATGTAGTGGAATGACCTTTTCTAAAAACCTTGGCTGTAGGTGGCATAATACATTTTGTTGTTTTTCAGAAGAGGTTTGTTCTTGTTAAATATTTGTCATGTTTGTAGTTGAGTTCTGCTGAACATTGTTATCTGTCATGTTTGTAGGAGAGTTCTGCTGTTGTTATGTGTGTATATCTGTCATGTTTGTAGGAGAGTTCTGCTGTTGTTATATGTGTACATCTGTCATGTTTGTAGGAGAGTTCTGCTGTTGTTATATGTGTATATCTGTCATGTTTGTAGGAGAGTTTTGCTGTTGTTATATGTGTATATCTGTCATGTTTGTAGGAGAGTTCTGCTGTTGTTATATGTGTATATCTGTCATGTTTGTAGGAGAGTTCGTCGGCGATGAATGACAACAGTGAATGTTGATGAAGCTAGTCTACTGCCACACGAAGAAGTAACATCGACCCACAAGAGTTGTGAACTTTATATATAGACTAGATCCAGATGTTAACTTATGTGTAGATTGTCACAGTTTAGAGATGTTCTCTTGGTTGTTGTATGGTTGTCTTTAGTTGTCAGGGTAGGAGTAATAATAATATACGTGTCTTTAGTTTTTAAAGTTACCTAAAAATACTGACATAGTAAACATAAATTATTGACTTCGTAAATGTGTTCAATAGTTAGTTCACTCCTGTTTGTAGAATGTTGTTAAAAAAGTTAATTAATTTATGTGGAATGGAACAGTAGTTGCTACATACGCTCAGTGAACTGTTTAGTTTTTATTGTTACAACAAAAACTGCCCTGTAATACATGTGCTGTTTAAAACAATAAAGTGGTAACAATATAACATGCCTATATATGTATGGCAATTCTTGAATGTCATACAATTATTTATACATTATGTCGCCAGCTTGCAAATACCAAAAAGCGTTTTGCATTTCACATTGGTTCAGCTGTCTTGTCACTCACTGGTACATGGTAACAATGGAAGGTATCCTCACAAGCAAGGGATCATTGTGCTGCACTGTTATAGCCCTGGCTGATCGTCTCTGAAAGCGTCGGGAGTGACGTATAAAATTGACTTTGCCAATTGCCACTGCATTAGCTCTGAGAATAGAGCAAATACCTGCCCCAGTTTGACGCCGGACACGACTGGTGGGTGTCAACGTAATGATCCATTTATGCCCTGAATATTGTAACACGAGCAGTATGTGGCTGAAATCACCCAAAATTATGTTGAATGATTGGAGGCTGACCACTCCTCTCATGGATGATGTTATTGGCCGTCGTTAAAAAGAGTTTTTGAAAGGGATGTGGCGGGTGTAGAGAAGACCTGGAACTAATGTAACCAGCCGTAGCAACCACTCAGTTACCACTGGCATGTGAGGATGGATGACGGAACTGTCTCTACAAAGCTACTGGTCTTGGCAAGAGAATGAACACAGGAAGTTGGACCTCAGCACCAGGGAGGAGATACACTTACAGTGATTCACTACAGTGTATCAGACATTTACTTATACAGATGATCCACCATTCCAAATCAAAGCACACAAAGACCCGTGTACACTGTTCAACAGACATTTAATTTTATTCGCTTGCATATCATCGACAGCAGGAGAATATCCTGTATCAAGCCACATCTAGTGGGCTATGAATTAGTGCAAACAAATGTATATCTACATCTCTGACATCAAACATTACATCATTATTCAGTCCAAATACTTGCTTCATTGTTCACAGGTCCGCTGGCAACAGCCCTGACAGTCACTGAGACTACACTACTGCAAATGCTATACAGAGAATCAAATAAAAATGGCTACATATGAAACTATTTACAAAATTATAAATCACTTGAAAGACACAAGGTATTGACAAAATTATATTTCCTTCATGGCGTTTGTCTGCATTCGTCATTGTTGAATAAGATTGCCACTAAGACAAAAAGTTAATTTTCCACTTGATATGAGTTCTTGGACATCATCAATCTCGCAGGTCCATAAACATATCAACTGTGGAATGAGACATTATAGAATCTCTTATATACTGATATGGCCCAAAAGTGGCTACTACAAACATGATATAAAACTAGTTCCATAAACATCAATACCATTCACAACTTATTAATTTTCACAAATATCTTTCAACAATTTCGCAGGTGCACTTTATCATAATTATCAGTAACATTCAGTGACTTTGCAATGTTCAAAACAGTATCAGAGGTGGCAGGTCAGGATAATTACTCATAAGTAATGTAAATATTACAACTTGATCACAAGTGATATGCTTTTTGTGTTACAGTGTGTAAATTTACTTGTTTCATAATACGAACCATCGGATGCGATTATTTTTGCTGTACCAACTGGTAGTAGTAACTCGGTTGTCATACTTTGGCACTGTGCATCTTTGGTTGTTATTACATACTCAACTAGTGCCGTTACTCTGACAATTTACCAACAACAAACAAAACATTACCCAACTCTAGAATTAGCATCTATTGCATGATTTATCACACAGAATGATCCAGAAAAACTGACGTGCAACTACAATGCACGTCTGCCTACTGAAGAATATGTCAATAAAATGCACGTAGGCCAGGTTTGTGTTTGTATAAAATTAGTAACCAGTATATGTTCCGTCACTTAGGATTGATTAGCAGATTAATTTGTGCTATTAAATTGCTGTCAAATGACCCATAATTTACTATTAATTATGTACAAAGAACACACTACACCTAACTGACGTTTCCAGGGTGAACCATTCTTGGGCTTCTCGACTGATTTCCACCAAAAAATACAGGATCAAAATCGCCTCTGTACATCGTTAATATCATAAAACAACAAAAGTGACATTCCTTGAAACGATGGATCACAGAATGATGTCCAGTGTGTGATCACAACGGTTGGCAGTTAGTTTAACCACGAGAACACATCCTAATCTTCCCTTCTGTTGAGTATTTTCGCGGATGACCGATTTTCACGGATGACTGAACACCCACATCTCTCTATCACTCGTGATATTCCTTCTCAATCCAAAGTCTGACTTTGCTCCAGTGCCACAAATCGCGGTGCTGATTGGTCCAGCCATAGTGTAGCGCCGCCACTGATTGGCCGAACCTCGCTGCAGTGCACCAATGGTGAGTGCTGATTGGTCACTTCATACTGCAATGCAGTGGTCACCTGTTGAAGCTGACCGGCCACACGTATCGGACGTTGTTGCGTTTGTAAGCGAATATACACTCTCTTCCTCCTGTCTGCATCTCGGCCTTCACCGAGAGTGGCCACGCGTTCTCTGTCAGTTGGTCCTCTGAAACACACACAAATACAACATCAATTTCATGTATCTTTTGAATTGTTATCATTATTTTTTTATAAATAATTTATTTTATTTCGGTATTTTTATTATATAACAATTGTTTACTTTTTAATGTACCTTAACTATTTATATTGATGCAATTGTCTTAATATTTTAGAAATAATATCATATATCTTAAATACTTGGTGTATATACTTTTGTAAATATATAAAATACCATGATATACATGTTAACAACGTTTTCTTTTAAACTTTTATTTATTGTAATGAGTATACGCGCCTATGAACGGGCTGGTCCAGGAGATACAGCGATCTAGAAATGCTATTACCTTTAATAACAATAATAACTTCACTAGTCTGGATAATCATTCAACCATGTTCTACTGAGATACTACCAGGACCCTATAGAGCCTTGAAACTCTTGTAAAGCCTTGAATTATATTAGACCTAATTCAAGGCATAGAAATGTTTGAATTTTACACAAAGCAGCCTTGAAAGGCCTTGAGTTTTACCATGATTAATTAAAATTATTATTGACCCATCTGTCATGATGCGTATCAGCCAAACATCTGTAGGCAAGCAGGCAGCAAAGCTTAGCACTACATCATTACCGATATTAGGAAAGGCAACGTATAAAATTATTCTCATGTTCACTGGGTTGTTAATTGTAAAAGTAGTGAAATCTTGAAGTCTTGGATTTTTAATTTTCAGAAGTGAATGGACTATGTTGCATTATCGTCAGTCAACATCACAGTATATGATACCATGCTACCCTGGTAGGTCTCGCCGTCAGATATACCAAACATTTATGAGATGCAAGAGTGTGCATTATTACTAGACAAAGGTCACATACACGGTTCATAACTGTCATTCACTGGTAAATAATGAACCCACCAAAATTTGATGTGTTGACATTATTTCCTGCTTCTTTGGGAACAGAAGTCGACATCTAACTAAAACATCCTGAGAATTGGTGACATACTTTACAAAAACAGTTTCCGAATGCAGCTGCTGCCTAAAGTTGCCTTTTCTAACGATGTCTATAAATAGTATATTAACTGTTGAAGTTTGGCTAACTAGGCTAAAACATTTAGTAATTGTCGAGAAAGTGCAATCTGTCGTACCTATTCCCAGCACGAGAATGTAAAGACCGTAGTGCTGTGGATTTGTGATCTGGAACTGTGTCGCGATGATGTTACCTGGAAAGAAATTATTATAACACTATCATGATGATACTGACAATTGTTGTCAAGACACAAACTAGCATTTCACAGAGGCCCCTGCCCGTTTTTTTTTTATTAAAACACAATAAATAGCCAGCATACATTTGGTTATAGCCCCCTGAATTTTAGTTTTTATTTCAATGGGAAAACAATTATTCTCACTTGTGTAACCAAGTATGGTTGTTGCCTTAAAACGTTATGAAGTGATCTCACTGATTATCATAGGCAATAAATAAACTGTGCCCAGAAAATGCTGAGAAAACCACGGAAATGCACAATAAAAAAACTCTATGCACTACAGATGGTTTAACATAAAAAAAAAGTAGTCCCATGCATCTGATATTAGGCAACTATTATACGTACAAACATCCTTTGTGGTCATAGTGCGTCGCACTGGGACCATCTTCGTGGTGATACTATCGTCCTGCTCATCCGGAATGATGACCTTCAGGAAGCCGTCAAGGTTACACAGGGACGGTAACTGTGGAAACGAACCAGAACCTTGCAAACGTTACAATTTAATTGATGAATGAAATATCTTAAAAGATAAGTGGTGCAATAAGCCACAGTTGTATTGTCATGGCACATGTTTCCTGTATTCCCTCTAAATGTGTTTTTCAGTAAGCATCCACTACGGAAAATAATAAATATCCTATTTCCAGGTATCCAGGATTATTTGCAACACTTTCCACCATTTGCAACAAACCAGACCGACTTTGAGGTAAAATGACCTTTGAACCATCTATGAGAGAAATGCAGCATCACAACACATGGAAATAAGTGTGATGCACCTACCGCCGTTTTGAAACTTAGGCAAATTTGTTCACCCCACATTTGGTTGTCTTTCGGAAGAGACACTAAAAGTCAGTGGTCCCTTCTAACTGGTGTCTATGCAAGGGGAAGTAAAAGATCCCACACAGGGGGTAAATGTGTAACCTGTAGTGGACTCACAAATTCTCGTTGGACATTAAAAGCCCTGCAAAGGGAGAAAGTGACTGCTCAAGAGGGCGGAAGAGAAGACAACGTGACTCCCCACCCCAAAATTGATCGCAGGGAACAAGCCAATATTTTACGGCTCGAAACATTCCTCGTGACACTCACACTGTTGGTGGGTGAGGCCTCCATGGTCTGTCTGAGGTTCTTGAGGACCTGGATGGCGCTACTGAGGGTGGTGAGGTAGTAGCCACCTTCACCTGCCATCAGACACGGGTGAACTAAACCCCACATGTAGTCGAGTTCTATCTCGGCCGCCACGACCCCGCAGTGTGAGAGTAGGTAGATCAACATGGGCAGCAAGTCTGAAACAGCCACGGTTTATATTGTTACCTATGTACTAATTAATACGCCAACTTTGGGGTGTTCATTCATTGTAAGTGCATCTCCTGTCAGTGTCCAAGGTCCACTTCATTTACTAATTACCATAGTGTTTTATTTCATTCTTATAAGAAGCCCAAGTCAGGTCAAATGTTGTTTGGATTTCATCCGTTCATCTATGCTTACTTACATTCCTTACATATATACACTCATCACTCGTCACTCATCGCTCGCTCTCGCTCTCGCTCTCGCTCTCGCTCTCGCTCTCGCTCTCGCTCTCTCTCTCTCCACTTATTTTGCATAAACCAAAACAGGTGACAATTTTGGGCCAAGAGACCCTGGTAGGTGGTGCCACCTAGAAGCATAACAGCGATGTGCAATAACGTACCATCCGTTTCGAGAACGCTGCTGTTAGTTGAGCACGAACTGGATCCAGTGCCACTGCTACTGTTTACCTGCACACAAACAACATACTAGGTCAGGTAACTTGTGTTACACAAACAACACGCTAGATCAGGTAAGTTGTGTGGTCATACAAAACTCTTGCTGGAAAGCAGTATGCAGTGTAATGTAATGAAAATATTTCCAAGAAATCATTGATTACAAGGTACATAATAATTAGTGTAATTATACCGTCTTAAATGTATATTATATATATATATTATATATATATATATACATACATATATATATATATATATATATACCATCAGACATTGCATACTACAAGAAGAACATATATACCCATAACAGATCAATCTCAGGTATAATTTGCAGCGTAGTTACAAACAACACCTTTGTAACGTAGTTTCAAAACTAGTACGTTTTAATTCATCGACCACTTTTCATGTAAATATTAAAATGAATATTAACAATTATGTCTTTACTCTTACAAATAATATTCTAACATTGGCCAGTATTAGTCAAATTTCAATCCCAACAACTACATTTGTGAGGCAACAAGACATCGTTAGCTGAGCTTACACTGTTGTAAATCGAAGACACTGCACCAAGCAGGTTTTCTAACTTCTTCATCGGAGAGTAGGAAGCCTGCATCTTGTTGAGGAAGTGTCGAATCACTTCCAGCGATGCTCCCTCAGGTACAGCCAGACCATTCTGTGGGAGCAACCATTTCTTGTTGATTAAACTGATGTCTTAAGATGTCTTATAAAAAGAACTGATTTAGTTCTATTGACTACAAATGACTGTCATTCCTCCATGTGTACATCAAGAAAAACATAGAAAAATATCACCTTTTTTATTAATAAGGCAAAAATAAAAACATGGCATGGTATTCACATTAATAGTATAAGACGAAATACTATTTACCTTAATTCCAAGTTCCTGAGGCGTTTTTGTTCTTGCGTACTTGATATTATCTGACAGAGCTTGAAGGCTCCCATTGCTGAAACAAAACAAAATTAATGTAAACCTATTTTATTACAATTAGTCCCATCTAAAGGCATATATTGTAAAATTAATAAGTATAAAATATATAATAAATAACTGAAATACAAATTCATGAAGTTCTAATATATAACAACAAAATAAATAACTTAAATACAAATAAATATTTGAAATACAAATTCATGAAACTTTTTAAGCCACAGTTAGACTTGATTAGAAAAGTTAATTAACCGCTGAGGCAATATGATACAGATACATTATGGAAAAAATGTCCTGCAATTACCCCTGGTATACACTTTTATTTTTCTTAAAATATAAACTACTAATTAACTATTTAATGTACATTTCTCTTTCAAGTAAAATATAATTTATGAAACATTGATCAATTCACATAAAATTATCACTAAATGTAAATGAAATATGGAGACAATAAAGTGCTGGGAATTAGTCTCGGATTGATCAGTAGGTGGCGCCACAATCTTCCCAGACTTGTTATCCTCTAATTTAATAGCAACACAAACGTAACCATATTATGAATAATGACAGTGTAGCAACTTGTTTAGCGTACACACTAATTTTCATATATTGGCTAGTACGTAGATTTCCTTAGAATATTTCGCTAAGAATAAGACAACCCAACCCACCTTTGGTATTCCTTCACAAACAGTTTGTAGATATGTTGTTTCAGTGGCTTGATGACACACCGGTGTAACGCGCCTTCCAGCACTGCGTCGATGTTCAGAAACTCATTGGTGCCCAACTGAAACATCGAGATACCAGGAGTCAGAAAAGTGGTCTGAAACGAATGAACTGGGATGTGTTCACAGTTGAAGATGAAACTGTAGAACATCAACAACCAAGATGAGACAGATTTGTACAATTTGGAGATTGACAACGAGAAGCCAGAATGGACAATGGCGGTGCAGGTACAAGTGATATTGGCGCAGTAGCTGAATGACAAAAAAACATTGTGGCTAAAATTGAAAAGTAGACATGGTGAACTGGGTCAACTGCTGAAATAAATAGCCAAAGCAACTGGAGAAATGATAGATGTTTAGGTGGAGATAGAGGGGGTGAAAGGGAATGGTGGACAACTGGATATACCACAACACCTGTACAGGTAGGAGGCAGCTAGGAGAACTGTGGATAAGGCAAAGAGATAAATGGAATCGGAGTTGTGTAAAGAATTTGATGCTGAAAGCGGAAAGAAGATGATCTAAAAGATGGAATGTGAGAGGGATGACAATAGCAAGGATGTGAATGCTAGAACAGTGATCAAAGAATGGAATGCTAGTAACAGACAGGAACGACGTGGTACGGGTTACCATAGCACCTCCTTGCAGGAAGGAAGGAGTGAGAGAGGAAGGGAGAACGAAGGCAAAAGATAGAGAGAGGGGTATGAAGAAAGTTGGTGAAGAAAGTAACACAGGATGAGTGAAGAAAAAGAAGTGGAACAAAAAACAAACATCAAGGGACAGAACCAAGGCCAGCCTCACCGCTGACGACAGAGAATCAGGAGAGTCCTGACAAAAGAAAACAACATCACTTGGAACTTGACATTGGGAAAACGACAACGTGGACTAGTTTCTGGATACCCACCTTGCTTCTCTCGCTGTCGATGATCCGGTTGAGATTCACCTCCCCCGTCTGGATCAGGTAGTTCTTGATCCCGCTCATGAACTGACGCACCTGTTGCCATGGAGACAGGGAGTAATCAATGCAGGGGTGGGAAGGATGATGGGAGAGGGAGTATGTATTAGTGATCATTCTGGCAAGTTTTGAGAGTATTAGAATAATTTTTGTGATACAAAGAATGTCAGGATAATATCCAGATATGTCTCATGGATGGGTAAAATATGTTGTTTGATATATATATATATATATATATATATATATATAATGTGTGTGTGTGTGTGTGTGTGTGTGTGTGTGTGTGTGTGTGTGTGTGTGTGTGTGTGTGTGTGTGTGTGTGTGTGTGTGTGTGTGTGTGTGTGTGTGTGTGCGTGTGCGTGTGCGTGTGCGTGTGCGTGTGCGTGTGCGTGTGCGTGTGTGAGATGGTGGTGGTGGTGTGTGTGTGTTGTGTGTGTGTTCACATTTATTGAATAACGAGTATGAGTATTATATACAAGTAACAGTACAAGTAGTGAGTACTTTGTAAAAAATTAGTACTTGAGTGCCAAGTTGCCAACGAGTATGAATAACAAGTACGTAAGCTCCTACCCTGCGTGCCCACTGAACACAGTAGCCACAGTCCTCTCACTAGGCAGTGGGTGTCTATAGGGGACTATACGGTAGCACAAGCTAAGATGGGCAAAGGTGAGTAAGAGACGATTCACTCACATTTCGCACCACCACATTAGGGTTGGTCTCACTCGCCTCCTTCGTGCACTGGATGAAGTTCTCCACGGTCTTTCCGAAAGTAGTGTTCTGGTCTCGCGCCATTCTAGACAGGGGAAGACAGGACAGACTGTAGACATTGCATGCCATCAAATATAGTCTACATACAACATTACAAAGCTCTCTGATAAATATTAAAAATTTTATGAGACTCTGAAAATGGTATCTCAGCTTGTTCCAACAAAACTCTATAAATCAGATAAGTTAAAAAATGTAGACCTTATTCCAACAAAACTCTATAAATCAGTGAAGTTAAAAAATGTAGACCTTATTCCAACAAAACTCTGTAAATCAGATAAGTAAAAAAAATTAGACCTTATTCCAACAAAACTCCATAAATCAGATAAGTTAAAAACTTTAGAACTCTGTTAACATTTGGAAGATTGTCCAGTGAAGCTCCAATTTTCAGGATAAGCTACTTTTGGTATACATTTTGCCATCAGCCAATTATGGGACAGTGTGACGGATAGGGTGGCTACATTGCCAAGGAGACCTTAATTTTGAGGTATTGTTAAAATTATCTCAATTGTGAAGTGGTTGTATTGTCAAGGTGGCTGTATTGTGAGAGGTTGTATTGCCAAGGTGACCTTAATTTTGATGTGGCTGTATTGTCAAGGTGACCATAATTGTGAGGTGGCTGTATTGTCGATGTGATCTTAATTGTGAGGTGGCTGTATTGTCAAGGTGGCCTTAATTGTTATGTGGCTGTATTGTCAAGGTGACCTTAATTGTGAGGTGGCTTTATTGTCGAGGTGGCCTTAATTACGAGGGGGTTATATTGTCAAGGTGGCCTTAATTACGAGGGGGCTCTATTGTCAAGGTGTCCCTAATTATGAGGTGGTTGTATTGTCGAGGTGACCTTAATTGTGATGCGTCTGTATTGTCAAGGTGTCCTTAATGGTGAGGTGGCTGTATTGTCAAGGTGTCCTGAATTATGAGGTAGCTGTATTGTCAAGGTGACCTTAATTATGAGGTGGCTGTATTACCAAGGTCTTACTTACTCTGAGACCTTGTCTCTGACGGCCACGCCAGCGTGATTCATCTGTCTGGTTCTCAAACTGACCACACGGGGGCAGGCTGCAAACAGGACGAAGTGGACACGTCAACTACTTCGTACAGCAATTAGCACTCGTCTGCTTAAAATTATTCCAAAACTGTTTTCACAAAATGCAATAGAAACTGTTTCTGGAATGTTAGGTTTTTAACATAATAAATTCTTGCCAAACCAAGTAGTACTGACATGCACTGTTTCACAGGTCATACATGCCCTAGGGGTGACGACTGTACTTAACAAATGCTGGAATAGCTACAGTTGTTCTTGTTTGGCTGATGTCCAGGTTCATTATGTTGAGAAAATAATAATATATACTTTGACCATATCATTCATATCTTTATTTTTGTTTATATTTTCAAATCTAATTTATCAATTAATGCTCTTCAACTGTTATAATCCCCCCATTCTTGTAGTCTGTCTTGGTTTTTTTTTTATTCAATGTATTTAAACTAAATATGAGTGACATCACATTACTCTGTGATGTCAATGCTTTGGCATTGTTCCAAAACATACCACTTCTGGTAATGTATACTGC
The DNA here is from genome assembly GCA_964017155.1 of Oasisia sp. SBJ-2009. Lineage (NCBI taxonomy): Eukaryota > Metazoa > Annelida > Polychaeta > Sabellida > Siboglinidae > Oasisia > Oasisia sp. SBJ-2009. The sequence continues at coordinate 19,502,146 of OZ024856.1, forward strand.
CTCACAAAACAATCTGAATCATATGCATACAATCCTCTGGTCTCTCTCCACTTGAAGTGGGCTTAATGAACGGTAATCTAGTATGTCAATGTCTAATATATGTCAATATTGTAATGCTAAGCACGCTCTCTGTGTCACTGCATATTAACGCAATTCATCACGATTTGCTTCCACATTTTTCACCCAATTACTGGAGACTTCCTTGAAGCCTCCACAGGTGTTAGAAACCTAATAAAACACTTGTATCAGGTTTCAGACACTAATAGCCGGAGGGAAGTAGTCAGGCAGTAGAGCACCAGTGAATGAATACACACTGATTCATGCATCCTGCAGTGCAATATTACACGTCATAAAAACAGCATTCATGAATAATTTAAACAGCCCCAGGATACAAGCACATATATAAAGAACCGACTGTGTTTTAGAGAGGTCATATAACTTTGTCATGTAACATGATGTTAGATTTAGAACATTGAGCTAAAAACTATATTAATAAATAAACACTTAAATCGAGGTTTGTTCAAACTAAGACCCCTTCACGCGTATTCACAGGGAATCAGGAATAGAACATTAATAAAAGCTACTGATTGCCTAAGAAATATGTTTTTGTTGACCAAGTTATTCTTATTTCTGTATTATCATCTAATCTGGGACTTTCTTTTTATACTAGCTACCTAGACAGCTTGTGCCAGCATTTGTGTTAGCAGTACAGCATGCTATGGGGAAGGTTCAAAGTTCAATCAAGTTATAACATTAAAAATCTTACCAACATAAATAAAACACTGGATCAACAACAAATTTCAAATTGTCAATAAAACACACAGTTCTGAATGGCCACACTGAAAACAAAATATTCAATTTTGAATGGTTGTCATTGGCATTTATTGTGTAGGACTGGAGCCATATGTGAAGGACACCCCAATCCTAATACCTTTAAAGTTGTAAGATTCCCCTGGTATAACAGATTCAACATCCTGCTAATAATCACCAACCATTCATTCGCAACTTGTATTAATGCTTACTGCAACATTTGACACAATCACGTAATCACTCCTTACCTAGCATTGGTCTGAGTCGAGTACATCTCGCGGCGTATTCCACCTCCAGTTCTTCATCCTCGGAAATGGCCTCCTGAGTAATATTCCGCATTTCCTGTTCCACATTGATTTCCGTGGCGACACACGGCAGTAGACACTGCCGCCTTGCCAGAGAACTACTGGCAGTCTCCGGTTGTGGACTGCTGTGGCATTCAACCGAACTGTGTCGCTCCAGAGAGAGCCGGCGATACTCCCCCACACCTAGCTCCACTGTGCTCCGCTCCGTCGTACTCCGCGAACTCGAATCGTGGTCCGGTTTCTCGTAGAGCAACGGCCTCTTATCCAACGACCCGTTACCGTGGCTACCACTGCTGAGCGAGTTCATCGTCAAGGCCACGATCTCCTCGGGTGAGTTACGTTCCGAAGGAACACGCTCCACCGGAACACGCTCCGCCGGAACACGCTCCACCGTGGGTTTGCGTTCCACGACGGCGTACACCGGTGTCACAGTTTCGTGAACCACCGCATCGTGCACCACCGCATTGTGCACCACCGGCGCCGGTTGGTGTAAAACGGTTTCGTTCACCGCCGGTGCCGACACCGCCGGCGTGTTCTCGATGCTAGGACCGAAAACGCTCTTCAGCGCGGCGGGAATGTCGCTCTCCGACTGCCACTCGAACGACGTCGCGAGTTCGCTCGCCATCGTCTCCGAGTGTGCGTGCGTTCCCTCGCTGTCAGCGTAAACACTGCTGTATTCGCCGGCGGACGAAACCTCGTCGAACGTGTCCCGCGTTTCATCCCAGATATCGGGAGCGGAAGACGCGGAAAACGGCGATCGTAGCCGCGGGTCCTTGCGTGGCTTCCCGGGAGTAACACCCAGATCCATGAGCTCCTGCCAGACGTTGCTGCTATCCCACGGGGAGCAGTAGAACGTTCCCGCGCTACTCGGCACCGTGTCGCGATTTGATCCCGCACCACTTGAACGTCCACCACAGTTCTCGTACTCGGAAATTCGCTGGACGTTTCTGATCGTCAGCGGGTGGATCTGCTTCACGGCCAGCTCCGGTACGATGTCGGAAATGAGGTCCTCGACTGTTGTCGAAGAATTCCCCCCGGCCGCCGTGTCGGAGCACGTCGACATGCGTTTTTCCTCAGTCGGGAACTTGTTGACGCTGGGCACGAATGGCGGCGGGATGTCATCTTCGTCGGTTTTAAGATAATCCGGCTTGAAGATGTTTTCGAAATACTGCGAAACGGCGAGAGAATGCGACGTCTGCACCAACGTGCTGTTCGCCGTCGTCACAGACGCCACGGATTTGTGCACGACTCTCTCTGGCGAGCTTCTCGGGGCTTCGAATTTCTGCGGTGCCGTCTTCCCGACCTGTGAGCACTGTGGCATCGACGTAGCGCGCGTGTCGTTCGGCTCGAAACTCCCCGGCAAGCCCCGCAGACTCTGTGCCTTGCCGATTCCCGGTGGGTCTTTCAAAACGTCGATTGGCTGCCGGTAACCGGGACTCATCGTGATCTCTTCGTGCGAGCTCACCCACGATTTCTTGCTCTCGAGTTCATGTATTTTCTGCAGGCTCACCTTTAGTCGGTGTGACGGCTGCTCCTGCGGAGAGCTCATGTTCTCTTTCCGCTCCTGCTCTTTCAACCGCTGCATGCTCATCTTAAACAAGTTGCGTTTCGGCGGTGAAACATTCTTTGAGAACTGCACTTCGTGTGATTTCTGGAATCCTGTTTTCCGATCCGACGCCGCACCGGGATCGTTGCGGGAAGGGAAACGAGACGGCACTGAGGCCAGGGTTGCTGGGTGCGTTGGGGGAGAGAAACGTGTCACCTCGGATGATCGGAAACTGTTCAGCACCGGCGTCGACATGGCAACGGGTTTGTCCATGCTGGTCGACATTGGCGGCGGCCAGCTCGTTTCGACGTGCTTGAACGAGTTCACGACTTTTTGAACGCTCTTCGTGTGAGTGGCCCCCTCCACCTTCCCAATCAGCGAATCAACCGGCTCGGCATACGCGGGACTCTCACTGGCCGTAGAATGCACCGGTGGTTTCTGATGCGAACGATCTGGTATGCCGTTTCTGGGCTGTCCGGCATTGACGACAGCATTTTTTGGCTGCGACCGAATTAGTCCGTGACTGTTCATCACAAGTTGGGGCGGCGGAAGGTCAAAGGTGAACATGACGGGTTCAGGATGTCTGCCATGTCTCGGAAACCAATCGTGCGTCGCCTTTTCCGTTTTCTTGGCATGCTCTGTTTCGTGCTTCGTACGATCGTTCACGTAATTGCTTCTCTGCACGAAGTCGAGTTCCGATTCAGTGTCCGAATGGTACCCCGGGTTTACGGAACTCAACTCAGCGCCATCTTCTGACAACCTGTGCTGGTCGATCAAACTCTCGATAGAATGGCCACCACCGATCGGCTTGAAGAACGGTGTCTGTCTTTCTGATTTTGGCGTAGCTGACCAGATGTCCTCATAGTCGCTCAGTCTGTCCACCAGGTTGCCCTTGTAATAGGGCGACAACAGGGCTTTGCCACCAGGGCGGTGCACGGGTGTGACAAATGGCGACTCAGCAGAGTGCTCCAACTGTGACTGTCCAGAGTTCAAAGGTTGCGGTGGTTTTCGAGTGACATAACGCCGCCGTGTCGCTTTCTCACTCGCTGACCTCGCGAGTTTAGTCGACCTGCTATTACTCGTAGATGACGCAACAGTCGTCGTCATGACTACAGTAGAAGTCTTCACGCTCTGCGAGACATTATGATCGTTCCTTCCACCACCGTTTACCTCCTTTTTCGGCTGTGAGTATATCTCGGAACTTGAGGTTGTCACTGATTTATTCTGCTGGGAATGGACGATGTTCACTTGCGAGTGAACGGTGTTCACTGGTGAACTCTTATTTGCCGTTGACACTGGTGACGTTGTGTTTTTCTGTGGAGGTGACACTGTGCGATATGCAAATTTCGGCGGTGATTTCGAACTGTTCGACGTCACGGCGCCATTTGTAAGAGTTGGTTTCGCATGTGACTGAGCAGGTTTTGAGGGGGACGATTTCAGTGCCGTCGGAGTGCCACTCTGGTAGGGCGAAATGGTCGTGTGAAAGACGGACTTCATAAGCGAAGCGCGTGTCACTGGTGGCTGCTGGGATACCGGGGAGGACCAGAAGTCTGCAAACGACAAGCAAAATAATAACTGGTCATGTCAAACAATAGACCCACTTTGACTATTGCAGATCATGTTGGTCGATGTCGACTTCTGCAGTGGTGTGTGAATGGTCTGAGTTACGTTCATAATCAATTAAATAACAGAATGTGTAACTGTGGAAAAATCACAAAGAATTTAAACTGGTGGTCAGAAATTTTCGAAAGTGTGTATAGCTGTTTTATAGAAGAAAAACCTGTTAGTCAATGAACACAAAAGATATGCAAGTGTCAAGTGTCTACACAAACGTCTGAGCAGTACAACAACATGAGTTTGGTCTCTTATACATTTAACGGAGTACATGCACTGAATGTTTTCTCGCCTGTGTCCATAGAGTACACATAAGAATTCAATACTGACAGAGTCAATACATCACACAGGCAATTAGTATCACAGCCGTCATGTCATTGTTAACCTGGCTCTGCTAAACACCCATTAAAACGTCCATTAAATGCCAGACTTTGCCTGAACACATTTCCGAAACTCAACACCAGCAGTATGAGGCGGGCATTCTATCAAAGGGTTCCTAGTGTTTGCTTTTAAGTTGTCCTCGCCACAGCTGGCCCGACTTAAACGTCCCTCACATGGACTTAAAAGTCCCTCACATGCTGTAATCAGCTACATGTAAACCTACTTACAGTTCCTAGTTTACACATCACTCCAATGTAAATCACAACGTCGTCGTCAACGCCTGAACAACGTTAACTCGGCCACTTCCAGTCCAACAACTCCAGCGACAACGAAACCAAACACTGTGTGTGTGAGTGTGACACCAAAATCATGCACCGGCAGCTGGTAAATCGCAGCCAGATTTACTGGGTGTACATGTCGGCGGGCAGCCAAGTGTACAACCCCTCTAAGTCTGTCGCTGGCTCCACAAAGGGTCACAGGCAAGGACAAACAAATTACTTGTTCAGCCAAACCAACAGTTGCACACACACACACACACACCTGCCCAGACCACAGATTGCTATCAGTCACCGCCGCCAAAACGCCGGAGCTCTCCACACCCGCACTTATGTTCTGCCCCCAGCAGTGGCGACTTCACCAGTCGAGTGTTTGCCGATGTGCCGTGACAAGGCATTCCGATTGTCGAGATGCTAACTTCGTGTCGTCGACATATCATATAGATCTGGCCTGGTTTTTGTGACCACGGCTGTGATCAGGGTAAACGACACGAGATAGGGTTACCGGGGTGTACAGAAATGTGTACACACGCTTACAGGTGTGTCTTGTTTCGCAAGTATATATATAATTATAAAGAAATGACACGTTTTTTGGCATACTGTTGTCGTACTGGTGCCAGGATATTATTTACCACACTGAAACATACCAGCTGGCAACATAGTCAATAATAAGTCAATTTTTCTATGGATGACATATATGGATTCACTGAATTTTTTTGCTTATGCATGGTACTCATGCCATTAACCCTGGGCCCTCAGTTTAAGGGATGACCAGAGCTCCAAATGAAAGCCATGTGTTCCAGCCAGGCCAAGTTCATCTTTGACTGCACCATTTCTCTCACTGGAGGTCAAATAACTAACCTTTACTGAATATGATCCTTGTTTAAAAATCACATGTCTTCTGTCCCCACTGTACAGTTTTTTTCTCTGTAATTTACCGAGCCCCCCACCCTCCCCAGCAATGGAAACCACATGCCATCAGGTTTGGGAGAATCAAACACAGACCAGTGTATATGAATGTTAATTGTTATAAGAACAAAGTCAAAAGTGCCACCCATAAACTAGGCCACACATGTGACTTGATTGGGGATAGAATGATGACGGAGCATACCTTGTCCTAGCAGGGAGAGTGCATTAAGTTCCTGGTGGGTCTTCGCTTCCATCACAATCTTTGGTAGTTTGAGACCAACGGGCAGGTCTCCACTGTAACAGACAATGTTACTACTGTAACAATGTGTAACCAACAGTTCACCTCTGTATAAGAGACAATTATTACTGTAACAGATGATGTTACTATTGTAACAATGTGTAACGAACAGGTTGGTGTTGTAATAGACAATGTAAAAATATGTAACACACAGCTAATTAATGTAACAGGCAATGAGAAGATGTTACCAGTGTAAGATACTGACATGTGTAACCAATGCGTCACCATGTAACAAAGTAAACAAAATACTGTAACAATGTAACGTGTAGCAACAAGTATATGCCAAAAATTATATAAGTTAACAATAAATGACTAACATCTAAGAATCTGGAAATTTGCCAGCAGTAGCATCATTAAGAAATGTTGCTAGAATACGATAAATTATGTCACAAATTAATCTGGCACACGCACTGATAACAACAAACTTTGGCAAGTATGTAAAGATAATACAATAATGCCATTTAACTGCAAGGGACATTTTACACCCACCAGGCAAGCAACTGGTTGCATTTTGGTGAATTAAACACCAGTCTCGTGTCATTGCCTCTGGTAAACATCGTGCAGGCAGGTAATCTTTAACTTATGTCTATGATATCTATAATATCAACACATGTGTAACTTCATTTATACACAAGTCTTTGGCATGGCAAAGCTCTCAAAGTTACTAAAGTTGGCACAGTAACAAATATATATTATTATCTATTCACGTTCTTCAGTTACATCACATTTTCCCATTACATACTGATACAAGAAGAGTAAACCCATCCTGTAATGGGATGTACGTTAAGTAAAACAAAATCATTGCAATAACATTATCACAACTCGACAACATGAAAGATCTGTTTATACAAAAAAGAAGCTCATCATTACTTCACATTCAATCCAATCAACATACATTAATAACACAACACACACTGGTTAACCCATTAGACCCCACGCGTCCGAAAGCGTCCGGGTCGCTCCTCCCCAGAGCGCCCGAAAGCGTCCGACACGGAAAAAGCCTCTAGCGGTGACACCATCATGCGGATACTTATGAGACTAATTCCCACTGATTCCTTGATATCTTAGCTATGAATCCTGGGTAATTTTGACATGGGTTCACATTGAAAAAATTCGAGTTTTTCGTGATTGAAGTTCATCATCTGTGGACCTCCAAAAATGGCGGCGTCTTGGACATCGTAGCTGTTTACTACTGATTAAGTTTGTGCTTATATATCGTTGGATTTGGACACTTCTGGCATTGAACTGAAGGTGAGTTTACATTACGTTCGAAATACAACTGAATGAGCGATAAAATGAATGATCGGAGCTTTGTTTATGTTTCGTTGTCCAAGTTGGGTGAACACCAGTCGGGTTTTTAGCACCGAAACTGTTGATTATGTCGTGATATATGACAATTAGGTGTTTTATTATAACAAATCATTAGGTAACATTGTCAATTTTCGTAATGGTTGACATTTCGTTGTTTCAGGTTTCAAAATGCCAGTGATCCACGATGTCAACATACACATTGGCATGACACAGACGTCACATATAGGATGATGACAACCAAGATAGAAGTCTTACAAAGCTGTGTTTCCTGTCCATATTCAGACAAAATGAACTGATTTATATAGTACTATGTCTAAACAAGGCAGAGCATGTGCAAATAGAACAATTATAATACATTTTATGTGAATAAAACGTGATATTCTACTATATTGTTGTCCAGAATAGTAATGTTCTATGTTTGTCACCTTCATATTACAATATATTTTTTTCCAACATACACCATAATTACACCATTTTAAAGATAATTAAATGAACATCAAAATAAACACAACTTGCAATTATAGAAAATCAGTAGTTTTGAAGATACAGCTTAAAATGTGCAAGCACCCCGAATTGGCGAAATCAGTGGCTGCAGCTTGGGGAACAGGAGCACAAGTCAATTTAAACGGCTGGGGTCTAATGGGTTAAGCAATCTGAGCGATCCTGTGACTTGCCCAAAAAGGGCCCGCAACTAATGCCCTCCCTACTGAGCCTTCCCATAAGCCTCTGGGGCAGTCGTGCCACCACAAAGACTAAGATGATATCGCCCTCAACTCGACACCAACTGACCCAAGGGTTTTAATTTTTTTTTTAACCAGTGCAATTTTTGGCGTAGTCAGTCATTTGGAGATTATCTGCTGCTAATATGATTTCAGGTCACAAAAACGGCTTTGACGTGACGTGATTTGACACGATGCAGTGCATTCTAACTGACAGTCATTGCACCAGTCCTTACAGCTCGTGCAGACTGGCTTTCAGACTGGTGCAATGCGATATGATTTTCAACGATTGTCCTGTGACATTCAATGGTCGTCCCAGTTTCCTGCATTCTGTCTACACTGATAACGCACTGTCTAACGCCCTCCATTAGGCCAAGGTATGCGTTACCTGCTAGTCAGGGCCATTAGAGGTCATGCGAGACCTTTCTTGAAGATCCGAGTCCTCGTTTTGTTTTTCACATCCCATTTTGGGTTCATTTCGCAAAAATTCAATCCAATCTAGCACTGCCTACGACAAGCCAGCTGCTTTGTGGACATTTGTATTCTCATTTCGGTGCAATCTTTGAATAGGCTATTAAATTATCTCACATTGTGTGTGTTCAAAATTGGGCAAAAACACTGCAAAATTAGTCCAGCCCTGTATACCGTATAGCACAACTCTTTTACAAGTTTCAGTCTAATGATTTTTTCTCAGAACTACTCATACTAACCCAGTAGTATGTTTTACTTTTAACTGTTCGCAAACCACAGATTTGCCAAACCACAAACCTGACAACCACAAGGGGAAGTCGAAACACCAAAATGACATGTGACTGAATATCTTGTGATGGAATTTTGTATGACAAAATGTCATGTGACAAATATCACATGACCAAATGGCTGCACAATCAGCGGTTCCCTATGAGGAAGGGCCCTTCCTGCACACACCCATCTTCCCATTCTCCCAATCTCCTACAGCTGGGAAGAGGCTGGCATGTCTCATTCATTACCCAGTGATAAACAAATGTTAATTCCACAATTCCTCTGGGACCTAATAGACTCCATGAAGCAGGGGTTAATTCCTGAAACCTGCCCTTTTAATGGCTGGAGCCAGCAATGAATAAAACATGACTAATCTTGAAAGTGACACCCCCAGAAACAGTGGAACCTTTCTCCTCACGTCTGGTTCCATACAGTGAAACTGTCCCTGTAACCTCCTTGATGTATGGTATTACACTGTTGTAATGTGTCTCACCTGGTAATGATAAAATGAATGAAATGTATTTATGAAATATACAACTTCTCCCCTTGATGGTTTAGGCGGGGTTTAGGCGGGGTGGGGGGGGGGGGCTGGGGGGGGTTAGAGATTATGAGGGCCTCCATCTCAACAACTTGTCACCAGTCCAACCAAATTCTCTGCCATTCTTGATCACTCATGGTCATTGCACCCTGCTGTTTCAGGTAATCTCTCGTTTCCTCTTTTTGTTCGACCGCCGTCTTCTGTCTATTGTGGGTTATTTCAAAATGTCATAATTTGCCTCTTCTGATAAAACATTAACATGGCCGCCACTGGGAAAATCAACAGTGCTCCGTGCCCTTGAACAGGTTTGCTAGGGAGTAAGGTGTCAAGGGTGACTGGATTCTGCGGTTTATAAAAACTTACCTTTGATTTTAACAGCATCCCTCCCCCTCCAGCTACACAATGGGGGTTGACAGGAAGTCACACTTCATTTAGGACACCAGTGAATAGATACCCAATAACCCAAACACCCTTAAATGCCCTCAAGAAAATGTCATTAACACCACAACAAAACCCCACTCAATCTCACACCCACAATTTACCCTACCCCAATTTCCTAGTCTACAACCAACCATTCGCTGTAACAAAGAGTGCAGTGTAATTTGTAAGTGAAAAGTTTCATTATGGGGAAACGGATAATGAGAAACCAGGGTCAGAGGTTTCAATTGTATTTCCAAGAAGTGATCTAATTAGCCCTTATCTGACTTCTCACAAAACTACCAGTGTGAAATGTCCTTTTATCACCCTACTCTAATGGTACACCGCAGGGGTAATAAAGTTGCATGGTTCAGTGATGTAAGTGCAAGCACTGTTTAAGTGTTCCTCGCAGGTAATCAGGGGTGATTATGTGGTCTACTTTCCAATACATGGTAGGCTTCAATCATCAGGGGTTTATGTAAAACCAGGGCCTGGTGAATATTCTGAACATTTTTGGAAATATTCACATTATTAACATCAACACTTTCAAAGTAACTTCCACCTCCAAATCACTCGAACAGAAAGCATATCTTCACAACTTCTCATGACAACACATTTGTATTCTATGTTGTTAGCACTTTTTTCAAATAAATTGTCAACAGGCTTACATAATTCTTCAATAAATGTTGTAATGAATGCCTAAACAGTAAACGCTAAATACAGACGTCTACATATTTAAAACAGTGACTCATCAGATCCATAAATATAAATTCCTTCTGAAGATTGTCATCTGTCAACGTCCAATTACACCACAGCTGCCTGCTAATACCTGCTGGACCTCTGGCGATAAGCCAACGCCTCTCAACACAAAACTGACACAGCCGACTTGTCAGAAACATACTGGGTTTCGTTGACAGGAGAGTTTATGACCCAGGATAAAAACAAACGTGTACTCACTGCGAAACAACTGTGTTTTGGGGCCTGCGCATAAATAGTGGTGTGCGGTAGTGTGGAGAAGCCAACATGCCTCCTTCTACCGATACAGTTTACACAACACTACCGAAAGATGATACAGTTTACACAACACAAGACAAGATGACAGGAAGAGGATATCCTCCCTGTACATCCTTGTACAGCCCACCCCCTCACTCTCCACATTCCTCCTGATCCGGAACGGAGCCAATATTTACCCATAGGTTTAACTCTACTGACTAAGTGACCACCCTTGGGTCTGTGTCAAAGACACATTGTTGCATAAGTAGCAGCTAATGTGTCACTGTGATGGATGTTACAGAAAGGGGTGACATCTCATATGGGGACCAACTCAAAGCAGTGGACTCATTGGGACTGATAAGTTGACAATGAAGGGAAGGGCAGACCTTTGAAGTGGCACCTGGTATTGTGTGTGCAGGTGGACAGGGGTTAGGGTGATTAGGGCCAACATTAACTGACCAGTGGTCTACTTACCCACTCGTGTCACTTGTCAGGTTAAGTGGGCTATCACTGTTGACAGCAACTAAACAGCTGAGTAAATTCTCATGAACAGTGACTCTCTTTTGAAAGTGAAAACCTTTCTGTTTATTCTGTAAACACTCCTGAATCTATATTTAGGGTACTTGTTATGTGGTTACAAATTATGATTTGATGTTTATTAATAGTCATATACACACACATATATGTGTGTAGGGCCTATATACAATATATATATATACACACACCTGTGTGTATGTGTGTGTGCGTGCGTGTGCGTGCGTCTGCATGCATGCGTGTGCATGCGTGCGTGTGCATGCGCGTGCGTGATTAATAGATACAATATGACATTTTAAACTAACTTGTAAAACAACCATAACAGCATGAATCAAAAGAGACCCTATGACATATTATAACATAAATTTCACATTTTATGTAATAGAATAAATAGGCCTTATTACAGATCAGGTGAGAAATAACATAGGAATGGCACATTTTAAATTTGAATAGTCAATGAAACAGTACGTAATTAAACATATCGATTGAATTACACCACATTTACTGTGAAAAATATCCCACTGCAAACCTGACAAGAGCTAACAAACCACCACCTATAATAAATATATAAATATTTACCTCAAATGATTTGATGCATAAACAACTTACATCAACACGGATGAACATGACAGTTTTCTCTCTTACTCGAGTCAGAAGAAAACTAATTTTGAGTTGGTCCCTCTGTGAAGTACATAAGCCTGTTTATAAGAAAAAAACTGGGGAAAAAACCTGACAACCTTGTCAGTCTTTGACAGTCATACACAGGGCTCAGTATTGGACCATTCACCTGCTGCCCTGGGTGTCAACCTGTCCCTGACACGACAGACAAATGTCACCCCCAAAGACGTGGTATGACAGACGCCTTGATGTGTCAAGCAGGACTGGAGACTTGAGTATAATCCATGGGGTACCTGTGCTCTGTAACACCCTAGACTGTGTCTCTATCTGCTTGTAATCTCTATCAAAGCCACCAGCCCATGAAAAACTACGCCAGCATCTGTTGTATGTGAATAATATTTGTTATATGTTAGTTTCGTAAAAAACTTCATTTTGCACAAATCACTTAAAGAATTAATTATGCTTATATGTAAACAATATAGCAATTTATTTGTTGATTTTGTCAAAAGTTAATGAAACATTTTTACTTGCTACTACCAACAGTATGCTATAATAGTATATGTTTCATCTAGCATTCTAGCCAAGTGTGGATTTTTAATATAGCCTTTCTAAAAAACGAAACATGCAAACACTAAACTGCAAAAGTAATTTATATCATGCGTCTTAGTGATCATATCCTGGGATAAAATGTGCTATACTCCATGACAAATAATGTATGCACTTTCAAACAGTGTTATTGAAAATGTGTCTATGAACTTCAAAATGTGTCACTTTACTGAAACTGCAATGTGACAGCTCGGCCTAATACTGAGCTCATTACCCTATGTTAACCAGGCAGTGTGTTGTCAAATGTTACAAGTATTAGCACTATATCTACACCTCCATCACTGACAACAAATAAATAAGCTGATAATTACTGCTAATGAAACCAGCAGCCTAGTAATGATGATGATAATGACTGTCTAGCACATCATTACTTTCAGATGCATTTTCTACTTGGTAGATGAAACGAAAACGTACTGCGATGAGCCAGTGATTGACATAAACCGTCACCATAAAACAGAGACGGACTTTACGCCTGCATTCCTCCCTGGCTGCCAACGTTCCTTCTACTCACCTCCCCACAGTTGAAAGCTTTCTGACATGAGCATCTCGTACTGCAAAGTATGTGCGGCCTAGAACATCCTTTGAGTCAACACATGACTACCATGACTGGAGTATTATTAGTCTGACTAACAGCCAAGTCTAGTGTAGTCTGTTGACTTGAACGCAACAAACCTTTGAGTCCATCATCATCATCACAAGATTCATCCCAGACTCATCTTTGGTATTTCATGACACACACCGCCAAACCCCCAAAGCTAACACACTTTCCTGCCACCAGGCCACCACAGCCGGTTGTGGTATAGTCACCAGTTGTGCCCAATTACAAGTATTGCTCCAAGAGTAACTCTTTGTGGCACTACCAATGTTTGCTCTGTGACAATACAGCGCGGGAGTGTGCGCTCAAGCGTGTGTAAAGTCACATGGATGGTGAACAGGACTACCATGTGACTGAACAAAGATAAACACCGACCTTTATACCCTGGTAGCCGCTGACGCAAGCTTAATGCGATCGTCAACAAAAACGTGAATGCCATCTGGCAAACAGGTTGTCCTGAAAGGAGTTTCATTCTTCTGTGTAGCGTCTGCGAAAACGACTGACGGTTTCATATCACCGAAATCGACACTGACAGAGGTTTTGCACACATGTGCTACAAGAAAGTTATACTAGACATATAACATTTCCACTATGTACAACTGTCATGAGATGCCTCACATGTTGATAGAATAAACACAGAAAACTAAACGTCACCCACCCCTACCTTGCAGGATGCTAGCTTTGGTGGCTGGGGGTACCTGGGAATGTTCTCCTTGAAATTTGATACACCGTTCTCCCATTTATACCTGCCCACTGATAGAGAATTCTGTAATTTAACCACATTTTCACCTGAACGCAATCACTACAAATTTACCAAAATAAAAAACACCACCCACGTCCCACAATCAACTCTCCCCGGGGGTTTCACCTGCCACACTATCACCCCACAACTATCTGAAGAAAACGTCCCGACATGATAACATGACAACGATAAACTCACCTGCCACCCAGTGAATCGCTGCTAGCAAAACCCAAGGTCGGAGGTGAAAACGTATCCTTCAACCATGGATAAGCCCAGCAGGAGCCCCGGTACGCTACTCTCCCGCGGTCCGCGCTTACATGACTGACCCTGCGCAGGAGAGACACAGACAGACAGGACCCTGTGCTGTGCACACCCAGAGCCGGAGTCTCATTTTATCACTGCATCAGGTGTGTGCGCAAGCGTGAAGATAGAACATCCTCCTGCCACTGCCACGCACAAAGCCCCACGTTCCTTCTCCCCGCTGCTAAACGCCGGCCGATTAGCACTACAAAGAGCGGCGTTTTGCACTTTCTCGTCTCCATGCCGATTCCACAGCGATAATCGCCAGTCGTTTTATCACCCCTGACATTTGGGGGAGTGTTCTGGTAGTGTCTGTAATTACACAGCTGTTTCGTGATGGTCTATCTGCTATATATATGTGGTCTGTATACATTCAACTTTCAGTAGCTTACTCGGTTACAGCCCAGACGAGGCCCAAGACCTGGTAGTATATAACTACTACACACGCCTCACATCTGGGCATAGAGAACAAGAGTTTATTCATTCTCCTGGCTCCAGAATTCTGGGTAATTTTTTTCAGTCTGTGTTGCTTTAGTTCAGTCTGTTATGTAAACAAGTATTTGGTAACACATATAGATGAGAGTAAAGCAAAGGAACAATAAGATAAACCACTTTCTTGTAGTAAATATGGCATGGCTGTATAAAAAATATTTAGAACGACAACCATGACCATCCCACATATTGTAGATCATGAGTTGTACAATGCATATCCTTTTTAAGGACAATAATGTGATTGATTGATTGATTGATTGATTGATTGATTGACTGATTGAACCTAGTTATATAATCCCTAAGGTTTTAGCACAATTCCTATTCATTCACATTCAGATTTAATTCTGTACAGCAAATCGTGTACCTCTAAAACAGCTTGACGCAATCGAATCAGGATTACTCTTCCACAAACTGAGATAACAGATGTCCTCGGTGTACACTCAAACAACTCTGAGATCTGGTTCTAATTCACTATTTCAAAAGATAGCACTCAATTGGCAGGTCTAACATCTGCCATTGACCCTGGCCAGTTCCTGTGGTTGCCCATATCAAGTTGTACCCACATTAACTTCACTCCAGAGTATAATTAAAACATAATTCAGTTCTGTCGCCATGTAAAGTTCAGCAGGTGCAGCTCTGACAATTTACAAAGAAGTATTATCGGTACTGTAACACTGCATTGGCTAAATTACCTATTTAAAATTTTGCATTAACTCGATCAAAATTTTCTAAATTTGTACACTACGCTGGTGACAAAATTATTATCAAAGATTTTTTTTATATTTATGAATCAATTGTTTACTTTGAAACTGGTTAGGCACTCTTTTTTGGTAATAATACAGTCCCTTCTTTAGCAATTCTCTAGCAAGTAACACTTGTAAGACACAGGTATAAAGCACCTTATACTGGTTGGTTGGAACATAATCACAAAGAAAAAACACTTTTGTATGGCATATATATCATAAACAGTGTACAACTATCTAAACAGATGCTAAAATGGCAAGAAGTACTCCATGAGATCTTCTATTATAACATCTATAAATAGTATAATACTTCAGTTACGCAAAAAGTTATTTTTTCTTCCACACAGGTGCGAAGTACTGTACCCACCTGGGTGCTAAGTTTGTCACACAGGTGAACTGTGTTCACAGTGAATGAACTACACATAAAGCCAGTGTAACAGTATATCTTACCCCCTGGATATTTTTGTCCAACTCTGAACAGTCGGATACCATTGTGAGCAACTGAATAGAGACACAGTGAATAGATCTGTGTGCGTATTGAGACCACACCAGTCTGTATTAAGACATGTTGAAATGCATAATACACAGTTCCACGGCTTTATGCAGGATACATTTTGCCAGTCACACATTTTTTTGTGGACACGTGTACGTTAACTCATATTACGTTCAAGCCAGTTAAGATGTTTTATGACCTGAAATTAACTACAAACGCACAGTTACAACCATTATCAGGGCATAACTGGCAGTATCTATGATTTTGGAAGACTCTTTTTTGCTCCTTCATTTTTTCCCCGTCAAACACCCATCCAGTGATATTTCTACCCATCCACAACGGGTTTTACCCATCCAAATGACGGGTGGATGGGTCTCTGCATAAAGCTATGCACGGTTCTCATAATGATGCACAAAGCAAACATCATCATATCAATAGATAGATAGGAGATAGTTTTTTTTAGATGACACTGAAATGAATCTAAATTGGTGTGCATTATTCTTCTTGTATACAGGACATGTTGATTCATGGGGGAGATCTGGGTTGGATGAAGATGTCAAGGGGACTTAACTGCAACACCAGTTTTCTGTTATTAGGTGTTACAGGGTATACCCATTAAAAACAAAAAACATTTCCCTGGACACATGACCTGTTATTTGTAAAGATGCCAAGACTGGTCCCTAGATCTCAGTGCAAGGTACAAACGCCTGGTAAAGAGACCTAGAGTCAGTGAGACATGTCAACATACAAAGAGAAGCACTGTCCTGAATTCCGAGAGGTAAACAATCCCATTGTTTTCACATGTGCATGAGAAACAAACGAAGCTACCATATGTTACCTAATACAAGCAAGGCACAGTGACTGTCAGTCGAGAGATCCAGTGTTCAAGTCTGGTACATAGCAAGACAATTTCATTCACCCCTCTTTTGGCCGTGTCTTTCAAAAAGAAACACTGAAAGCCTTTGGTTCCTTTCACCTGATGTCTATCCCAGGGAAGGCAGAATATCCCATGCAGGGGTCTACAATTAAGTAGAGGAAATAAAATTGCATTTTAACCAACAGTTTTTGCTGGGGACCAACATCACTGTATAAACCACTGCTTGAGGGTCATCACTGTGGATGACATGTGGAATCCCAAAGCATGTATCTGCATTCATGGAAAACATTGAATCGTTATTGAAATATTGCGACCCAAAATCTCACAAAAAATGTATGTATGCAAAATAATATCTTTATCTAATAGAATGATCCATTCCATAACATAACATTCAAGTCATTAAAAAATTAAAATTTGACCTTAGAAGTTAGTTTGAGAAAACAGGCTCTGACAAGCTGACTTTCCCACATTACATATAAACCCAGAGGCATAACTGTCACAAAACATTACATTACTACCCATTTTTTTTTAAAATCAGTGCCCAATTTACTTTCCAATGAGAGCAACTGACAATATCATATTTGTTATCTGCAAGCACAACTGACTATATCGCATTCATCCTAACATTCACACGATACACTTAAGATATCAAACAGCCACACCTCTCGGTGGTGAGAAAACTCATGAATCAACAATGATCAATAAATGTATCAATATTTCAAATCTGTAATTACATTTCCACAGATGCGGTGGTGTTTTATAATCATCAAAAATATGTGGATGAGAATGTTTACTAAGGCCTATACAGTACATTGTACTACCTATCGCTGTGATTATGTAGAAATAATTTAGAAAATAAAATACTGGCTTCGTTGAGACTTCACTAAAATAAGAACTAACCAAACATTTGCCTGAATTAGTTAGCTATATATGGCAGGCATTTGATTCATATCACGTCTGTTTTTTTCACAGTCTGTGTAAATATTTTATTTTTCGTTACTTTGACGGTTGTTAACAGAAGCAAAAACATTCCTTAATAACGTTTCTACCACATCTAATTGCCACTGTTTCTCTCTGGTTCAATCAATCATTTAGAACTACATCATAATTACAGGCCGGTGGTGTCAGAATATGATGTTCTTTGTGTATAGCTCTAATCTTCCACGGATAAACTTCCACATCACAGAAAAAAACAGTGCAGACACTTTTTTAAACTACACACATCTCTACCTGATAACAACAGGCTTAACAATTCACAACAGAGCACCTAGCAGATCTGGGGTATGACACAGAGTCACGAACACGTGTGTTAAATAATACTGAAGCGATAACAGATAATACGCACATTGCTCTAATTTTGTTCAATGGTTATGATGTAGATCGCAACAACTTGCTAGTCTATTATTCCTTTTGTTCCCTGGAAGTAGTAACTTTAGCTTTTTTGATTGTATCAGTCAGGTAGAGCATGTCCCAACAGGAAATACTACACAATGTAGAAGAGGACTGAAGTATGTATTGAAGACACTGTAACATCAATTTTTTTATTGTATTCGTTTCTAGTCATCTGACATTGTATGGGAAAAATTTGCTAAGGTTCTCTACACAGTGGGTGTCAAATGTTAACGTAAAGTGACACTAACATAAATTCAGGGTCATAAAATCCCACACAAAATAGTAGTGGGGAGAGGAAGGGCTTGGATCGCTGCTATAATCAAACATAATTATAATGTTTTATTTATTTGTTAAACTAATGAGACCATCCATCCAAAATAATGGCGAACTGGTCATTATACTTATGGGCTCATGACACAGTTAACTTTCCCATTGGCCACCATGTTAGCGTTTTGTAGGATTATAAGAAAACCAGACGCAGGAAAATTCTAAAACTTATTGGCTGCTGTTACCATCATCTCAGTGACAAGCTGGTCGACTTTAGTCAAGTTCCAATATTTCGTTCTCTCGTAAAGTGCCGCTATGTGTGACACCCGTCAATATTTACACATGAATGCAGGCGGTAATACAAAAGAGGTGTCAACAAGCCAAATCACTGCCAAGTACCCATCCGCTTTGTCAAATCAGCTAAAAATGCTCCACTTCACTGTCAACAGCTTCCACAATCACACCTGGAAATCTGACTGCTCAAATGCACTTATGTCACAGCAGGTGAATGTTGAAAAAAATCAAAATCAATTTTTTTATGGGACTATGTTGCAACGGTAACCAAACAGGAAGTCTAACTGTGTCATGAGCCCTTATAGCCCCAAAATGGGTGGCAGCTGTGATGGCCCTTAAGTGCCTTGTACCTGGGTCCATGACACCCACACTGACAGGACTGACTAAGTGCAGACAGTCCAGCAAGGGGTCAGTGCAGGAGAAATCAACAACAAAGGCAGGTGTTTACTAACACGGCTGACCTGCAACCCCAGGGATTGATGGCCCAACAAATACCTCAGACCTCACTCAGCCCACTTCCCTGACAGCTGCAGCTGGACCCAACACTGCTGTGGAGTGTGTGTGTGTGTGCGCGTGCATGCGTGCGTGCGTGCGTGCGTGCGTGCATGTGTGAGGGCCGTGGAGTGTGTGAGGCCCTGAAGTGTGTTTATGGGGCGCCCTGGAATGTGTGTGTAATGTGTATAAGGCCCTGAAGTGTGTGAGTGTGCACGCGCGTGCATGAGCGTGTGTGCGTGTGCATGCATACATACATGAGTGTGTGATGGCCCTGGAGTGTGTTTATGGGTCCATGGAGTGAATACGTGAGGCCCTAGAGTGTGCGTGAGGCCCCAGTGTGTGCGTGTACATGTGCGTGTATGTACGAGGCCCTGGAGTGGGTGTGCGAGGCCCTGGAGCGTGTGTGTGAGGCCATTGAGTGGGCTGAGGCCATGGAGCGTGTGTGTGAGGCCAGGAGTGGGTGTGAGGCCATGTACACAATTGGATATAATTCCATTCCTGTTAAACTATGTCAGGATGCTGAGTTTTTCGGATCATCCGGATCCAAATTAACACTTCACTGTATGGCGAGAAAAAGTCTACTTACATGTTTTCACAGTAGCACAAGATGAGGAGGGGAATTGCGGAGAAGCAACGTGTGGCGCCCTCTAGGCACACTCCTTCGAGTGTCGAGTCGAGCAGGTAGTGCTCAGTGGCGGTGCGGGAACCCACACGCACGGACAGGGCCATGGTGTCCGCGTGGCATGACTGGCGCACCAGGAAACTCTACAACCACAACAACGCAGCACTTAGTTACTGGCGTCACACAGCAAACACAAGTTAGCACAGTACTGGGATTGTGTGAAGCACATTCCACCCAGGCAGATATGTTCAACTGAACATCAATGGGAAGAGTTCAGCCACACTGTATATTATTTGTACACAAATATCTAAAAGTAAAGGTAAGTTCTTATATAGCGCAGTATCCAATCCTCAGGATTGCTCAAAGCACTTTACACTTTATGTCCCTGACAGACCTGTTCAATCAAACACTTTCTCAACTTCTCTGGGAAGCATCCAGCCATATGCTACAATTAATGTGCAAAGCCTGTTTGTATGCATATCCACCACTGCTATAGCCAGGTACTTATTTATACAGCTTAGTGAACTGGAGCAATGCAGAGTGAAAAAAACATGCCCAAGGTTTTTAAACTCTGCAGCACAGGATCCAAACCCAGGTCCTCTTAGTCGAGAGTCTGAAGCTCTACCCCCGAGCCACTGCACTGAACCATTGTCTATCACAGCCAGGTATAATGGGAGTAGAGAACTCATTGAGTAAACTTCCTGCTAATAATAAGCCCTATTATTCCCAGCAATTGTACAGACTACAAACATCACATTTTGAGGTGTAGTGGGCCGTGGAAACCACTGTTTGAAGTCACACAAATATACCACTAACATCGGCTGCAAAATATGCTCGCTGATGGAATACGTGAAACATCTATTAACTGCACAATTCACAACAGTTATGTCAATAATGCAGCATATTTCCTGCAGGGACTGTACCCAATGATCTTAATAAACAGTGTTTACAACATCATCAATTCATTATAAGTTACATAACGGAACAAAGCACCCTGAGTCTCTCAATAGCCTGAAAACTGGTGCGATTCACACACATTTTGGGGACACTGTTATTGTTTATACTAAAACACCAAGTTTTTAACCACCATACTGCTTAAAAATATTTAACCCAATTGTTTATACGAAAATACTGTTTTTAAAACATGCTCCCGTTTCCAGTAAACTGTACAAACCCTTAATGACACAATGTCGGTTTAATAGGTCCTATTGTTGAATAGTGCTATTCACACAGACGATCCCAGATATAAAATGTGATATTTTAATAGCATTCAAATCCACACCAGTTGACTACAAGAAAGGCATTAAGGAATTATGATTAAAAAAATCACAGAAATAGTTATTATGTAAGATAATTCCCACATGTAATACATACCATGCGGGTATGATGCATGCACAAATGCATGCACTTGTGCACACATATCCACTCCAGAGATCTTAGGTCTCTTTACCACTGACATAAAAGCCTATGGGTTTCACAGAAGCATCTATTTAGTGCATTGCTTTCCAGGCCCATACTCCATCATGTTCTGTGTGAGATTCAGCCAGAGATAGGTGAACATAATGGCTTCATTCACATCATCTTAGAGAAAATCAGACCAAAATAAACACTTCACAAAGAAATTCTCTACAAATGCAGCACCACATATAGAATAGATGCTACAGAATGAAAGAGAAATGGTGAAGATGTCACTCCCAGGGGATGAACACAAGAACAGTTAGTACAAAATCTCTTCTGCCAGTTCACGTGTCTTGTGGCCCCAGCTATTTCTGCAGTGAGCCATCACTCACTGTAGATCAATCAAGATAAATGCAGCAGTCAGGTTGAAGCAGACAGAACTGCCTCTAAACATCGCTCCCTTACACAGTGACACTGGCAGTGCTACATCACTGGCAGCTACAGAGAAACTTGTGTCAGTACAGTAGTATGCATCGTAAACAAAGTCATCCAGTAATATGAGCCTGTTTCTCCAGTCTTGCTGCCCGTTTCAGCTGTCTATCTGGTCCAGTTTTCACAAGATTTCAAAAACATTCTGTCTCATAAAACTAGAGTATAACTATCTGTCTCATTTAGCATCAGACACACAGGCATACATAATCTAATATATTAGTTGTTGTTTATTAATTTATGTACTCAAATCCAATGAAGATCATTTACGAGGAGATAAATACCATAAAATTGAAATTAAATTCTCGAGATCGTTACTTCTATAAAGTTAAAAATGTTCTTGAAACATTTCATTTGCTACCTGTATCTGAAGCTCACTGACAATAAAGGAAACAATACAAGAAAAGAGATTGTGAGAGACAGGCAGGCGGGCGGGCGCACACAGACACACAGACAGACACACAGACAGACACACAGACAGACACACAGACAGACACACAGACAGACACACAGACAGACACACAGACAGACACACAGACAGACACACAGACAGACACACAGACAGATAGACACCCAGACAGACAGACAGACAGACAGATACACACACACACAGACACACACACACAGACAGAGAGCCAGGGTGTGTCCTCTTGGTAGAAGACTGAATAATGACGACAGAGAAGTGAACACGCAAAGAAACGATTATTCGATCACACAACTGAGATACTTCAATGAGATTATTCCCCAGCGAGAGATATGGATTTCCTGATGCAATTACATCCGCTTGACAGATTTTCCAGTGTGGGTAACATGCAAAGGACAACCACAGCAACGGGTTCCTAGAACCACTTAATTCTCACCCCATTGCTGGTGATGGTTGGCTTGTGTTGGCCTGAGTATCGGCTGATAATAACACACTTGTTGCTGACAAAAACACAACTGTTGCTGACAATGTCACAACTGTTGCTCCCAATGAGTGGACTCTACTTCAAATTGCTGTTATTATTCATTCTAGTGTGTGTATGTGCATATATACAAATAATATGTCCTCTTGTCACCAGTTGTCTTTGCCTGTCAAGAAACAGTGTGAAATTAAAGTGGTGCCAGGACACATATTCAAAATGTTACCCACACCTGAGAGATAGACCATCAATAAATGATTATAAATCGGCTGAAAATTCACACTTCCAACACTGGTAACACCAATGTTGTTTACACTTTACATGGACTGCCACCTTTACAAACCCCATGTCCTGCTGACCACCAACTTTCAGCCCTTAGGATGACCACTGATCAGGGCTTTATTACTTCTTCCTCTTCTACTTCCATATACTAGACTGGGCCCTTTCCGGGCGTTAAAAGTCCAATCGAAGCTTGTGCACTTGGGGGGGGGGGGGGGATGCTCTCTTAAAACAGTTAATATAAAAAAATTATTAACTAATTAAAATTGAAATGTTAATTAAGTTATTCTATGGACCTCTGGTGATTTTTTATTTTATTATTATGTACATAGTCTTATGAAGAAATTAAAGTACATGTTAAGGCCCGAAGGCCAGTTCTGAAAGCCTGTGGGCATGTGGTGGCTGATAGGTTTGTGGGAGCCTATTCCACTGTCTAAGGGTTGCATTAAAAAATGAATGGTAAAGGGCTGGGTTTGTGTCAGTAACTAAACTTTAGTTTTAGTTACTGACTCAAACACCAGACACAGGCTGAATCATATCATGTCCGTGCATTGACCCGCTTATCAGTACATCAACAGTATCAATGGGGCCTCTGGTCTATGGCACTTGTAACAATTCCTGGGTCTAAGCAACAACTCAACTGGAGCATGTCTAATTAGGGAGCTCAAGCACTGAGAGAAGGTGTTACATGACAAACACACTGGACTCGTGTGACCTGTGACCTGTGGGGGAATAAGTTACAAAAACTCACCTTATAGGTGTCAGGTCAAGTTCTTGTTTATTAAAAGGTGTTTATTGAAATGCACTATCCTGTCAATGGGCTGCCATAATAAGTGTCCTTAAAATATACACAAAATACTGGTCACTACTTTGCCAAATACCTGTCACCACAGTGATCCACTCCGTTACTTTGTGCTGGTGACAGAGTTGACTATAACAGGGTTGACATATAGTTATTGTGTTCTGGAATTACCCTAGCCACCACTACCATGCCTATCACTACCCTTGCATTTTTTCTAAAGCGGTTTATTCCTTTCTAAAGTAAGTTATGTGGCATTTACACTATTAAAAGTTCATCTCTCTGTACCATATGGCATTCCTCTTGTACACTAAACTCTGGTGACAGTGTTGACTCTAAAAGCACCCTCCCTCCATATTCCCCTCTTAAAGTGTTTCTACATCTGTTCTTCTTCACACCATTGGAACTCCAGCGCCATGTCACAGGTACTGCTTGAGTCATTTCTGGAGTAGCTATTTTTAACATGCTCTGTGGTTATGTATGACGTGCTAAGGAAGGCTGTTTATCATGGTGGTAAGAGAGTTGACAAATGAATGATGGACAGTGGTTTTTGACATTTTCCCCACGGATATGGACACTCAATTGCAGCTTTGTTTACATAGAATGAACATATGGCTATAGACGTGTTGGATACTTGTAGAATCCTGTTACGTCACATCACATCACAGCCGCAGAGAACAACATTGTGATATTTGTGATATGTCCCTCATATTGGGACAGACTTAACTGCAGAAAATTAGTTGATAAAACAGTACAGGGATATAACTCTCACATTGGGATAGCCTTAAAATTAATGCAGACATTTATTTGAAAAAAAATATTAGCTGTCTGTGTCCTTTGAATATGAATGCATCCATAATAATGTCCAGTTGTGTCCGCCAACCAGACAATCCACTGAGACTCTGACTGAGAGCATTTCCAAAATAGTAACGTATTATCAGGCTGGTTGATTCTGGTTGACATATGAACTGACAATCTCCATTTAAGCAGTGTTCCACTCTATCACAGTATGAAATTCTAAATATTTTGCTTCCCACTTAGTTGACTACCATTTCTTGGCAGAGTAAATCAGCACGTAAACATGACATCTAAAGACAAACTTACCCCACACTGTAAGTTCTTCCATTGCCAAACGTCAAACCATCCAATGTTATACTGACTTTCCGTCTTCTCAAAGCCAGACACAGTGGTGGCTTCAAACCTCTACTCGACACACAGCAGTGTATTATCCAAAGCCAGAGCTTACACAAGCACAGACCAACAATGCCAGGCTGCACCCCTCCTGCTCATGGGAGAAATCTCCAGGCAGCAGACTATCCGACGCTGAGAATCAAAACCAACGTGCCCTTGCCCTGTGTCCCAAGAACAACTACATCCAGAGCAGTCCCTGCCTTGTCCAGACCTGACACACAGACAGACAGACAGACAGCAGTCCTGTAGACAAACTCACTTGACGGCTCACGTCAGACAGGGCCGAGTGAACAAAGTGATATCTCTGTAATCCATACTCCTGTAATCGCTCTGCTCTGCCTTCACTCAGCCGTAGCGAAGCAAAACAAATGCTGACCTCTGACCCCAATCTTCACCTGGACCCGACCCTCTCATCACGACTGATAGCATTCACCAGCAAAATCAGCCAGATCGGCCCAATTTTGTCTCCATTTAGGCGGAGGTCGTGACCTCTGTCTGTGGGCGGAATCAGTGCAGAGCAGAGTGTGTGTGTGTACAGCGAGTGAGTGTCCCCAACCTGGCCCTGCCATCTGCCTGTGTAATCTGATTATTCTGATTAAATGGGACCCCTGGCGTGTCAGCATTGGAGGTGGAATTGTCCCAGGCAGGGTGTGTGTGTATAGACCCTGGTGAACTCCATGTGCACACTGTGAATGTCACCCTGTCTCCACCTCAAAGACAGTCCCGCTAGAGTCAACTGTGTCAGTCGGTGGCGTGACAAAAGAATAAAACACACAAATTATTTTGTCACTTATCGGTAATGAAACATTTTCAGAAGCCGAGATATATCTCACAGGATCACACATCAAACGTTGCTATTGCAAAGTTATTTTTAACTGAGTTCACCAAGGACCTCCCTACATACACGGACGGACCTTCTGGCATTCAAAAGGACCTCTTTGTACAGAAGAACCTCATGCCATGAACAGACTCCTACACTAAAGTGCCTCCTGGGTCCTGGCAAGAAAGAACCTTGTAGCATAAAAGGACCTCCTGGCATGAAAGGACCTTCTGGCATGTATGGTCCTCCTAGTGTTAAAGGACCTTGCATTATGGACCACCAAGCATGAAACTGCTTCCTGCCACACCCCCTGGTGTGAAGACTCAAAATATAAAAAGATTCAACATCTGGTGAATTGCCACTTCTTTATAACTTCTGCATGCATTTTTATGTTCCAATCATACAACCCGTGACTGTGAGGTCTCTGTGCTTACACACTCCCCGCCTACACGTAGTACACAAGCCCCAATATAATTATCTTCTAATCAACAACACATTTACTAGCCCTGTCAACCTGGACCTGCGGAATGGTGAATGACTGCGTATTTGTACAATGACATCTTCCACAGTTGTCCTTCCATATCCAAATGAGCTGTACCGTCTACACCAAGTAGTAGCCTGACACTAGCAGGGCACAAAACACCTGTCTGGCAAATTAAATGCGTAACTAATGACATTTGACAGTTTCATGCATTACACCATCACATGCTGAATCGGTTAGCAATCACATTATGCATCTGCCAGTCTGGACTGAATGCATTGAACTAACTGTTAGGGCACTGGATGGAAATTATTAAATAGAATGATTTCTATTGCAGCTGTTTCTATGTCATTTGTATCTAGTATCTACACAACTGTCACAACTGATTGTGTTTTGTAGACTCCAAATCGACACAGAAATCAAATTCCACTCACCCAAGCCGATTTCAGTAAACTCAAACTATATAACCAATTCCTATTCCGATCAAAAATATTCCAAAATTGAAGTTGTTATCTGGCTTTGATCCCAATTCTGGAATTGGCCCAAGTCTACTTTGTAGTGGCATAATAGGATATTCCTGGATAAATTCAAATCCAAACAACCCAGTGTTTATACAAGACCTAGATCACAAGCTCTCCTGGTAGAATGCCTGTCATGTTTTGTCACACTGCCTCCACATATAAGGATGTGTTTAAACATCAACTGCACAAATTCCTTCTTGATTAACTTTAGCACCGCAAACGTCACACATAAATCAGTTTCTGTCCAAAGCTGAGAATCTTAGGTTGTTTATTCTGGCTCAAAAATGGACCACTTTGCATTGATTTACATGATGATAACTTCACCCTCGGAGAACAACATCTGGATTGACTCTTGGGGATTATAAAAGTGGGTATGGGGCTGATATTAGACATGAAGACAACTGGTGACACTTGGAGAGATAAAGTGTCATAGTTACACCATAAAATGACAAGTTCGTTTACTTGAATATGCCTCAAGTAGGTCCTTCAGTCAGTGTTGGTGACAGCAGAACTTGTCACTCTCTTGGCTGAAATACGCAATTTAATCTGTCACTGGGATTACTTACGTGGGGCAAAGGAACTGTGGGAATTCTGGAGTGAAAACTAGAATCGTCAGGGAGGGTTGTCACTTGACAGATTGGGGACACATCCCGTGGGACCTTGATATCTGGAGGAGAGTGTGTGAAAAAGTTGTAGGGTTACTGGTGTGTGTGTGTGTGTGTGTGTGTGTGTGTGTGTGTGTGTGTGTGTGTGTGTGTGTGTGTGTGTGTGTGTGTGTGTGTGTGTGTGTGTGTGTGTGTGTGTGTGTGTGTGTGTGTGTGTGTGTGTGTGTGTGTGTGTGTGTGTGTGTGTGTGTGTGTGTGTGTGTGTGTGTGTGTGTGTGTGTGTGTGTGTGTGTGTGTGTGTGTGCACATTGTGTGTGCACATTGTGTGTGCACATTGTGTGTGCACATTGTGTGTGCGTGCATGCATGTGTGTGTGAGTACGTGCATGTGTGTGCGAGCGAGTGTGTGGGTGGGTGAGACAATAAATGAGTGATTGAGTGAGTAAGCCAGAGTGAGTGTGTAAGAGTTATTAAATGATTGATGGAGTGTGTGTGTGTGTGTGCATGCGTGTGTGTGTGTGAGTGAGTGAGTGAGTGACTAAAGGTGAAGGTACTGTGGTGTGGACACATGATATATATGTATTTGTATGTGTTTTGCATACATGTGTACCTGCTCTGTCCTACGTCCAGGGTTAGTTACCAAACCCCCACAGCCACCTCCTGTAGCACATTCCTCCTGTCTGCTCAGTCTCACCCAAGTGCCAATACAGACCCTTCCCATCATATCTCCACTGTAGGACAAGCCTCAAGCACCAACTTGATGAATGAGCAGTGTTGATGAGCCACACAGATTACCCTACCCCAGTATCTACCTGCTGCAGTGAGGGCTCTACTACAACACAGCACCTGTCTCTGTTTTGTTGTATTTACACCCCTTCAACAAGCCGTGTGCGAAGACATGGCCAAGTGTACCAGACATCAAATAGGTCCAGATCTTCTACTGCTCCTCATATGGAGGGAGATGTCAAACTTTTTTAATTTTTCAAACACATTCCTGATATGTCGCTATCAAACAAAAAATCCAGCTTGGTTTTATTTAATTTTTAATTTTTTTATTTTAAGATTATTTGACTTGCCTACCTACCTTATCAATTCATCATGAATCAAAATAAATTAATACATCTTGAAAAAGCCTCTTATATTTAGAAAGGAATTCTGGCAGATTGCTTTACGAGTTAATTCATTACTAGTAAAGCTGTCCCCTGAACTTGAGTGTAAGTTTGGTAAAATAATTCTGGCAGATCTGCCAACTCCTTAAAAACATTCTTATCATGAGGCCAAGTGAGGGCGTCTCCTCTTATTTCATTCTAACTATCTGGAAGATCTGGAAACTGAAAAAATTCAGCATGAACTGATCTGCCTCGACTAGGCTTGATGTAGTTAGACACAAAGTACCAAGAACGTCAGAACCTGCAAGGCAGCAACCCACTGGTAGGTGCATGGAGAAGCAGACTAATGGCATGTTGCCGAAACTGGGAAATACAATACCCCCACTGGAAACTGGCTTGCATCAACTCTACATAAAGTAGGGGGCTAGAGAGTTGGAAGAATATAAAATCAGTTTATATGTAGTTTAAATCAGTTTCTCGCTAACAATTATACCACAATTGTCATGGGTTCAATGTTTTGCCTTTGTAAATGTTCCGCTGTCTATGATAAGCATCTTTAAATATTAGGCCTATTTGAAGTTTAGAACACATTTTAAACATATACAACCACTATAATTAAGCACCTTTAATTACTTACCGTGTAATTATGACTTTAACAAACACAGTCATGGCAACAGTTGGTCACCATCAAAGTTATAATCCTGGCATGAACTTATCCCAGTGTGGCCCTATTTACCACTGTCCCATAGACAGTTAGACACCTACCCCAATGGGGCCATTTTCCCCACATCCCCCAAGGGTAGGCTGAGCTACCCCCAGGCACCAGTCCGAATGGGGGGGTTGGTGTAAACCCCAGCAGCATCAATTAGTAGAACTGTCCCAGGCACCTCCAAAGAGAAGGACATGTTAAACCCATTATGTATAACACATACACTGCATATTATAGGAAGTGGTGTCATTTATCACTGTGTCCGTGTATACACTTGATAGCAGAAAGAGAGACATCACGCCCACAGTGGAGGTTTAATATAGTAGCATCAACTGGACCTTGTAAACACTCACCCATGTCTTTGTATTCACTGGTCAGGAGATGGTCAATGGATCCTTGACCAGACAACACAGAGCAACAACAACTCCACTGATCAACTGACCAATGTGGCTATTCCACTGTCATGACACTGAAGTCAGCTCAAAGTGCCAGGTTCTTCCAATGGTCAAATCTCCAGTGGTCATCTATCTACCACTGGCTGGTCATCACTGTCCACTCTGGCCTTGCTCCTATCCCTGTGCCCCTCTCTGCCTTAGCCTACCACACACTGTCCCTCCCCTCTGTGTACAGAGGCTTCTCTGACACAGGCATTCACAGCTTCCCTCCTGCCTGCCTATCTCATCTAAGGGACCTGCTCAAAATCAACAACTCTTTATAATGAACTAATTCAGTGATTTCTGTCATACTGCTGGTATCACCCTTAAAGGACAAACAAAGTTAACTTTTACGTGGCATACACCTAATAGAGTTAATATAAAGTAACAATTTCCACTCAATTTTTTAACCCCAGCGGTTTACCAGAAAAATATTTTTTAACACCCAGCCATCCAAATTCTATGCGCTACCCCATCTTAGACGAAGAATGACGTCACGACGGTGATCGAGGCGCTCTCCACGTAGATTCCCTGCATAGGGTTTGGCTGTTGTCATGAAATGGCTGCAACTCGGCAACGCACGTAACAATGCTGATGACGGTAAATATAAAATTGTCTATTATTGTTATCGCTGAAATCATCCCATCAACTGATGATACATGTCTACATCAAAGCATTTCTCCTCAAAATGGACCGAGCAAAGTGCCAAACAGTACGCTCGCAAATCACCAACGTGAATCCATTGCTTCAATACTACCGGTTGTTTCAACTATTATTGCAACCGTACGCCGAACACGAAGGCATAATTACTCAAATTTACCATAGATTTAACCACAGATTTAGATATACGTCTATAAGCAGCTGCTAGATGTCGCGCCAACTGAACGAACTGTCGAAGACTCAAAGTTGTTGACCCTTAACAGCGTCGCCGGAAGCTGACCGAGATATAGAATGCCGCGCGCTGAATGGCCAAGCCAAATTAACCCTTCACCTATGGCGGCGTCTAGACCATCGTGGATTTCGTTAGAATTTTAGACTTTAAAGTCACATTCTGAGTAAACCGCTGACGTTAAAAAATTGAGTATATGTGGAAATTGTTACTTTGTATAAACTCTATTAGGTGTATGACACGAAGCCGTAGCCTTTTTTGTCCTTTAATGATCATGTTGTGGGTGCTAGTCAAAACTACTTTGCAAGTGATTTGTTTTTATTTAATCTAGGGGACATCCTCAAAAGCAATAACTATCAATAAATAAGACATTTTAAGTAACAGGTTTACCTCATCTAACCTTTTTTGGGTGTGTGATAGTATTGAAAAAAACCTTGTGACATTTTGATTGTGTAAAAATAAAAACTAGAGTATTAAAAGTCACATAGTGTGACTTTTACATAAATAAACTTATATGTATATCTAATGAGATTATTAAACACAGTAAAATATCAGTTAACATTAGTTAAGTCTCAATAAATGTCCACAACTTTTTTACATCGTGTGGATTATGCTCAAAGTAATTTTATTCAGTATTATCTTTATTTCAGACTTATCTGTATGTCATGTGCGTATGTTCACATAAACACAAGTGATTCATCAGCAAGTAGTTAATTTTTTTTTATTTTGATGTTACATCAGTATCTCTTCCACCCTTCCTCCTTAGATGTGGTAGATGATAAAAACTGTTGTTCTTTTGTGAGATTTTCACAAAGATTTTTATTATTAATTTGATTTTAGCTTTTTCGATACTCTATTCATTAATGTAATTGAGATTTTACAGAATGATTTCATAATCTTCGGAAATAAGTCAATGAATGCAGATGGAATAATCCTCCGACTGTATTTCTGACTGCACCAGATAATAAATATGCCTCTGTCGTATCTACATTACCACTACTCCGACACAGAAAGCACTCTATCATAAAATGATAGATGGACCCCAGTTCCCTTGTACCCACAGCCCAGATCCAGTTTAGCTTCTTGGGTCCATGAATCTTGGGTTGCCTAACTTAGAACATCTGTGACCTGTCGTGGAAAGAGGGCAGATCCCCAGTTACACAGGAGCAAGTGCGTAGGTTGCTGGATTCATGTACTGCTTTTTAC
This sequence comes from Oasisia sp. SBJ-2009, assembly GCA_964017155.1. Classification (NCBI taxonomy): domain Eukaryota; kingdom Metazoa; phylum Annelida; class Polychaeta; order Sabellida; family Siboglinidae; genus Oasisia; species Oasisia sp. SBJ-2009. The sequence continues at coordinate 19,533,904 of OZ024856.1, forward strand.
TGCTCAGTTCACATGTGTTTGCTGTAAGGACATGGTTCACAAAGTCACATACACTGATGTCTACTTAATGTTCATGTTAGATTTACTTGCATAAACATATGATATATATATATATATATATATATATATATATATATATATATATATATATGTATGTATGTATATATTGCCAGTTGATAGAAAAAAGACATTAAAGTGTGCTTTGGTGATGAAAAGTGTTTTCTCGAAATCAAGTTTGCTGACATGCGATTCATTTCATTAGAACAGGTCACATATATACATATATACATACACACACACACACACGCATGCACGTGCACACACAAGCACACACACACACACAAACAAGCACACATGCATGCATGTACACACGCGCGCGCGCGCGCGCGCATGCACGCACGCACGCACGCACACACACACACACACACACACACACACACACATCAAAGTATATGTAACTAATCTGCTCATGTTTCCTTCACCTCCCCAGGGAGTCAGACACAGTTGATCAACAAGAGAGGCAGGTAATCTTGGAGGGATCAACCAGTTCACTAACAACACAACACCTTTACTGCTAGCCCTGGTCAAGGTAAGACCTAGCACACACATGTACCCAATAACCCCCGCCGAGATCTCCCTGTGCCTCTACCCACAATCCTTTGCACTTCCTGGAATGTCTGGAAGCTGTTAAGCTGTCAATCAGTGGGCGGGAAGAGAACATTTCGATCAGCAGCTGCCAGGAGACTTGTCTTCACCAGACTATATCATTGGTGTTTAGTAGTGGTGGCTTTGGAATTATAGACACAACATCAAGGTCATAGCAGCTATTTCCGGCCCCAATGTCAACGTTGATCAATTTGTTTTCATCGTCTCACAATCCGGACCGATAAAGGCAATTTTTAACTTATAAAAAGTGAGTTTTCATCTCTCGATCTAGACCCAAAAAGAGACACAATATAACATGCAAGTTTCGGTTTGTTAAAGAAAAAATTATTTATAACCATTGTTAACTTTAAAATTAATTCTAACACAACTGATGCTAGATGGTTGGCTGTGGTGACTTTTTAATTGTGCAGCAATGGAGGTAGTAGAACCCATCTCATTATATAAGTAGTCTTATGATATTAGTAAGGAATTAACACTACTAATTATAATAATTATCTGATAAATAGGTGTTATATATTTATTACATAACGTAATGAGTATACCTGTATCAACTGCTGGCAAAAATAAATGTGACTATTAAAAGGAATATGTTTGTTATTGCATGCATAAATATAGGCGAGCTTACATGCATGCATATCAACATACTAAGTTGGGTTTCTCCAGACAAAGCCTCGCTTTTACCAAGCAGCTTAGTAAAAATTAGTAACAATGTATTTACGATTTTTTGTAATTTTTAAGACCAAACCGTACTTGCCAGCAATTTGTAACCAAAAATTACCAACCCTATTTCAGGTTTATTACTTAAACAAGCATGGGTATGTGAATGGAAAACACATCAGTATCAAACCATACCCCCAAAAAACAGGCATATTACTCATACTGGTATAGCAAGACATTTTGAGGTACCTGGATGAAAATAAGCATTGTGGTATGTGCAGGAATTCAGTGCCGCCCAGATTAACAGAACCATAGCCCTGGGACTGGATCATGATTAATCATAGTAATGCTAGTAGATGTTATCACTTCTGTGTAGCAGCTAGGGCAAACCTAATTAATTCAAATCCATGTCCAACTGATTATGACACTGACGTAAACTCTTTTTACACTGTAGAAAGAAACCAGACAACAGAAATGCCGCAGAAATATAAAAACTACACGTTGGTGTTGATAATGGCACGCTATCATAAACATCCTGCCACAGAGGTTAAAGGGCAGACAGATTTCAGATTACTTCCTCTTGAGGATTCGATGTTTATTAATATCAATTAAACCCACTTGTAATTATCTACACGATTTGATAAACAGGGTGTCATCGATCTTAATGCGAGCTGTCTTTGTCGGCTAACCCCAAGTCTGCTGTCTGTGTTTACATGGATGTGGTTGCTACGATAATTGTTGCTGGAAAGTTGTGGGAAGTTAGAAAAATCTAGAGATAGACAGTGTGTAATTACCAACACTGGAATGAACACTATCTGCCCAATACAACGAAATTATGAAATGTTGTTTGTACTGTAAGCGCAGGCTTGCATGAATGAATACAAATGTATTTGCATATATGCATGTACATACATATGCACGTGTATATACGCATAAATTTATTATTCAAATTATTCTGGCATAATAATTTTGATCAGACAAGTAAATAAAAAAGTCAAATCAGTATTGATGACAAATACTGCAGGATCCATCAATACATGATACTGATAATCACTACATCGTAACCATCTTTGGGGCATACTAATCATCATGTCATATCATTAGTCATAACAATTATTGTGATGATAACACTAAATTGTGATCACACAAAGTGAAGCTCAGTAGAATAGTGGGTAGACCATCCAACTATCAATCTACAGTATCCAGGTTTGAATCCTGCGGTGCCTTTTCAAACCTTTGACAAATTTGTTCACTCTTCATTTCTACAGTTCACTTTGCTGTATGAATGAGTACCTGGCTAAAGACAGAGGTGGATGTATGTGTACAAATAGTCTTCACACATTATCTGCAGCCTACCTGGATGCTTCCAGGACACCACAAATGAATGTATCTTTACACATAAAATAACTGATACATTGACCAGCAGATTAGTACTGTGCAAGCTATATTTGGTGGATATTTGACCCATTTCCATAACAGCCAAACAAAGCCAATGTACTTAGCTAAGTAGACATTCCAAAACTGGACTGATCTACACATATGCCCCATATGCCCTCAGCGACAGCATAAATGATAGAATCAATAAACTGCAATATGAAAATGTAAACTAGATATAGATAAGATGACGAGGCTAAAAACAAGGCTAATCAGCCTTAGGAGTTTACTCTTTTGTTGCTTACCTGGTAAATACCTGACATTTTAGAAGTATGTCAGTGTAGAAATGTTAATCTTGTGCGATGCATGAATTTTAATTGTGAAATACAAATGTTATTCTTATCATTCATCTGGCATCAATTCATAGTAATAATAAATAATAATGCTAATAGAGCTATTGATGATGTAACATTTTCACTCTGGAAATACGACATTAAAAAATCTTAATATTAAGATTTACGATAATTTTTGCTCTGCCGTTTTACAGCTATTCAAAATTAAACTACTGGTACTGGTGAAGCCATCAAGCTTATTTGCAAATAAAACATTTGAAAAGTTACCCGCAACATTAGTAAATAAATATATGTACATAATACATAAAATTATATAGTATATCACAAAATCCAAATATATACATAATGTTTTGATATCAACACCTCGTCACTTTATCAACATCATACCACACCAAAATCATAGCCATCCAAAACATTCTTTCAGCCAGACCAGGAACTTTCCCGCACATGCTTTGTGATAATTTGTGTATTTTTTGTCACGTTCATTTTTTTTTTAATGACATTTTAGACATGTTATAATATTTATTTATTTATTAGCTTAAAATAATTATTTTAAATAGATAATTTATCATTTTAAAGAATATCTTAGAGATATTATTATTTATTAGATCAAAATAATACTAAATGTTTATTTTTTTTATTTTTTTCAATATATATATATACATTTTAATATTATTGTAGATAGCCACATGACTCAAATGCCAAAACACATTCCTACTTGACATGAAATGTACCTGAATGTTGAAAATGGCTAATAAAGCTTTATTATTATTTCTGTTTTTACACAGCCCGTAAACTTGTAGCTGCACAACCACAGTTGTGTCTAATAACGACAGTGCGACCACCCACTCTGGACACACAAATCTTCATATCCTGTTAGACTACTTGTAGGCCACCACCAGTCACTCACTACCCACCAAACATCCCAGGCTACATATCAATAGCATGACACTGAGGCACTTCCAAGAATCTACAGCCAGGAATGATGACATCACATCCCCCACAAACAGAGCTGCCACCTGGTGAATGAAAAATAACCAAATGCAACTTACCCCTTCCTCCCTGCTCCTGAGTAGATGGACTGCTCCAGCCCGTCCTATGTTCGGGAGATACCATATGGGATGAGTATATATGAGACGCTCCAACATGGATATCTCCCTCGGGGTGACGGCAGTGATGGGTTCAATGCAGAAAGGGCGGGGTACAGCGAGAATCGGGCACGGGGAGTGGTATGGGGAGCCACCAAGCGATATTCCCGGGCTCTGAAATGAAAATGTTACACCATTTATGAATATGTAATTATGTATCAAAACATTCGTAATAAGTGAACTTGATATTAGCACCAAGCAATCATAACCACTTTGAATACGTGTGAGTTAATACTGAAAGTTAACATCAGGAAAGATTGTTCATGTATGGTTAACTACTTTGTTCTAGTTTCCAAATTCTACCTGTTAACCAATGGTGCTACAAACTCTTATAATAAATCTCAACAATTACTAAAAAAATATATATCCCAGATAGCATCTCCATATTGGGCCAAGATTGGCAAAGGCCAGTACATTGCTTGGAATGCCAACAGTGGGATATTGTTGTTTCAACATTGGCAACAACCCAACCATAACCTGATATTGGTCCAATGTCAAGCAGGAGATCTGCCTGTCATTGTTGGACCAACTTTGGCCCGAGGTACATCCTAATCTTGGCCCAATGTTGGCCAATCTACATTGGACCAACATTCTTGTCACGGAGAATGAAACAGGAAGGTGAGTACACACATTTGGTTTATAACCTTACATCCGTATATAATATATGGGTCTAATGTGATAAATATGGTATGACAAGACACACAGCAAATGTACTGTCAGTCAGGCCAAATGTCAGTAAAAACATGTCACTCACTGTAAGTATATAGTCAGGTATTCTTAGTAACAGTGATAGATCTAATCCCAGGGTCTCACACATGGCATCCCCGGCCCTAGCTACCCAATTTCTAGGCTCTCTGTACCCCCTACTCTACTCATAACCCTAACCCACCCTCCAAGTCATTGCCCCTATGAGAATAGCTCTAGTACATACCATGCCTTACAGCTATCATTTTTATAACCAGCATTTGTAACACGCTGTATCTCCAGGAAATGCCTGTTCATACATTATAAAACATACATGGAATTAGAAAAAAAGTAATAGGTATATATGTAAATATGATACAGTAAAATAAAAAAGAATCAAGATATGTTTCTAAAATATGAGATACATATTTCTTAAATATTAAAACAATGACATAAATAATTATGGGTTAAAAATTAAACCATTAGAATTATTATATAAAAAAATTATAATCATTACACTTAACCTAAGACAAGCTTTACTGTACATGATCATAGAATCAGAAACTAAACAAAAGAAACCAAATATATATTAAATACTGTAGCAAATTTAATGAAAGTCTCAAATCGCCACAAATATACAGAAAAACACTAAATAAATGTGTTAAATGTAATAAAATGTATTTAACAAAAAACCTTTAAATGCCCTAAAAATTACATGAGACAAACAAACCTTCTTTCCCGCCACATGTTGAGAGATGCAACATTTCCACAACATTGTTTCTAGACCTCTGTTAAATGCGACTTAACCACGCAACCCTTTCCGCCAACTGTCTCATTTTGATGTACAGCTGTAATGCCATCACCCGATTGTCTGTCGACTACATCCGCCAGTGACACCACCTGGAGTTCTATAAACACTTCTGACTAACACATTCCCGAGTCAATCCTGTGTTTGTTCAGGTATGATAAATCATGCATGGGCGGAAGACGGCTTTGACACCGGCACTGACTGTTAAAAAGTTCTCTGGTACAAAGTGACATTACCACTGAAGCGCGTGATCGCTTCCCGAGCAATTCATGGACATGTACATACCGAGGAGTGAACCTGGTGTTTACTACGGGACAGACGGTTTAGAATATAATACAGACAGTGTGGTTAACCAGTGAAGCTTAACCATGCGATTACAACAGCTCACACAAAGGCATAACGGAACTTGGGTGCAGTTGTGTGTTAGGTAGAAAAAACTTGGTGGGCGTCGTCAAATGTACACTGTTCACTTTATTGCGGTCGCAAATCCTGTCCGTTGTACGAAAACGGCTGCGTTAATTACAGGTTATGAATGACAAGTGTCGGTATTGATTTAAAATAGGCATAATGTGCATTCAATTTTTGGAGTTCAAAGATACAACAGGAATTTATCGTATGATGCATGCAAAATTGCTTGATCCAACATAGGAGTCATAGTTTTATGGCTGAATAATTGTAGGATTGGTAGATTAGACCAGATTCAAATTATTCCGGCTAACCTTAATCCGTGCATGTGTTGGTACAGGTGTTTATGAATACCGCTTGAAATGCACTCCATACCCTCAGCAGAACAACCAATTTCACCTCCCATAAAATCGATTCGTTTGTGCAGCTTGTTGAGATAATTTCTGTAAGGATTTTAACAGTGTTATGAAGTCAAACTGGTGCATGACTTTTCGTCTAACCGGGCGCTATGAGTTGATAATCACCGCCCGCTTACATCTGTGCTCAATGATGCGATTCACAGGGTGTCTGTGGGTACTCTTTCTAAGTAGATAACTGCAATCCTGCAGGTTAATGGTCTCATCTACGACATTCTTCTTTTATCTACATTGTCTCCTTCTTCTGATGTGTGTTCTCACAGACCACTGCACAGATACCGAGTAACAAAGACTCTCCACAATGAATCCCGTTATTTGCATCCTGTGCCCGTAGCACATCGATCGGAAGTTCCTTGTCAATGAGTTTCCTCCTTGGAGGTTTTTCCTTGGTCGGCTTTTTAGCAGCAATGTTTTTTTCTGGGTGGGCTTTTTCCCAGTTGGGGTTTACTCAGTAGAATGAGCGTGTTTTTCTAACATCCAAATATATCAGAGGCGTAATAGACACCAAGCCAGTCAATTTAACCTCCTGTATTTAGTTTTTTGCCATGTAACTGGGCGGATATTTTAATGGAGTTCAGCCAATATTCCCACATGTATACTGCAGGGTAACTGCCAGCAGGAAGAGCCATGCGTGTAACTCTTTACAGTCCAGGAATAAGAATCTGCCTCAGTCGGGCAAAGCCATATCACCGTCAACAATAAGTTTTAGAATTAAATTGTCAATTAAGGTCACACTGGCAATACAACCACCTCACAATTATGGTCTCCATAATGCAACCACTTCACTATTAAGGTCATCCCTGTAATACAACCTCCTCTCAATTAAGGTCACCTGTGTAATACAACCTCCTCTCTATTAAGGTCACATCTGTAATACAACCTCTCTATTAAGGTCACCTCTGTAATACAACCTCCTCTCTATTAAGGTCACCTCTGTAATACAACCTCTCTATTAAGGTCACCTCTGTAATACAACATCTCTATTAAGGTTAACCATGTAATACAACTTCCTCTCTATTAAGGTCACCCCTGTAATACAACTTCCTCTCTATTAAGGTCACCTCTGTAATACAACCTCCTCTCAATTAAGGTCACCCCTGTAATACAACCTCCTCTCAATTAAGGTCACCCCACAATAATTAGTACCCAAACTGACACTTGTGAAGTTGCTAAATTAGTTCCACTGGTATGGTCACTTTGCTAGTCAGAGCATTCAAACAGTTCCATGATAGTGAAGCACCACTGTGTTTATTGCGGTGTACTTTATAAATATCACATCTCAGTGACACTTGAATAATATGCTACGTCAAAGTATTCTTATATTCCTCCTCAATCGATTTGGCCTATTGTAAAATTGTGTATGAAATCAAATCCAGGTGATTATAGTCTTTAATTTGTACAGTACTGTAGTAGTTCGCTCTAACATTTGCAAAGGTTTAAAAAAAATTCATAATACGATATAGACATACCAACATCACATTCCCTTTTTGAACAATTTTGAACTCGTAAAGTTTAAAAATAATTAAAAAGTTTTACGATTTCATCAACATTTTATAAACAAAATCCACCACCAATGTAGTGGACACTATGTTTGAGTTTTCATTAAATCAGTCAGACAGGCAAAAATGGAATTTCGCAAGAACTGCAGAAGAAATCTCTACCTGGTCTCCCTCAAGGCTGTAGTAGCTTCCCTCGGATGACAGCCCCGAGGACAGCTCCTCCCTGCTCCCACTGCTCCCCAGGGATCCGTCCCTGCAGGCTGCAGTCACACGGGGTACTGGGCGCTCCCTGAAAAAACACAATCGGTCAATACTTCTCGACCACAAGTGCCTCTCTCCTCTCATCGTTACACTACCTGCCCAGTTGATCTGTTTCTCCGAAATCCGGCTGTGCCAATGTCATGATCAGAATGTCAGTATTGCGATGTCAAGGTCACAATGATGTCATGGCCATTCCAGGGTCAAGGTCAAGCCAAAGTTAGAATAGTATTGAGAAAACAATAACACAGTCATCGGAATGTCATGATCACAATGATATCAAAGTTATTCGCTGTCAAGGACTTGACAATTAATGTCAAGGTCACACGGGTGTCAAGGAGTTTACCTGGGTGACACATGTTGTTCACTGTCATCACTTTGACCCTTGGGTACTGGTGACACTGCTTGATGCTCAGTAAGAGTCAACCTTTTCTGAGTAGACTCACAGTCAGGATTCCATGACAACTCAGACACAAACATCTCTTCCCAGCATCTCCTGCCCTAGGACAGACTCACACCAGCCCTGCCCAATCTGTGAGTCTACTAGCTCTACCAACTCTCGCAGAAATGTGGTAGGTTCTACCACACAAATGCCACAGCTTCGAGCAGGCTGCGTTGAACTGACGCAGGCAAAAAGTCACCAGGCCCCAGCTATGCTGCCTCAGAGTCCAGGTATCGTATGTGTGGAAGCAGCTATTTCTGTCTCCGTCGAGTTTATGCCAAGAAATTTAACTGCTGTCATTCAGTGCTGTCTGCCTAAAGGGCAAACTTTAAAAAATTCCCACATGACGCGATCCCATGTAGCAGGCAGACATTACAAGAGATCCTACATTGTGTAGTGTCTGTGCCACTCACCTGTGGTGCCACTGTGTTTCCTTGTCTTACATACATATAGTGTAATATCATAAACTAAGTGGTCAACCATGTACCACCATGCAGGCTTCAGTCAAGCCACTGACCATGATAGCTACATGCCAGCTAGACAGGAGTAGATGCCAACTAGCCCAGTAGGTCCTGCAAATTACTCAGGACACTTGCCAAGTCATGCATGATGCTGAGAAGCTTAGTGATTATATAGGTGGCATCTGGTCTCATATCATGCCAATGGCCTACAGTTGCGTGTCAGTTGTGTCTCTTGCAACCAAATGATGGAACTGGTCCAACATTTGTTCCGTTATGCATCTTTGGCCAGACACGTACCCACAGAACATCTGTATCACTGTCAGGCTTTACAGATGCCACAATCCATAAAAATACTGCTGCATCATTTGGTTATTTAACATGTAGATGGGGGATCACCATGGCAACAGCACACCAAATAATTAAGGGCAGTAACACACACACACACACACCCACCCGCCCGCCCGCCCGCCCGCCCGCCCGCCCGCCCGCCCGCACGCACGCACGCACGCACGCACGCACGCACGCACGCACGCAATCACAGACCCTGTAGAAATAAAGAATCACATTAATACTTAAAAATTCTGCATGCTTTGTGCTATTTTGGAATCAGGAGTAGATTTTTTATTACATTTTATCTCCTGGAAGGATTAAATGACTCCTGGAAGATTGCCTCCTCGAAGAAATGCCTTTGGGTTAAAGATAATCCAAGTCGATAGTCTTATTGTAAAGACGACGCTCCAGGCTGTGCCTGACACCAGATGGCACTGTGATAATTGGGAACAGTAAACAAAAGCGAGGAAAGTAGACTTTTATAAAATCAATCACATCTGTAAATTGAAATTAAATCAAATTTAGGATAAACAAATTATGAAAAAAAATTGGCTAATAAAACTCAATGATTACAAATTAACGACAACAAACTTCTAATAAAAATTCATACTAGACATTATTTATTATTATTATATAAATATTTTTATTTTGAATCATGGAATTAATGCAAGTACATTTGGCCATAAACAATATCCCATCCAGTTTATTGTTCTGTGAATTCCAGGTGTATGCAACATATAGTGCAGTCAAGAACAGTCAACAGACTTGTTCACATTAAGCTTCTTTAATTAATCGATGTTCGTCACGCCAAGAATCTTTCTAACGAGAGGCCCCTGTGTACACACGAACAATTCTTTTTCGGAACGTAGCATTATCGCTAGCCTGCCAGCCTGAGGCTGGCAGTGTGGAGCTAGACAGACTGACAACCTACATCACTGGTGGTCACGTCTCGAAGCCAAAACTGTGTATCACTTGCTCACTTACAAGACCGCAGCATCTCCTGAATGTTAATTAACAAGTGTACTGATGTGAGAGTCTCGGAGACACCACTGTGACATGACATGACACTGACACCCTGGGAAACGTTCCAAGAAAGGAAAAGGGGGTTTACAAGGGTTTTTCGGGTGAAGAGGGCATGTTTTAGTCAGCTAGTCTGCCACCAGGCGGCAGCACACCATTGTTATCTCAGCCAATGTGCAAACTAGCCAGTAGGTGGCAGCATATGGTAATATATTACTAATAATAATAGTTATTTATAATTATATCTGTGTAATTAGCTATCTCACCATTGGTGATTCTTACGACAAATTGGCGAAATGTGAATCATAATTTTACTCTAAATTCTGTGAAAGCAACGTTTTATCTGCCAACAGCTGGCATGTATGTATGACACGTGGGGACATTAGACTAGCAACTGTCAACAACTTAGAAACAAGACTATGTAGGGTGGCAGAGGAGAACAGGTGGGGACCGGGGAGTGAGAACTAGAGGAAGAGGTCGAGAGGAGTGTGTGATAGAAAGAGGCAGAGAAGAGGGAGGGAGGGAGGGAGGGAAAGAGGAAGAGAAGAAAGGGCGGGAGGGAGGGAGGGAAAGAGGAAGGGAGGGCGGGAGGGAGGGAGGGAAAGAGGAAGGGAAGAGAGGGTGGGGAGTGAGGGAAAGAGGATGAGAAGAGAGGGTGGGGGGAGGGAAGGAAAGAGGAAGAGAAGAAAGGGCAGGAGGGAGGGAGGGAAAGAGGAAGAGAAGAAAGGGCGGGAGGGAAGGAAAGAGGAAGAGAAGAGAGGGTGGGGAGTGAGGGAAAGAGGATGAGAAGAGAGGGTGGGAGGGAGGGAAGGAAAGAGGAAGGGAGGGTGGGAGGGAGGGAAAGAGGAAGAGAAGAAAGGGCGGGAGGGAGGGAAGGAAAGAGGAAGAGAAGAAAGGGCGGGAGGGAGGGAGGGAAAGAGGAAGAGAAGAAAGGGCGGGAGGGAGGGAAGGAAAGAGGAAGAGAAGAAAGGGCGGGAGGGAGTGAGGGAAAGAGGATGAGAAGAGAGGGTGGGAGGGAGGGAAGGAAAGAGGAAGGGAGGGTGGGAGGGAAGGAGGGAAAGAGGAAGAGAAGAGAGGGTGGGAGGGAGGGAGGGAAAGAGGAAGGGAGGGTGGGAGGGAGGGAAGGAAAGAGGAAGGGAGGGTGGGAGGGAGGGAAAGAGGAAGAGAAGAGAGGGTGGGAGGGAGGGAAAGAGGAAGAGAGAGTGGGAGGGAAGGAGGGAAAGAGGAAGAGAAGAGAGGGTGGGAGGGAGGGAAGGAAAGAGGAAGGGAGGGTGGGAGGGAAGGAGGGAAAGAGGAAGAGAAGAGAGGGTGGGAGGGAGGGAAGGAAAGAGGAAGGGAGGGTGGGAGGGAGGGAAGGAAAGAGGAAGGGAGGGTGGGAGGGAGGGAAAGAGGAAGAGAAGAGAGGGTGGGAGGGAGGGAAAGAGGAAGAGAGAGTGGGAGGGAAGGAGGGAAAGAGGAAGAGAAGGGGTGGGAAAGAGGGACAGGAAGAATTGGCCAGAGGGAGGAGAGGATAGAGAGAGGAAAGAGAGGTGCAGGGGAGGAGATGGTTAACTGGGAGAGAGGCAGTGAGGAATGATGGGAGACATGGGGAGAGGTAGTCTCGCTTAACCGACTGTCGGTCGGCTGCGGAACTACGCCGAGAAGACAGTCTGGTGACATTTGCCGGCTTTTGTTTGGTATCCGCGTGATCTATAAAATGCTGCCACCTCACGGACACTGCCGTAATATTTTTTTTTATAAACAACTGCAAATTTGTATTTCTATTTATTTTGGGTTAATATAAGTTTAATTTTTAATAGTTTTTATAATACAGCATTATTTGATCAAAAGGTTTCCTTATTTAATTTGTATGCTATCCGTGTCGGGCTAGACAATGCTGCCACCTCACGGATACTGGTTAATCCTGCCGTAATTCTTATTTTATAAACAACGGTAAATTTGAATTTTTACTTACTGTTGTGTTAATATAAGTTCAATGGTGAATACTTTTCAAATGATATTATTATCTTGTAAAACTATATCGTTATTTAAATTTGTATTTCATAGTTGGCCTGAGAGCCAATCAGCGACTCTACCCTATTCTGGGGTAAGGCTGCCCGGATGTAGAAACTTAAGCATATATACTGTCCCAGGCGTAGTTGAGGGGGCTTAAAAGTGCTGCCACCTCACGGAGTCTGGGTAACCGAGGCTAGGGGAGAGGGAGATATAAGGAGGGGGCAGGATGGGGCAGTGGAAGACAGTTGAGATAAGGACAAAGAGGAAGGTTAGGGAGAAAGAGAGAGCCAGGAAACAGAGGGAGGTAGAGAGATAAGCAGGGAGTCGGCAATGGGACAGAGAGAATGGGAAAGATATAATGAAAATCAGGACGGAGAGAGTGAGAGAGAGAGAGAGAGAGAGAGAGAGAGAGTGAGAGAGAGAGAGAGAGAGAGAGACAGGGACAGGGACAGGGACAGGGACAGGGACAGGGACAGGGACAGGGACAGGGACAGGGACAGGGACAGGGACAGGGACAGGGACAGGGACAGGGACAGGGACAGGGACAGGGACAGGGACAGGGACAGGGACAGGGACAGGGACAGGGACAGGGACAGGGACAGGGACAGGGACAGGGACAGGGACAGGGACAGGGACAGGGACAGGGACAGGGACAGGGACAGGGACAGGGACAGGGACAGGGACAGGGACAGGGACAGGGACAGGGACAGGGACAGAGACAGAGACAGAGACAGAGACAGAGACAGAGACAGAGACAGAGACAGAGACAGAGACAGAGACAGAGACAGAGACAGAGACAGAGACAGAGACAGAGACAGAGACAGAGACAGAGACAGAGACAGAGACAGAGACAGAGACAGAGACAGAGACAGAGACAGAGACAGAGACAGAGACAGAGACAGAGACAGAGACAGAGACAGAGACAGAGACAGAGACAGAGACAGAGAGAACCACAGACAGCCTTTGTTTGCTACCCACAGACCCACCAGACCTGCACCGCACCACTGCCTAATTAAACATTTTGCAAAACACACACACAGCTTTACTCTGTCAGTGCCTCCAGACATCGCCTGCATGAGCCACTGTATGATGACGTCAACACTGTATCAGTGCCACGAGAGTTGTGTTTTTGCCATGTTTTTTCACCAGCTAATGCCACAGGTAAACACGAGGCAGAGGCACGGCTCTTCCCCGGGTCATGCCTGCCTGTCACGGGGCTCCAGGGCACTATTGAACCAGCTGCGATTATTTGATGTTAAGAAAAGGCCGAGTTTTTAATAAAAAGTGCTACCTAGCCAACCCTCCACGTAGATCTGATGATGCCAGGTTCGCAGCGATGAACCTATCTTTCCTGTGTGTCTGTGTTTAAAGGGAAAACAAAGTCAATGTTTGGATCATATGGGATTAACAGAGTGAATAAAAAGTAACAACTTCCAACAACAATCATATTTTTAACGTCAGTGGTTTACCAGGAAAAAAATGTAAAACACATAGACATAGAAAGTCTACAGACTACGCCATTTTAGAAACAAAATGACGTCAGAGAGTCTTCTTGGTCGGCGTGAACTGTGCATGCATATTATTATCTGTTACTTTCTAACCTAACCACGAAAACGACCGCCAACAGCCGCCAAACTTCTCCCCACATTTCTTACATACATATACATACACTACATTACAAAAAAATCACTTGTATTCGTCTAACGAAGAAAATTCATAACAGAAACGCAAATCTTGGCGAACGGCAACTCGACAACTTCGACTACCGTAAACTCGCTATTATAAGTTAGCTTTACACAAAATACCGCTAGATGGCGCGCGAATATTTATTAACCTTACTGCATTCGCACGTGCGAATTAGTTTAATTAATTATAAATAATATAATAATAATTAGCTGCATCACTATGATCTACAGAAAATGTTAAACGGCAAACTAAGGCAACGCTTTGGTGATATGGGTCTAATAGAGTTGATAAAAAATAACAATTTAATATACAAATATATAATTTTATTAGTTTATTTTATATAGCGCCAAATCCACAATTCTCTTCTATTCAACATACTGTTATTAAAGTATATGCAATAATAAGAATGCTACCCACAGGTAATATTTAAAAATAAATATTAAAAATACATGTGTCTGCATAATTATCCAAAATTGCCTATTAGTTATAAAAGAAAAAGGAAATTACGTGTTTTTCAATGAAGTCACATTGTTTATTTCATCAATATTTCTATAAACATCCCGCGTGTACTGCGAGCATGCAAGCTTATATTACATAAGCGATGTTTTAACAATAATAACTAAAACAATAACATGTTAATATTACTGTTTTTAAATCCTTCTTTTTCTACCACCATAATATTTCCCATATATTCATATTCCTTTTTACATTTTAGAGATTTATTGTTCCGATAATTAATAAAGTGTCTTGTTCAAAAATAATAATTATTACATATCTGATGGTGGAAATGTCATTCATGAGTAGAACAAATAGCTTCAGTAATATGTTCTTATGCATAATGGTTGTGTATGTGCTGAATAAAAATTATTATTACGTCGTACTTATTTTACTACTTTAATTATTTATTACTATTAACCATACTTTTATATTCATTTATTTCAATTGTTGTTATGTAATTTGTATGTTTATTTATGACTGATAGGTCAGCTTAGTTAATGATATAGAAACATGTATTTTCATTATTTATTTTTAAATAATATTATCTGTGAGTAGTTTTCTCTTTATTGTATTTTTAATAGCATTATTTTGTGAAGCGCCACAAACAATTATGGATGTGGCGCTACATAAATAAAATATTATATTATAATAAAAACAATTGTTTGTTTATTTATTATAGCGCCACATCCAATTTAAACTTGTTCATGGCGTTTTACATACATTAAAATGCTAAACAACAAATACACACCAGAAGAAAAAAAACAAATATACTAGAAACATATATGAACAATTATAAAAATAAAATATCAATATAAAAATAATAAAACTTATAATTTCCTGCAAATCATAGTGATGATAATAATTAATTATTATTATTATATTATTTATAAGTAATTAAACTATTTCGCGCGTGTGAAGTAAAACAATTTTGTGTAAAGCTTTTAAAAGCGATTTTACGGTACCGCTGAGCGGCCGAACAAGTTGTACTCGAGGTCTGCGCGTTTTTGTGTGTGAATTTTCTTCGTCAGAGGAATGCAAGAGATTTTATTACATAATGTAGTGTATGCATATGTATGTAAGATATGTGAGGAGAAGTTTGGCGGCTGTTGGTGGTCGTTTTGATGGTTAGGTCAATCAAATCGGGTCGTCTAGGATCCGCGCTGTGTCTGTGACTGTCCAAACGAATCCACCGAACCACTGTTTCAGTTCTGCTCGATTCATAGGTTAACAAGAAGACATCTTACTGATACTGTCTTTCACTGTACTATTACTATAAGCGTTTGAGGAACAGTGTGGCATATTGATGTCGCGATTTCGTTGTAAACCGACGTAAGGCAACTTTTAGCGTACCGCTTGGCTCTCTGTTATGACAGCTGAACCAGCAGACGACTCTCTGACGTATTACTTTTCCAAACTGCTGGGTTGTGATTGGTTGCAAGGTCCAAGATGGGCCGGTTCATAGTGTCGGTGATTTAGCTAGATTTTCCCACTTTAAGACCACTTTCTGAGGTAACCACTAAGGTGAAAAATTGGATTGTAGATGCAAATGATTAGCTAGTGTAAACTCTTTTAGGTGCATAACACTAAACTGTAGCCTTTTTTTCACTTTAAGCGTGTTTGTACTTGGATGTGATTAATTAACTGGACCAAAGTACAGAATTAATTGTCCTGTTTAAATGGTAATTAAGTTATCATTCATTTACCATTCCGTGCATGACATAAAATAGTTTTACATCTTTTAAAATCCCATTTATAATTGCTATAAATGGATTTTCAAAGACATAGTCTGTCTTAGTTAAGAACTAAACCAACTGGTGATGGCCTGATAATAAATATTCAAATTTAAAATCAAGATTGTTTTGCATATCATACCATGGCATTGATACGAAAAGGAGTTAGCATTATATAAACACAGCATTATTGTTATTATATTGAAATATGTACACACTAAAGCATTATTGTCCTGACATTGTACAGGGCAAATAATTCATTATTAATGAATAAAAATGGTAGAACATGATTAAACCACTGTTGATAGGTACTGATATTTTGACTTTCTGTTCTGCTTTCATTCATTGTTAGAATCAACAATGTACTCTAGTCTAAAATTTAGTGTTTATTTATGGCGTGCATTTTCTATACAGCATTGACAACAGAGCAGATCTTTACCACTATGTTTATTCAGAGATTTATTAAGTGCTATATGGTTCAACTGTGCTACTTATCACCTAAGTCATTCCAATCCTATACAATTTAGTTCAGTCGCAATTGCATTAGTTCGCTTAGCATGCGACATCAAACGTACCCACGGGGATATAACTTCTCATCCAATCATTTTATCAATGTTACATGCACAGATAAGCATCTACCTAGGCACTGGATACAATGTGCAAGCTACTATAGTAACTTAGTAAGTACATCTTAAATCGTTTGAGTTGAGATCGTACTTTCACAGTTTAAGAGTTTAAGTGAGGACGGATTGTTGTAATTTATCATCCTGTCAATGAGTTTCGATACTTAAACGATGGTCTCTTGTCCCCTACCGACCTGACTTTTAAGTCCTACACTCAGATGGGCAATTGAAGTACACATCCCTGTGTAAACAATTTAGACAACCTACTAATAAACTATTGTAATTACCTCAACACAACAGATAAATGCTTCACGTCACTACATCAACTGTCATTGTCAGCAATCAATCATGTGTAGCCAACATATAAAATGTTTATTTTTTCTTCTACTGGAAGAGAAAACAATCTGCCTAACCAGACACGTACATGGGAACATGAATGTTTCCCGTGCATTCTTAAGTGTAGAGTTTCTCCCAGAAATGCTAACAACATTTTCCCCATTGGCAAGACTAACGTGAACGTTCGAAATACTGTAAACATCTACATCTGTCTCACTTGTTCAGTTTTTGTATCGTTTTGTTTTTGTAAATTCCTTACTGTTATATATTCTATATACATCATGCTGTATGCACATAAAAGCCATATACCTGATTATATCTGATTCTGTTTTAGTTAGTTTTCAGTCACCTGCAGCCAACAGCAAAGATGCTTATTTTCTGTGAAAAGCTAAATATCGTAGAAAACGATGATGACACGTATCTTGACACATGTGAGAACTGTGGCAATTTTAATGTTCTCATCAGTCTTTGACACCAACGATGTAATTCAGAAAGAAATCATCTCTATAATCTAACTGCTAAGGATCACACCACAATTGCGAAAAGTGGAGTTTTTTCCCATCAGCATATACGAGGCGAGGCCTCTGATATAGCAAACGAAGTGAAGCAAAGCTTTCAGTTGTCATTTGTTGCTGATAAGCAGACTATCGGACATATTTTCAGTTTATCTTGCATTTTTCTGGGGTTACAGAACAGCCTAAAGGCATACGTCTGGTTGTACAAGTTTAGTTGTTCACACTATTAACCACTTCCATATAAATCACCGTTGTGACTTATTCATAACTTACTATACGTGTTCCAGGAAAAGTTCAAATTTCAAAAACATTGTAGACGCAAACAATTTCAAAGTTACTTGAACTAAGCATATGAATTGCATTATGTCATAAATTATCACTACGTAAAAGCATAAGTTGAGTAAACTAGCGCCACCTACCCGCAGACGCGATCACTGCAACCAAGGAGGGCGACATCCCTCGACTCCGTATAAGGCAAGGTGTGGCAGAGGTCATTGAGCATCAGGTCAAGGTCACTGACAATGCTGCTCAAAAGCTGCAAAGAAAGGATGCGACAGAAAATGTAATCACCGAAAAAGCACAATAAAAAATTATGAAATTATCAGCTGTACAAGGAAATGTTTAGAGCAGCAAACAAGTTTGGTATCAAAAACGTACAGTTATTATGTATTAGTCATTATAATGCTGATGTATTCTGATTTCAGACATGTAAATTTAATAGATCTCTGAAAACAGATGGTATATCAAAGCAATTCTTTTTTATTATTTAGAAACATACACTGTCTGACTATGCACACCATATATGGCAGTATCAGGGCTTAGACAAACTGTCAATGCAACCAACACACGCTCGTTCACTTCAAAAGACAACAAGTGTGAAGATCTAAGAGAGAGACAATTTTGAGAGGTCGGATAAAGTCTAGCTCAAAGTGTAACTCATGGTATCTCAAACACCATCTCCAATCATTGTCAATCGCACACACGCACACACCCCTTGTACAAATTGCTCCATTGTCATGACGCCAGCCAATATTTATCACGCAGTCCTATCTGACCAGGGCATGGCTCAAGATGTTTTTCAATGTACATCGATCTCTGTATCTGTCAGAGCCCGATTTATTATCACAGGTAGTTGTCACAACCGCTTTGCATCTTGCAAAGCGCTGACGTCATAATCTGAGCGTTGACAATCAATGGCTTGTTTGTTGTCTGTGAGGTGAGCAATACCAGCAGAACACAGCTCAGTGAATCACCACGTTTATAGCTGTCACATCTGCTCTAATAATGATACTGTCTACAGCTATAATAGACCTTTGACCTGGCAACTGGTACACATATACTTCTGAGAATGTGTTTTCACAACACCTACTGCACCGCCCATGTAGGTTTCTACAAATCGAAATAACTGGTTCTGTGAGTCTACAATGTTTTTTTTAGATTTTCTAATGTGCGTTTTTATTTTGTCTATCATAGACACCAGCTAGAAGAATCTACATTATCTATGTCTTCTCCAAACTACACAGCCGGCTGTGTATTTTGAAATAGTCAAATTTTCCAAAATATTATAATTTTCAGGACAGCAAGGGATAGACGCAACTCCTGGTCTTTTCGATTGGCAGTCTAGAGCCCTAGTCTCTAGCCACCCACGAACATATTTAACGACAGAATTGACAGGTATCAGACACTAGATGTGACAAAGGCTGGCTTGTCCATAAGCCACCTGGGGTTGATTTCTTTAGAGGGTGTCTGGCTAGGACTTGTTAAAAGAGGATTAGGGCAGACAATAAAGAATGAAAATGTTGTGTATTTCGCAGTAAGATTACACATAAATAGGGTGGGAACATTTCTCTGCATGCCCATGGTGGTCGTAGTTAAATATGGCTGGACAGATTTCAAATGAAATCATCATAAAGTTCTCCTCAGCAAATATAATGACAGCTAATGTTACATTTAAATTAATAAATGAAACAAACTGTCCCAGGATAAGATAGTTCAACAAAACTGAATATCTATCCAGCCAATGTGCCAATACAAAATTGCTTTTTACCAGGATTTTTTAAAGATTTTGCTGTACTATATATAATTGAAGTATACAACACACAATTAGTTAGTTTCGTGTAGAGGTAGATAGGGAATGAGAGAGGGATAGACAAGGAGACATAGAATGAGAGGGGGGACGGAGAGAGATAGAGAGAGGAGGGAAGGAGAGAGAGGGGAGAGAGAGAGGGTGAGAGAGAGAGGGAGAGAGAGGGGGAGAGAGAGAGAACGAGAGAGAGAGAGAGAGAGAGAGAGAGAAAGAGAGAGAGAGAGAACGAGAGAGAGAGAGAGAGAGAGAGAGAGAGAGAGAGAGAGAGAGAGAGAGATAAAGGTGAGAGGGAGAGAGATATAGCACTATCCAGAAACATGACCTAACAAACAAACAAGACACTCAGTTATGACAATTTACATCGTTTGTTGAAGCCGGCGTCTGTTACGTTTACACGCCACGTGGGCGTGACATCAGTCTGAGACAATGTCGAACAAGTAAACACCTTGTATTGCTGAAGCACAAGGTATGATGAGACTAATAAATACTTCACTCAGTTTCCAATGTATGCGTAGTATTGCGTACATTACAATACTTTTTTTATTGTTTCATGCGTCAATCTTAACAGCATGCTGTGATTGTATGCCATAAATGTGTGCATGCATGTATAATTTGCACACATTTGTAGATTCCTCAGTAAACACTGCATTTTGATCAGTACTGTATAACATTGCTGATAACATATTAGAAAACCTTCAGAAAATATCTAAGTCACAAATTTCAAACTGCCATAACTTGCAAACCATTTATTGCTCAAACTTTGGATTCCTGCTCATCTTACCTAAGGCTTTTGTCAAACTGATTCATTAAAAAATTGAAGAGAGAAGTGCTGTACCCATTGGCTATTTTTATACGGAGGATAGCATTATGATGTACGAGACCCGTCCACCTGTCAATTGGATGGGTAAAACCCATTGTGAATGGGTAGAAATATCACTGGACTGGTTGGTGGTGGATGGGTAAAAAATGAAAGAGCAAGTCTTCTAAACCGATAGATATAGTCAATTATGCCTTGAAAATGGGTGTCACATGTTTGCAGTTTATTTTATGTAATAAAAAACATCTCAATTGGTTTGTATACATGTATTTCAATTATTCATGACCACCAAATATATGACTGGCAAAACAATTATCCTGCATAAAGCCCTGACACAGAGTGACTGGTATGAAAAATATTTGGTGATTATTTTATTTGGCAGAAATTTGTGCGATGCTAAAAACCCCAAAGATGTACAAATAACTCTTAGCATTGGATATAAGACAGCAACATACATTAAAACACATAACATACAAAAACAACATATCTAATAACGCGACGTGAAAACACACATGTACCGTCTCTGAAGAGGACAGCGACATGTCCAGCCAATCGTCCACCTGTGTCCAGTGAGGGTCTTCCATAGCAACGGCCACACATACAGCTACCACCGTCCACCTCTAAGTTCTCCCATCATATGACTGCCCGAATCACACAGTGCCAGGCAACTCCACCGGATCCTCTCAATCTCTACTCAGTGATTGCAACGTTTGCGGAGAGATATACCGTCGTAGACACAACACCGGCCAATGGAAACTACCAGCACAAGATAATACACGGCAATCATCGGGGTTGGCAGACGGCAGACAAGACACTCTTGTTGTATCGACTGTGCCCAGATAGCGTGACGACGGGTCTACCACGGTATCACACGTAAGGAGACCCAGTCTGCCAACCAGCCGGTGTGTATCGGTGGCGCAATTATGAGGATAACGCAGGTATTTTGAGGCGGTCGACACATGTGTAAATGTAATTATGCTATCTTGTTGTCGTGTATTCCCAACGTTCAGGGTGTCGCTGGCGTCAGACGTAGTACGGGATTGTTTCTGTTGTCGTTTTCGTCTCGTTAAACTGCTGTCTACACCACCAGTCTCCGCCACCTGTCTCTCTCCATATCTCTTATTTTTGTTCTGTACCTGTGAAATCTCTACATGGTCTTCATCTTCTCCTTTTACCTTCACCTCTGAGGACTTCATTCCACATGTCCAGCCGGTGGACCATCCAGCCCACTTTACCCCTTACCAGCTTCATCTTGAAATATCCCTTCACACCAACCTCCTCCCTCAATCCCTCCAGTCCTCACTTGTTTAGTCTATTCACCTCAGGTTGTTCTCAGTATTTCTCACCTCAAAGTGGACCTCCCCTTAATATGTTGCCAGCAATGGTCTGCCACCGTCTATATTCAGTATATATGCAATATATGACACACACAGTCATGCTAGCAAACTACTGGCAAAACTAATTTTGTTACAATAATTATATGTTGGTTACTTGAAGAGAAAATTACATGATGAAATTAAAACCCTAATTGCCAGCCTTAAAGCAGTCCTGTAGTGAATGACCAAGGTCCTCAACATTTATGACATTTCATATTTGCTGACCAAAATATCACTTTTCACAAACCACAATCAGTCAGCAAAAACATAAAAGACTATATCTGTTTGTATAACTGTCCAAACTTGAATCAAAAATTTTTGTTAATGAAATTCCCTGACATTTAGGATAATGATGTCTCCAAGATAACCGATATATATATATATATATATATATATATATATATATACATACACACACACATATACATGCTGTATATATATGCTGTATAATATATATATATATATATATATATATATATATATATATATATATATATATATATATATATATATATATATGGTCTCAGCCATGGCTACAGCGCCTCCATCTAATCCCTGGAAGTACAGCCACTCAGACACCCTCAGACAATGTCTCGGCCTGTCTCTCCTCCCGTGCTTTGTATCTCTTCCATGAACCACACACTTCAATAAACCAACTCTCTAAAAACCTCTCACAGTCACAATAACTCCTACAAAAGCACAAATAAACAACAGTGGTTTCACGGGCAGGTACAAAGAGGTGGCGTGAGAGTAGCGCACCTGACAAAAACCACAAACAGGTGCAACTGAATCGTGTCATTATAACACTGCTTTCACAGCATCAGTGAGCATGCTTAATAAACCACTCTGACGTATGTCATCTGGTTATTTCACACAGCCCTATGTGGTCTGACATGTTTCTTTACAGGGTCATGTGTCTAGTGCCTGGCAATGGTTACAATAGACTGGTGTGTGAGGCTTTGTTGGGGTGAAACGTGGACTGGGGGCAGGGTGAGACGTATGGAGTGGACACCCCGGGGTGAGGGTGGTTACAGAGGTCAAGACACTCTAATAAAAATAATACATCTTACCATGGTGTAATACACAAAAGCATTCTTTTATCACCAATACGGTGGTGCCATCTGGAGGTTTGTTCACTACTTAATTCTCTCAGGTAGGAAAAGGTCCTTTAGAAAACGATAACGTGTCAATAACATGTTATTAAATAACTACCATCTACTGGAGATTGTTGAGAGGACAAGGAAATAGACAAAGAGAGCTTTAGCATCAGACGAGATGCACCTTGTGACATATAGCACATTTTACACATATTATAAATATTTATACATCTATACATCTATGAATAGGCCAATTGGAATCGTCCCTTGAGTTATGTTTGCTCGACATTAAGTTGTTCCCGAATCATTTCCAACGTAAAAAGTAAAGGCCAGTTCTTATATAGCGCAGTATCCAGTCCTCAGGACCGTTCAAAGCGCTTTACACTTTACTTCCCTGACAGACCTGTTCACTCTGGCACCATCTCGGCTTCTCTGAGAAGCATCCAGCCATATGCTACAATTAATGCGCGAAGGCTGCTCGTACACATATCCACCACTGTCTATAGCCAGATACTCATTTATATAGCTGAGTGAATTGGAGCAATGTAGAGTGAAAAAACTTGCCCAAGGTTTTAACACCGCAGCCAGGATTCGAACCCGGGTTCTCGTAGTCGGCAGTCCGAAGCTCTATCCCTGAGTCATTGCGCTCTACGTACACACAGAGTTCTCCTCACACCGACACACACACAGTTCTCCTCACACCGACACACACAAAGTTCTCCTCACACCGACACACAGAGTTCTCCTCACACCGACACACAAAGTTCTCCTTACACCGACACACAGAGTTCTCCTCACACCGACCCACACAGAGTTCTCAGACCGACCCACAGAGTTCTCCTCACACCAACCCACACAGAGTTCTCCTCACACCAACCCACAGAGTTCTCCTCACACCGACCCACACAGAGTTCTCCTTACACCAACCCACACAGAGTTCTCCTCACACCGACCCACACAGAGTTCTCCTCACACCGACCCACACAGAGTTCTCCTCACACCGACACAAAGAGTTCTCCTCACACCGACACACAGAGTTCTCCTCACACCGACCCACACAGAGTTCTCCTTACACCGACCCACACAGAGTTCTCCTCACACCGACCCACACAGAGTTCTCCTCACACCGACACAAAGAGTTCTCCTCACACCGACACACAGAGTTCTCCTCACACCGACCCACACAGAATTCTCCGCACACCGACCCACACAGAGTTCTCCTCACACCGACCCACACAGAGTTCTCACACCGACACACACAGATTTCCAGGGCTGTGTGGTCTGCATGAAAATGCACTTGTACAATCAAATCTCTGTAACATTGTGTTTTACACGTTTTTGTTAAGCATTACATGTTTTTTAACCTTCCTGTATTATCTATTGTGGAATATACCATAGTATGTCCAACATAATGTTCATCTACCATTTTCGGAACCACATAAAAATACCAGTCATTGATCCAACGACAGGTCGAAACACAGCACTAGTATTCGGAGTTGTGGAAGGAATGAACTTATCTGATTCGAATTACCAAAAGAGATAGTAGGGGCATATAATGATAGAATAATTGTAGTGTCCAACGGCCAAACATCAAGCTGTGACTCCGTGTTGATTACCAACAAAGTCTACCGAGTATTTGGAGAAGTAGACAAACATACCACACCTGGTTCAAAGTAACCACAAAATGGGTTACGTCATTTCACCCACATTGTCGTTATGAGCAGCGATCTGTCAAGCAAGGATAATCTTTCCATGGATTGTAGGTGTCATTTTGTGCAAGTTTGTAAATGACTTATCAAGCCAATCTCTGCTCGACAAAGCTTCAACAGTGTGAAGACGTGTCACTAGACGAGACTGTGGTGACGGTGCTGTTTTTCCAGATGGTATCTACTGACTTCAAATGTCTTTGTGCCTTTTTAGTGAATGTTTATCAGTTAGTATCTCGTAAAGCCTCAGATTCCCAGGTGTTTGGTTCAACGTCAAACCAGTTCCCATGACTCAGCTCAACAAATTTACTACCATTATCATCATCATCAACCTTCATCATCACCACTACCATCATCATCATCAACCTTCATCATCACCACTACCCTCATCACCACCACTTATATCATCATCACCACTGCCATTTCAATCACCACTGCTACCATCAACGTCACCATCATCAGTTGGTGTCTACTGCACATACAGGTGATTAGTTCCCTCAAAGTTCCATGTAAAGTTCTGTAAATGTTCCTTCCCCAGTGGACCGTAAGACAACAGTGGACAGGAAATAACTATAACGAAATGAGGCAGCAGCAACCAGTCTTAGATCTTAGGTTATTGACTCCAAACAGCCCAAACTTGGGCTAACGCAGGAGTTTGTAGTGCTTCTTGTGCGCATGCGTTTGGTATTATGTTTGTTTGTTTGAGCTTGTTTGTTTGAGCTTGTTTGTTTGAGCTTGTTTGTTTGTTTGTTTGTTTGTTTTACAGGCAATTTAGGTGATTGGGTGTTGTGAAGGGGAGGTTCGTGATTGCTGCTTGAAAAGTTATTGGGTTATCTATTTCAGTAATATGTTGTGGGATCATATTCCATATACGAATTGCTCGGGGGTAAAACGAGAACGCTGAAGTGTTGATGCGGCAAGTGTTGATTGTTTTAATAGGCATTAGGGATACGCAGTCCCAAATGTTTAGAGTCAGGTTTTACACCAATTATACCATACCTGCTCAATCTGGATACTGAACCTGGGGACAGCATGCCATGCTAACCACTAAACTACCATGCAACCCCTTTAACTATAACATTCTTCATGTGACAGAACCTGAAATAAACAGCTGGCAACTAACGTGATGCACTAGAAACACTAAACTATGCATGATATATAAAACTACACATGATACATACAATAGTCAATGGCCTAGTGGGTATACCAGTAAATCAATATATATTGTAAACATAGTCATTTGAAAACAGCATTCCTTGTCTTATCTTATCCCTCAGTCCATATGTAACTACTACTTGTATTCTTTTTCCCCAAGTACAATTTGACTTTGGAACTGCCTCCTTCAACAAAATGTAAATCAAAACAGCATTGCATTTAAGAACAATATCCAGTCTTTGCACTATTCCATTTTTTAGACATAACTATTTCTGTTGCATGTGTTAGTGTTTACATTCACTAATGTCCTTCCACCTGTGTCCTCAGCAAGTTCAGGGTAGCTGGTATATGGAAGAAGAGAAAGTTATAAGTTTCTAACTCACCCACTGAGAACTTTTCCAAGAGCACATGATCCGACAGACATCCAACACTAATACACAACCTTCTGACCGGCCATTGACCACAGCCACTGACCACAACAACAACACAGACTGGACAGTGGACACCCAAACAACACTGGTCAGTCCAGCCACAGCACTGTAGAGTTCATAGACATGACATCACCTTAAGTGTACACCACAACAAAGCCTGGTTTGACCACACACTGCTCAGCGGAATGTCCAGTCTTAATACTCAGTTGGGTGGCATTATCAGCAGGTAGACTTGCTGTTTGACCAATGTCCGATACATGAAAGAGATGACCGGTCATAGGTGTTAATTGCTGCCCAGGATGTATTCCTTTGATCTGGTCTCTGTCCACTGTTAATGAGGACAGGTGAGGAATCAACCACCTCTATTAGGACCACAAAGGTAAGATTAACACCTGCAGCGATGGTCAATACCTTGGTCAGTTGGCCGGACATGGGACAGGTAATTTGTTACTGGACTTGTTTGGCCAGATTAGACCAAGGTGATTAACACACCCAAGTCCAGTTCTTGTTGAATCTGATCCGGGTAATCCGGAACGGCTCACTTCAGATACGGTGATTACCTGACATTGTTTACAATTAGACTGTAAACAACCTTGTGTCAATAGTCTCGGAGGTGTCAATAATCAGGATTATCATAAGTATTAATAGGCAAGTGTTTACATCAACTGGCTAAATGATCGGTGACTCAAATGATCGGTACATATGAGACAGCTGATGTGTAGGCCCAGATGCCCTAATATAAAGTAAAGGTAAATGTAAGTTCTTATATAGCGCAGTACCCAGTCCCCAAGACTGCCCAAATGCTTTACACTTTACTTTCGTGGCAGACCTGTTCAATCAAACACCATCTCAGTTACTCTGGGAAGCATTGTATTTGCCAATGTCTGTCATCCTAATTGGTTATCCTCTGTGTCAATATATTGTCCAGTGTTCATACACCATTAATGAGATCCTACAAATTTAGTGACAGATGAATTTACTGTTAATGAGAATTTAAATGAATGAATACGCCTCTAATGACAGATCGTACAAATTTTGTGACAGAAGAATTTACTACTAATGAGAATTTAAACGTGTGTCTCTTAGAAATGTGTGCTATGAAACAATATTTGCTGTCACATGTTCGAACAGTTGACATGTTCTCACTTACCAAAATGTTCACCATTACAACTACAGTGTGTGTTAGTGTTGTTGATATTCATGTTTGTTAACATTCCCTGGCAGTAATTATGATAAATCAACAGTTTTGCTGGTGTTAGAAATGTCCTATGCCTATATAACTGCTCTCAAGTAGTCTCTCACCAGATTCAGTTCACTATATATAATTATAATTATTTGAACTCATTTTTCAACAAGAACAAGAAAGAACACGGTAAAACTGCATAAGACTTAACAACATTATCATTCTATAGCAAAGCCACCTGGCAATGGTGCTTTCTGTACATAAATTAAGTGGCTCTTTAGTCCCTTTTGAACCCATCAGCACATTTTTAATAGCTCTTTGAACCCATTTTCAGAAGCTCATTAATTAATAACAATAATTGTAATACTTCTATAGCGACTATATCCTTAAAAAGCTCAAGCTCAGAGGCGCAACAAACTAAATCATTTGGCTTGTCCACACGTACAGGGACAGGCAAAAGTTGTCATTGGAGCATGGAACCGCCAAAAATGTATGCTGGAAAAGCAATGTCAAACAAATATTTTCCGTTTTTTACGAAAGGTAAAATTACACCTACCTTCAGCGAGCTCTCTAAATCCATCATGGACTCATTGTTCCATAAACATTCTGTTATTCTGTCGCACAAATGTCTCTATGCCACTTTCACTAGTATCCAATTTACCTCACAACATAACTCATATGACATTTAATGTAAGAGGATTTTTGAGACAGAATATAAGAGTTCACTGATCTTTCTGTATGTTAATGAAACAACCCCCCGGTCAGTTGAAGGAAACACAATTGATCAGCTTAGTCGATCACACTAGTAGTACTTCAATGAGTGACCAATAAAAACTGATGACTTAAGACAGACTTACTATAGATACAAGGAGTTTCAAGTGGCATATTGAGTGATACATGGAGCCATCTTGCATTGTGAATTGGAGACTCAGACATGTCTAAGACTGGCTAAATTGCACGAAACCTTTTAGTGAAGAGTGTCAGACATTCTTTGGTCTGACGCTAAAAGCAAGCCATGGCCTAGTTTGTTTCAATCTTTCCTTACAGTACAAATATCTTAATATCATTTACGCATGTCTGCGTTTTCAATCAGGCTAGTTCGATCTCTTCCTTTATATTGATATCTTCACATAAATGTATGCCTGCTTTTACTGCTATGCCAATATCACTAGTAAACATGTTATTTATGTGTATGTCCATGTTATGGCTATTTCTACCGTGGCATGTGGATCCTATCTGGAGTTGCTTTATTACTATAAATATTATCAGGAGTTACTGTTAGCATTGCAACCACACAAATCAAATATAAATAAATTCTTTTGGCAAATCACAACATAAAATTATATCCTAGCAACTGTACCAAAGACTTATCAACCACTAAATTAACTTATGATATAATTCACGTGCCCCTGTCTACATCTGAAGTGTTTTTTTCATTTTAAAGTGATACATATGCTATCTAGAAACAGAAAATTATTAGATGTTTTTACAGAATGCATATTGCAAATGTCAATTTGACATTTTAATGTGCATGGGTACATTCTATTCATGTTTCATGCTCACATGTATGTAGTATTATGATAATGAATAAAAACAAAGCATTCTTATGGTAAATGTTCTAACCAGAATTACTTGAGAAAACTGTAACCTCATTTCATAAAACTGTATAAAAACGTCATTATTCACGTCATATATTGAATTTTCTAATTCAAGCAACTATAAAATTTTATTTTACAGTGGTCTCCATTTCAAATCACAAAATGTATACAATACTCGGTCCAGAAATCCCAGTCAAATATTAATTTCCACTTTTCTCGACCTCATCTATGACCTCACTAATGACCTTTCCCATCACTGTTTGACCCGAGTTTCCTTTCTGAAAGGGTAATGAGATCAACAAATTACTAGTTTCCTTCCTTCTTAATGGTGCAGCAGCTGCATATCAGAACAACTGCATTCAGACTTCCCAGAATGACCCCCAGAACAGCCAGGAAGGGCAGGATGGACATTCTGGTGTCTTCTGTAACTTCTAACTGATATACCTGGTAACTGCATCTTTATGCTGATACATGGGATGTAACTGTTAATTTAAAAACATAACGAATACTATTGACACTATTGATATTATTGGCACTGATAAAGATGGTGGATAAGCTGCGGGTAGCAGAATTCAATCAGACGCCACAGAATATAGTCTCTACAAATGAAGAAGTAAATAGTAAAGGTTCTTAGAGCCCAATATCCACTGTTTAATGCTTTACATTTAAATTTAACTCTCTCGCAGACCTGGTCATCATTATACTGACTTCTTTGGGAAGCATTCAGCCACATTGCAATTATAATGCATACAATCTATGGCAAATAGTCACCTGTCTACAGCTAAGGCATTATTCATACATCTGAGTGAACTGGAGCGACACAGATAGGATGAACTTCCCCCTGGTCCTTACACAGCAGCAATGGATTTGAACCTAGGTTCTTTCGACTGAGAGTTCAATGCCCCAGCTACTTGCCTAATCCACAAAGACCCAATTAAGAAGATGAAAAGTTCTAAGATGGCGCCACAAAAAACATCTGAATTTGAAGGTAGCTGGGGCGCACTGGACAATGTGAAAAGTATCACCGAGAGGGTGGAATGGTTTCGGTGATATGCCCCCACCCCACAATTAATGGAACAAAGGGAGGAAGAGGTTTCATCCAGTATCAAACATCAATGTTTTGGGGTGCCCCTAAACTCGACCTCCCCATGCATCAGGTACAACGTGGTTGGTCTTTCGCTCAAACACTTTTTATCACAAGCAATCAGTGGCAACACCTGTATGGGAAAAAATAGTGCGTCGAGGCGAGAATTAATTGTGTGTGATCCACACAGCGGTTGCTTCTCTGACCCAAAGTAATGAATCACATGGATTTACTTTGTAGCAAACGCATGTATGTAGTATGTACAGTAATAGGACAATTAAACCATAAAATGTAAACGATTACAATTACTGCCGACATTTACAGGTACGGAAATTATGGCTGTTACATAGAAAATGAGTATAATTAATTATGATTACATATGCATGTAATCATGTTTTCATCCACTTGAGTTTGCATGTTATAACTTCTGCAAGCATGAATATGTTGTATTGGCATAGCTATTGCTTGTAGACATTTGTTTTGGTTGTTGCCAGAGTGTAAAACTGCTATCAGGTGTGACAGATGAAACAGATGCAGTAATTAAATATTGTAAATAATAATAGTTTTAACACTGACATCTTGTTCTTTCCATATATATGGGTATGTCCAAAATTGGCTGATTATTCTGGCACCTATCTACATATCCGCGGCCATTACATTGTGTAAGTTGTTTCAGCAGTTTCTTGTTACAAGAGACATATTATAACTATTGCAATTTTTTATCAGGTAGACATAACCATGATAACTAAAATTATACGCTCCATATTTATTTGCCAGGGGTATAATGATTTAGTCATTCTGAAGACATAGTTATTTCAGAGAATTTACGGGCTCAGATTGCTGTCACACAATTCAACTTACGTAAACACCATTCAACAAAGATAATAAGTCAGTGATTTTGTTTCTTCTATACAATTACCAGTGAACAGGTAAAATATTCAGAACTTGTGAAATAACATGACATGGAATACTTTGAGAATACCTGGGGGGTAGAAACAGAGGGTGATCAGCTGTGTAACCCCTGGGGTGAGGGATGCATCCAATCAACAGGACTGTTTATTGCCCTGACAGTTCTATGGTGGAGGGGCATTTAGAGGTTTGGCACCCTTGGGGGGTAATCATTCCTGAATCCCATCACAGAGTGAAGTGCCACACTAACAATCATCCAGTCAATCCCATTTTATTCCTTTCTCAGTTTATTCTTGAAATTAATTGTTATGAGATGTGTAATCACAAGATTCTTATTAACCATTATGTTTTATGATAATTATAGGTAGGGGAAAACACCACAAACCAGTTTATTATAGAAAATGTTCATGTCCATATCATATTTTATGTTCATGTCCATATCGAATTTAAAGCCAAGTTGTTTACAGAGTATTGATCATTAGGCAGGGTTAACTAAAGTACTTATTGTGATCATTTTTTTATCGGAGTTATAAAGGTATGTCCCACTACTCAAGAGTTATCAACTCTCAACCCACCTGCATGTACATGTCAACATGCCCATCACTCCAAACCCACCATTTTCCCTTTGAAACCTATTTCAGATCATTATTATGAATTAAGCTCTGGATTGCAGAAAAATGCCTTCGATCTTTTTGCCAAACAATTTCCTAGCCGTCATTTCCACTCTGCAGCAGTGGCCTCTGGGAAAGACGGACACTTTAACATCAACTAGTCCACGACAAAATATCTCACCACTGCGGGAGTTATGAACAATGACAACAGCAGCAGCTAAATCATGGTAATTTACTGACCCGACCTGATATGAATTCAGCTACGTACTTATGAACGTAACTAAGCATGCATATAGATGACGTATTTATGATCGCATGTGGTGTTCGTAAGGTATTCACATTGCATGTATCAGATACATCATACAGACAAGCTTTGACCCTGCCAGACTATAGTGTCTAGCCACAGTCTAGACTACATTAGTGCCTGTCTTTCCTGTAATAAAGGCATCGGTAAAAAGATCATTTAAGTTCTTAAATGTATGGTATCCTGCAATGCACTCAACACCACATCCGTGGTAGGTTCAAACACCCACTTGACTTACCAGGGAAGCATTCAGCCATGTTATACCTATTGCACAATAACCACTTATACCCATTATTGGCTATTTTTAGAGACTCATGTATATGGTAAGTGAACTGGAATGAATGAAATTGCTCAACCTTTGAAACGGCATCAACAGTGTTGGAATCTTAGTGCTTTTTAAGAGTGTCGTTCTCTGGAATATGTGTCTAACATTCTAACCACATGCACTACACATGCACGCCACACATGCACCACATGAGTAACACACGCATTTTTTTAAACGTGAAGCACTGACAACCACACATGCACTACAAATAAACCACACATGTACCATACATATACCACACATGTACCGCACATGTGTGACACATGTGTGACACATGTGTCACACATGTACCACACATGTGTCACAGATGTACCACACATGTGTCACAGATGTACCACACACATGCATGTATCAAACATATGCACCACACATATTATACTAGTACTAAACCTACACTCACACACGCAAACATGTGCCACACGCACACACTACAGATATAAACAGAACACGCTAGTTGAACTATATAAACATTATAAATAAGGGAATATGATTAATGATGTAATTCTATGACACATACATAATCAATTGTTATAAAAATATGTTTTGATGTATTGCAGGAGCCAGAACTTTATCTCTGACATGGCATGCCTTTTCATGTCGCCCCTCCCCAGCCCCCACTGCCAGGAATGAGACAGTCCAGGTGCCTCTTTCCTAGAACACTTTGAACTAAATATAGAATTTGGGGATGATGAGTCACTCACAGATAACTTGGCAATGATCAATGCATAGGTTTCTTATTCTATATAAGTCATTTGAAACACACGGCAATCAATGATTGGTCAACAAAATTGCATTGCTGTTTTAAGTCAATTTATTAAATAATCTGCATTTGTTGTGACCACCTCACAACACACTGCACATTGTTTCATTATTACGTGGTTCAGTCGTCAGTATGCTAATGATACCAGTGGAAACTACAGCACATGACTACACAAAACCCCGCTGGATATGTAATTATATACAGACATCCCAGCTTTGGGATTTTTTGGGCAAATTCCTTGATTTCTAAATCCAGCCCACATCGGGAAGAATAAATCCCGCGAAGTGATGGAATCTTGAGACAGGAGCGACATAGAAGTAACGGAATCCCTAAGGCACCAGTCTGTAATAGTCTGTGTCTAGTCACAGGATCTAAGTGCCTGTAAATATTCACTGGACGCATCGTAAAACCAAGTCCCAGACAGTTTCACATTTCTGTATCAGCGGATCGATGGAACCAGCAGATCTGACTCCTAGAGTTCTGCTAGTTCGAAATGAAATAAATTTTTTGGGGGGGGGATGAATTGGACCCTTGCATCTCCTCATGATGAGATCCTAGAAATATACACTACTGCTTTCAGTGTCATTTCAATAACTGTTATGAAACTTCGTCTAAATAAATGTTTGCTTCTTTCAAAGAATCTGCAACAACAGGTTCAACTCCAACATGAAAAAAAGTAATTTCAGATACAAAATTTGCCATATTGTAACATCATGAAGTTAAAGAAGAAGTAAAGCAAATTCATTAGCACTTTGTATAAAATCACTGACTGGCTTCCTTGCCAATTACACTGACAAAATCTGTTACTGGGCCAGGTACAGAAAGAGTCAGGGTGTGGGGGGTGGGGGTAAAGGGGGCTGAATCTGACATGCCGTACGAAAAACAATTAGTTTATGTAATTCATGTTCCACTGACTCATGTCTGTGTTTTTCCCTGAAGCCCATGTCACTTTTTTCTTTCAGCATTAAGGTTACATAGTTATGCAGCCTTTGTTGTCAACCTGTGCTGGAACTAGTTGTTGAGTGAGTATATATGATATCATATGTACGTGGCTGATTTTGATTAAAAATTCACCATAATCGAGAGATCGGGAATTAATATATTAAATGTGTGTCATAGCATTAACGTTAGTAAGCAGTAGTGATTATAACCAGTACAGTGTAGAGCGCAATGGCTCAGGGGTAGAGCTTCGGACTCTCACCTACGAAAACCTGGGTTCGAATCCTTTGCTGTGGTGCTAAAACATTGGGCACGTTTTTTTCACTCTACATTGCTCCACTTCACTCAGCTGAATAAATGAGTACCTGGCCATAGACAGTGGTGGATATGTGTACGAGCAGCCTTCGCGCATTAATTGTAGCATATGGCTGGATGCTTCCCAGAGAAGCCGAGATGGTGTCTGAGTGAACAGGTCTGTCAGGGAAGTAAAGTGGAAAGCGCTTTGAAAGGTCCTGAGGACTGGATACCCCGCTATATAAGAACTTGCCTATTTTACATGTGCCACAGGCCTTATTTATGGCACTGTAGAGAACCTGTTCTATTATAAAAAGGCAAGTTCTTATATAGCGCAGTATCCAGTCTTCAGGACCGTTCAAAGCACTTTACACTTGACTTCCCTGACAGACCTGTTCACTCAGACAGCATCTTGGCTTCTCTGGGAAGCATCCAGCTATATACTACAATTAATGCGCCAAGGCTGCTCGTACACATATCCACCACTGTCTATAACCAGGTACTCATTTATATAGCTGAGTGAACTGGAGCAATGTAGAGTAACAAAACTGTTGTGTTGGCTGGTACTACTCAGAGCAAAGTGGAGACACATACTTTCTATTAATTAACTGAGCACTGCTGAATTTCCAGCAATTATAGGAACATTCACACATTTTGCATCTAGTATTTCATGGCCATATAACATTCTTCAGCCTAATTTTTTAGTGTTATATATTCTTTTGATTTATTAATAACTTTTGGTGGAAAGAAACATTACGCATAGGAAAAAGGACATTTCGTTAAACGATTTTGTTTAATTATACAACTTTAAGTTGTCATGGAAAACAATCAAATGGATAAAAAACAGTATACCCAGAAAAGTTTTATAGATTTATGTTACTTAATGTAGATAAATTATCTTCCTTGGTGGCTAAACATTAGACTATGCATGACTAAATGGTAACATTTAAATATAAGTGCTCATTCCCCTGCCATTTTTTTTCCAAAATCAGCAGCAATTCATTCCCAGAATGATCCCAGGCACTCAAGATACGCACTGTACACTGCACATAATAGAACCTGTTAACGCCTGTTATTCATAACACATGGTTTGGTGTTATCTACGGTGGAGGTTCTCTCGTTTAACACACATACAGCAATTAGGGGGAAACTAACACTGATATACACACATCTATTTTGTTGGGGATAAAGCAGCTACATATACAGTTATGTAATCTACATAGCTTGTACTCACTTACTCTAGTATGTAATTAATATCTGACACACGCCCACACATCTGACTTAAATACAGACAACTTGACACATGTATCTGTCCGTTATCTCTGTGAACACTGCTGTACTGATTAACAAAGGTATATATATGCAGTGGGAAACTGCATGTGCCTGGAGAAATAGTTCCTGCTAGGAAAAGTGGGAACACGAGACAGGGTAATCGCCAGACTACAGATAACTTTCATCATTAACATGGATCTCAAGCAGTGCTTTAGGCAGGATACAATTTTGCCAGTCACAATTGTTTTGTTTGGTAAACACATGTATGCATGTTAACTCACAACCATACAATTCAGTTGATATGTGTGAAATCTACTCAAACACATGTGTGACACCCATTTTCGAAATATAACTGACAATATGTGATTTTGGAAGACCTTTTTTTGGAAGATGGTTTTTGTTCTTTACATTTTTCCCATCCACCATCCATCCGTCATGGGGGGACTGGTGGACAGGCATAACTTGATAGAGACCTGTTCACCCATCATTTGGATGGGCAAAAACCCATTGTGGATGGGTAGAAATATCAGTGGCGGGTCAAAAAATGAAGGAGCAAAAACAGTTTTCAAAAATCATAAATACTGTCAGTGATGACTTTAAAATGAGAGTAAATGGTGTCACGTGAGTATTTATAGTTAATTTTAGGTAATAAAACACACATAGTTTCTCAATTTGTATATGTTGACACCCATGTGTCCACCAAAACATTTGTGACTGGCAAAAATGTCATCCTGCATAAGGTCCTGGACGAGTCTCTACAAAAAGCTGATCTCAAGCACACATAAGCTGTTCAAAACAAACTATAAAATGTTTAAAACATGATATCTATTATTTTGTGTTATTACTAGAGTGATACTTATCAGCTGCAATTCACCATACATCAGCTAACATAAACAACATTCTCGTCATAGGTATATAACTGAAAAAATATCTGCATAACTGATCAGAAAGGGCAGCTACGTCCACTGCCAGAATCTTCCGAGAACCAGAAAAATGCTGCCCCGGATAATAACATGATCTGAGGCACTATTACATCAGACACATTCCTGTCTGCCGGGTGTGAAGTCACTCCACTCCCGTTGACTGGCACTGACGTAACAACTAGGCTAATCAGACATTCCTCACAATAACACCAGGCAAACAACCGTGTTTGCGTATGATCGGTTGGCGAGGTACTCGGCATCGTGGGTAATTGGGAGGTGCCACACCGACAACAAGCAACAGCAAGGTTCATATTTGAAGCACGCCGGCGGCAGTACTTGACAACAAATGGCTTGTTAGTCGCCATAGATGATAGAAACGTGATAGCTATGTCCAGAGAATGAAGGCATGCTAGATGCAATTTCATGCCAAGTAGACTGCGTGGTAATTACATATGATAAGATGGCAGACCAAAACTATTCTCCAGAGTCAAATGCACAGACGTGGATGATATTGTAGCGCCCGGGTCTGTGGAGAACTTTCTCTCATACAATAAAGTGCTGTAATTTAGTCTAGTGCCTGGTGTATTTGTCTGGGTATTTTACAATATATTAGATTTATATGAAAAACATACAAATACTAAAATATTAGAATTATATAAATTTTGCTTCTCTCTATTCTATGTGTGCCTTAAGTGTCAGGAATGGTTGAATAAATAATGTAATTGTAATTAATACAATCACAATAATAATAAAACATTATTATTACATCATGGAGACAGTTTTAACAGGGTAAATTATTGCCCCTCCCCCCGACATGTGTGACCACCCCTGACATAGACGTGACTGTATTCAGTTGACCTGCTGCAATACACAAAGATAGAATTTGTAGTATTTTGTACAAAATAAATCACTTAGTTGCGTGAAAAGATAAATGAGCTACACTGGGTAGGAATGACAACGTCCTGTCCTGTCAGTGTTCACCTGGGTCTGGCATTGTGTGTCATGTGTGGGTGTGGTGTAACACAGTCAATCCTACACAAATATTCTGGGTTTTTTCCTGTGCTCTACAGGAAATATTCAAGTGTAGTTTACGTATTCACCTGTAATGCTTTATTGACCAACTATAGTCATATCGCTATATAAGTATTGTATTATTATTATTATATCTAGACAAGTTATACTAACAGAGGGGTGATAGTCTCACGTGTTTTTGGGACCATTCTCACAACTGTGTTGTGTTCTGGGGTAATCTCCCAACTCTGGTGTATTTTTCGGGCCAACCACCTAAAATCCATGTTTTAGGGGCCATTCTCACCTTTAAAACACAAGTAGTAGCCACATAAACATGGAAGTTGGGAGGTTGGGCCAAAAATGCATGGGAATAAGGAGGTTGACCCCAAAATGCATTTCCATGTGTTTTGGGGCTAATCTCCCAGCACCCATGTGTTTTGGGGCAAACCTCCGGATTCTCATGCATTTTTGGGCCAACCTCCCAACTTCCATGTTTATGTGGCTACTACTTGTATTTATTCCACCATACTTATTACTTACACACATACAAGCATGCATGTACAAGCACATACACACACATGCATCCATACAAGCATATACATGCACATATGCATGCACGCACGCACGCACGCACGCACGCACGCACGCACGCACGCACGCACACACGTACATGCACACCCACACACGCATGCGCACGCACACACACGTACACAAATGCACACGTGTATTGTGGCCACTATTTGAATTCATGGGAATATGCTTGTATAAATTTGCATGCACGTGTTTGTGCACACATGCCTGCACACATAACGACACACATGCATGCACTCAACCTATACAACATATACGCCTTCACACTACAACACACACACGACACATCATACCACCAGCCGTGGTACACGCCTTCCTAAATCAATGATCCAAATATCGGACCACCTCAAACTGTGAAACATTCAAAACTCTACTCCTCACAAGCTCTGAAGTAGCCAATTTTTTTAACTAACCATCAGTCATCATAACAATAACACGCCATAAAAGCCAGACATACATAGTCACGGGAACAACTAACAACTGTGTGGGGTGTCTCACCAGACAAGTAAAGACCAGACGCCGTGTATAATGTCACCCAGCGGTATATTGGGACTGTGATCAACGAACCGTAACAGCCTGGCTACACCTCAAGAACTCTACACATTTGCATGAAACAAGCTTTTTCATCACTAACATATGCACCTCATACAAAGATATCCCACAGAGAGACTTCCTACAAGTGTCATTGTCTCACTCTCTAAATGTCATTGGGGTGGTTTATTTTATTATATTGTAAATTAATTATGCTTCAACAGTTTGTATATACATGTAATAGTGAAATTAGAGCCAATCTGATTTCATTCTATGGCCAATTTAATTTTCATTTCTGAACTGAAATTAATATATAGTGCAAAATATGCTAACATGTATTAACTATGCCTTGATTTGTGCTATTAACTATCACTCCCATTATATATATATATATATATATATATATATATATATATATATATATATATATATATATATATATATATATATATATATATATATATGACTATATGTTGATAGTTAGCCAATTAGTTTACTGCCTCAACCACACAAATATATAACTCAAGATTATTCATTATTGCAGTCAGTCTGGTTAATAATACGGCATTTTAGTTTTAATGGCACGCACCCCAGTTGAAGATAACATACACGTGCACATGCATGCATGCATGTATACTTAATATACACATGCGCATCCGTGCACACACACGCGCGTGCACGCACGCATGCACGCATGCACGCACACACACACACCCAGACACACACACAGACGCACACACAGACGCACATGCACACACATGGTAGAAGTATCAGAATTGCAAATTCAATTAAACATAACCAGTTAATCAAATAGAATTACCTCGAATAAGTGCCTCAATTATCACATCTGAACCCAATAGAAACAGCAACAACTTTGTAGAGGTAATCCTATTTAATGATTAAGCACTCTGCACCAATACCACCTTTGAAATAGTTCTATGTTTTGCAGTGAAAATATGCATATACAGTGTATTGGACTTCAGATTGACAATCAAACTAATATATCACCTTTTAAGAAAAGATGACAGTAATCACGGCCAACCTCATCCCTGGCGCCAGGGGCAATGAGAGGAGAACACAAATGTAAGTCTGACTAATCTCTGATTAATTTATTTTAGGTCTCCCTTTATTTCAATACATATACAGTAGAATGGAATGAAGTTATAATGATGGAAGGGTCACAACTGTAGAATACTTGTGATCAGGGCTTTATGCAGGATAAAATTATTGCCAGTCACACACGTTTTGGTGGATACATGGATGTTAACTGTTAAGCCAGTTTACAAGCAGATGTGCCTGATGACCTGAAATGGGCTACAAACACACATGACACCATTTACACTCATTTTCAAGGCATAACTAACAACATTCTATGGTTTTGGAAGACCTTTTTTTGCTCCTTCATTTTTTACCCGTGCACCACCGTCCACCCATATTTCTGCCCGTCCATATTCGTTTTTACCCGTCCTAATGACGGGTGGACAGGTTTCTACGTAAAGCTATGCTTGTGATCATCTCAACAAACACAGACCTAACAATGGAAATGAGACTCACTGTGATCATCTCAACAAACACAGACCTAACAATGGAAATGAGACTCACTGTGATCATCTCAACAAACACAGACCTGACAAATGAAATGAGACTCACCAGCAGAAGTTCCTCCAAAAGACGCGACATGACGAAACTGGTTACGGATGCGTTCTGGCGTCGACTGTGATACGAACACGAATGCAAGACACTCCCACCAGGGGAGATACCGTCGGGAACATCTTGCGCTCATCACCGCTGACTGACGGGCGACATCTGTGCCTCGCGGACAGCCCCGGCGCGAGTCAATCAAGCGTGGCCTCCCGGACGTTTGCACCTGAGCAGGGAAGGCGCCTCCACCTGGCACCCTGCAGGGACGACGGCAAGAGACACCCGTGAGTGCCGATCGACACGCCAGGCACGAGTCGTGCGGTGCGGTCTACCCCGCCACCGACACACGTCAGTGAAAGTACTCAGTGGAGCCTATTAACGAAGACTTCACGGCCGCCAGGTGTACACTGCATAGGGGGATGGCATTGTCTGACATCACGATCTTGTTAAGTGTTCAGCGCCCCAGGGCACGTCTTTCGACCCCCGTTTGCCTCACCTAGGCACATCCGAAGCTCTGACTTATGCCACGTCGGTCGGGAAGCGACTGGCTGGAAATATCACACTCTGCATTAACATATTACAAGGTGCAGGACCATCAATGTGTCTGCCTCTCTCGCTTGCTCTCTCTCTCTGATGTATGGCGTGAACATTTACATGCCCTTTACCGTGTATGCGTAAGCGTGACTGCTTCCAACCATGCATACCGACATCTCATAATATTTACTCCTCACCAGTGCAGGATTCATGTCAGGGACGACTCAAATTATAATTATCAGGATGATCTCATCCTTATCGCACACTGCCCATCTTGTGATTGATTCATCTGCTTATTCCAACTGTGTCTGCATTCAATCTGTGGTGATCCACGCCCACTCAACCATGACTGGCTGTTTCATGCATGACTGAAAACATCTGCTTTCATCACCTTGCTAAAATTCAACAAAGCACCCAAGCAGTTACCTGCTAGCAGCTACAGGGCCCACTGGGTCTATCCAAAGTTGACCTTACTTGTGAGGTGGCTGTATTAAAGAGGTGACCCTAATGTAAGGTATAGCTGAATCTGCTATCGCAATAATGACAAGAGACAGACGTAGCAGCGAGAGGATCTTAGTTAGCCACTAAACGCCAATTAAGAACACAACACAGATGGCATGTGCCATTATCTCGGCAGTGATTTAACGTGTCTAAATTTCATGAGCAGGTGAACTGTCATAGATTCTGCCCCAGACGCCCCGCATGCAGCAGAGCGTGACCTCCGTCTCCTGTCCAAAATAAATTACCCCTGACCAGGTGATGTAAATGGACGGAACTGTTCAGCTGTGGTGTGCCCAGAAAATGCCTGTTTATGAGAGGTTTAGACCAACAACATCGCGCCAAGGCACCAGCTGTTATTGTTTCGGCAGCGTGGGCGGCACTATGAAGTTTGCTCGGGCGTTTGAAACAGGTGATACCTCCGACACAACTTACTGAGCTATTCGGGGTGCACTTTGCATGCATGGTTTTCTAAGTGGTGGCCATGCTGACGTTTTGTAAAATTTTACTGCCAGTTTTCCGCAGCTTTTCCAGTGTCATAGAGGCCAATGAAATGTTGTCACAATCACTTGCCTACAAGTCTTAATATGAGTGCCTGTCAATATTTACCAAGAGCAGCCTTGTAATTCTGCCCAGGTTATATAACAAAACAGAACAAAATCACACTGCCAGTTATTCCAAACATTAATAACTTTATACTAATCCGTCACGAAACCTAATAATCAGCCTGCTCTGCACATATCTCACATAACTGTTTTTTGTTTTTCAAATATCACAATTTTCAAGCTCTCAATTATATTGCAACAAGCATGATTGTAGATATGGTCTGACCCCTGCTCAACACATCTTGCAGTAACTCCAGGTGCGGTTTGAAGAGAACAGACACAGCACCATGTCCCAATCGATCAAGGAATCAAAGTCTACAAACATAACTAGGATCACATGATTGGTCATACTCCAGTTTAAAAGATTACAGGATTAATCAAGTTACTGCCACAGGGTCTTTTTTTCATTGCCCATAACTAGCGCGGGGGGTGGGGAGATATTTATAAAATATTTTGATAATATGGAACATCTTAGCACTTTTATAGCTGTAACTGAAATTCTGTTTACAAGAAGCACAGAAATACACAATTGCATACTTGAATGCGTGAACTTATTTTTAATCTACAGTATATTACTGATTAACTTGTATGAATACTCTTTGTTATATACGAAATGCAAGTGTATTTTTACACATATATTTATGATAATTAATTAACTATTTTTCTTATTCCATGATATATACGTTTATTTGTATTTTATGTACATACCAATGGACTTTGACATAAACAGTACTATTATTATTAAGTACATGTATTACTATACATATGCACCTCATCACCTTTGTCCACTAAAAATGTTTTCCGCATGAGTATTACATTGCCAGGGCAGTAAGGTATGCTAAATCAATCTTTGTGGCATGGAATCCTCACCTAAACAACACTGTCTAATGTTTCTCTCACAAACCAAAACATGTAGCAAGAATTTCAACAAGTTATCTACAATGGCATGTCCGACAGCTGCATGTTTGGCATCCATTTTAGGCTTAATGGACCTTGTTGCTAGGCAACAGGTCAAATAAGACACAAAAAGACCCTTCTGCAGATTCCTTCTCACCAGTATAGGTTTAAGTTTTTATCCTCAATGTGTATATTTAGAAGAGAGCCGAGATGCGTGGGATGTCCACGGAACTAGCCACAGATGTCAGTGTAGGATTCATCAGTTCAGTGTTTCCAGATTTCCAGACCATCCTTCAAATGATACATAAAAGAACCGTAAAGCTCAGGATCCAAGAATGTCATGCGCTTCGGTGCACTGCGGGAAATTGCATAATTAGATTGATTTCCATTAAAATAGCATTGATCATGCTAACTAGATTTCGGCGGTAAGTCTGTAGTCATGCATAATTTAGAGCTGAGCAAAACAGCTATACACAGACTATGGGAAGTCTATGTGTGTCCTCGATCCACTGAGGCAAATAATAATAATAATAATAAACTTGATTTAAACACTGGTCATCAGAGTATGATTCTGTTCAATAGTGTTACATAGTCGTCTATAAAACAATACAATTTACATTAATACATATACACAAATAAAAAAATTAGTGATACATAACAATTTTATTTTAATTCTGTGGCATACTTAGTTTTCACTGATCGGTCGGTCGGTCGGTCGGTCGGTCGGTCGGTCGGTCGGTCGGTCGGTCGGTCGGTCGGTCGGTCGGTCGGTCGGTCGGTCGGTCGGTCGGTCGGTCGGTCGGTCGGTCGGTCGGTCGGTCGGTCGGTCGGTCGGTCGGTCGGTCGGTCGGTCGGTCGGTCGGTCGGTCGGTCGGTCGGTCGGTCGGTCGGTCGGTCGGTCGGTCGGTCGGTCGATCGATCACTGATCAGTCTTGCTTCAACC
This sequence comes from Oasisia sp. SBJ-2009, assembly GCA_964017155.1. Taxonomy (NCBI): domain Eukaryota; kingdom Metazoa; phylum Annelida; class Polychaeta; order Sabellida; family Siboglinidae; genus Oasisia; species Oasisia sp. SBJ-2009. Next base: position 19,577,929 of record OZ024856.1, read on the forward strand.
TAACATATTTCCTGTAAAATTTTTTATTAACATTACAAACTCATTTTAATTAGTTTTCCAATCTCATCCATAGGACACAATATTTGCCTTCTACTGAGGCTTTGGATACAACTCAAACACCTGGCAGACCTGTTTAATGTACATCATCTCAACTTCTAAGGTAAGCACTCAGCCACACTACAACAGAAGATACAAATATCCACCACTTGCTAAATGAATCAGTATATCTACTCCAGTCTCACTACAGACGCCATGGAAACGTAGATGCTAGGGCCACAGTTCTGCTCAATAACATCAATCATATGTAGAATCACCATATGTACATGTTTCTGAGAAAACTCTTCCGACCACGACAGCAAATGATCACTCTCTCTGTCACCGTGGTAGTGATTTATGACTTTCTTCCACTCGTTTCCTGTAGGTGTGTCTACTTTTATTGTATCTGTACAAATGTAATTCACTCTCTTTCCACACACAGACTTCCATTCATAGCTTTCTTTATGCAGAGACCCGTACACCTGTCATTTGGACCGGAAAATCTTGTTTTGGACAGGTATAAATATCACTTGACAGGTAAAAAAATAAGCAGCAACTCTTCCAAAATTAAGATAGTCAGTTTTGCTTTCAAAAGTGTACCATGAAACATCTTCACCATCATTAAATAAAGCTTTTCACTTGTTCAGACCATAATTATTATGCTTTGTTATGCATTTTTTCTGTAACGATTTGTGTCGTTCTTGTTTGGATGACAGATATGCACACTTGACCAATCATCCGGAGTAACAGCCAGTACACAAGGTACAGTATAACATCCCAGCGAGTACTTTACCAATTACAACTGTTTATTTGAACGTTGCTGTGCTGACTTTCCAACTGTGCATGCAACACGTTTGCTTTGGAAAATCTCAATACACAAATGCCTTTGTTTTTTTAACTGACATAAAATAAATTCCTTTTAACCAGACAATGCAGTTGGTGAAAGGTTAAAATACCTGTGACAGGTGCATATGGCAGGCAGGTGTGTGGGCTTACCTGGGTGTAATCAGACCTTCAACTGTCTGGCCAGTACATGGGCAAAGGTTTCACAAGCACCGCAGAAACCCCATAACAGTGCAGGGGGTAAACTAGATGCATGACATAAACCAGAACCAAGCTGCCGCCCTTCCTCCATAGAACCAGACACCAGGCACATGTCTGTCTTCTCTGCAGAGAAACATGAACTGTTTGTAATTTTCTTACAGAGCAAATTGGATGAACTGAGACTCATGTCTTACAATAAACATGTAGATAGGAATCAGTGGGTGACCATGTAAACTTTCAGCACCTGCCAAGTGCCAGAACCTGATGCTTTAATTGATGGCACAAGGTTGTAAACCTGCACCTGGTTTATCCTAAACCACTGTGTAGTAGGGTGAAGGAAGAATGGGCTGAGGAGAAGGAGACATGGGAAGGGACTCGATCTGTAAGACCTACTGCCCTATGCAGGGAAGGCAGGGAAAAGTGAGAAACTGTGTGACAGGGTGACCCAAAGTGTACGGAAAACTTACACAAAACATGCCCAACCTGTATATTCATGGTAGTAAAACAAAACATTGATAGTAAATTCTAACAATTCAGGAAATATGTGTGAGATCCAATTCCCAGCAACATCCCAGTTTCCCAGCAGGAGTTGACATGGGTGCTCAGTGCTCACAGGTAGATTAAGAAAAAAGACGGTAGATAGTTGATTACCGGACAGTTTAGAAGCATATGTAAAATATATACTGTTGAAACATCGCTATGCCAATTCATGTGTAATTTTTAATAATTACAGGAATTTAAACTTGTTTGATAATGTACCTGTGATCATTTGCATGATTTCCCATCTGGTCTCTTGTAGATATAGTATTTTTGGTAATATGACGACACCGACGAGATTACTATACACATGTACACTTTAAAAGTATTTTTCACAAAAACGTCTGGATGGTACAAATAATTAGTTATCTTACTGACAACACTTTGTGGTTGTCGCTGACATTGAGAGTGATAAAAATAATCTCGCATATTCTGTGGATCCTCTACACTATCAATGTGTATATATGAATACATTTATTTGAAATTGATGTATGTACATTAGCTTTATATGTAGTAAATAAGGGTATGAGACGAATGCTAAATGTGTGAATTTCACGTGAAATGAGCAAGACTCTAGTAGTCTGGCACAGACCAAGATATTGTATTAAATATTTTTCATATCTCGAGTCATGGCAAGTCTTGTATCACTTCATCGCCAACATCTGCAGGACCACTGCAAAACCGTGCTGCCACCTAGTGATTACACTTATTACTATATGTACAAAAGTCAGGTTTTATTTACTTTTCATTTGTCTTCAGTTTGGAAGAAATTTGTTGGAAAATATACAAAAACAAATTAAGTGATTATGATTTAACAGAAGCAAAGCCATTAATTAGGCTAAGCATAAATATGGGCTAAGTGAATAGGGCAGGGTGGGGTAATATGCCCATGTTAAGCAATAAGTCCATGCCATTTTTCAAACACCACACTAGACCACATATTATGCTTTTTAAGTGCTGGCATATCTCGCTTTCTTCTCACAAGAGCGTTAGTGTGCATGTTCAAAAGTAAGTATGAAAATCAACAGGTTTTGTGTATTTCTTGGTTTTGGTGTTAAAATTAACGTCTACCTTTGTGTCCATAAAATCATCTAAACTAAAGGAAGAGTGTTGCCATAAGGCATGTATCATCATGATTAACTTGTTCATATATTAGTGTCATGGACCACCATGACGCTATTATTATTTATTTTGTCCAGTAATCGGTGACTCCACCTGGTGACTAGCGTCGGGGTACCTATGATCGACCGTTTTTGCACAAAATTTATTGCATTTATGAAACGGTCGATCATTAGGGACCCTGTCGATGAAAGGTACCCACACGCTAATGGTCAGTCACTCAGTGTCACTGCAGTTTGTTCGGCGGAAAGATAGCGGGATTTGGGGAAGAGAAGCAATGAGCAGAATCACGAGGCTGTGTTTTCCAGTGCCAGTGGGAAGTTGCTTTATGACAACCAACACTTCTGCTACAACTGATTGTTCGTGTTTTTCCTTGTTCTTCGTATTTGATACAACAAAGCACGAATTGTTCTCTCGTTCTTGAAATTAGCAACATTGATTGTGCGTGATAATTAGCACGCTTACAGGATAACGCGTACTGTCGAGTATTGATCTAAGCAGCACTAGTGGGGTGAGATTCCTACCAGTTAAGTCTTAAGTCCTAAGAGGGCAATTCGCCTACATAGACATTTTATATATTGACCGACGACTGACATTTTCCCGCGCATTTCGAAACCAGTCTTACAATTACAAAGTCTAATAAAGTCGTCTAGGGGCGGTGTATTTGTCTAAAGACAGTGAGTGTCGTCGCAACAGTGAGCTGACTGCAATCTGTCAATGAACTTAGTCAATTTTCATAAATGCAAAAATGTACCCTTCTCTTTGAAATGTCGCCCATGTCTTCGAACAATTTCAGCGGCCTGCAGCGTCTGCTGTGTCGCGAGCGCATATAATGTCCACGTGATAAACAACTGCCTAATATATCAAGCACACGTTTAATTTCCATTAATTAAAATATGAACGGATTAAACAAATCTTTAATTAAATAGTATCACACTCCACACTGTTCTTCCAAAAACTCTCTGCATTCGGTCAAATCCATCGGAGCATCGCCGTTATAACAACAGTTTTGCTTTGCATGGGGGTCGAAGTGGACACCTCGTGCTATTTTTGGTTGCCCTGTCGTTTTCTAAACTTCAAACCTTCTTTAATGATATTCCAGAGGGCAACCTTCTCATAACAGTGTGCCTCACTCCGAAAATTGCATTTACATTCAGGCCGATGTGGTCTCTTAATGGCCGCGTTGCATATATTTCTCTTTCCACATTTTCACAGTAAATGTATAACAACAAACTTAGTGTAGTATCATATAATCAGGAATGACGAGAACTAGTATTTATGACAATATCGTATGGATACGTTTATTTTTTAGGAAGCCAGGTACAAAACATTGGACAATATATCGAAAAATCAGTTCGGTTTCGCAGTTGACATCTCACAACTGGAGTTATAATTACCTTAATATGTAATCAATATTTATGTAATATATCAAAATGACGTAGGGGAAGTAGGGGCATATCCGCATATTGAGGCATGTCCGCACACCCTATTATTTGCGCGTCCCGTAACATCTGGTTAGCGGAATCATGCCAACCGGCATCGTCTAACCCCCAAATCAACCACTTGCATATACTTTTTGATAGAAGTGAATAAGTAAAAAGTTATGACATAAAATTTTATTTTCGTAAACAGATGTAATTTTACTCATATGCTGTTATGTGTATTACTTTAACTGTAAGACGTGCATATACATTTTCTTTCATAATTCCAAATTGCATTTTAATGTTTTATGATGTGTGAAATAATGGATACTTTCATAAGTAGCATTTTCGCGCAATTCAGAATTATTCAGTATTGGATGCTTGGGGCATGTTCGCACAGGCCTGTGCGGTCATGCCCCACCCGCTGTGCAAACGTATTTCGTGCATCGGTGCTTATAATATTATATAGTCTACTTAGATACATATTTAGATATTTCAGTTGCTTACCACAAATATTATGGGAAACTTTGATGTGAGATAGTATATGATAATTATTATATAATTATTTAATATTATCAAACTTATTATATCATTCATCGCTTCGTCAATGTATAATAGGCTATATCGCGATGACGTCACATTTTCCATGTTGTGTATCATTAGGTACGTTAAAGAAATAAAGCTCAAATGATCATTGCTCATAGACTAAAATAACCAAGATGACAAATGATGTATAATCTATAATATAGAATTTTGCCCGTATACGTTAGTCCATACAAAGCCATGCTCGCACAGTCGACAAGCTGAGTTTTTAGTTTGACTTTGCGCTTTACGAGACTATGCTGTTTTAGCTAGAAGGCTTCAGACAAGCTGGGTTGCAAACTTTGACTTTCCCCGTTACAAAATCATGCTGTTGGTTGCTATGACTCTCAAAGAGGAATAACGTCTACATCAATTGATACTTGACTATGAGCAGTTACCGATAGATGAAAATGTAGCCGTAGACTCAAGTCGTTCCTGCCCTGCTTGGCTATTCCAGGGCGCAATTGTCCCGTATGCCAGTACCCAGAAAGAGTTCATACCCAGGGTAATAGGCCAACTTATTCTCTATCCTATGATCTTTATTTGTCCTTGTGTTTCAGATACACTGCGTCAACCGAGACGACAGCGGACATCTGAAGGCGGGGTATCGATCAAAAGGTATGTCTTTAATTATTATCTAATGAGACCCAGAAGAGGACGCAGAAGGGGACGCAGAAGAGGACGCCGAAGATGGAGCAGAAGAGGACGCAGAAGAGGACCAACAAATACTGGAAGAGGACGTAGAAGGGGACGCAGAAGATGGAGCAGAAGAGGACGCAGAAGGGGACACTGAAGAGGACGCAGAAGTGGACGCAGAAGATGGAGCAGAAGAGGACGCAGAAGAGGACCAACAAATACTGGAAGAGGACGTAGAAGGGGACGCAGAAGATGGAGCAGAAGAGGACGCAGAAGGGGACACTGAAGAGGACGCAGAAGTGGACGCAGAAGATGGAGCAGAAGAGGACGCAGAAGAGGACCAGAACTTAAGCTAATCAAGTTATCCATTGCTCTATTAACTGTATTTTCTTTATGTTTCCAGGTGCCGTGGTGTCACGGGACATGGCAATGAAGGGTATGGACAAAGGGTACTTCGCTAATTGATGTTGTGACGACAGCAGTGCTTTTGGGTTCGACTTAGGTCTTTAGGTAAGTCTTAACTCGAATTGCCTTTCAGTTATTAATATCATTAAGCTGCGTCAGGTTTTCCGCTGCTCAGTGCATGTTATCCCTTTCTGTTGTATATGCAAAGCTTCAGCCGTGACGTTGTTGCACGCCTGAATAAAAGGTATATTGTACGTAATTACTATCTCGCCGCATTTGCGATTACAGTCTCTACCATTTAAGTTTGTAATTTTTACAGCTTGACAGTAATGATACCCATATAGCATGCTAATCTGTTTCATAGGAAAGGATAAAGATCATAAACCAAAGTGATGGTGTTTTGTCATCAGAGGCTTCATCGGAAATAGCCATGAAGCCTCTGCCTAATGACCTTCACAGAAGAAGTCGGTACAGATTGTGACTGATAATCTTGTACATATTTCGGTTTTATGTCGGTACGTGACATCCAGAGTTTCCACAAAGTTCGCTAATCAGTAACCGGGTCTCGCTAGACGGAGACAGCGACCTTCCGCTGGAGCGCATGCCATGGCCTCTCGTGTCCAGTGCTCGTGTGATCCAGGACTCGGCTCCGTGACCCACGTTGTTCACCCAGAGTAACGACGCGGGAGACGCGCCAGGACCTCGCACACGTCCGTGTCATGCACTCGTCGAGTCAAAATCACCCACATAACGTTTGACGCCTCCCCACAGACGATGCACAGCGACACGTGTTTGTGCGGCACGATCGAAACGTCTGTACTGATTCCTTACGTGACTCAGACACGCTACGTTACTGTTCGCAGTTGGCTAACAGCTACAATTAAAGTAGTACTATAGGCTTGTGTCCATACTGGCCAATGTTCTGTGTGTACTTCGCCGATATACATATCTGCGAGTCACGTGATGTGACTGAACGCACACTTGTGATGGTGATTGTACCGAAAGGACAGTCGCTATTTATTTACCAAAAGAAAAAACGTGGACCCTGGATGATTTGGTCACATAGCAGCGTATGTAATACAAGAACTGTGGCTACTGCTGGACATAAGTGGATCCAGACTATAATACGGATATTATCGTAGATAAATTATCCGCGTATTATAACAATAAAACGTTATTGTAACAATAATTATACAGTACTTTGTACGGTCTGCCTACACCCATTCATACCGCCTGCACGCACCCCTTTGTACGGCCTGTCTACACCCATTCGTACAGTCTGCCTACACCCCTTCGTACGGTCTGTCTACACCCCTTCGAACTGTCTGCCTACACCCCTTCGTAAGGTCTGTCTACACCCCTTCGTACGGTCTGCCTACACCCCTTCGTAAGGTCTGTCTACACCCCTTCGTACGATCTGTTTACACCCCTTCATACGGCCTGTCTACACCCCTTCTTACTGTCTGCCTACACCCCTTCGTAAGGTCTGTCTACACCCCTTCGTACGGTCTGTCTACACCCCTTCGTATGGTCTGCCTACACCCCTTCGTAAGGTCTGTCTACACCCCTTCGTACGGTCTGTCTACACCCCTTCGTACTGTCTGCCTACACCCCTTCCTACTGTCTGCCTACACCCCTTCGTACGGTCTGCAAACACCCCTTCGTACGGTCTGCCTACACCTCTTCGTACGGTCTGCCTACACCCTTTCGTACGGTCTGTCTACATCCCTTCGTACGGTTTGCCTACATCCCTTCGTATACGGTCTGCCTACATCCCTTCGTACGGTCTGCTTACATCCCATCGCACGATCTGTGTGTGTGTGTATGTGCGTGTGCGTGTGTGTGCCCGTGTGTGTGCGTGCGCGTGTGTGCCGGTGTGTGTACGTGTGTGTGCGTGCGTGTGTGCGCATGTGCGTGCGCGCGTGTGTATGTATATGTGTGTGTGTGTATTATGACCTGAAATACATATATATGTTTTAGTAAATATAAAACAGAATTTATTGTTGGTCTGGTGCTAATTCTAAAATAAACAAAGGCCTTAAATTCGTGGTATGTTATTAAAAATAGTTCTGTTAGTTACATGTATTTAAGTATGGGCTATGGCCTGCCCCATCACTGACTATTTGAAGGGTAGATTTTGGACCCATAACTACTTGCCTGATTCATCGAGTGACAATATGCATAGTATAATAAATTATACAGGGGTGTCTGTGTAGGACTTCCCAATCCCGCCTCTTGGCAAAGAAATTTGTTATACCTCAAATGGGATCAAATTATACAAAGCGCAGGAATCCGCTGGTTCAGCAGCAGGCGATAAGCATCCACCAGGCTGCAATACTAGAGGAAGGGGTGACCGGGCAAAAACAAATTAATCATCTTTAATGTGCTTGATGGCTATCAACACAAGGGTGCAAATGATAGATCGAGCCCGGCATGATGAATATTTACTGACTAAGATCAAGTTGCCTGCTGCGGCCAACCATGCAATTTATCTAGTGATTTTCCACTGGGTAGTGGGAAGTTTATATCTGATCGAGTATATTCATTTTACTGTGTCGCCTATACGTAGGGTTTTTAAGAGAGGGGAGATAACAGTCTTGCTACTAGTATATGCGCGTAATTTTTTTCTGAACTGAAAATGTGAGGGGGGGACGTTGTCTATATATATGCTGTCCCCCTCAGGCAGAAAAAATAGGGGGGGGGGTGGCCGCGTCCTCCTCTTCCCCCACCGATCGACGTTCATGAGCCCAGCCCAGCCCCAGTTCTACCGCCAACGATTGCGGCACGCGACGCGGCTAACGTGCTTGGCTTGTCATGATTTGGCGTAGCCGTGATGAGGCTGGGCCGCTAGAGCTCTCGCTTGACTAGTCGCACGCTTGAGAACAGAGCTTTGACGCAGTTAGCTAGACGGGATTGTCAATGGAATTCACGGAAGGTATGCGTGTGTTACGAATTAGCACAACACAGTATGTAGCACGAGTGAAATGCACCATTCGATCCCAGAAGAAGTGCATGCAGTCTGATGTCGTCTGCTTAGACGTTTATTTTGTCACGAGGTGTCGGTTGAACGCTTATTACGTCTAAAATGCCCTGTTATCGCTCGGTGCGAATCCAGGGTGACGTCGTTGTTATGGAATTAGTTATCAAATATGTCATGTGCTCCTATGCTGTATACGAAGGGTATGCAGACGTAAGGTTAAATACACGAATAGTTTAGATGCTGTGTTTTCTAAACTAGACGTGAAATAGCCTGGCAAAAAGTATAGCAACATTACGTATCTGCCGTGCCAGGGCAGCGAGACTAGTGTACTGAGTGGCACGCGCTGTTCTTTTGTTGATGCGCCGCTGTGACCGTCTCGTCTGGCCGAATAGGGATTTTGGCAGTGAGCTGTACTCAAACGTGAGCTGTACTCAAGAAGCAAAAACTGCACATTGCACTATGCATCTGTAATTGAAGAATATCATTTGCGCCAAGTCCAAGATAGCCTCAGTCTGACTCTGAGCAAGACTGACTCGAGTCGGAATTCACATCTCCTGCCGTGGGTCCTGAAGAATGTTTTTTTACACAGTACATATTAATAGTTATGCAGAATTGTATTATAATAATAGGTATGCAGAATTACTTCAATTAGTAAAATGATATCTTGTAAAATTCAGTATTACATTTTTTTATGTCTTATAATAAATATAAATTATTTCCACCTTTCAAAGTACTATTATATTTTTTGCAACACTTAACCAAAACTGTACTAACACATTTTATTCAGTTCTGGTTTTACTAAAACAAAAACAGACTGGTTTTATATGCAGTGGTCACTCAGATATCTAATGACGAAGAAACATGTAAAGATAAAACAATATCTAATGACGAAGAAACATGTAAAGATAAAACAAGATTCCCTGTAAGTTCCTTTTAAAGGGATACTCCAGTGAGTGAGAGGTTCACAGTACTAACTTACATATGTTAATAAACAATTAGTTATAGTTTAATGTTATTAAAACCATGCTACCTTAGATTCAGGGTGCTGCCATTTTGAGATTTATGGGCCAGTGACGTAGGATAAATTGTTTACGTAACCGGCGCATTGTTGAAAAAGGCAAGGATTGGCGGAATCTTCGCAAAAACATTTGATAGTGGAATAAGCAATCTGCAACATACTGGTTATATCAAATACCACTGGACAGACATAGGGTGTTCGAACATGCATGCGCCAGTGATGTAAGCGGTTTACGTCACTGGCGCATAAGTCTCAAGATGGCAGCGCCCTGAATCCAACAGGGAGCGTTTCTTGTACAATTATACTATAATTAATTGTTTATTAATGATTTGTGCACAATTATTACATATGCACATTGCACAACCAATATGTTCATTATAGATAAGTAAATGCTGTGAAACTCTCACTGACTGAAGTATCCCTTTAAAATAATCTTTAACGGTGGACCACACTTACAATGATATCAGTTAGCTCATATATATAGGAAATTGCATACTATTTGATATACCATCATAGTCGATGTAACAACAATAGTCGATGTTTTCCCAGAGAAGTGAAGACGCATAATGATATCACTTTAAATATGGATAATGGTAAAATTACTGCACTTACCTTGCTTGATTTATCAGCTGCTATTGATACTCTTAATCATATTCTGATGTATCATTTGTCTATGGTATGTATGGTGTATCTGATGTAGCTATAAACTGGTTTAAGTCTGATCTTAGTGGTAGACACCGGATAGTTAAGATTGGGATTTGTTTTTCGTCACCATTTAATATTTCATGTGGTGTTCCTCAGGTTCAGGTTTTGAGACAGTAACTTTTTACACTATACACACTCATTGAGTTCGGTTATTAACAGGCATCATTTGAACCATCATCTTTATGCGGATGATACTCAATTTTTATTTAGATCGAAACTGAAGGCTGATAAAACAGTTTCTTATTATTGGCACACGGAGGCAGTGTGAACAAATTAAGAATGTTTTTCCTATACCCTTACTTTGCCAGCATGTTATGCCTGCAGTTTCAACTGGGAATTTAGGAGTGATTTTTGATGAAATTTAATTTTAGAGAACACATCTTAAATTTGTTGAACATGTTATTACCACATTCGTGATTTGTTTCAAAAACTAGCAACTGCGCCAATAACTAGTAGATTAGACTGTTGCAATTCGTTTTTTTATAATTTGCTATTAAAGATATCACAAAATGTGTTCAAAGGGGTTGTGACTAGGTCTCCATGTTTTACTCATTCTAAGCTGCTTCTAAAGTCTCTGCATTGGTTTCCTGTCCGATATTGTGTCACCTTTAAGATCTGTATCGTGTAAACTGCTGTCGTAATTACATTCTCGTGTATCCCCTGAGTCAGATGATGAGTGAGGTTGTAGGCTGAGCGAGCACCGAAGAAATGATACATAGTAATTGGGTCTGGGGCATGGTGACCTACAACTGCCCGGTATTTAAAAAACTACCTTCAAATGGTGCTTTCTGAAGGGTGTTTTAACCTATTCCCTGGCAAATAGAGAGGAAATAAATGCATAACCACAAGGTAAACGTGTCTAATCTATAGCAAGAAATAACTGTGGTGGCAACTCTGGCATATTTTGAGTGAGGTGGCCTCGAAAAACAGCAAGGTGGCTACATAGCAGGGGAAACATTGCATTCTTTGCTTACTCCTGTAAAGAAACCTGTTCAGCTTTGATCATCTAGTTCTGATTTCCTTTTTTGTCCCAAATGTCAATACTAGTATTGAGACTATGGCTTTTGCTGTGAGTGCACCTACTCTTTGGAATATGCTTCCTTCTAATGTTAAATCAGTTGAAAATATTGCTAAATTCCGCCATCATTTAAACTTAAAGACATACCTTCACAACTTTACCTATCCACACAACTTTACCTATCCACCATCCCTGGCATATCAGTTAATCTGATGACACCAGGATTTGTTTATTGACTTGAGCTTGATCAACTCTTTTGTATTGATGCATCTCTGAGCTTTCTAAAGATTTAGGTGCAATAGAAGTTACCTAATTATTATGTACAACAATCTGCTTTGAAATAAAGTGTAACTACATATAGATGTGATTATAAATAATGTCATAATGACCGTTTTACTAACTAAAAAAAATAGGGCACCTTGAAAAAATGCATGAAACTCCGTAAACTAGAAAGCACCGGTGGCCATAAATACCCACATGCATTGCCGATATGTTAACCCCTTCTTGTTAAATGTGTTTCAAAAGTATCCTCCAGAGAGCGCCTCAGGAATAGATCAAACCAGGACAGGACGCTAATATATACGGCCAGGTATGGCCGACTTGAGGTGTAAAGGGTTAAAGATTAAACATAGATGTGATTATAAATAATTTCATAATGATGTTTTACTTTCCAGTGTTGTGAGAGGATTTCATCATTGATGCCATCAAGGCATGGATGTGTCGTGGAAATTTGAAGATCCTATCCAGCGGTCAAAACTCCAATCACAGATGTGGTCGTATCACCTTGACGACAAGTTCTGCGATGTCATCCTCGAGTCATCGGATGGCGTCGAAGTCCCCTGCCACAAGATGGTGCTTTCAGCGGGCTGCCAGTTTTTCCAGGCGATGTTCAGCTCAGGAATGAAAGAGGCGCAAAGCCACAGGATTAAACTCGACCTGCCAAGCAGCACTGTAAAGTGTCTGGTTGAGTTCATCTACACGTCATCCGTGGACATCACAGAGGAGAACGCTCAGGGCTTACTGCAGGTCGCTGACGAGTACCAACTCACCGGTCTGAAGAAGGCGTGCACGGACTTCATGATTGGGCGACTACAGCCGTGCAACTGCCTCGGACTGCATAAGTTCGCGAGGTTGTACAACCTCACGAAGTTGCAGGACCTCGCGCACAAGTGCATGCTCGAGAACTTCATCGAGGTGACACAATGCGAAGAGTTCCTGAAACTCGAAGAGGAAGACCTCGTTCATTACATTGAGGACGACATGCTGAATGTCAACAACGAGGATATCGTGTTCGAGGCCGTGCTCACGTGGACGAAACACGTACTGTCGGATCGCGTCAGCGTCCTGCCGGATTTGCTCGAACATGTGCGATTCCCGTTCTGCAGTCCGTCGTACTTCCTCGACAACATCGAGACGTGCGACGTGATGGTGAACTGGCGGTGCAAGAAGTTCATCGCCGAGTACAAACACTACCACTTTGCGCCGGAACGTCGAGGCGAGATCACAAGCAAACGCATTCGCCCGCGGAAGTCTTCGAGCCTGAAGAACGCCATTATCGTTCTCGGCGGATGCACGCATAACTCGGAGACGAACAACCACGCGTTCCTGTGGAACCTCGACACGGACCAGTGGTCCAAGTGCGACTACCTCTCGCCTCCACAGGTTGAGTGTGGTGGCATCGAGTCGTTCTCCCTGTGCTCGTGGCAGGGCAATCTCGTCCTGTCGATCCAGAAGGGGCAGGGGATGGTCCCGTCGACGTGTTGGCTGTTCGACATCATCGCTCGCCAGTGGAAAGACATCACATACAACGAGTCGTTGATCGGCGGCAGCACGCTGTCGTTCCAGGGAAAGCTGCTCATCCTGGGCGGCAAGGACACCGTCTACAACTCGGTGTCCTCGAAGATGCTCCAACTGGATGTCGGCAACCAGAAGTGGATGGAAGTGGGCAGCATGCTCGAGCCGGTCCACCAGCACATAGCGACCGAATTCCACGGGATGCTGTTCGTGCTCGGCGGGAAGAAGAAACACCCGACGCTCTTCGACAGCAGTCCGGTGTCGGTGGCGACGCAGTGCTACAAGCCGAACCAACGCAAGTGGCTGCTCTGTGCCCCGATGCCGATCTCGCTCACCTCGGCGTCGACGCTCATTCACGAGGACAAGATCTTCGTGTTCGGCACGTACATCGAACATAACGCCGGCTGGCACTGCGGGCTCTGCTCCTACAGTCCCCAGGTGGATTCGTGGACGATGTTAGCCGCACCCAGTCGATCACACCACTTTGCGCCGGCCACCACCTATAACGGCAAACTGATCGTGCTCGGAGGAACGGACGATGTCTACAACCTCACGGACTCGGTGGAGATGTACGACCCGATTAAAGACGTTTGGGAGCTGCTGAATGTAAAGACGCACATCGCGCTGTCCGATCACGCCGCAAACTTTGCTTGCTTGCCCAGCTCGTGGTGAGCTGTAGATGACGTCATTGTTTAAGTCTTGCATAGTAGTGTCCTGTTGAAAACGTTACGCTGGCACTTCATGCAAAATATACAGTCAACCAGACTGCTATATAGTTTCCTGATTGCCATATATGATTATAATACCAAATATTTATAAAGGAATAGTCATTTTCAAACTGCATCAACCTTTTCGCATGGGTGTTAACTTGTGTGAACAATATTTACACTTTGTTTTATAGTTTCATGCAGGAACAATCAATATATAAATAAAGAGAATACCGTCGTTTTATTTGGAAATTTTTATGAATATGCATAAAGTATTAAGGCCGTTCGTACGGGTGATTATTAAGGTACTACATAGGTGTGCAAAGTATTCTTATAAGCTACATGTTTACAAAGATTACCAAATTCGATTTATTACTGATTTGTGATGTGTGATATTTGATGCTATTTGTGGAATATTTTGGTGTTTGGAATTTTCCCCAAATCAATTCACTTGAATTACTATAGATTAACAAATACATATAAAAATATCATGATGACAGTGATGGTACCAATGACATTACTAGGATATTTATTCCTAGTATGTAAACTGGCCATTTATGGATAGAAAATATATCATCTCAGTTTTGGTTTGCAAATTTCACATTTGTCATTTGAAAGGTCATATCATCTAAGATGCCATGATTATTTAAATTGTTGTGCATCTGTCTTGCTACCTATTTAGCATTGTGTAGTTTAGACCACCTTGTATATTTGTATTAGCCATGGAGGTGTGGAATGTTATGGATTGTAGGTATGGCCTGTTGTGCATACTATTCCCTAAGAAGTATTACACAAAAACAGAACGTGGTTTACTTGTTATATAGAATACACTCTTCTACATGGTGTATCAATTTGTTGTTAGTATATGAGGCACGACATAGACTTCAGAATAGGTATGAAACATGTCTCTTCAGTTGTTTATTTTCTTTAATCTGTTTAAATTATAAAATATTTTTTTCAGACATGGTCATTGATCACAATGCTTATGAAATACATAATATACTGTTTTGATAGTTTTATGCAGACTGTCTTCTTACTAATAGTCAATGTATTAGTGGTTTAGTAATGTCTTAGTTTTACACAACTAGTAGTCAGGTACTTGTAGAGAAACAACAGGAAGAAAACGAAATAAATTGAAACAGAAGAAATCTACAACCGGCAGTTATTATTGGTTTATTGCAAGGCAATGAACTTTTTTACTTCAATAGATATCAATAAAGCTCATGCCATTTGGAATGGTATATGTTAATTTAAATAAATGCAGCATTTGCATACATTGTGTTAATTAGCACCTGCCAAAGCCATGAAATCAGCCCATCATTTAAGATACGATTTCTCCTAAACCTCTTAACCTACTATAATTTACACAGTGTCTTTATAACATCATAGCACGTCCTGATCGCGGGAAATCTTGAAAAAAATTGGAAGAAAATTATTTGTCTTACAGTTTTATGTCATTTTCTATCGGCTAATTATATATTCATAGCAACAAAAGTATCACGAGCAATAAAGGGTGTCTCAAGTGATGCCCGATAGATACCCCAAAATATGTTTTTTAGGAAAATGACAAAAACTGAAACTGTACTTTCACTTCATCTCACATGCACAGCAGTGGTCCTATCACAAAGACGTATGCTCAGTGCCTTCTAATTCACCTGTTTTGTCTTTGAAGCCCTTTCTAGCCGAATAAGCAGACATTTTCATATCAACTTCTGGAGTGACGTTATCATGGAGGCTGCCATCTTGCTTTTTATCAACTGAGCAACACAACTGCTAAATTTGCATTTTTTCCGAACATCTTATCTCCCACTATGGCTCAGTTGTAAAATAGACAAGTCCTTGGGACATTTATGATAATGATGATATCGGATGGTTACATTAGTCGAAGATATTAGTGGATATAATTGACAAGGCAAAATTCAGCTGTCTGAACTCTGACATCTACAAAAGGCCATGTGCACTTTTACG
The DNA here is from genome assembly GCA_964017155.1 of Oasisia sp. SBJ-2009. Taxonomy (NCBI): domain Eukaryota; kingdom Metazoa; phylum Annelida; class Polychaeta; order Sabellida; family Siboglinidae; genus Oasisia; species Oasisia sp. SBJ-2009. Next base: position 19,593,899 of record OZ024856.1, read on the forward strand.
ACTTCATATGACTGTGTTTTCTGAATCCAGTAAGGCCGAGGTGTTCAGATTTGATTAAATATTAGGGTATGTATCCGAGGACAAAATAAAATCATTAAGTTGCTAGCGATAATAAACAATTTTTCAACTAAAATAAGCTAGATAACCCATTTTTAATAGGTTTAGAGTGGAACTTGACCTACAATTAGTTTTAGATTAATCTATCAAAATATATATATTTATGGGAAATAAATTCTCAAAAAATCCATAGTTTGGGAGTGCCTTGATACCGAAATCACTACCTGGTGACTAGTCTAATGAGTGTTGACACCTAGTGAACACAACAGACAACTATTTGATTTATGTTGGCCAAAGGAAGTTAGATCCACTATTAGATGACTGTTAGATGTTTGGTAGTTTTTTTTTCATTTTAACGCAACAGTACATATATGGTGTATATTACAAGTATGGATTATGGGATACAATATTTATGTAAGTGGATTTCTTACCAAACAATATAATTTCAAGTGTTTGTGATGGAGTGGCTACTGGCTAGTTATCTTTGAATGCACATTATGCTATTCTCAATTTCTTTTTATCACAAATTAGGCCATATAGACACTTAATGTTGTTATCAAAGCTGTCAGTGATTCATTTTCATACCTCAAGTGTGGGATGTATTTAAATTTGTCTGTAAACTTTATGTAAACTCTGCAGTCTACAACAGCAGTTCTTAACCTTTTGTGGGTGCAACCCAAATTGCGGTCCTAGTATTGCTTGGCGACTACAAATTGTTAACTTGGTGATAAAGCAAGGTAAATAGGAAACTATATAGCATAAATAAAGTAATGGGCCCAAACAGTGGCATATTTGGGGGGCATTGGTCCAAGCCCCCTTTCGGATTAGAAATATTTGTTTAGCTTGCAACCCAAGGGTTAATAACTGCTGGTCTACAGGTTAGATAGCAGAGATTGTGTGTCATCTATCCTAGTTAACGGGGGTGTTCTATGCATTGCATACCATTCACAAGGCACGAATACTTCACATCTGATGTAATCAGTATGTGTACAGGCTGAGGGATATTTTCATAATTTATATTTAATTGATGAACGATTCCGTAACAGTTTCATATTTTCACCTGCCACATTTCTAAAATATTTCATAAAACGTGACAACACTCGAGACAGTTCTGGAACAATCATTTTAATATTCAGCCACTTGTACATTGTTTTATACATCTATTTTCTTCTTATAATATTTGTTACATTATAACATGTGACTGTCCATATAAACTTGGCTACAGTCTTATTAGGATCAAGTTCCCCATTAAAATGATGTCATTTTTGGTACATATCCGGCTACATCAATAAATACATGCAAGACATTTAACCCAAATTTTGCTTGTGTTTGACATTCAATTTTATTTATTATGCCTAATGGTAAATTAAAGCTAAGTTTGCATTTGTAAAAATGTGAGCTCATGGTTAATATATATATATTTTTAAATATGCTTGCTAGTAATTCATAAATAAAATTTACTGATGCAGAATGGTATTAGTAATAAATAAAATTGACTTGTGCTTCGCTTTTGCTATGAACAGTCACATGTACAAAAGTACACTATTATCAAAATCTGTATGTACATATAATATATTCATTTCATTTTTAAACACTCATTTACAACATCCTATATTGTTTAAATGCAGTTATATAACAAACATACAATGAACGCATCTACTTTCATAAACCATTATAAATGTTGATACAATGTTGGCTATACTACACAATAACCACAAGACTTGTAAATATTAATGATGGCAACTTCCGGAATAAATATTCAAATCACTTGTTAATACGGTGAACTAAATACTACACCAATTGACCCTTATGGATTATGTACAGTCAAATCCTATTTTTGTCACTAAACCATTACAAATTTCGAAGTTGTATTTATGTATCATTTTAACACTATAATGTTTATGTCATTACACATACAAATATAATAACAACACCAATTTGACTTCCTTGTATGTAATTTACAAAAAAGTAATAATGAACACGTTTCGTTTACATGTCACTGATGTCAGTTTGTAAAGACTAGACGGCTGTGAATCAGGCTTCACTGACTAGTTTGTGCACTGGCAAGTCATAATTTATTAAGTTTCTAAAATAAATAAACTAAACTGTTTATGCAATAACTTTATGGCACACAGGTTTGGCTATGCCTAGAATGCTACAATTTCACTGTACAAATGTAAAACTTAATACAGTGTTCACGTGTCTGTAAGATCAAATTCATGGTTGGTGAGATTTTTCAAAAATACAAAACACTTTATTAAATGTTTTGGAATAGTTCAATAACCATATAGCGGCATGGTTGAATCATTTGTGTACGTACTCAAATAGAAATTCCCCAGTTTTATTCTCACTATTAAAATGAATGAATAAAAGTGATTAATCAATTATGCAGTTTCACAAACACATTTAATAAAATAATATGAATAAAAACATTGTACAGTATACATGTACTGCTGTTTACCTGCAGCTCTCCTTAGTGCCTTTTCAAGACACAAGCAAATGGCATGAATTAAAATGTCTAAAATTTAAAAAGTTAAAGTCAAGTCTCACAGTTCACATCCTAATCGAGCCACATATTTTATTTTAATTGCATAATTGCCTTGCTTTTAATAATCCCAACACAAAGCCTTGTATTGATTCGTTCTGGCTTCAGAATTTTATCCATCTCTTGACACATGACATTATTGAAGTTTTGATTTTATATTTCACATTTACCTCCAAGGTACTTGAATTTTGTATCGCAGAAAAGTCAGCAATGTTTCCTCATAATACTGAAGTGTTCTGCGCTTATTTTAGCAAACATCATACATATCTGATATAATTATGTTCTATCGTACAACAAAACATACAAAACTGACAGACCTAGCTAGTGGAATAAGTTCTGACATATATCATATCAAGTCTGTGATATTGTATGATTTAAACCAAGTCTACCACCTTGGTACTACATTATTATAGTTTGGCAAAATTGAATGAAAAGTATTAAATTAAAACAAAAAAGACATGTTCCGTTGTTATCCCACACATGACATGGCCTTCTATTATTACGACCTCAATATATAATAATATATAATTACACCAAGTTTTCATACCATTATATTTCTGTTTTTATACCATTAATTACCGTTATTAAGATATTTAGTGTACCTGGGTAATCAACTACAATACATTGGCACATTTCCAGTTTTGAGATCCACAATAAAATAAATGTGCACTAGAACCAGTTTCATTAGTAAGGTGGCGCCACTAGAGCATACATTTTAGCGAGACCATCACCCACGTGACGTGGGTGTAAATGTAAATGTAATATTATGGTTTTCTTTCTTACTTCACAAATTCATTGCGACTACACTTAATTGTGACTGCAGAATATTTACAGTCTACAAATTGACGCCACTCGGCCGTGAAAGTGGACGTATCTTGCGGTCAGTCGAACTGCCACACTGGGATGCCGCCGTCGTCCTCGTCAGAACTGTCGCCAAGCAACATCACGTGGTCCTTCTTCTGTCTCTAAGCAACAAGAACATATGTAAATAATAATAATAATACATTTATTTGGTATAGCGCCACATCCATAATCGTTCGTGGCGCTTCACAACATATTACAATTTAAAAGACATAAAAAGATATAATGTACACAATAAGACAAATACTAGTGTTTTTAAATAAATGTAAAAATAATTGCTAAGTACACACTAAATGGATGGAAACTGTGTAAAACTGAGGGTAGGGTGCCAGCTCCTCTGCCCAAAATTCAACGAGCAGTAATTTGTAATGGGAAATCTGCTGTCTGGAACGTGGGAAAGTTAAACACAAAAGGGTGTTGTGGTTAACTCTGCTCGCCTCAGCAATATTCCCCAGTCAATTTTGTTTTGAAACTGGATGTTTTGATTACCATTTGAACATGTTGCAGGTGGAATCTTTCAATAAATAAATACATAAATAAGAAAACTCAAATACTGAATAAAAAGTGACACTTTATAACATCAATAGATAATAATTGATAATGATGTAGTATCAATAAAAAATCATACAGTTTTGAATAACATAATACACATGATAAATTAACGAAGGTATACACACTGAAAAACAAATCAGAAAGTGGAATTTGTACTGCAGATTGGAAACAAATATGTTTTGACAGAGGCTCCGGGGAAAAAGCTGCTACTAAACCTGGTGGTCCTAGATTTAATGGATCTGAGATGACAACTAGACGGAACAACATGAATAAGCTAGTCCATCTCCTCACGGGCGCTGATGTCTATCATCTATTTACATATTTCACAAAGCTTTCCTACAGGGTATTTTTCCCTATCTGAGAGAAGGCACCACAATAACCACATATTTATGGATGTACGTTAGTGGCGCATAATGAACCATCTATTGCCAATTTTGAAACAAATCTAAGTTGTAATAATAATAATAATAATATCTTTTATTTAATATAGCCCATCCAATTTCAAATTGTTCGTGGCGCTTTACATACATTAAAATCCTAAAATACAAATACACACCAGAAGAAAAAACACATAAATATACTAGTGACATATATAAACAATAAAAAATTAAAATATCAATATAGATATAATAACACAAATTATTAAAGCTGAATAAATGTATATATATATATAAATATATAAATAAGTTAAATAAAATATCGATAAAAGTACACAAACATTAAACTAAGCTGCGAGAACAGTCAGAAGAAATGTGTCTTTAGGCATGCCTTGAAGGTGGCTAAACAGGCAGATGTCTTAATGTTATTAGGTACAAACTAGTAAGACTGTTATTCCTGCCGTTTTTTTTTAGGTAGTTCCCATGATGCAACACTGACCTTGACACCGACCATCGGCGTTTGTTGGGTGCGTTTCGGGCGGCACCAGTAGTTCCGCCAGAGGTACGCGACAATGACGATCAACAGGGCGCCGGTGATGCCACATCCAATGGGCACCAGGACGTCCTTCACATACTGGGTGTCCTGTACACATACACATGCTGTGAACTGTATGTTTAGTCCTTGCATCGGACCAAGAACATAATATATGTATTCTGCCTTCCAAATTACCTCGTGTTTACTGTTAATACAGGTTCATGACCCAATGTGACCCAGTTGTATGTATTCATATGTGGTTAACTGGAGGAGATTGAGAACTTCCCAGTGCACAAAGTGACAGGAACACAGCGTAGAGGGCAGTGGCTCAGGGGTAGAGCTTCGGACTCTCTACTAAGAGAACCCGGGTTCGAATCCTGTGCTGCGGTGTTAAAACCTTGGGAAAGTATTTTCACTCTACATTGCTCCAGTTCACTCAGCTGTATAAATGAGTACCTGGCTACAGACAGATATGTGTATGAGCAGCCTTCGCGCATTAATTGTAGCATGTGGCTGAATGCTTCCCAGAGAATTTGAGATGGTATTTGATTGAACAGGTCTGCCAGGCAAGTAAAGTGTAAAAGTGCTTTGAGCAGTCCTAAGGACCGGATACTGTGCTATATAAAAACTTACTTTTTTTAAGGGAATATTCTGTTCACATCTCCAAGGTTCAATTGGAGTGATGTTTTATATTTGCTCAACAGTAACTTCATTTCTTGCTGTCTAATATGTCTAGTTATATTGGCAAATTATTTGTATTTGTATTTTTTTCAGAAGGCTCTATTTGATGCCCATAATTGGTATTTTTGACCAAATACACATATAGAATTTGTAATTTATTAAAACTGAAACATGTGTTGTGTTATTGAAAATGTTACATCATAGCAATTTAACTTTTTACTCATTCCAATCATATATTTCCACCTATTCCAATTACAGCCACTGATTCCAATTACTCAAAATAAATAAAGAATATCAATAACAATTCCGGAAATGGAATTGACATTTCAATTACATTTATAAGGCAACTGATCTCAGGCCAAATCTGATCACGACATCAGACTGTGTATCACAAATATGGTATCTGTTTCAGTGTGTATCACAAATATGGTATCTGTTTCAGTGTGTATCACAAATATGGTATCTGTTTCAGTGTGTATCACAAATATGGTATCTGTTTCAGTGTGTATCACAAATATGGTATCTGTTTCAGTGTGTATCACAAATATGGTATCTGTTTCAGTGTGTATCACAAATATGGTATCTGTTTCAGTGTGTATCACAAATATGGTATCTGTTTCAGTGTGTATCACAAATGTTCCATATCCCACTAGGATCACACAAAAATGTGAGTTAGCCGTAGAAGATGAAGAATAAATTGAGGTGTTTTTCCTTTAACAGACACATGCTACTTCGTCTTATTCAACTAAACGTATCTGACATATATTGGCACAAATCACGTCAAGAAACGCTTAACTGCAGCCGCCATCTGACTAAGAATGACAGTGGCGATACTATCAGTCGAAAATATTTATTTCCAATATCACAACGTCATCGTAATAGTGATGTTATGTGACATTTTATGTTTAACTAACACGTCAATAACAGATGCTGAATATAATAATGACATTATAATGTATTCACAACTAATAGTGAAGGAAAAAGATTAATGCGCTGTATTATCTAGACAAGAATCATGTTTACTCCACATAAAAAGGTTACTTACTAAATTGTTTAAATACATGAATAAATATTGTCATACAAAGGATTAGTGGTAGTCCTAAATTGCTAAATAAATAACAAAATTATAAATGCAAGTAAGCAAGTGTATCATCACACTGGCTAATATTAAATACTAATTTGCTAATGCTAATCAAGAGAAAAAGCTCTACAGACAAGCTTAAGTTCTACATAACAAACAAAAATATGTACATGTATACTAGCAATACCCAAATATATATAAACAACATCTTGATTATATAATAAAAAAATTCTTATAAATACTTTGTAGACACTTAATCAGTTCTAACATAACAATTATTAGCTACGAATTCTCTCAAATAAAATTTTAGACAATTATTCATCTCGTCAATCATGATCAAGCCAGTTATATATACTTGATTTAATATTGAACGCCAATTAATATTTATGACATTTCCATGATCTTGAGTTTCTTGATCCACAGTTCTTTCAAAAAGCAACTGGAGATACTTCTTTTTAAACACGTATTTTCACTTTAAACAGTTATAAAATCTTAACATTTTGGTATCTACTATTTGCATTATTTTTAACTTGTAGTATAATTAACTTGTATTTATCAGCATTAGTATTTTAGTACTAATATGACTAATTATTATGTATTGATATTGATCAATGTATTGCTTTTTTACAAATGCACTTCTATTTTAACTTTTTTTAAAGAAAATCTTTCTAGTGCTCTAATGTGCCTCTGAATGGTTATAATTACTGGTTTTATGGCGCAGAATTTTTTTCTCAGATTATTAGTATATTATTACAGTTCACATCGTTTCTCTTCTGAAAAGAAAATACTGAAGACCAAACCCGGAGAAATAATCAATAATGTCGTAACTAACTCGATAGTGCGTGGACCATGTGACCGTGATGATGCATGAAGCACTGAGACACGGCACTGGAAGCACACAGCAGGTTTTCGCTGATCAATACTGATTTAGTTTATACAGTGACAGGCTTGATTAGATGGCAGACATACACATATCATGCGTGCTGACACGCTGCAGTAAAGGAAAAGAAGGAATTTCTTCCATCTGTCCGGTCTGGGGCAATCCTGTCTACACCTATTTCGGGTTCATACACCAGAACTTGGGTTAGTTTTAACCAGAGGGCATCCATTCCTCTGCCCAGTGAAGTAATTTGAAAAGGAAGTCTGCTGTTTTTAATGGGAGAAAATGGGAAATCTTTGGATATTAAAGGGCCCCGAAAGGGATGTTTCATGTATCAACTTATAATGAAAAGGGATTCTTTGAGAACTTTAAACTCTTTGTAATGTGTACAGTCCTGTTACTATAATGATTTAATGTAATTATATGCCTTTATTTTATTAGAATTATGTTTTATTAAACATGGATAACACTGGCGGATTGAACCCAAACTAAAAACTCTGCATATGTAGAGTTATTTGGGAAATAAAAGGGATTCCTGTATACAGTAACTAAAAATGTTGTAAAATTAAAGAGTTTTATATAATATTGTCCAAGAATCCCTTTTTGTTATAATTTGAGACATGACTGAATCACATTCATGTCCCTACGAATTATGTTAAATATATCGTGGATAACTTGGCCCATTGTGGCAACCTCCAATAAAGCTTGTTTTGAGACTGGATGTTGTGTTTATCATTTCAACATGTTGCACTGTTGACACTTTCAAACTGCAAACATTGCTTTGGGCTTGCTATATTTCTGGTCACTTTTAACATTGTTATATTTAAAAAAAAACATTTACTAAATTTGTAACTACAAAGCTACTAGGAACAGACAGTATCCTTTTAATATCACAGTAACATTTCTCACCACAACTTGACAGGATGCTAACAGGAGAAACTTAGCAAAGCTAGGACTGTATAGCTTATAGTTCAATTAAATATATCTGTTTGTGTGAATATGTCATTGCTTGTTCCCAGCACTGATGATATGACAAGATATTTCTGCCATGTAAATGGAATTAAGAGTGGAAATCATTGCGTGCAACACTTACGGTATGGATGTCCCAAATGAGGCCGTGCACCGAGGATGAACTGTGACCTGTGGACAAAACAAGCAGCTCAGCTCAAGGTCATTGTAAATGCAATTTGGATGACATTAATAATTCAATGTTAAATTTGTTTTAGTCATTGAGACTGTTGTTAATCTTTTTTTAAATAACTGGACTGTTGCCTTAAACTTTTAATGCATTTTATACCATACATGTTGTGTTTTATATTAAATGTTTTTCAGTGGTTAATGCGAACCTATATGTATTTATTAAAGATGACAAAATCGGGGCCCCTGTTATGTGAGCGACCACTAATTGGACCACTTTCTGTGCTGGTACGTAGGGTGGTCACTGCCAGCTTATCATCGTCAGTGGTTCTTTTTTATCCCACACTGATATGGGACTGACATTAATGTGATTCTCCGATTCACAAGGGATACAGAGTCCCCAATGTTGAGAGCCAGGTTTGTACACCAAAATATACCAATGCATGCTTTGATCAGATATTGAGTAAAGCCCACTGGCATGGCAGGCGAATGTGCTAACCACTACATTATTATCTGTACCACAATCAAACACACACTACCTTTCAAAACTGATTAACTGGATAGAAAAATGGCTTATTGATAGAAGACAAAGAGTAGTAGTTGATTGGGAGGTTTCAAATTGGAAATCAGTTTTGAGTGGAGTACCGCAGGGATCAGTATTGGGACCTATTTTATTCTTAATATATATCAATGATTTGGATGATGACATAACAAGCAAGGTGTTGAAGTTTGCGGACGACACAAGTGTTTAGAAAAATTGAAAGTGATGCAGATAGACAGCAATTACAAGATGATCTTAATAAGTTAATAGAATGGTCTGAGAAATGGCAAATGCTGTTTAATTTTGGAAAGTGTAAGTGCCTTCACACAGGACATGGGAATGAAGATGCACAATATACAATGGGTGGTACTGTACTAAATACTACTGTAAAGGAAAAAGACTTAGGGTTAACTATTAGTCCTGACATGAAGGTATCAAAACAGTGTGGAATTGCAGCAGCAAAGAGAAACAAAATTCTTGGATTAATTAGGCGAAATATAGTGTACAAAAAAAAAGAACCAATAATACCGCTGTATAAAACAATAGTTAGGCCTCATTTAGAATATTGTATACAAGCATGGAGGCCATATCGCAAGAAGGATATTGATATGCTAGAAAGAGTACAAAGGAGAGCAACAAAAATGATACCAAAAGGAATATTAGTTATGAAATGCGTCTAAAAGAATGTGGTCTAACCACACTAGAAACCAGAAGATTGAGAGGAGACCAGATTGAGGTTTTTTAAATATTGAATGGGTATGAAAATATTGACAGAAATATTTTTTTCATGGCCAAGGAAGAGAGAAGGACTAGAGGACATGGAGTTACATTAGCAAAGAAGCAGTGTAGACTAAATATTAGACAATTTTCATTTTCACAAAGAATAGTAAATGAATGGAACAAATTATCAGCTGATTGTGTAGGTGCTAGTAGTGTTAACATATTTAAAATAAAATTGACATATACCTAAGACGGGCAGGGTATACTTAGATAGATAGGTTGGACTCTCGATAAGCCAAACGGCTTCCTTGTCCACCTGCCATCTAGAGTTAAAATCTCTAGGTGGCAACCTTGTTAAACCTTGTTAAAAAACCTGTATGCAGTTTGCAAACTAAATATGTTGATGTTGTTGGACAGTTCGTCGACACTTCAAAAACAAAATAAAATCATCACAGAATGTTGGAAATAGGCTTTAATTAAAGGTAATAGGTAACAAATCAGACAGCTGTTAATTTTATTACGATACCATTATTAGATCCAAAGTTGTTACAATTTAAAGATGAAAAATGAAGTAGAATTTGTGTATCTTTTATAATAGCAAATTTTAAATGAGCTCATTTTTGTTAGTTTTCAGTTGATAAATATTTCAATAAAAGCGAATTTAAAATGGCATAACTTTGTTATAGGCCATGTAAGTCTTGCGCTCGAAAACGAGGTTGGGGGCACATGGGGGCAGGAAGTGAAATTTTGAGATAGGGCTTCGTTTTATTTTTGGTTGTAATAATTGGCTTGTTCCCAAACAGACCCAAACAGACCCAAACAGACCCAAACAGATATATTTTCTCCAAGAGAATTACAAGCAGAAGCAGTGTGATACTTTGCCGGTAAGAATGATCATGGAAATTGCATTTTAATCGATTATTATGGTGGTTAATTACCATGGCATCGGTGGCTATAGTAGTAGTACTACTTGTGTTTAGCGATGTTGACAAATAAAAGAGAATGCTATCTCTCTTGCGGTACAACCTGTTTTGGAGCAAATGTGTACATGTGTTATGATTATGTGAATTTAGATACCTCAGATACAAGTGCTTATCGAACTGTTGTGAAACCACAACGTACAGCAATGTAAAAAGCAAATCCCGTAAGACACATACAGCGTAAAATCTTTCATACTCTCTGCGCTACGTAAATCGCTATATGTCTATGACAGTGTCAGAAGTGTGGTAAACTCACATAGTCACAGATCTATGACTATGTCTATAGACTATATGCCTATTGGGCCGGGTAAACTCAATATTAATTCGGACAGTTAAGATACGAAAGCTTATTAGCTATAACACAAGAAAAATTAAATATTGTTTGCAGTGTTTTGAAACGCACTGAATTGAGTAATACATTTACAATATTCAATAATTTTTCATACTAATTAACAGATCAACGCGTTCTAATTTAGACCAGCTGTCCATATGAAGCAGCGGCGAAGACGACGCAATATCGCCAGCAGCAGCGGTGACAGCTGTCAACTGATCGAACGCGAATGTGACAAGAGCCAGGCGTTAGCCGTCAAAGACAATTACACACATTCGGGCACAATGCTCAAGCCAAATCAGTACGATGGATGTTACCATTCTGAGGCAGTGTCGTATCATTTGCAGGCATAACTAAAACGTCTAGTCGAAATAATAACAACATACGACGTCATCGCATCTCTCGCAACGATTCTCTGCCGAGAACACACGAGATGATCGGTGATGGAGCGCCGTCTGGGAGGAAACTAATATACGTGGGGACAGACCACAATAATTGGATTCGTATATGCGACTTCAGTTTGACAGAGACTGATTCAGATGAACGATTGTAATACCGGTGATTTTTTAGTAGTTATGTTTCAGAATTAAACATTTCAATCGGGAAATGTATTACGTTAACAGGGCGTATATAAATGTAATAATAAAGCATTTATATTTCAATTATTAAACCCCTGTGGATTTCTAAGGAATTTCGAATTTACTTATTGTTGTCTTATGATCCATTATAAAATTATATATATATATATATATATATATATATATATATATATATATATATATATATATGTATATATATATATATGTATATGTATATATATATATATATATATATATATATATATATATATATATATATATATATATATATATGTATGTATATATATATATGTATATATATATATATATATATATATATATATATATATATATATATATATATATATATATATATTATGCTTATAACATTTGTAACCGAAAGTTAAAATTACTATAAATACTATTTATAAATGTGAGTTCAAATTTCAGTCTAAAAATTACAAAACAGACCGCTTAATTAGTATCGAAGTTTTAAAAATGCCATGCCAAAGTGGTATGGCAGATAAACCACTGTTCCAGATATAAAACGAAGAAGTTAGGGGGTCAACTTGAAGACGCCAAATGCGACATCACGTTACTCACAGTGACCGCACGCAAATATTGAAGTCGCTGAAGCGTGGAAATTGAGCGTCATTTGGGATGACATTGGTACGCCACAATGTGCCTGCGCAAATTGGCTCGTCCGCTTTCCCGACGTGGCGCCGGATGTGGCGGTAAATTCGCTGGCGTCGAAATCGAACGACAACAAATTGCTATGGCAGTTGCGCCGAGCGTCGAACGTCGTAAATCCCATCATGTTTTTCAGCGTCGCGCGCGGCGATGCAGCGGTGTATTTCACGGACCAAACGAGAGTTTCGGGTCGTTATGTCCCACTAGGTTTTCCCGACACGTTGGCGGCACCACTAAAAAAACAGTTAGTCTCTCGTCCTACGCTGATTTGCGATCACAATCTCGGTTGTTGGAGCGCGCGAGATAGGTCCTTTGTTGGCGTTAATTGTCGGTAAGGCCATAATAGGCGCTCCCGGCGCGGGAGCCTTTCTGTACTAATAGAGTCTACACCACGACAGCCATACATCTACACGCTGTCACGTCGACCAATTCTATATAATCACAAGTGATCCCAAAATGTTTATTACATTTGCTTCGCTGAGTATAATACACATAATATAAATTATTATCAAGTTATCAACTAAAAGCTAACATGGTCTATATTAGCACCATTTTGCTGCGAATTGGTGTTCGCAATACCAAAAAAGTAACTAGCATGTGATTTGCATCAGTACGACAGAGAATATATATTTTTTTAATATATATATATATTATAAAATGTACGTACTTAAGTATGTGCGTGCATGCATGCATGCTTACGTACGCACGTTGGCCTACATACATACGTACATACACAGGCCTGCACGCACGCGCACGCACACGCACGTACACACATCCTAGCTACGCCACTGCGCACGCTCGTTACACAATCTCTACTTTCTCTCCCCCTTCCCCCCCCCCCTCTCTCTCTCTCTCTGTCTGCCTGCCTGCCTGCCTGCCTGCCTGCCTGCCTGCCTGCCTGCCTGCCTGCCTGCCTGCCTGCCTGCCTGCCTGCCTGCCTGCCTGCCTGCCTGCCTGCCTGCCTGCCTGCCTGCCTGCCTGCCTGCCTGCCTGCCTGCCGGCCGGCCGGCCGGCCGGCCGGCCGTTCGGTCGGTCGGTCGGTCGGTCGGTCGGTCGGTCGGTCGGTCGGTCGGTCGGTCGGTCGGTCGGTCGGTCGGTCGGTCGGTCGGTCGGTCGGTCGGTCGGTCGGTCGGTCGGTCGGTCGGTCGGTCGGTCGGTCGGTCGGTCGGTCGGTCGGTCGGTCGGTCGGTCGGTCGGTCGGTCGGTCGGTCGGTCGGTCGGTCGGTCGGTCGGTCGGTCGGTCGGTCGGTCGGTCGGTCGGTCCTCTCTCTCTCTCTCTCTCTCTCTCTCTCTCTCTCTCTCCCTCTCTCTCCCTCTCTCTCTCTCTCTCTCTCTCTCACCCTCTCTCTCTCTCCCCTCTCTCTCCTTCCCTCCTCTCTCTATCTCTCTCCCTCTCTCCGTCCCCCCTCTCATTCTATGTCTCCTTGTCTATCCCTCTCTCATTCCCTCTCTCCATCTACCTCCCCAACCCTCCAGCCTCGGCCCCGTCTCATTCACCTCCTCCATTCCCCGCTCGCTTGTTTGCTCACGCGCGCTCGTAGCACGTACGCCCGCACAATCGCACATACACACACGCACAGTCGCACACACACTCTCAGTCGCACACGCACACACACACAAGCGTGCACGCCCCCACACACAAACACACACACCATTTATTAGTTACACCGTTTATAAGTTACTCAATGTCATCTGGTTTCTACACTTGAACACTGTAATATGTATACTAAAATACTATTGCCACCCAAACAACAGTCAACTACTCCAGTACGTGTTGGATGTGTTCCGGTTGCTGGCGTCATTATTAGCCGAATTATTTAGTACGACACATTGGAAGATAATCCTCTGATACGATACATGTCTAATTTAGGCTTAAGTCAATATGTTTACTACTTCACCAGTTGTTACTGTCCCCGTTCTTGCAATCGATAGTAAACTGATCAGAAGCCGAATTTGTCCCCGGTTGTCTCAACAACAATCCTTATTGATCGGTCGGCATCCTACGTGGTATGCGGTACACAAGAATATGCGTAATTATATTGGTGATTGAATTTATATCAGCACTGACAATCCCCAGCTAGAGCGACCGAGGAATTCATAATGTCACACGTAGGAAACGTACAGCGTTTCAGAAAAACAAGTCGTTATAATTTGTAATTCAACAATGAATTTTATTCCCATAGAGATTGTGTTTTACGTAGGCACTAGACTTTCGTTATGGACTCGGTGTTTTCGCCACCTGTGAGGATGCAAATAAATTATAATTGTATTCTGACCTAAACTAAAACCACCATTTGAATCTGTTTTAGGCTAGTGCAGATATCGCTTTAATACAAACGTGAACAAGATTATCATTATCATGGTGCGTACATTGTTATTGTATATTATACATAAATATACACATACACACAAATATACACACATATGCACATACGCACATATACACATACATACATACATACATACATACATACATACATACATACATACATACATACATGCATGCATGCATGCATGCATGCATGCATGCATGCATGCATGCATGCATGTATATATATATATATATTATATTATAATATATATATTATATGCATGCATGCATGCATGCATGTATGTATGTATGTATGTACATATGTATGTCTGTGTATGTGCGTATGTGTATATGTGTGTAATTACTATGTATATATGTGTGTATGTGTATATTTGTATATATATATTTGTATATATATAGACATACATACACGCACGCACGCTCGCGCACAGACCCACACATATTTTATATATTTATATATGTGTGCACGCGCGTGCGTACGTGCATGTGTGTGTGTATATATATACACACATGCACGTACGCACGCACGTGCACACATATATAAATATATGTGTATGTGTGTGTATATATATACACACATGCACGTACGCACGCGCGTGCACACATATATAAATATATAAAATATGTGTGGGTCTGTGCGCGAGCGTGCGTGCGTGTATGTATGTTTATATATATATATATATATATATATATATATATATATATATATATACAAATATATATATATACAAATATATATATACATATATATATATATATATATATGTATATATACATATATATATATATACAAATATATACATATATATACACACATGCGCGCTCGCGCGTGCACACACAAATAGACACACGCACGCACGCACGCACGCACGCACGCACGCACACACACACACACACACACGACAGATATGCAGACGTGGAAACACTATACCACGACCAAATACAGTCTTGCATTTCTCACGACGAAGACAACGGCGTCACCGTCGGGTATGACAGACAGAGAGGCAGTTACAGTGCAGCACGTGGACGAAATATTGTAAGTCAGCATGACATTTTATGCGGCTCATGTCATCTCTTCATCAACTAATCTTGTAAAACATATCGCGTGGACGACGTTTCGTCAATGACGATGGACAAAAACCTATTTTTAATTTGGTAATGCATCGGCCGTGGGATTGTCAACAAAAGGTTAATCGAATGACAGATCAATAATGTTGTGGATTTCTATGCAAATTGCAATATATTATTTATAAGAGCTTTAACAATTAAGCTATTATTATCATTGTGCAGCTGTTTTGTGGTATGGTATGGTATGGTATGGTATGGTATGGTATGGTATGGTATGGTATGGTATGGTATGGTATGGTATGGTATGGTATGGTATGGTATGGTATGGTATGGTATGGTATGGTATGGTATGGTATGGTATGGTATGGTATGGTATGGTATGGTATGGTATGGTATGGTATGGTATGGTATGGTATGGTATGAAAGTTAATTCCGAACATTGTGCTCAGAACATTGTTAACAACAATAAAACGCAATATAAACAGGCAAATTTAAAAATAAATAATAAACCCTGTGGGACACCACATGAAATATTTCGCACATCAGAGTTACATCGGTCAAAGGACAGAAACTGCTTTCTGTTTTCCAGATAACTATCAATCCATTTGCATGCCACACCACAGATACCAAGCAATTACATTTTCTTACATAACAATTTGTGATTGACTGTGTGGAATACCTTTTTTAAAACAGCAATAGCAAATTGTTTGGCATCTACTGATTGTGTCATTCTATCAATGAGACTTATGAGAGATGACATGTTTTGTTGTAATCCGTACTGGGCTGCTTCCTAGTGTTCAGATGTCGTCTCTGTAGTAATCGAATCCGATGCAGTCACTAGTGACTGAATAAAGACCGTGATGCAACATTACAAATACCATATTAATACGCTGACTTTGGCACGTCTTAACTGCATATCCTCTCCGGTTTGGATATTGATATAATAAGGTGAAGGTTTTGTATACCTAGTACCTACCTCGGATGACCATGCGTGGCTGGGCGTCAAGGATGACGTATCGCTGGTCATATATAATAGGTCTTGTGCCGCCCCTTGCAGTATCTTTCATCTGAACCTCTTTGTTCTTCTGGACAGTCGGCGGAGACGTGCTTGTGACCGCCTCGTCGACTGGTGGCAACCCGTCCAGACGGGCATTTGCTGGCGGTAAAACGTTGCGATTCCTCATGCGCGTGTCCACGTTGAAGGTATTCTCATGCGGCACTGCTGTCCCCTCTTCTGGTGCAATTCCCTCTCGTGAGCCCTCATTGCTATGTGTGACGGTTGTCTTGGCCGTTCCGTGTTGATTTCCCGGGGTGCTTTCTATGAAATTAGGAACATTCTGGTCGGGTGTCGTTTTCCCAGGAGATGTATTTTCAGCGGTCATCTCTGCGCGTGGACCTGGGGTAGTGTATGCTGGTCGCGTAGTGGTCACACTTTCGCCGGTCGTTTCGGTGGTTAGTGCTTGCGTCGAATTGGCTGTTTTGACGCGAATCGCTGCGCTGTGCGTGTCGAACATGGTAGATGCAGTCGATCGTATCGTCGCTTGCAGCACCGTCTTGTTAGTTTCCGTCATCGTCTGACGGGTTGTCATCGAGATATTTGTAGTCGTTGTCGTCTGTTTTGTCATGGTCGTACCTTGCACGGCTTTCGTGTTTTGTTCAACCGAATCATTCGTGTCCTTCACGGGCTCGGTCGTTGGTGTGCTTGTCGTGTTTACCGTTTTGTTATTTGTGTTGATTGCGTCTTCCATCTGCGGGTATGGTTCGCTCGTCTCGTTTGCGAGCACTGGGGCTGTCTGCACGGTTGTCTTCGTTCCTTGCTTGGTTTTCAACGTCTGTGTGACAGAATCGTTCATCTCCAGCGCCATCTCTATTATTTCTTTCGAAGACTCCTTTGGCACTGTTGTCACTGTCTTCTTAACTTGCATCGCTTGCTTTTTAATTGACGTTGTCTTGTTGGTTGCGGGCCACTCATTTCCGGTTACGGGTATGTCTTCCATTGTCCCATTCGTCTTCTGCAACGTCTGTTCATCACACAATGCACCAAACCTATCATTTCCGCCGATTTCGCTACAGTTGGTCACCCTCGCCATGCTCACATTGCTCCAATTTTCCGGGCTAATTTTCAACGGAGCCCCGGTAGATACCTCCGTCTTCTGTTGCTCCTGTTGCGAGGACATTTCTTTTGGCGACGTCGCATCCAGGGTGCGGATTGCAGCGCCACTGGAGAGATGCAACATCAGTACGGAAATCACAACGATTAATACCAATCGAACGCGAACTGCTTCGCGCGTTTCCATCGTGACGAAGAAATTTCCCGTCCGTGAAGAGCTCCCGCGTACGACTGAGTAGCGAGGAAGAATTGCCGCGTGCTCGCTGCGTGTTTAGGCAGCGGGGCAGCAATGCAGAACCGCGTATCGATTCTTGGCGGTCCTATCAGACAACAAATGCGGCGGTCAATAAGACTTGTAGATGCGACTAGCCGGGTCGTTTCGGTGAAGAGCAATCGAATCTGAATTTACAGGAAACAGGCGCGCGCTTCACACACAAGCACGCACGCACTCTCGCATACGTACGCACGCACACACGATTGCTCACGCAGGCATATACGCACGCACGCATATACGCACACACACACACACACACACACACACACACACACACACACACTTACACGTGAGTGTAGAGGCCCAAACTATTAGTTACAATGATAAGTTGAACCTGTAAAATACATGATGTTGGTCTGCTCATTGTCTAACCATAATTATGGTGGCTTATCTGCATGATAAATAGTGCGTACATTTTTTATTTACATTCAAATTAATTATAAATGTGCCCCTGCAGTCCGCAACTGTGGACCTCGTATCACACACACGCACGCACGCACGCGCGCGCACGCACGCACGCACGCACACACACACACACACACACACACACACTGGAACTGCGGTATTCGGTCAAACCTCATATCACTGTTGTATTTGACAACTTTGGTACGTCGTCTTTTCTGTGAAAATGGATTGATGCAAACTAAAAAATTCGGACGTACGTATTATTTATAAATTAGACAAGACCCGCCCCCGGACGCACATCTAATTTCTTGCATGGCCACTCCTTCTGCATAGTCGAAGTGGGACATGTGGTTTCCTATGGCAGATTGCACGCGTACAATGAGACTCCTGAGAGGAACTCCGTAAACTGCGAGTAACATTACAGGGTCAAAGTCACAAAAAATGTACAATTGACTAAAATCACTTCTTTTCTCTCTCACATCATCATACGAATGAGATTTTCATCAAATATTGACACCGCTACGTACCCCTGTAGGACATATGACATTTGACAGCATTGTTAATTTATAAAATGGCAGAAATTGGCGGTAAAATGCCAAAATTGGCCAAAATTACCCTTCCAATTGATGTTTCCAAAGTTTGACGCAGTGCCATACAAAAACGGTGTTCTGTTTATTTTATGCGCTTCACTGGACACATGCAATACGTATTGGAAATAGACAGTAGAAAACTTAGGTTTAAAACTTGAGGAATACAAAATGTACACATCAATTTCTACAGTGACCAGTTTTTGCAGGTCATCGGTTTATAAGGATCAATTATATAAATGTACTATTATCTCTGTATGATCCCTATATACGTGTATGTTTTTCTTATATCTAAATCAAATTATATTCAAAAGAAAATGTCGGTTTAAACATATATTTAACGTAACTACAACATGTTTATATTAAAAAGTATGGTGTTGCATTTTGGCTGTGTGTCCAGCGTCATATATAGAAACGGCAGCCTTCAAAAAACATACGTCGTTTTTATTTATTAATCAGCAACCACACTGCTACATCTCCATCAATGGCAATAGCAATATTCACAATATTTCTTGCTCAAATGACGACAAATCCGACACTGGAGCGTGTCCAGCGACATTACGTATCCAGCGTCATATATCGGATTACCAAAAACTACTGCTGAGGGCGCAATATGCCTTGATATATATATAGGAACTATCATGATCATTGCATCCTTGGCGGCTGTCTCCATGCTGGTGGGTACTTTATTGTTCTCTACAATAATTATTTGATAAGTTGTGGCCGTATGTGTACATTTTCTTATAAAATGATGTAATATGAATTAAGATAATATTGTAAGTTAATAAACGTAGCTCCATTTAACGTTAGTATATGTAACAGATATGTTCTGACAAACCAATGAACGATAATATGATATATTGCTATGTGTGAACGCTGATATATGACTATCGTAATGTCTAAGCAACTTGATGAAGCTGGACACGCAAATTTAACAAAAGGTACATTAGCCAGACGTAGATGACGCTGTCGTGCTACATTTTAGGCTAGATGTGTCAAGTGCATATTGGTCTTCATATAAAAGAAGGCATTCCAATTATACATACGATGACCACACTATTATACACAAAACGTAATAATTGTGGACATCTGCTGAGCAAAGGTTAAAAGTAGACATAAATAAGAATAATTTCCATTTAAGTAAGACTAATCAATATACCTTTCACATGCCACGCAGATTACAAAACAATAAATATTGATATATATATATATATATATATATATATACATATATATATATATATATATATATATATATATATATATATATATATATATATATATATATATATATATATATATATATATACATATATATATATATATTTTTTCAAATGACTTGTTAAATTTGAAATTTGAAAAATAATAAGTCATTTGAAAAATTTTCAAGAAGTCATTTGAAAAATAATGGTCAAAGGGCATGATCTCTAATGGCGGTAAACCTGTACACGCAATTATAGATGAGCTTCTGCAACGCGTATGGCCCACATGTTACATGTGAGCCATACGCGTTGCAGAAGCTCATCTATAATTTTGAGACATATATATATATATATATATATATATATATATATATATATATATATATATGTATATATATGTAATATGTATATATATGTATATATATGTATATGTATATATATTTATATATATATATATATATATATATATATATATATATATATATATGTATATATATATGTATATATATATGTATATATATATATATGTGTATATATATATATGTATATATATATATGTATATATATATATATATATATATATATATATATATCAATATATACTGTTTTGTAATCTGCGTGGCATGTGAAAGGTATAATTGATTAGTCTTACTTAAATGGAAAGTATCACTATAAACGATAAACAATGTTTCCAAGTCAAATTGAATCGTATAACTCTTGATATTTAATAAACGATATGTACTCTAAATAACACAAGAATGTTTTTCAATTTATATTTAACTAACTACTCAAATTATACGCACTGTTGTAATTTTCGTTAATGACGCTGGACACGCGGTGAAAATCACGTCTGACTTCGAATGACTGTCATAACAAAATTAATACATATTTCACTGAACTGTTTATGTGACATATGCCTCAATATATGTACAAAGATTAAATAAAATTTAATTGGTCAGAATAAAATATAAATTTTTCGACCTGCTAAAACCCAATTGTACATATTTTGGGACTTTGGCCCATATTGTAGTTAAACAATTAGCAATATTGGTTTTCGGTTGTGCCGGCCATGACAGAGAGAAATGAAGTCCGACGTTTACTAATAGAATGCATAGTTCAGAATCCGACATTGTTAAGAAACAAGACATTAGACGGCACTGAACTTGGTCAGCAGAAGGAGAACTGGAAGTGCTCGTACGATGCTACTTTGCCGTTTCTGCGCCTGCGCACCAGCTGCACGTGGTTGGTGTTGGCTTCGTCCGAGAGCATGGTCCTCCATGTGCCCTTCAGGTAGTCGTTGCTGTGGATGACGTCAGGAGCGACGTAGATGGTGTGCAGTGTCGGCACTTTGAAGGCCGTCAGGTGGAGTTCGTTGCCCCCGTTAACCGTCACCAGCTTCCCGATGACGAACACCCCTGCGACCTCGCCCAACGGACTTTCGAGATGCGCGAATTCGTGCGTCTCCAGACCGGCCCCGCCTGCCCCCTGTTCGTGGGTGACGTAGTCTTGCAGGTAGTTGTTCTCGTAGGTGAGGTCCAGCAGGCCGTGTCGGTAGAGCAGCGATACCTGCATCTGGTTGCCGGTCGCCAGCGAGCAGCCGTAGTAGGCGAGATGTTCGTTGGTGGCGATATCGACCGGGACGGTTATAGCGCCAGAGTCGAGGAAGACAAGTCGACCGGACACACGAGGCACGCCGCTGGAGATCCAACTCACGTTCTTGATGACAGCGTGTCTCGGGGTGATAGGCGGCAGGTCGTTGAAGCAGACAAGGTCAAGGAGGCTATACTGACCGGGTATGAGGTATTCGACTGTGACTTTCTCGAGTTTCATCACCAGGTTCTGATTGCCGAATCGCTTGAAACTCGCTCGCCTGCCCGTCAAGCTCCATGTATCTCCCAGCGCCTCGACGACTGACGACCGGGTGTTGGCGACCGTGCGCATGCGTCGACCGTTAGTCTCCGCGTTGAAGTAGTTGAGTCCATTGGCCGACAGCACGAACCAACGTCGGGTCCAGTTCGTCCAGTTGGCGTGCTTCCTCGTGCGTTTGTACAACCAGCCGACTCGGATGACCTCCCACACCAGCCACCTGCAGACAGACCGGACGTATGATCATCCCGTGTCGCTCAAAGAAGAAGAAACATTTTGTTAATATCTAAAAAGTCATTGATCAAGTTTACCGATAAACAAGTATTTGCGCCGTAGGTTTATTGCTATTATTATTATTATTATTATTATTATTATTATTATTATTATTATTATTACTAGCATTTCTAGAGTGCTGTATCTCCGGGAACAGCCCGTTCATAGGCGCGTACATAGGGGAGAACGGGGCTAGTTGTGACAAATACAAAACATTTCAGGATTGCGGGTAGATTTCTTAACCGATCGAAACTTTTATCATGCCAAAAGTTCCCCACGAAGATAACTGGTGCATAATTAAATGCCTGGTTTATTACATATTTGCGGTATATTGAGCTATATGTGGTGTCCTAAAGTGTTACAAGCTACGGGGTAACTTGAAACAAAAATAGCACATTTCAGGAATATGGGTGAGTTTCTTAACAGGTCGAAACTGTTGTCATGTCAAAGGGTTCCCACACATCTCCCGCAGACATGCTGTCGTCTTGCAGAATAATTTGCATTAGCAGTTTTGCTGCAAGCCTCTGTTACAATATGCCCGTGTTGCAACAAGTTCCGGTGTCCCATACAATATAACATAATATGGAATCATGCAAAAGTTAATAACAGATAAAGCAACAATCTGTAGAGACGTAATTAATGAAGGCGATACTTAGTTGTAATATTTAGTTTATACTGCATAGCTACTTAACCTATATACAGTTGTTTGATTATCAATTAACAACATGACAGTAGTAATTTTAAGAACTTATGTCGTATCTATTATTAACATTTTATTCCCTCCTTAGCATAGGTACTGTGCCGCGAAAAGCCGATGAAAGAGACCAGTGATTTGTACCTGTAAGCGACGAACACGGCAACGAACACGATCACTTAAACGAAGATCGTCTTGTTGGGGTAAGCGAGAAGATCGAAGTCGACGGTGTCGCCCTGGAACAAGGACTTGTAATGTTCGCGGCTGAAGTCGAAGGCGGCGAACTGGGAGAAGGACTCGGTGGTGTTGCGAATGGATGTGGTCGTCGCTCGCCCGGACTTGTCGCTCGCTTCGGCCGCGTGCCACGCACACATTAGGGCACCCTCTCCGGACATGTCGATGTCTGAAACATACGGCCACGCATATCAATATTAGTTGTGAATGGAAGGGACGCACATAGGCAAGTACGCACACGCACACGCACACGCACACACGCACACACGCACACACGCACACACGCACACACGCACACACGCACACACGCACACACGCACACACACGTACACACACGCACACGCACACGCACGCACGCACATACGCACGTAAAATAACGTCACTTATCGATTGTCCTACACTCACATACAAAAACGTTCTTTCTAAAGACACTGCTCTCCGTAAAGAAAAAGTGAAAACAGGCCTACATTTAACATCGATCAAGGCTAAGTAACAGCATTGACCTTGCTAGACTTGTCTGCCGCCTTTGACATTATTTACCACACTACCCGTATCGTACGTTTATTGTTGTAGTATCTTGCCCCTGGCGCAGCGCCGAACAAAGGCCTAAAGGTAACTGCAGGCATACGCAAACTAACCCGATCACCTTCTAACGCCAGTACGATAAGGTCTGACTGGTCATGCTTGAATCCCGCTGCTCTGACTTCGACTTTTTCTCAGCAGACATTTCTCTTTGTTAGCCGAATCTAAATGGAGCTTGCCTCGTGTGACCTTTTGAAATATGCTTTTCTAAGATGATAAGTTGTTAAATGTATAGTGTAGGATTTTTATACACAAGTCATGCATTACAATTGTTATGCTGATATACGTGTGTGATGTTCGACTACTAACTCCACATTTGCTACTTTGTTTTAATTTAATTATCGATGTTCGTGAGGAGTATTGTTGCTGTTTGTATGAGTTGTCGAGCTACCGCATCGGTGTGCATGTATTTGGTCTGTTACAGCCATTAATAAATTATGTGTCAACAATCACCACGTGTCTCCCTGTAGTGAATGAGCGCAGGCTCCCGGCCCGCCTTTAAACATATACATGTTTTAAATATCAATACTTTACTTTAATACTTGTATGATCATGCAGTCCAGTAGCAATGTTTTTTTAATATGGGCCAAACCTTGATCTGTCTACAATTACATAATCATGCACGCACGTACGCACGCGCGCACGCACGCACGCCCGCCCGCCCGCCCGCCCGCCCGCACGCACGCACGCACACACACACACACACACACACACAAACACACATACACAATCTAAGTTGTCAAAGCTATATTATATTATATAATGTTGTGCATGTTTGTGTGCGTGTGTGCGTGTGTGCGTGCGTGCGTGCGTGTGTGTGTGTGTGCGTGCGTGCGTGCGTGTGCGTTGCGTGTGCGTGTGCGTGTGTGTTGTGTGTGTACTCACCTAGAGTATGCTGTACAACTGTTTATGATGAGATGTCGTTGTAACGTGGTGAAGACTGTGTCCACCAGACGATATTGTCATGTCAACGTGAATCCCTTGTAATGGACTCGCTAACCGCATGCGTATCACGTATATACCCATCAAATCGGGTGCCGCTGGCCTGTAGAGAAAAAAACGCACACAAAAGGCACCCCCATTACCATACTGGTCTATTGTATTGAGACATATCTTGGGCACAGAACACTATTGATTTTCCCATTGGCGGCCATGTTAAAGTTTTGTCAGATTATAAGGAAACTGGACCTGAGAAACAAATATAACTTTAACAGTCATGTCACTGATATACTGATCAAATTTCGTCAAAAAAGCATGTATGAGGCTCTCTTAAAATGCATGCATGTGTACTGACCCTCAATATTTTCCAAAATGAGCACGCTTTTCTGAATCCGCAGGGTCATGTAAAAATGGCTAAAAATCACTACGCCAACTACACTCTGCCTAACATGTGTCATTGCACTGCAGATAGATCATAGCACTGAACCTACTGGTATGCCTGTCCCACTGTACTCATTTCAAATAAAAAGAATTTATCAAAATCTAAAATGATACAATTATTAAGGTACTACATTCGTATGGGTCACACCGGGACGTCTAACTGTGCTCTGACCCTTTTGCACTAGTACAATTTTTCAAAAGGTTATATCTACTTTGACAAAACATGTTTACCTTACTTTCAACTTTGCCGAAACTTTGGTGTTGTTTACGTCAGGTGGGGTATAAACGTTCAGCTTGGCAGCCTCGAGTCTATGGAAGGTACACCTGAATACGTCGAATGCTGCGAGCACAAATTGTTATTGTGTTTACCAGACACCACGCGTCATTGCCTTAAAAAGTTAAAATGGGTAAAAAACTTGGCAGCCTCAGTCTATGGAAGGCACCATCGCAACATCTGACATCATCTACGACCAATGCTGCTTTAAAAGTAAAACAAAAGGGTGATCTGTTTTCAAGAACTTTTTGTACAGTGCTATGAACAACGAATGTTGGAAGAGCGATCTATGTAAATGTCACGATTACGATTAAATACATGCTTTAAGATTGTGTATATCTTACGTTGTCCCTAAACCAAGGATATACGTTTTATATTGGATGCCCTTATCACGGGTGACTTACAGCTGCACACCCCTGCCCTACATGTAAGGGTATAGTGCCGCCTCCCCCGCCGGAGATAAGTACCACGGTTGGTCGCACTCCACCCGCTCGCATTGCGTCGTCGAGAAATATACAAAGAGCGAAGTTATTTTTACTGACACTCTGTGGTTAGCAGCACAGGGTTAGATCAGTAATCTTTAACCTGTAGACTAAAGTTCTACTGGTGTGTTCTATTTAGCAGACATGCCACATTTTTTGGATGGCAATCCGTATTTTTTACCCAAAATTCTGTAAGATTCCGTATCACTAATCAGATCTTCCAGTTAACTGGGCTTTATGGTCGACTCGACGTAAATAAGCCGATGTCACAAGGCGCGAGCAGTTACCGCAGCCCAGACACACCGGGGCCTCAAATCCCGGCTTTGTCAAAGGCGATGTCTAGCGTGTGCATTGCGAAGTCGAAAACAAAACAATTAGCTGTATTAAAAAAATATGCTGAAAACAAATATGGCTGTATTATACAGAATAAAAAGTTAATGATGTAGCATCAGTTTTGGGGACATATTCGCAAATCGCAAGACATCGCCTTTGCGGTCTTGAATCGTGATACGTCTGGGGAGCGCTACGATTAGACGACATTGAATTGATATAAAATACAATTTTAAAAACCCATATCCGACCTCGTTTAACGGGTGTGATGCAGAATGACATTCCAAACACATACACATCGAAAAAAAGTGATAAAACCGTTTTGAAAAGGCCCTAATAATTTAGGCCAGTTAACTGGAAAATTACCAACGTTTTAGTTCACTTCAGCACGTTAAAACTGCGTACCGCAAAACAGTGTCATCAAATAATAACAGTTTATCTCAGCAGTTCGCACGAATATCGAAGTTTCACTGGCAAGCGTCAACATCTTGAAATCAGAAATACAGGCGATTTCGCGGCGTCAAGCTCCATTTCCTGTACTGCTTTTCATAATCGTCACGCGCCTGCCACACCCGTTAAGCCACCTGCCGCATTTTTAAGAACAATAAATTTACCAGCGCGCCATCTATTTGGCGCTACAGTAAACTAATCGGTGGTTTAGTTCGTTCGTTTCGAATCGATTTACTTAGTCACTAACAGTATACGATTATTCCATTGTGCTGTAGTTTTGTGTCGCATACAAGGACATAATGTGGTTAAAAATAATGTATCCATAAATTTAGTATCAAAATGGAGTACGGCCGTATCACTTAAAAAAACGCAAAAATCCGTATCGGATACGGGTAATCCGTATCATGTGGCATGTCTGATTTATATCTATGGGTTAGTATCATAGATGTAAATAGAACACACCAGTAGAACAAGATCGCCCGGCCGCTATCAGTAGACACACGATACTTCGAAGTCAACATGGGCTGGTGACAGCCATGCTACTGCCAGGCAGAAAGCCACTGCAGTCCCTGTATATGCATAGGACTGCACCAAGTTTTCTACATAATTATCACATTATTTATTTACTGGCATCAGATAGTCAGTGTTGTTTAATTGTGTATAATGTGTTCAAACAGTTGCCTCACTAATATGCCAGTATGAAACAAATCAACAAGTTTATACTTAGTATACAGTGTCTCATTGTGTGAGGGTGAGTACAGCTTAGTATGTTTAAAGTTGTTTCCTTGTATATATATATATATATATATATATATATATATATATATATATATATATATATATATATATATATATATATATATATATGTGTGTGTGTGTGTGTACAATATACATATGTACATATACATATATATATATATATATATATATATATATATATATATATATATATATCGCGACCATGCTTCCTGTCCGAATTCTCTTTAGGTGACGTCCATTGAAGAGTGACCGCCTTTTACTGACTGACATTTCTTGCAATTCCATTACCAGTGATTCATGGGCAGCGATAACCTTTCTCACTTCTTTGTTTCGCGAAGGATTCAATCCGTCCTTCCTCATTATTATGTCAGCACGGCGCACCGGTAACAACATTCAATGAGTATAATAAATATATATATATTAATGCTGTACCTAATGCGTTGTCGTTCCAGTTGTTAATCAAAATACGCAAAGAGATGCTACGTCCACAATTTTAAAATTATGTATGTCACTATGAACTATAAAAAATTCAATATAAACATTATTGTCCATGTAGGTGCATGTTTAAAATCGTATGAGTACTTGTTTTGTAATTTCTGACGAAGGATAACAATCGTGTTCAATTAAAGCTACATTGCGTGTCCAGCGTCCTAAGCACATACCAATTTTCTAGGTCACAGTTTACCTACTGTCGATTGTCGGACGCCTGTGACAGTTGGCAATGATAAAGATAAATGGTTACGTGGTTACTGGTTATGCACAAACAATCATTTCACATGATTTTCTGAGTACGCACTTTTGTAATTTGTCGTTAATGACGCTGGACACGCAATGAAAATCACGTCTGACTTCGAGTGAATGTCATAACAAAAGTAACACATATTTCACTGAACCGTTTATGCGACATATGCCTCAATATATGTACAAAGAGAAAATAAAATTTAAGTGGCCAGAATATAACATTTATTTTTCGACCTGCTAAAACCCAATTGTACATATTTTGGGACTTTGGCCCTATGACATACCTAATAGTGTTATGTGTACTTTCACGGATCATTCTTGTGTTCTTTCATTCTTTTTGAAGTACGTTAACACGGAGGCGCTTTCTTATAATACATTATTTCGGTTTACAATTATTCAGATGCCATTGTATGTTTTTGTTAATAAAAATAAGCAGAATTTCAGAAGCATACCTTTTAAGGAAACAAATTGCCTTCTTGGTGTCGTTTGGGCCAGAATAACAGGTTCCAGTTTATATTATGCGTTGTCGTTATGACGTCAGAAGGATGTTATAATTTACGGAAGCATATCCTTTTCCATCTTTTCTAACCTTTCCCTAAAGAGAGTGATAACGATGGGCTGCGTGCTTGGTCCTTGAGATTCCTAGCATAAAATCGAGGAAGACACAACATATATGGGACAGAGGATATTTTATATAAGGAAGTGCGAACAGAACAGTGCGTTTCAGCAGTGTTTTATTTCACAGCAAAAGTCGGCTTCGCTCCGCCCTCGAGATACACAGAAGGAGATATTGTACACTGGTAGAATGAATGTTTCAGCGACGCTATGTGTAGTTTTGTTTTTAGTATTACACTACGAAGAACTGGCTTCTAGCACCCTGTCAGAAACTATCGCCCTATCAGAAACTGTTATAAGTCTTTTCCATCGCTCGGAATGAACGTTTATCTCAGTATGTGCAACGTTTAGTTTGCCAGTAGGCCTACACCTGTCTATCACTATGACCGTTGTCCACGGTCGCTTGTCGCTATACCGCAAGACGCCTGACCACCTATTGTTGTGCGGTTGTGCCGACACTTTGCCACTGGTGGTCACCTTGTCGGCTGTTGTCACCTTGCCGCCTGTTGTCTCCTTGTCGTTTGTTGTCGCCTGTCCCCATTTTCTGGCCTTGTCACCTGTCGTCACACTGGCGCCTTGCGACGCTGTTAAAAACCATAAGACGTTATATTAAAGCTGCATGAAAACAACGCTTGCGATAAGGAGTCGTATGAATTCTCGGTAACAAGATAGGGGGCCTAATGTCAAGTTAAATTGTGTGGACGACCACTTCACACAAAAGATATAAAAACCAAACCACCGCATGTACCGTTGCTGTGTTTACACCAAAGCTGATATCAAAACATTGTCGTTATGGCTTATTACCCTTGGCCTTGGGGTAGCGTATAACATATCATTGGGAGAACCGCTTACATTTTGGTGCTGTTACAGCCGCTGTTTCTTTGCTCCTTCCTTTTACACCAT
Organism: Oasisia sp. SBJ-2009; assembly: GCA_964017155.1. Classification (NCBI taxonomy): domain Eukaryota; kingdom Metazoa; phylum Annelida; class Polychaeta; order Sabellida; family Siboglinidae; genus Oasisia; species Oasisia sp. SBJ-2009. The sequence continues at coordinate 19,624,006 of OZ024856.1, forward strand.
GGCTCGCATCGACTAGCAGACGTCACGGCATATGAAAATAAATGAGAGAGTTAGCAGAGTAGCAAGCAAATGACCTGAATAGGTTCTCTTCTGCGTCCTCTTCTGCGTCCTCTTCTTCTGCGTCCTCTTCTGCGTCCTCTTCTGCGTCCTCTTCTGCTCCATCTTCTGCGTCCACTTCTGTGTCCTCTTCTGCGTCCTCTTCGATGTCCTCTTCTGCGTCCTCTTTAGTGTCCTCTTCTGCGTCCTCTTCTACTCCATCTTCTGCGTCCTCTTCTGCGTCCGCTTCTGCGTTCTCTTCTGCGTCCTCTTGTAGGTCACGTAATCTGAAAAAGAAACACGTTAATAATTAGCGACGTACCTTTTGCTCGATACCCCATCTTCTGGAGTCCTCTGGCGCAACGGCCGAAGCCCTTTATCTGCAACATAAAGATGACAAAAGTTTAGAAAAGGAATATGTTGATCTGTTTTCATGGACTGGGACCCTGTTCGGGTATAGGCAGCCAGGTCAGCTGCATCCACGGCTGATTAAGGGCGTGGAGTACAAAATGTCACCCGGAAGTCTCACGATGTGAATAGATGTGGTGTGACGTAAGCATCGCGCAGTGACGTCATATCGTTGAAAAGTTACCGAAATGTTGGCATTATAAATTATTGTGCATCTACTAATAAGGTATAGAGTATATATATTATCAGGAAGGGATGAGTTGCCAATTTTATGAGTGATCGTTGTGTCAATTCTAGTACAACAAAACTTTGTTTAGATTTGCCCGCTCTCAGTGTCAGAACTGTTTTGATTTTTGTGTCGCCTAGCCTGCGATAGAGTCTAAACGGACTAAACTCAGCATTACACTTTTGCATGACATATTGCTACAACATACTTAACACTAATCGTTTTGTTTCTACAAACTCGTCTTACCGTTTAACTGTTGAATGCGCTGCATATTTCTTCAAAGATAGTCTTGAGGGAGCGCCTCGTTCTTGATATTTTGCCATAGAGAATTGGCACGCGTAAACAGTGATCACATGATTTCCGCCGTAGACTTCACGTCACATCCCGCGTTCTCGTCAGCAAACTGTGGTCATGCGCAGAAACTGCATTCACATAATTTCCGCTGTAGATAATACGTCCGCTTAACCGTGGCCTTTGCTATAGATCGGAGTTTCGCAAACCTTTTTTGGAGCGAGCCAAATTTTACCAGTATATTTTCAGAGGACGACACTGATTAATTAGGCTTCTGGTGACGTCGCCTTTTTACAAACTAGGATTATCACTGCCTTTCTGTAGAGAGCAGAGAGATCGCAAGTCGCGTTGAAATCTTCAAATGAATAAACGAAGGTGTTCTGGGTGTGATTTGTCGTTTGGAAATCCGATTGGCTGTCATAAAAGCGCGTATTTGTTTTTCATGATGCAACATTCTTTTTTCAAACTATTATACTTTTTGCGGGTTTAGAGATTCTCCTTTTTGTCAAATGACTGTGACAACGGTAAACGGCCGGTAAACGAACTTATAAGGAAATGAAATGGCAGAGTCGATATGTATCTCGGTATGAATGCTTGTATGTCGACAGCTTGATGTCGAAACTTCCACTGTTTCATAAACGTTTCTACTCGTTTTCTGCATCATATATATGCAACGAGTTCAAACGTAAAAAACGATCGTGTGTTAGAATCCCAAAGCTGAACT